>JALGAY010000002.1:42589405-43789405 GCA_029207805.1 Tribolium confusum | reverse complement strand
ATAAATAAATAATAACTCTTAAATAATGCATCGGAAAATGTAAAACGGAAAAAAACTAAATTACCAAAGTATGCTCATATTGTTTAATGTATGGAATTAAGGTAAAATTTTGTTTTTCCGATCAAACACAAAATTTATTTATAAAACATTGTGTTAGTTTTTAAAAAAACATTATAAAAATTTTCATAATTTTCAATAAATTTTAGTCAAAAAATAGCAAGTTTTTTCATGCAGCGCAAATTGAAATTAAAAGTTTTAATCTGTTTAAGTGCTATTTCTGGTCAAATTTTTCATTTATTCTTTCTTTCTTATAAAAGAAAGTATTAGAAAACGAAAAATAGAGTGCTGCTTTTAAAAATAAAAGCTAGAAAATTTAAGTAAAAGCTGCTTAATATATGGTTCATTATGTTTTATTAAATATAGTAGTTATTATTGTAATTAAAAACTAACGTAATAAAAAAGATTTATAATAATTGTCTTTGGTATAAATTCGAACATTTAGCTTATGTGCAATAAATAAATTGAAATTGTGACTGAATATTTATTATTGATTATTTCAATACTTTTTGGAAAAAAATTTGGAAAACTTATTTTTTAAATGTATTTTATAATTTTTGATAAATTTTGCCCACACAGGAAAGCAGGTGCTTTTATATAGTCAAAACCGCAATAAAAATTTTTTATTTGTTTACAAGTCAAAAATTGCATTGATTTTATGATTGAGAATGAGACTGTCTTAAGCAAAAAAAATGTTTGCCAATTTTTATCATTTGTAATGAATGCTATATTTCAAACTAAAGTTTTGACACCTAATTTTAAATCATCCCGTAAAATTTTTTTTACTTTTGAGATATATTGTTAAAGTTTTTCGTCAAAAACTTTGCTGTAATACGCTGTGTATTTAAAAAAAAAACAGCAACAAAGTCTTACACCAGGCAAAATTTATGCACATATTTCAATCATAAGAAACTGAGATAATACATTGGGTTTAGTACAAAAACAACTTTTTATTTTTATTATTTCGCAATCCTTCTACAAGGACGATCATTTGTTAAAATTTCTAAACTAATTGCAAAAACACCTTGTATATTTACTAATTTTTGGAGACACTTTTTATTATTTATTTAATTGTTACTAGTAGTATAAAAATATGTATTTGTTATTTAGTTTAAAATTTCATTCTGATTCTTTATTTAGTCGAAATTATTTACTTCTTATTATTTTTCTATTATTTTACTTTTTACTATATTTACTTCATATAATATTAGAAAATCTTGATATCCCTAGAGCAGCGTTTCCCAATTAATTTTAGCCGCGGAACCCTTTTAGATTTGGAACATCAAGACGGAACCCGGTATAAAAGTAAAATACAAAAAATCAAGTTACATTTTAATGGGAGAAATGTGATTTTTTCTTCCTTTGGCAAATTCTTTTTATATCTGTTTTATATCTGGACCAAACGTTGGCCCACGTCTCGGAGTAATTTATTTTGTACATTTATTTATTTTATTTTTTCTATTCGTGTGTTTTTTTAATCGTGGTTTTGTCTTTTCGCGGAACCCCTGCTTTTATCTCGCGGAACCCCAGGGTTCCGCGAAACCCAATTGAGAAACGCTGCCCTAGAGTAACACTTTGAATACGGCCAGCACACGGCCCAGACGCCAAGCAAAACTTGGCAACATCGCATGGACCTCACTTTAATCATTTGATAAACATATACACACAAATCGGTCCTCACAAGAATCAGAGACTGAAACGTAAATATACGGTCCTCGCTTTGTTAACAAGACGATAAGGACCTCACTTTGACATGATATACACCGAAAGATTATATCCGCCACCTGTAATTCTTTAAGTGTATATTTGCGAGAAATCTATGAACTTTGATGTAGGAAACTGTAATCAACCTAGCGCGCCGCTGTATATCTGGTCTTTTTAGTGGTCCTCACTTGATACACGCTACGGTTGGTCCTCACTTTGGTATCTGGCCATATATATATATATATATATATATACGGTCAATATTTTTTGCAAATTCTACTAAAAAATCTATAAGTTTTGGCAAAACAAACTTTCACCTCTTACTATCTCTTACTTTTGTCTGCTTTAAAAATTATTATTTCAATTTACAATTTGAACGTTTTAAATTTTTACAGTAGTGAAAACGACTTTTATAAAGTGTAGTAAAGCGAAGTACACTTGTTATTTTCACAACAAAGAAATTATGGCATATTTTAAATTTTGACACCCTAAAAGTAGTCATAACTCACTTTTTTAATGTCTCACCCTCTATTTTAATGCATGATTGAGTAAATAAAAAACTTCGATTGATATACAACGTCTACTACTTCAATCTAGCCGATTTTATGTTATTTATATCAAAGAAAAAAAATAAACAACAAGGATTAAAATAATTCGGACACAGAAAAAAAAAGAAAAATCAGACCAAGAAGAGAATGAAACAAAAAAGTCACAGAATCGCTAAAAAAAACTAAGCTGGAATCAAGCAAAAAAAGAAACAAAAAACAAAGAGACAGATCCTCACCTCTCCACCTACGCTAAATTGAATTGCAGTGATAAAATTGTATAAAAATAAAAAATGTAATAACAAAAAAAATTTCTTCACTTGAACAAAGCAAGCTAGATGAGGTCAATTTCTTGTCTGGTACTCGTTTTTAATCCCAGTACGGTTTTCTGTACTACAATATCACAATTATCTCGACTAAAATCTGTAATCGAAAAATTCTTGTAATAAATAAAGAGCGGAAAGCAATGTTTTCGCAGAGTAGAGCAGCACACGATTTATAAATGAGTTATCACAGTAAAACGACGTCAAAACAGTGAACGCTTGACTCGATGATAGCACGAATTCATGTTGTTTTCGGTGATTAGTAAAACACCCGCCGTTTTTTTGGTAAGAGCGCCCATTTCGAACGTTATTAATGACGTAACACAAAAGTTTTATCAATTAAATATAGTAATGAATAAAAATTTTAATATTTTTTTAAAATTAACTATAATAATCAAAGTAAATATAGCTTTATATTTAGAAGTTTTTCATTTTCAATAATTGAAAATATACCTTGATTATATAAAAAATAAATCATTTTTCGTATACAATAATTCCAATAATTTTTTACGTTCCCGAAATGACGGTATCTCATAACGTATACCCCATAAAAGACGTTTTTTCACGTAATTAAAAATCTTGAGCTTGCTTCTATTAAATATTAGTTATAGATTAGTTGGTTAATAATTTGAGCTGATGTTTAGGAAAAAAAAAACAGTAAAAATACTTTTAACAAATTTCAAAATTGAAATTGGCCTCCTTGGTAATTTGTGCCTCCCAACTGTCATTAGATAGTGACATAATGAGGTGTAAACCGTCATTTATTAGCTATTAATAGAAACATCTACATCTATGATTATGTTTGAGTTATAATTACCTTTCCATTCATTGTCCGGTTAGACAAGCAGGAACGCGATAAACTCATTGTCACTTTGGAAAATATCACTTAGTTCGAATCACAATTGCTTCCTCGTCAGCCGTAGACTGATCACTTATTAATAAACAACAAGAGTGTTAATTAACAACACCGTACTAATAAAACACTCAGAATAGCAAAAACATTCAAACTAACTATAAACTAATTATTATCATTCATTTGTATTACGAAGTAGAAATATTGTAAGAAGTAATTCGTAGAGATTTGAAACTATTCTAATAGAGAAGCACTATTCTTGATATGTCTACAGTTAACTAGGGGATAGAAAACTACAACTATAACTTAAAAAATATCACAAATTTTAGGTACGTATTTATTAGAATTCAAATTTTGACTGTCCATCTATTCAAGCTCACTATACGAACGTCGAAAATTCGTGTTGTGTTCCAGAAACGTCCAAAAGAAATCATTTGTTGTCTTATTGTTTTCCCAAAGAATTTCCAAACTTTCCTCACGTTTTACTATTTCATTTCGTACCTCAGCTGCACATGCAATTAGAAAACTTTCTCCTCAAATCAACAGATGGTTTTAGACATTTGATTTTTTCAAAATTTAGACAAGCAAATATTTCAATCTAAAAATTTTTAGTTGTAATTTCCAGCACAGATAAGTTTCGCACTACTAAAATTATCGTTTGGAAAATTGAAAATTAGCACTAAATGGGTTAAATCAGGGGACTGAAGCACGTTAGCAGCTCCGCGTTGTGTTTTTGAAAGGACCGTCTCTTATGGGAATAGTGAATTTTGATTATTTGGTGTCTGTTTGAATACTGAATGATTGTTGTTGGAAGAACGTGGGAGTAGTGACCGCTGTGCACGGCGGCTCCGGGAAGACTAACTGCAGTGGCACTCGAGTCCGGGACTCCGGAGTCCTATTGATCACGGAGAGTTCGCGCCAAGAATTCGCGCAAACTCGTCATCCCGTGCTGGAGCAGGACCAGTACTTACCTAGCACAAGGCTCCTCTAATTACCACTTGTGGGCGTTCAACGCGCCTCCATCCTCGATAACGAGCAACAATATATAAGTGATACATGACGCACACAACTACATGAATGATTCAACGTGGGAGTTTAATTAAATGGCCATCCCGGAACTATCACACACACCATTCATGCGGAAAGGACGAGATCTTGTCCGAGGAAAACAGCAACAGATGACAAAATACACCAGATAGAAATAAATATGGGCTTTTATTGACAAAGCTAAAGCAGGATTTAGCGGTTCACATAAATTATCCTAGTGTCGTTTTATACAGTATCAGAATCAGATTGAATTTTCAGACAAAAATAAAAAATTTGATAAGAGAAAATTCAATTTAAATAATCAAAAACACAAAACTAATTAACAAAAGACTGACAAGACAGAATTTTCGGCACCGAGATCACTATCTTGTCATAGTCTTTGGAACAAGTTCAAATAACTTAGCTAATCAAATTAGTTTTTCCAATAAAAAGTAATAAACTCCAGTACTAAAGTTACAAAATCTGGTTACAGCTACAAGCTGCTCCAAAATTATTTATCACAAATTTTATCACAGATATTCTAGTACAACAGAGAATCATAGAATAAACACATTTCTTGACATTATCAAACGCCACGAATGTGATTTGTAATAAGAATTCCTTGACGAGAAGAAATTTATTTCAAATCACGGGTATAATTTCCATAACGACGTGGTATTATCGCGATTAAATCTCCACTAGTGGTTTTCCCGCTATAATTCGTCACTGATTGGCCTAAAATTTAAATTTTGGCACGTGTCACTTAAAATTTTGAGTGGACTTCTTTAATGCAATTTAAATAAACAAAATTACTTGTAAAAAATCGAAAACACCCCTTTAATCAGTTATCAGTAGCGTGTAAAATTATTTAATTCTTTAGGCTCCATTAATAATTAATGAATAATAATAGCTAATGCCTTAAAAAAAATTAAAGAACTTTAACACTGGTTATTTAATTTATTTTTTAGTATTTAATCAGAAAATACGCAGATTTTATTCAGCTATGGTTATTACAATCAATATAATGTTTATTACATTTTTACACCCACTCAATTGTTTTTATAACAAAAGCTATTAAAATATTTTAACTGCACCACTAACTTCTTCCTAACACTTCCCCTCAAAGACATTTTTGTTTGTAGAAAGTTAATCAATAACATCATCCTATTAATGCATTTTTCATGTTAGACACTTCTAAGTCCTTTGGTGAATATATTAGCCATAGTGATCTCAGTTGAAATATATTATGCATGGATTCAATTCGATTTCCTTGATATTTCAAGAATTGCAAAAATCACACTTTTCTCGCTTTGAATAGTCGCAGGAGATTCGCTCGTGGAAACCCTTGCCTTTAGCTAAAGCGAACTGCCCACCGACTGCTCCACGCTTGTTTATATAACGCCAAGGTCGAAACAAAGAACTATTGCAAATGTTCTCTAGCATGCTTTGAAAACAAAATGACATAATGCTATTATAAAACGCGCTCAATAGATGACATCACCGTCTAAAATGCTCAAAAGTATTCGGTAACATTATTCCCTTCTAAAAACTTAGTTCTCCTTATTTACTGCAGTGTCTCCTAGTCCCTTCCTTTGACCACAGTACTTGTACTTCATCCGCCCCAAGCTTCCAGACAATAAGCCTCCACAAGCCTCTGAGGCTATTTTTCGCTAACTATAGTTTCTTTTTACATAGCCTATCCTGCTACAGTTAAAACACTTGAGTTTTCAGTCAAGGAACTGCGGTAAATATCCCTCAACATAGTCCTAAACTTTTCTAATAGATCACCAAATACAACTTCCCTCAGCTACTTCAGCAAGAAGCTTGCACAAGTTGAGTTGCCTACCTAGACAGCTTAGCTATTTCCTCGTATTCTAAGGTATGTAAGACAGCATCGCTAAAGACCTAGTGATTTTCCAGTGTAAATGATATAAAGTTAAATAAATTTTCTGAAATATATAACTTTTTTCATTGGTGAAACTATCGAGTGTGTTAGAACTATTCGCCTATTCCTCCAGTTGTCAAATTTGTTCTAGAAAATCCTTTTGTTTTTCCTTTTCAGTCAACTGAGTTTTTCGTTTTCTCCTTTTTTATCAAAAAATTACTTTGTTCATTCAGAACCGTCTTTCGTTTCTTCTATTTCTACTAGAAGCAAAAATTTCTTTTCTTTCTTCCTTTCCAATCGTCGATGTTCAAACTTCTCGTTTCAATAATTCTTTTTTGCTCGTTTTTCTCCTCCAATCTTCGTGTTTCAAACTCTTTTGAATCTTCTAAAACCTTCGTTAATTATTCTCTCTCTTTCAATCATGGTTTTTCATGGTAATCGTTAAGTAACATTTACTTTAAGTAATTGTGTGTGCTTAATTTTAGAAACAAATTGGCTACATGCAGTGAGATTATTTATTAAAGCTTTTTGTTTATCCATTTCTTTCAGTTGTAGCTTTTCATTTTCTTTTTTAATCTTTTGTTTTGATTCTCCAAAATCTTCGTTAATTCTTCTTTTTCTTCCAGATGTAGTTTTGTTTTAGAAACAGCATTTCTTAAACCTCTTTAATATCGTCTTTTGTTCTTCTGGAATTCCTCTTTGTTCCTCTTTCTATTTCAATCGTCGTTTCTCAACCTTTCACAATCGCCTTTTGTTTTTCTAACGATTTTCTTAGCACTTAACTTGGTTCTTCTCTTTCTTCTTATCGCCAATTTTTAAACTCTTTTATCTTGCGTTGTTATTACTTCTGTTGCTAAAAATTTCTTTCAATCTTTTAGGAACTACCCTTCAGTTTCTAGCCGACATCTTCCGCTTCCAGTATTTTGTTTTTCCTTCAAACGTCGTTTCCGACATTCTTGTTCTTTAGAAAGCCACTAGAATTTTTGTTTGTCCTTCCAGGTGCCACAAACGTCGTCTTACAAGTTCTCCTAAAGTCTTTAATTCTTCTTCTTCCAAAATAATTCTTTGTTCTTCCAGAAGCTTTATCCTCTTTTAATTTTTAAAACTAGACTTCTGAGAGTTATTCTCGGACTTTCTTCTGAGACATTAAAAGTTTCTTCAAGAGCTTGCTTCACATATTGTTTAGCTTTTGTGGATTTAGACTAACAACTGAAAACGTTATTATCCTAGTTTTCACATCTATGACATCTATAAAAAATTTAGCTTGCTATGCTAGTCAGATTTTCTCTAATTCTTTCTTCTTGCACCCCTAAATCTTATCTAATAAAATGTACTTCCTTTTCTTTTCCTTCCTTTCTAATTTTCAACAAATTTAAGTTTTAGAATATACTGTCAGGTTTAGATAATTCACCTCTAGATCCTATCCTCTTTTTTTTGATAATTTGGATTTAACAGCACAAATTTCCATCTTTATAAACGCAGGGTTAATTCCTTCGCACTCTCCGTTGTTTTTGCGCTAAATCGCACCCTTCCAGCCTTGAACTTGCGTTTTCACACATCTAATAAACAAAAACTGGCTAGGGCTGTTTGCGATTTCAGTTTCCACTGTCTGTAATTCCTATTAAGGTCATTTTCTTACAAAAGACCGAATTTACAAAATTTCACCGAAGCAAAAAGCTTGAAGCTTTCAGCTCAGTTTGCTATTTCTTTCAGGTTTAATCGCCTATTCCCAAGCGGCCCATAATTTCCTTCTATTATAATATCAAAGTGTTTCACAGTCAATCGGTTCTTGGTAATTGCGGTCTTATTAAAAACATTTCGCGCATTTAGCAAAAATGGCGCACTTTTCTACAATATGTGACCGAATGGAGGCATAAATCTCTTCAGCCCTAATGAAATGGAAATAATTTGCGTTATCTCATGAGTGACGGTCTTCCATTGTTGGTTACAGCGGCAAATGACAATCTCATAAGTACTCACGTCATGTCATAATGGCATGACTGTTGGCGTTTTTGGTTATTTATTGCGGTTAGCGGAAGCTGCAATAAATTTTCAGACGAGACACGAGGCGTTTCTACGAATTTAACAGTTCCGGATTTTGATTTGGTTAGAGTCGGAGATTCAATAGTCGGATTAAATTTGCAAATTTGTTGATGCATTCTGTTTCGTGCTGGGGTTTTATTATAAAATCAATGAGAAGTTATTGTCAGTTTAGATTTTTAAATAAAGGAATAGATTTACGAGGGCGAGAAGCTGTCTATTGTTGGAAAATTGGGACGACTTCTGTTTTCAGTATAAATAACATTAAAATGTCAACGGAAATGAAAGGATAAAATTTCTTACCGGATACACAAATATTTTGTTCCGGTAAATGAAAACTAGGACAAGATACTTTTAGTTTTAAAACATGCAACAAAATACTAAATAAATAATCAGAAATAAATAGAATAAATCACAGAAAATTGTTCAGATGTGGATAATTTGAAAATCCTGATTACGATTTTAATGTAAAAATTAAAAAAATCACAATGGTAAACTTAATATGTCTATAAACACTAACAATGGTAGTTAACGAATTAGAAGAACGAGAGGAGCAACGAGAAACGAGAAAATAAGAAAACAAGAAACAAACAACTAGCATTTTTTCATGACCATACTTTAACAGTTGTTTATAACCGATTGGAAGAAAAAAAGAAACAAAAAAAAATCAAGAAGAACAAAAAACAATTCTAAAAAAGTTTGAAAAACGACGATTGAAAAAAAAAAGAATAAAGCAAAATGTCGTTTATAAATTGAAGACATGAGTGGATGGAGGTGTTATGTTACATTTTTCAGAACTCACTTTTATTGCACAAATGAAAGTATTATATGCCAATCTTTCACTTGGCGTTATCTAAAATTTTTAAACACTAATGATACGCAAGATAAAAATATATAAAAACAACTTTAACCTTAATTTGCTAAAAATTACAATTTTGTAACATAACACCTTCATCCACTCGTGTCTTCAATTATCCAGACATCTTTAATATGTGTAATCAATTAATCAATCATTCTTCTCACAATCCCTACTCCAAATATATTCCATCCGCTTTGCGACTTTTGCCGCTTGTGTTAATTTTAAAAAACTAAGAAGACTTAAAAATTTTATCTTTTAGATAAATATCTGTCTATCTGTCTCTGTATTAATAGTAATACTGCACACATTGCACTGCGATAGCTAGAAAAATTTTCTAGATATTTAAAAAATTTGGTCAGCTGTAACGTTTTGCAGAAGCACAGAAGAAATTTAATTTAAATGTTTTTCATCTTCTACTGATCTAGAAAAATTGTGGTTAAATTTGTGCCAAATAATTGTGAAACGTCCTGTACACTTAAGTGTTTTTAGCAGGCAATTATAACATTATTATCTTAGAATCTGAGTAGAAATGATATAAAATTTCGACCATCTTGTGACATTTGCGTGTGGCAAAGCGATAAACCTACCGCCCGGATGTTTCGTCCTGAAACTATTTCAACAGTATCCTTAATTTATTTGAGTTTGTTGCAGAATGTTAAGAAACTTGAGGCCAATACATTTTTCCGTATTCGGTGTGAAACCGAAAGCGATAATCGCTCATCAGAATTCGTCGAAGCGTTGGGATATATTTGGAAAAGTTTAGAGGCAAAGTTCATGAGCATCTTGGGAATAGTATAGAAATTCCCAGATATTATTCCGTCAGCGTTTTGGGTATGTATAAGTGAGCACATAAATCTATATTTCAAATTTTCTGCAAACATGAAACAAACCCTTAAATTACTCGTGTTATCTGTGTAATTTTTATAGACATACATTGGGCAAGGCGGGTAATTGAGTGGTTTTTCGTGTTTGGGATTCGTTTCCTTTAGAAATCTGCCGACCTTCTGGCTGTTCCTTGAATTCGCGTGCTTTAATATTAGACGTCGTTCGCATGTAATTAGAAATTTAAGTTAGATTCTTCCTTAATTTGTAATACGTCGGCTGTAGGTTATTGAAATTTCAATCACGAAATGGTTTTCCTCGCCGAATTTATGCCTCTCAACAGGGAGAATTATCGCAGTTGATGATGGTAGAAAGCTATGTCAGCTCATAGTTTTCCAACTGTATATTCTACTCGACCTCTATAAATTGTCGATAAAATTGGGGTTTTTGTCTTTAGATGGCCTTTCACTTCTAATTAAATTGAAATAGTTCAGATGGGAGTGTCCTGACATCGGTTTCATCGATTCCCATGTTTTGAATTTTCCACTTTAATTTTTTCATTACCTTTTTTTCAGTTTTAATGTCTTTATTGCCTAACTGGCTTAAGAGTCCTACGTAAGGGTAACAAAAAAATTTTTACACAAATTAACACAAAAAAAATTAATTCTCTTCTAATCTTCTTCTAGAACACGTAACTTCTTTCATTCATTCTTTCCCTTCTCCATTTTCGTTTAGAACTTTTATCCTTCCATACCCGCACATTCTTAACTCTACACACTCTAACAAACAATGCTCTATCGTCTCCCTTTCTTCTCTACATAATCTACACATTCTTTCCCAATCTTCTCTTCAAAATTCATTTTCCCTTTCTTTTCATTCTCACATCTGTATCTTGCAACCATTTTTTTATTTTTACTTTTCATTTTATCTAAATATTTTAGCAGTTCGATGGTAACAATTAGGGCATGTTTTAAATTGTACCTTGATTCTTTTATACTCGCAATTCTTTCCTGTTTATCTATATCAGCATCTCTTTGTTTTAGTTCTTCTTCCATTGTTCTTCCTCCTTCTCTCATTCTTTCAAATTCTGCACACGCATACCCCTTTTTCTCACAGTAGTCATCTCGTTCTATCCACCTAACATTACCACTTGCTCTTTTAATTTCAGCCCAGCACTGTTGCAGTATTCTGCATTCTTGTCGCATTCTTAGATTCTCTCTTACTTTCTTCACTTACGGCGTAGCCTGGCTTTGTTTATTTAACCCTCATTTTATATACTTTTCGTGCACACGCTCAATTTCTTTGTATTCCTTCCATTCCCTTACTTCTGCTCCATACATTATAATACTTTTCACCAAACTGTCAAACATCATCATTCTTCTTTAAAGATTTTCACCAATTTACGTTCTCCCAAACTCCAGACACTTCCCATTACTTTGTTTGCTTTTTTGACTACTTCCCTTATTTGTCCTTTGTCTGTCATACTACTATTTAATACATATCCCAAATATTTCAACTCTTTGACTTGTTCTACATTTTTTCCTTTCTATTTCTATTCATCTTCTTTTGTGATTCTTACTTTCTTTTCAAACACCATCATTTTTCTTTTATCTACATTAACTTGGAGTTTTTGTTTCTTACATATCTTTCCATAAATTTTATCATTCCTTTATTTCACCCTTGCTCTTTGCTACAATTACTAAGTCATCAGCAAACCCCAGAGACCACACTTTCTCTCAGTCTACAACTATCCCTCCTACTTGCGCTCTACTTAAAACTTCATCCACATCTCCCATATATGCTAAGAATAGTGCAGGACTTAATAGACAGCCTTGTCTGACACCTTTATTTGTCCAAAAGCTTTCACTTACTTCTTCGCCTACTTTTAGTTGGTTAATAGTTTCCTCGTAAAATTCCTTCATCTTGCTTACCAACCACTTACACACCCCTTTCTCTCTAAGATACTGCCATAATTTTTCCCTATCCACACTGTCAAAAACTTTTTTTAAATCCATGAACAATGCATATATACGTCCTCCCGCCTTGTCTATTTTTTTCTTCGTCAGATGTCTCAAAACGTATACCCACATTGTCCATGGTTCCCCTTCTTTTTCTGAACCCTGCTTGTCCGTATTCCTCATGTCTTGACATACTTTTACTGTTACTTCCACCTAAAACCTCCATAAAGTGTTCCCTCCATTTATCCATACTCATATTCTCACTTATTTTGTCTTTTCTTTTTCTTTCTTCGTTTATAAATTTTCATACTTTTGCTCCTGTTTTTATTTCTTTTATTTTTCTTTCTTTTTCTTCTCTTTGTTGTATTTTTCTCTCTTCACACTTTGCTTTCTCTCTTCATACTTTTTTCTTTGTACTTTCAGATACTCTGCTTTTGTAGCTTTTCTTTTTTTCCATTTTTTAAGTTTACTGCAAGCTTCTTTCTTAAGTATGCCGCATTCCTTATTCCAGCATTTATTTCTTCTTGTTTTTAGATATATTTCTTTCGTCATTGCTGCTTTCATTTTACTAACTAGGTTTTTATACATACTATCAATGTCTAAACCTCGAAAGTTTTCTTTATTTAGACATCGGTTTCATCGATTCCTATGTTTTGAATTTTCTACTTTAATTTTTTCATTACCTTAATAGCAGTTAAAACGTTTTAGTGGAAACTCGGCATCATTACCCGAGCTGAATATTGGCTTGCAGTGTCTAATTTTAGAAATGCTTCAATATCAGAGAGAGTTTTCCATTGGATCTATATAACATTCTATTACCGTCATTCAAACCCCAAGTCTCTAAATGTAAAAATTTAATAATTCGCGAAATTGATTCCAGTTCTGTTTTATATAAATTTATAAAATTTCTGCTGAATTTTTCAGTTTGTAACACCCTCATAAATGTGTGCTTGTCCTCCCCATTGTAATTTTTCACTGAATTTATGTCCTGGGGTCACAATTGTTCCTCTCATTAACCTAGTGTTCAGGATTCCGCAATAAATAATCCTCCCTACGTGCAAACCACGAATCAGTCTTCCTAATCTAAGTCCATTCACGATAAATCAAAACTAGTCAGGAAGCTTTAACTTATTTTTAGCTTTTAGAAAAAAAATTTAACCAACTTATTAAGTTTAACCAATTTGGAAGCAGTTTTCCCTTTTGTCGGTTAACCAGAAAACATTATTTGCTATTTCTCAAGGGTGTCATGGTGGTTCTGGCACATTGCCAGCTAAGCTTACCTAGAATGCATTTCAATTTCACCAAATATTTCTCGTTTATGATAAATGCGAGTTTCTGGAAGAGACAGGAGACATCTTGAGGTCTATCAATTTTCGGGAAAACGATCGGAGATGTTGTGATAGGAATTGTGTTGTGGGGTTTTTAGGTCGGCTTTAATGTCAGGGTAAATCAAGACAATGCAATGCTAAGGACTGCACTATTGATTTGAAAATAGCAGCTAGTGCTAATTTGTGACAGATTTCAAGCGAAATACCAGAATTAGCTCTCGGAATTTTTTACTTAATTGAGATATTCTTCGAGTCTTTGTTGTTAGTTTTTGTGGAGGTTTTTCCTGCTTGGGTGATTACACGGTCACCGCAACTTCTGAACTCTACCTCAGCGTCTCTTTAATTATTTCACTGACAAAGTTTACCAACTTAAATTATCATTGGGAAATTAGTTTTGAAGCTTTAATCAAAATTTCTAAAGGTTCGACTTGCCCAAAGGAACAAAAGGGCGATAAACTGGAGTTTTTATTTTTTTTTTGTAACGGTTTTATTTGATAAGTTATTTAGTAGTGGGAAATTGGTAGCTATACAAGCTGAACATAACTTATGGTATAAACTCGTATTTTCTGGTGTACTATTTGTGATACTTTATTTTCTAGTTGACCTATTTTATTGTAAAAACTGATAACAACGTCTTCGACTCAGATCGGAATCAACCACACATCCTATATTTTAGTTACACTCGATAAATCAGTCTTGTATTTGATATTTGTTTAAAGTTTTAGCTGATATTTTACAATTTCTTACAATTGAAGAATATATTTTATATTCTTTTACTTTACCACAACCATTAAATAGCGCTTTAAAAAAAATAGTCAAATATATATTTGAATCACCCCGTTTTATATATTGTAAGGAATTATTCTAGTGAGATCCACTGCCGAGCAATTCCAAAATTATGACATCGCGCTATGACTCACATTAAAGCGCGCAATTCTGCGAAAGTTAGTAGCGTCCATTGCCTAGATTCGAGAAAAAACGAGTCATCGTTCTACATAAATTGAGACTTTGAGTAAACACTCAAGTAAATACTAGAAAGCCACCTATCGGTATATAAGCAGAGAGAAGACAATGACCAGTCATTGAAAACCAACAATATTCTAAATCTCCCAGGTTTGATAGTCGCTTAACAAAAACCCGGCTGGTCTGCGCAGTGAATGCTAGGGTAACATCAACCTGAAACTTTCCCCTTTACAGGGGCGGCTATTATTTTCAAAACTTTAAATAGCAAGTGGAACCAAGTGGCATATCATTAGAAAGGTAATTAAATCCTCTTTATAACAGTGTTTTGTTTTTAAAAATCAAATAAGTAGTTTTTAATTTATTTATTTTTGAATGCGAACGATTTTTTTTAAATCAATAAAACCACTTTTGGTGCGAAATGTTGCATTACTACATAATATTTGTTAAAAAATGACACAAATTGTAAAAATCTCAGATAAAAATTATTAAAAAAACAAGAAAAAATTAGTCCTGTAAGGGACAGTCACACCTGTCGCGCTCTCGTTGTTCCTGATTTCAAACAATAATTATAATAATTATTATAATTTTTTTAAAAAATCGTAAATATCCGTCTGTTCTTGAAGATCAATAATAAAAAGTCTCAACGATTTTTTCTCTTCATTTACTCGAAATTAGTAATAAAACATAGAAAAAAGCTAAATGTTGCTAATTAGGGTAGGCCAAAGAAATCGAATATATTTTTTTTAACTTCCTTCACTGAAAAATTGGCTTCTAGCCAATTATCTTTAATAATGCTTTTTAAAGATAAACTCTTAATTTTAATAGGAAGAACACCCCCATCTCAATTTTGTATTTTTTCTTTAGTCCTATTTGGCAAAATTCATATTCTCGACACTAATCAAAACCGGAAAAAAGCATAAAAACTGTTACGATATAGCGACTTAAGCAATACAATTTAACCCTCAAAGCTGTTTTACACCAAAAAAAAGATTCTTAAAAGAAACAATTCAATGTCTTTATCAAATAAAGCAAAACGGCTTTTATAGCGCTACAACAATTCAAAATTTCAAATAATACGAACCCAACGGCTAAAACACGCTTATATTTAGAATTACTCTCTGAGTGACGTCGCAATGACCTTGAAACTGCACAACGTCATACCTTATAGTATTCGTTGTATCATGATAGAAACCAAATGGTAAACAAGTTGAGTCCAACGGTTCAACGGAGCGATATTCTCGGAAACAAATCGATGTTACTGAACGGTATATTATGCAACTGAGTTAATTATTAATCGAATTATTGTTGTGTGTTCGTGTAAATAATAAATGATTCGTCAAAAATCCAACTGTTTGAATCACAAAAGCCCCAAATTTGGGCAATCGTTGCAATGTTATTAAAAATGTAAATTTTTGAAATCAGTTGTTATTAAATTTGAATTCAATATTACCAATTTAGTATTTTGTTAAAGTTTTTTAGCACAAATGCAGTGACTGACATATTAGTCAATAATAATACATATTCTAACTGGTTACAGTTTCCATAAATTTTTAGTTTCACTAAAACATGTGCTTTAAAATTTGTAACAAAACTAAAACATCAGCGTCAAATAATAATAAAAATAGTGAGAGCATCTGGCATCTGGTGTGAGAATAATAAATTGTCACAAAAAACTCAACCGCATTTGCTGAAACTAAAAACTGAATGAATGGAATTACAGGATAGCTAATTAGTAATTTACACCTTCGAGAATTTAAAACATGAGCAAAGTTTGCAAAATAAACGACCAAACTAATGAAATTTCGGTAAACGCTTAATAAGATTATTAATTATCGTCATTTGGTCACACTATAAATCACTTGATGGTTGTTTCAGCCCCTGCCTCCGACTAATGAAATTTTTATAAAATTAGATTACCACAGTAACAAGTTTTTAGTGTAAAAATTAATGAAATTGAAATTATTCAACCAGCGGCTCTATTATATCCTTAAAACATTCTTTTCATGCGGAAAGTCTTCAAAAAAAAGGATTTGAAATTTTATTCAGATATGTGTATTGATCATTCCAGCACGAAATCCTTTCAACAGTGACTGCATTCAAAAAAAAAATTCCGATATTATTTGCCATTTTCACACGTCGAAGATTTCAAATCGAATTCTATCCGTTTAATTAAATTCCAAAATATGAAACCAAATTCAAATAAATTCAGTTTCGAGTCTTGACAAAAGTAAACCACGAGGGTTATATAAAGCGACTCAGCGACTCTCGCACCGCCTACAAATGAGTATATTTTTTTGAAGTGAATCCCCATTTTCATAAAATTACCATTTTATCGAAAAATGATATCGACAATGTAATAAAAATGTAAAACCCTCCACTTATCGTCCCCCTAAATTCGTCTTCTTTTGTTCCAAGTTCTTTTGTGATTAGTCCTTTTCGGGCGACCAGTTTTGATTTAAAACTCGTCCAGAGCTTTTGTTAGATGTGAGGTTAGAACAGGTGGTTACGACTTCCTACGACAGTACTATATTCTCGCTTGATTTATTACGAAAAGCGTGAAAATCACAAGCACGAGAATTATCTTTTATTTTCTCTTGACGCTTTTGTTTCAATTCACAATAGAGTGACTTGGCGAAAAGTGCAGAAGAGACGACAGAAATAAAGAAAATATGAGGGTTCGCTGGTTGACACTTTGCGGGAAAACTAGATGCAAACAAATATAAAGAAGCAAATTTCTGGAAACTTTGAAACAAAATAAAAGAGGGGTTCGATTCATTTTGCATGTAAAATGTGAGTGCAATTTTGGTGGATGCGCCGGGAAAGTAGATTTAAAATAACCATTTCGTCACTTTTATATCTGACATGAAATTAAATTGTTTCAAAACACATTTTGTAAATGTATCCGATACGATAAATGCAAAAGCTTTTAAAATACTTGAATAAAATCCTCGTGAGAGCATTACTCATAAAAATCTCTCTGTGTTAGTTTCCAATAGCGTGATAGATTGGAGACAAAAACAATCAAAATCGTTATAGAAAAATATTATTTTCCATTATTACTGGGGCTCAATTCCTGGTGATTAATGGGTCAACTTGGAAAACATCAATAATCTCTTATATTTCATCTAGTATCAAAAGACTACCAATAACAAGCGACAATTTTACGACTTCTAGTTCGCTTTCAACCCCAGAAAAGTCCACTAATTTTAAATTTTTAAACAGAAAATATCGAGCGTGTCAAAAACGCGCATTTCCTTAGCTGTAACACGACTAAAACTAGAGCTTACAAGAGCATTTAGTTAAGCACCATTACAAAAAAAATATTCATTTAAATTTTTCTTTAAAAGCTTTTGAGAAATTTAAGAAAAACAATCATTTTATTTTATTATTTTACAATAATTTAAAAAAACCGTTATCAAAAATGTATAACTTATTTAATTTTGACAAAGTCGCTAAAAGAAAATGTTCAAAAATGATTCCTTCAGTGACTGTGATTGCTGTTTTTACAACTTTTGTCAACACCAAATTGAAATTCTACAAAAACGAATTCTTAGATTGTTAAAAAAATTCTAATTTCAAACTTCTATCATTTGAAACTGTTGTCAAATGACGTCAAAAATTTTCAAAAACAAAAAACCTCTAAAATTATTATTCAAAAGTCTTTTGCTTTCAGTCTGGGTAATTCCAAAAATTCCAGTAAATCTCAGGTTGTAGCTCCTGAGCTTATTTGCAGCAATATCTGTAATAACAAAAAAAGCTTTCATAGAAATTTTATAGAATCTGATCTGTCTAATGCGAAAGATAAATGTTTGAAAACCTTTCTTGTCAAATTAGCTTGTTAGAATCAGATTTATTAATAAAGCAATAAAATAAATAAATAAACCTATAATGATATTGCAACACGCAAATGCCAGAAGTTTTAAGTCATATCTCCAGCCTCTGATATGACCTAACAATCATTGGTAGCCAGGACTGACAGCTTAAGGTCTCTTTCGAAAGACCAGACAGCTGCAGTTAGCAAATGTGCACTTTTTAACACACCCGACATAAATAAATTAGGCAATTTATCATCAAAATTACTGGACTTCTAACGACAAATGCTTTTAAAATACTTGAATGAGAATCTTTGTGAAAGCACGGCTCGCCATAAAAACCTCTCCAAATTAGTTTCCAATGGCGTGATAGATTGAAGACAAAAACAATCAAAATCGTTATAGAAAAATATTATTCTCGATCATTATAGAAATTGTTTGTGATTAATGAGGGAAGTTGAAAAACGTCTCTTATATTTTATCTAGCATCAAAAAGCGACTAACAACAATAACAGGTCGCACAATTTTAAAACCTAGTTCTTTTTCACCCTTAGAGAATGACGCAAAGCAGAAAAATTTAATTAAGAGTAAAGACGTTAAGTGAAAATATATTATTCAGCTAACGATTCTCGGATGACACCCTTAACCTAATTTTTTACAACGATTCGCTGTAAATTAGATTAGGGAAATGTTGCAGTGCAAAGAGAGCAGACAGAAAAAAAAATTTAGTTCTGCTTACTTTAATTGATCTATTTGAATCAAAAGCTCTTGCGAGAGTCTGAGTGAATGAATTTCATTCATAACGTGTTCGTCTATTTTAAGACATCTAGTGAATCAATCAAGGACACAACTTTTAACGCTCATTAGACGGCAAAAGCATATTAAAACACCAAAATTAGACGGCATTGAACACATGAAGACATAAAAGTTCCAGGAGATTAAAAAATTGTAAATAGTAAGACCTTTGTAAGGCTTTGGATAGATTATGTAACATTTAAATTAGTTTTTCAATTAAAATCCAGAATTAGATTTAAAGATTTATGTAATAATATGAAAGCAGTGAATAATTCTTCTGACAATCGGAATAATAAATCAAAACCTGACTTACATCATTCAGGTGCAATATTAGCAAACAACCCTAACTTGTTTTTTTCCCTTAAACTTTTATAAGTAGTGTGTAGAATTATCTCAGCATAGTAAGTAAGGTCTAAATGCCTTTCAAACATTCATATTTTATTTATTTTTTGATGCAGGAAGACTTCGCCCTCTAACACTAGAAAAAGCATCCTCCACTTCGAGTCTATATCGGGCTAATGCTGGTAAACGCGTTAATTCCGTCCAATTCGGATAATTTTGGTCCTTTTCCGGTTTTACATTCTTCAATTTCGTTTCTTAATTCACCAATTTCCAACGAAAAATTTTTTTGTCCTTCTCTAAATTTTATAAACCTCTCCATTTGCTCTTCTCGACATTTATTCATTTCTTCATTTTCTACCCTCTGCTCTTCTTTGAGTGAATAAACATGTTCTTGCAATGACTTTAGACATTTATTTATCTGTTTTTTTTACTCTCTGCTATTCTTTAAGTAAATGAAGATTTTCTTAAAATGACTCTAGACGTTTTCTTATTTCTTCATTCTTAATTCACCAATTCCCGACGAAAATGTTCTTTGTTCTTACCTAAATTTTATAAATATCTCTGTTCTTCTAAGTTTTATTTAGTACGTCATTTCCTACTCTCAGCTCTTCTTTGAATAAATAAAGATGTTCTTGCAATGACTCTAGACGTTTTAATTATCTATTCTTGTTCTACTCTCTGATCTTTAAATAAATAAAACTTTTCTTGAAATAACTCTAGACGTTTTATTTCTTCTTTCTTAGTTCACCAATTCTCAACAAAAATTTCCTTTGTACTTCCCTAAATTTTATAAACATCTCCATTTGCTCTTCTAGACGTTTATTCAGATCTTTATTTGCTACTCTTTGCTCTTCTTTAAGTAAATAAAGATGTTCTTGCAATATCTATTCTTTTTCCACTCTCTGTTGTTCTTTAAGTGAATGAAAAAAATAAAAATGACTCTTAAAAACTTAAAATGGCTCTACACGTTTTCTAATTTCTTCTTTCTTAGTTTACCAATTCTAGACGAAAATTTTCTTTGTACTTCCCTAGATTTTATAAACATCTCCATTTGTTCTTCTAAACCTTTATTTAGTTCTTCATTTGGTACTCTCTATTTTTCTTTGAGTAAATAAAGATGAATTTGCAATGACTCGTAAACGTTTATTTATCTATTCTTTTTCTACTCTCTGCTGATTTTTAAGTGAAAGTTTGAATGTCTATTTGTTTATTCTTTTTCTACTCTCTGTTGTCCTTTAAGTGAATGAAAGTTTTCTTGAAATGACTCTAGACGTTTACTCATTTCTTCCTTCTTAGTTCATCAATTCTCGAAGAAATTTTTTTTTGTACTTCTTTAAATTTTATAAATATTCCCATTTGTTCTTCTAGATGTTTATCTAGTTTTTCATTTCTACTCTCTGCTCTTCTTTGAATGAATAAAAAATTTTTTGCAATGACTCTAGAGGTTTATTCATTTCTTTTTCTTACTCTCTGACCTTTATGAGTGAATGAAGATTTTCTTGCAATGACGCAAACTGTTTTGTAATAAAGCTTCTATATTAATGCCTTCTCTGCGATCCACAGATATACTACAACGAGTTTTTGATATTTACAATGCCTCCAAAAAAAAAACAATGACTTTGCGATTGGGACTCGTCGAAACCAATTTCCACGAGCTAACGTCACTTTTCCTGCGAAGCTTCAAACCAATTTTTCTTCATGACTTCCAATCCCACTCCTGACACCAATTATTACGTTTAAAGCTTCTATAAAGACACTTTCAAGCGATCCAAACACTTTAGTAACAACTTGTTTTACAAATGAACCCTTTTATAATTTATTTTTAAGAAGAACTGACTAGGTAATTTTTACCTGGAAGTATTAGCCAATCGGAATTGTAAGAAAATAATTTACTACTTCGATTATCGGAATATTCACTGCCTAATAATATGAATGCCTGATTGCCTGATCCGCATAATGGCCAAAATTGGTAAAGTTTGAACAGTAAATTAAGTCTTCGATCACGAATGTTCATGATAAAAATAGCAAAATGTTAGACAAGCCGGCATTTCCGTTTAGTTTATTACCGTCATAAGCAATAAATTAGAGCCATCTATTAAAGTACACAATTGATTATAATAACCTCTCTCTCGTGTTAAAATTAATTTCCTCGTTCATTTATCTAGAATTATGGTAATATTAGCCCTTGTAAATGAAAGATCAGTCTTGCTTTATTGAAATTGGAAATCGATGAAATCGACAGCAACGAAATGAATTCGAGTGAAAGATTTATCGCTGCGATTTCCTGAATCGTATGGTCAACAGTCAATCTGTTTCGGCAACAAACTGACTCGAAGAAAATCCTGCAGGACTGAATTTGTCATACAGGAATTTTATTTGACGGAGATTACGTCTTTACACGTGCGAATTAACGAAATAAATCCCTCACTGACAATTTTCAATTAAGCCGCGATTAAAATCAAATCAAAATCCCAAATACATGATTTGAATGAACAAAATCGACTGCTTTGTCACTTAAATTTTTTGAAGTTGAGCCGTCATGTAGGTAGCTACTTCAAATTAAAACAATCAGATGTCCTACTCGAATACTCAATTATTAATGTTTTATTCAAATATGCAAAAATGCATCTGCCTACACACCTATTTATTATTCATTGAAACTCGGAATGAAAAAATTGCAACTTTGATAAGCAACTTCCAACAATAATAAACTTGCCAAGTTGGTAGCCGTGAGTAGACTGCAAACAGTACTTCATGAATTGATGCAAAACAACATTTTCGCTGAGTCTGTAATTAAAATTAAAAGTTTTTTAATAAAAATTGTAAATTTGAATGTTAGCTTATTACGTATTTAAACATTTTTTATTAAACAGTGAAATTTCGGTAATTCGAACCAAAAATAAATCGAGATAATAGGAATTAAATTTATTCAACTCAATAAAAGCAAGAAAATATTTACCAAAAGACAATATACGCCCTAGTGGTAGAGTTTGGAACTGGTGAATAACTATGCTACTTAGAGAAAAAAATCAAACTTTTGGCACGTTCTTAACAAAACTGTCAATTAACTGTACAGTTAACTTTTATTGTTTCTCCCTCAATAACGCACCTGCACAGCCTCCTAGATTATTGTATAAGAGTGGTAATATCCGGCCTATCACATTTGTAGTTCCAGGCCTTTTTTTTGTTTCTTAGAGGGAGCTACAGTACTCCTAACCTATAAATTAAATTGCGACAAATTAGTGTCAGTGTCACATGTGTCAAACTGTCGTGATTAAAAATTGAGACCACAGTTCGAGTTGAGTTTGGGGTATCCTAACGAATACTAAATATTAAAATATTTAAAATAATATAAAGGTAGCAAAATGCGGCAAATTTCAAGTTCAATTTTGTTGCGTCGCTGATATGTGAGGTTTCTAAGGCGCGTTTTGCATTTTCGAAGAAAAACGGTCTTATGGCAAAATTTGGGTGGATATATCAGTTAAAACAAAAATCACAATAATAAAAGCACCGATACAGCTAACGAAGATTTATTGTTTTCACGTGTAGATCACTGGTGCTCTTTGTGAAGTTTTAACGCGACGGCGACGTGGTTGAAGCAGCTTGGTGTCTGTCTGCGGGAATTTTGCTCCGTTTTTTTTTTTGTAAAAAGCTTTAGAAAGGGACGTTATGAACATTTAACAACATTCGCTGGCTTGCGACTTAACCCGTTACGAAGATCTTGGTCAAGGTGGAAAGGTAACAGCTTGTTATGAGAATAATATTACATAATAATATCTTTTGGATAGAGAAGAGACTAGAGAAACGTTTATACCTTTGTAAAAACCAATAAATTGCATACAAAAATGTGTGTTGTGATTTTGGAAAAAGAACGCATAAAATAAAACGTAAGACACCAAGAGCAAAATGGCCAAAGTATAGAAACATCGTGCACCCTCATTTTTCTGGACTACAAACAGCTGATTTTTAATTTATCGCTAAATTGAACTAATACAGAAAGAAGGAACAACATTTAACATGAGAGAAAGCTGGAATATTTTCTGTAGTATCTATCTACTGGAAATAAAACAAAAGATGCAGAAATTAATTTAATTTAAGAAGTTTTCGTTTTTTTTTGTATAAATGTTATAACTTTTTTTTGCATTTTCAGTTTGTATATGACAAAAGTTTGTAAAAACTGGAGGTATACATTATTTTACAAGTAGTACAGGCATGCTCCTTGCAGATAAATAATGGGTTTTCTATGACATGTGAAGCAATTATTCTGTATGTAAGGATCCTGGCTCTAATTATTTTTATTTAATATTATGGAACTGTGGCTAATCAAGTATTCCCACAATATTCACGTCGGAGTAGATTAGTCAAGGGCCACTTGAAATGTTTAGTCTATATTAGGATAGTGAAGAATTCCAGAAAGATTGAGAACAGAGTCGCATAAGACGTGATCCCGTGTAGACGTGTAACTGAATAAATTGATTATATTCTTAAACTTTATTATTTTGTAATTAAGCAGAAACCATCCCTTATAGTGCAGCGGTGAGATTGGTAATCTGTGCGTTCTTGCGCTAAAGTAGCCGCGATACGGTAACGTGCTAAAGTTTGCAAAAGTGCAAAACAAACAATTTTAGTGTTCTTTTAAATTCATGTATAAAATAATTAAGATGATCAACGTGATCGTAATACAATAAGTGATAAGACACAGTTAGTGTTAAGTGATTTAATGATTAAAATTAACTGCAATTTAAGCAATTTTGGATAGAGAAAATTTACAAAGTGTAAATTGAACGTAAATCATAAAATTAGTATTAGAAATATAATAGTGCATCGTAATTAAAATAGTGTATAAAAAAAATGGGCAAAATGAAAAGCCGTGCTTCACCCAAAAGATCACATCGAGCGCGATCACGAACACGACGTCAAGATGGGAATGGAAAACACCATCACCGCGCTCGGACGTCAAGCAGTGACTCTTCGCCAACGGACGAAAGTCGTCAACTTCGAACATTGAGGACAAGAACACCAGAACGTAGGGAGCGGTCTCAGGACCTTTACTTGCAACACCAGGTACCAAGTACAAGTTCTAATAATAGTAGAATAGACCATCTCGAAAAACTAGTTGAATTATTGTTGACTGAAAGAAACAATCAAAGCCAGACCAATAATTCACAATTTTTGGTCAAACCTGATTGTATCCCTATATTTAATCCTGGAGAGCAAAATATGTCCGCATTACGTTGGCTTGAAAAGATTGAACAATTAGCTAATATAAATTCTTGGAATGAAAAGACCAAAATTTATCACATGCAATCTCGATTGGCTGGATTTGCAAAGACATGGTATTACAATTTAAACAATTACAACTTAAATTGGAACCAATGGAAAACATTAATACTCCAAACTTTTCCCGAACAACAAGATTATGCGGCGACTCTTCGAAAATTGGTAAATAGAGTGAAAGACCGAAACGAAACTTGGACCCAGTATTATTTTGATAAAATGAGACTCTTACAAGCTGTTGTCATACGAAATAATCAAGTAAGAAGGTTTGTTGCAACTTTGATTCAGTTACCCCAAGTAGACGAACTACCACCACTTAAGCTCAATATTTATTCGAAAGAAGAAGTAACAGTTCCACCCAATCACATTGCACAAGTACTCGTATACTGTAAGGAGGATTATCAAGGCGATATTTACATCCCTCAAGGAAGAAGAAACAAACCTAATAGTGAATTCACAATTCCTCATTGTGTTACATCTATAACCGATAAAGTAAGTGCCATTCCAATACTTAACCACTCCAATCATTCATTAAATATCAACACATCACAAATATTGGCAAGAGGGTATCCCTGCAGAGAAGACTCACCAGATTCAACATCAACACTGTCGGCAAACCAACAAAGATGAACAACGTTTTCACTCCTATGAACTAGAAACGTTAGCAGTCGTGAATTCATTACAAAAATTCAGAGTTTATCTTGTGGGTATTTCTTTCAAAATTGTTACTGATTGTAACGCATTACGTACAACATTAAACAAAAGAGATCTGGTACCACGAATTGGGAGATGGTGGATTATCACTCAAGAATTTGATTTTATTGTTGAATATAGACCAGGGACGAAAATGTCACACGTCGATGCCCTAAGTCGAAATCCAGTAGAAGATGAATCCGATGAAAAGATAGAAATTTTGACTGTTAATATAACTCAAGAAGATTGGCTGTTATCTACACAACTTAAAGATGAAAAATGTCAATATTTACATGAAGTTCTTTTAAGGGAACCAAAAGATAAAGATGAACAACGTGTTCATAAAGAATATGTTTTACATAATGAAAAATTATATCGAATTACATCGAATGGTAAGAAATGGGTAGTTCCAAAATTTGCTAGAAGAGAAATTTTGACATATTATCATGATCGAAAAGGTCATTTTGCAGCTGATAAAACAATTGAAGCAATAAGCAAACATTATTGGTTTGCCAATATGAAAAAGTATGTAAAAAGATACATTAGTTGTTGTTTACCTTGTGCTTATAATAAAGAACCTACTGGAAAACAACCTGGATTTCTTCATACGATCGAAAAAATTCAAATGCCAATGCATACGTTACATATTGATCACCTCGGGCCATTCGTAAAAAGTACTAGACGAAATACACATATTCTAATGGCAATTGACGCTTTTACTAAATTTCTCTTCATGAAAGCGGTAACTAGTACCAAGACTGGCCCAGTGCTTATATTCATGAAGAATGTTATTGAAATGTTTGGTGTACCCCAAAGGTTGATATGCGACAGAGGAACGTGTTTTACTAGCAAGAAGTTTAAGGATTTTTGCAAGCAATATGGTATCAAAATTTTACTAAATGCTACTGCAACACCACGTGCCAATGGGCAAATGGAAATACAACAGAACAATTCTCAATGCACTAAGTTGTTCGACGGAAAATGAAGTTAAGTGGGACGAACACATTAATGAAATACGATTTGGAATCAATGCAACTGTAAATAAAACAACACAAAAAAGTCCTTACGAAATGTTGATGGGCTATCGACCACGATCTTTGGATGATGCCTACTTATTAAATAATTTAAATTGTGATGAAGAACTTAAAGATGTTCAACAAATAAGAACAGATGGTGCTCAAAATACAGTTAGGGAACAAAAATGGCAGAAGAAATATTTTGATTCCAGAAGACGACCAGCTCAAAACTATGAAGTAGGTCAACACGTTTTAGTGAGAAAAGTTCTTACTTCAAACGAAGGAAAAAGCAAAAAGTTACTACCAAAATATTCTGGCCCCTACGTTATTGTAAAGGTACTTCCTCACGATCGTTATGTGATTGAAGATTTACCTGGAACAAAACGGGCGCAGAAGTTTTACCGGGGCATTTGCCCAGTAGACAAATTAAAACCATATATATTGGAAGATGTGACTTCTGAAGAATCATCCTCCGAAAATAACAAAAGTTAAGAAAATGAAAAGTGAAAAGTTCACTCTTGGGCGCACGAAAGTCCTTATTTTTGATCATTGTGAAAAGTTCACAAAGTGAAAAGTTCACTGTTGGGCGCACGAAAGCCCTTACTTTTGATCATTGTGAAAAGTTCACAAAGTGAAAAGTTCACTGTTGGGCGCACGAAAGCCCTTATTTTTGATCATTGTGAAAAGTTCACAAAGTGAAAAGTTCACTGTTGGGCGCACGAAAGCCCTTACTTTTGATCATTGTGAAAAGTTCACAAAGTGAAAAGTTCACTGTTGGGCGCACGAAAGCCCTTATTTTTGATCATTGTGAAAAGTTCACAAAGTGAAAAGTTCACTGTTGGGCGCACGAAAGCCCTTACTTTTGATCATTGTGAAAAGTTCACAAAGTGAAAAGTTCACTGTTGGGCGCACGAAAGCCCTTATTTTTGATCATTGTGAAAAGTTCACAAAGTGAAAAGTTCACTGTTGGACGCACGAAAGTCCTTATTTTTGATCATTGTGAAAAGTTCACAAAGTGAAAAGTTCACTGTTGGGCGCACGAAAGCCCTTACTTTTGATCATTGTGAAAAGTTCACAAAGTGAAAAGTTCACTGTTGGACGCACGAAAGCCCTTATTTCTGATCATTGTGAAAAGTTCACAAAGTGAAAAGTTCACTGTTGGGCGCACGAAAGCCCTTATTTTTGATCATTGTGAAAAGTTCACAAAGTGAAAAGTTCACTGTTGGGCGCACGAAAGCCCTTACTTTTGATCATTGTGAAAAGTTCACAAAGTGAAAAGTTCACTGTTGGGCGCACGAAAGCCCTTATTTTTGATCATTGTGAAAAGTTCACAAAGTGAAAAGTTCACTGTTCGGCGCACGAAAGCCCTTATTTTGATCATTGTGAAAAGTTCACTGTTGGACGCACGAAAGTCCTTATTTCAATCATTGTGAAACGTTCACAAAACAAAAACTTCACTATTGGACGCACGAAAGCCGTATTTTGGTTATTGTGAAATGTTCGCAAAGTGTAAAGTGTACACCAAAGTACTTAGTTATGTGTTTTGTTTTTAAGTAATAATTGACATTTAAAACAAATAAGTAGTGTTAGACTAAGAATAGTCTTTTAGCAGATTAACAGAATCCCGTGTTTTAATTAGCTAATGGGATTTTAATTATTATTATTATATAATATTCATGTAAAGACTATATTTTAAACAATTGTATTGCTGTTAACGTTTCATTTAAATGTTATCGTGAAATGTCAAGATGTAAACTCTCCGAGGGCGTAGAGTTATGTAGCGTGGCCGACTGTAAGGATCCTGGCTCTAATTATTTTTATTTAATATTATGGAACTGTGGCTAATCAAGTATTCCCACAATATTCACGTCGGAGTAGATTAGTCAAGGGCCACTTGAAATGTTTAGTCTATATTAGGATAGTGAAGAATTCCAGAAAGATTGAGAACAGAGTCGCATAAGACGTGATCCCGTGTAGACGTGTAACTGAATAAATTGATTATATTCTTAAACTTTATTATTTTGTAATTAAGCAGAAACCATCCCTTATATGTATAGCACTGTACTTATTTTGTCTTTAGGTAGACTGGGTATTATTTCAATAATGACTTGTATTATATATCTAATATATCAAACCCACCAAGTTTTCTGATGGGTACACTAATTTTCCTCTATCCTGGTGATAAATCAATTCTAAAAGAGAGCTTCTTTTTTGGGGAGTCTTATCTTCCAAAACGGATAAGCAAATCTCACATTTATAACAATCTTTTATTTTCATTAGCAAGTAGCCAGTGAGAAATGCTATTGCTCCTGACTCGATTGGAAGAAATCTTTCATATTTTCTTTCAAAGCTCCTGATTTGTTCAATTTTATTAATAGTGCTATCACTTAATGTGACAGTGATTTCATTCTCAAAGTTCTCCTATTCAGTTCTTATGAGATCTACAGTTTTACGTTGCTCGTAGAAACGTTTTTAATAAATCCACTTTTTAAAATTTGGCGGAGGGCATATTCAGCTGCTCTGCAATCGGTCAAATCATTGGATCCTCCTCGAAACCTAATATTCGCAAAAACTGACTCAACTGCATCGGAACTAAAGCCTCTTGTTAAAACATAATAGAAGTTTAAGTCTCTAATCAGGTACTGCACATAAAGTGATGTACTTTTAGCGGTAAAAACCAAAGCTTCTGCAGTTTCTTTTGTTAGTCCGGTTAGACCTGCAATATATTGTGGAAATTGAGAGTCCAGCCAGGAAAGTCGTTCATCTTGAATTCGTGTATATGGAGCAGTATTAGGGTCATTTTGATGAACATGTTGGGTCTTTTTGCTCACATCATGAATTTGGAAATATTTGTACATGTTTTCCATGTATTCAATTGTTTCAGAGCATTGTTGAAATTGTACATATTCTGCACCGCCATAATGTTAAATATACTTTAGAGGTGCCGTTACTTTTAGGGAAAATAATTGGATAGTTAAATTTACTTTCATTTTCTTTAAATTAGAAGGATAGAGGTGTTTTTTTGTTAGGTACCTAACAGGCTTAATGACTAAATGATTTTCAATTTCAGCAAGATCTTTTAAATATTGTCCAAAAATTACACTATCTTTTGAAGCCATATCGTGGTCAAGAAACAGGTTCCTCGCATTTTTTATGGCGTGACAATAATCAAAACTAAGAAAAAGTTGAAGACCCGGATTATACGGATGTGGAACAAAATTCTGTAATTTTCCATTACCAAAATGTTTGAAAAGGGCTAGATGGTATTTGTGGTTGTCTGCCACTATCCTAATTACTTTAAAGCCGCATTCGGCAAGCTGTTTTAAAACATCTAAAGTTATTTTGTGCAGATTTTTACTATTTAGTTGTCTATGGAAATGGTAACTGGCTGGAATCACGTATTTTGTAGACATACCATGAACCACGTAACACAACAATTGATTCGCGACTATTGGTTTGTCTCCTATTGTGTTTGATAATTAGGAAATTGTTTCCAATCCAAACACCCGATCTTCTGTTTTGGAATATAAAACTGATTCCTTGACAGTCATATCATCGAGAATCAGGGAACATACTCTTTCTGGAGCATTTAAAATATTAATTTCCGATAACAGGCGGTCTTTTATTAAATTTATATTTTCTGTTCCTAAGTATTTTTGCATGGTAATTTCATAAATAAATTTCTAGGAAATTCGTAGCCTTTGGCAGAGCAGAATCTCCAAGCAATACAATGTCGAATCGTATTCTCCGACCATCTAGGAATTTTTTTTTTGTAATTTCTAATTTGATCTATTATAAACGTTGCTTGAGGGATCATTTCAGTTGCCTCACTTTTTATTTGTTGTAAGGCTTTCCAGTCTGCATCTTTTTTAGATTTTTCTTTTTCCTCTGTTAAGTCTTGTTTTATACGATTATATTGCACACATAAACGTTTTAATTTTTGTGTTAAACATTTATTTGTATAAAAAAGATTTTGAATATCTTTGTTTAAAAGTTTTGTTTGGGTACCAATACAGGAAATTTGAAAAACTTCATCGTCGCAAAAGTCTAATTTTTCTTGATCAACAGACTACAAATAAATAAGTATTACATTCATAAATTTAAATATTAAATTTATTTCTAAGAGGAAATAATTCAGTAATGTGAAAATTTGTATATGACCATAATAAACTACTTTGTTCAAGTTCATGCAGTAAGTTCAATTACACTATATGATTTTAAGTGTAGATACCTCAAATATGGTAGGCAAAGCTCCAGTAATTAATATCTTGCACTTGTCAGTATACAAAAAACTGTCTTTTGTAAAGTGTTTACTACAAACTAGTGCATGCTCAGATAGACTTGAAACATCTAATTGGAAAAAAACAATTTAATAAAAAAGTTTATTATATTAAAGGCCGTACCAGTATGTGTTTCTAAAATATTTTTCCACTTTAAATTTAATTCAAATGTTGCAGGAAAATTATGGTAGCTAATATTGTTCTCAGGATGGCAATAAGTAACACAACACTTTCTTTTAAAAGGCATTTTAATAAATGTAATTAACACGAACAAGCCAAAAAAATAACAACAATAAAAAACAGCAAAGAGAAACTGAAAAATACAACAACACGATACCAAAAACACGAGATAATTCAATTTGAAATAATTTAAAGTTTTGAAGAAAATCAACAATAATTATTGCCTAGAATAATTATTAAAACAATTTAAGTTTCCCGCAGCAACGGCAAACGTTTCGTTAATCGGTGTGTAGATGTCGCTACAGTACTCCCGCGTGTCAGAAACGTGGAGGGAGGAATAAGGAATCTGTTTTCTAGGTAATGTTAATTATTGTGTTCGACGAATTTTGCAACAGATAATATACTCTTGACCCAAGCTTCTATGACCACTCTGACTTAAATCGTAAATCTTTACATAATAGATCTCCTGCTGCGGTGACAATTGCAATTATCATGTACTTTTGTTGGCCTAGGAGTTTTTACGATTGTGCCTCAGGTAGATCGCAGATCCCAATGAAGCTTGGGTCGAGTATACTATTCTAAACCAATTTTGGCCTACCTGACTTTAAAGGCAAGTCTGTTTATTACTAGTGCAATAAAAATTGTATTGTTACCAAACGCAAGTAATTTATGGGCATTAGACCTTTCCATGCTACCTAATATAATCTCCCGGGACAGGCAGATTTTTTATATTTTTGTTAAATATCTTTAAGCGAATATTATAATTAAATATATTAATAAAATCTTCACTTTTATAGATCACCTAAAAATAATGAAGTGAGAAAACTGTGGGTCTCTTTCGTTGAATCAGAAATGGGAAAGTCACCTGAAAATGTGAACTTTTTTCTGTGTTCTAGACACTTTGAAGAACATTTCTTCGTTAGAAGTTCATCAAAAAAAGTAATTTTACGGGCGAATGCAGTCCCTACAATCTCATTCAGTTATGCGCAACGAGTAAGTTTTATATTATTATAATTTTACAAATTATTATATAATTATGTGCATTAATAATTTTATAATTTGTGTAATTATTTTCTTTGTTGCAGATCCAACCCAACTTTCAAAGTGTTGAAACTTGTGATATTTTTCCTACTTCTCCTGAGCAATCCAGTAATGAAGATGACGACGACGTAGCAAATATAGTATTTCTTCTAAGTAAAAAAATAGAAAAGCTTACACTGAAGACGTCTGAAGTTGTATCCTTAAAAGAAGAAATAAAACAACTCAAAACACAACTTTATTTGCATAAAAATATAATTGCAAAATTACGTCGTCAGAATGAAAGGAAAAACTTACAAGTAAAAAATTTGCAAGAAATTGTAAAATCTCTTAAAGAAGATTTAAACAAATCAACTTCCAAGGAGATAGAAATTTCCCAGTTTGGTAAAAATGAAGAATTAATTAGGAGAATGTGGTGTAATCATTTGAAATTACCTGTACCACAAAAATATGGTGAAGAATTAAGAAAGTTTTCATTAACTACACATTTTTATTCGCCAAGAGCCTATTCATTTATTAGGGAAAAATTTGATAATGTTTTGCCTCATGTTAGAACATTGTTTTCGTGGTATTCTTCCATTAATGGCTCACCTGGATTCACGCAAGAAGCTTTTGAAATGTTGAAGTTGAAAGCTGCTTCTAATGGTGGAAAACTGTTATGTTCGTTAACTTTTGATGAAATGGCTGTTCGACAACATGTTGAATTTGATGGAAAAGAAACCTATGGATATGTTGATTTAGGGTCAGAACTTTTGACACAGAAAATAATCGCGAAAGAAGCGCTAGTTTTTATGCTTGTCGCTATCAACGACTCCTGGAAAGTTCCTTTAGGTTATTTTTTAATTAGTAAACTTAACAGTGAACAAAAAATGCATCTTGTGCAACAATGTTTATATTTAGTTAAAGAGTGTGGCATTATAATAACAAATATTACTTTTGATGGTTGCCAAGCTAATATAAAAACAGTTGAAAAATTAGGATGTAATCTAAATGTGGATGGTTTAAATACATCTTTTGGAGAGGATAATGTTAATATTATACCTGATCCCTCACACATGTGCAAATTAATTAGGAATGCTTTTGGGGATAAAAGAAAATTTATAGATGTTAACAATAATATAATTGATTTTTCTTATCTTGAATTGTTGAACACTTTACAAGAAAATGAAGGTCTTCATCTGGCGAATAAATTGAGGCGGCAACATATTAATTTTTTTAGACAAAAGATGAAAGTTTATTTAGCAACTCAATTGTTAAGTCGTTCTGTTGCAGACGCTTTACTATTTTGCAGAGACAAATTAAAATTAGAAGATTTTAAAGACTGTGGCCCTACAGTGCAATTTATAGTTTTAATAAATGATGCGTTTGATATTCTAAATTCACGAAGTCAGTATGAACATGGTTATAAACAAGCAATAAAAGATAACAATATCGAAAATATAAAAAAATTTACTAGTGAATTCACAAATTATATTTCGCATTTAAAATTTTTTTATAGTAATACATTTGTTTTAAAATCTTCTAGAAAAACAGGGTTTCTTGGTTTCATTGTTGCGCTTAATTCTGTTATTGATTTATATAAAAAATTTATTGATGTAAACAGTCCTACGTGTTATTTAAAGTATTTACCTGTGTATAAGTGTAGTCAAGATCACATTGAAAATTTTTTTAGTTCTGTAAGATCACGTGGTGGTTGTAACGACAACCCTACTTGTAGGCAATTTAAAGCAGCTTATAAAAGACTATTAGTACATGCAGAAATAAGTAACAGAGGATTTGGAAATTGTATTCCATTGCAACAAATTAATATATTAAACTGTTCGTCATCTAGAAAACAGTCATTAGATTTTAATAGTGCAGACAGAGAAATAGACTTGATTTTAGCTGAACATGAATATTTATTTAATAATGAAATTTTAACAGAATTTGTCGAAGAGACAGTGATTTACATTTCAGGATTTGTATCTTTTAAAATAGCAAAATTATCAAAATGTGAGAATTGTGTTGCATCTTTATTTGGACAAAAAGAAAATTTAATAGGTAGTCTTATAGATTTGAAATCACGTGGTAGATTATGCTACCCCAGTGAGGACGTTATTTTGATTTGTAAATCTACCGAAAAGCAATTTCGATATAATATAAAGATTTCCGATTCAAACATCAATATGATGAAAATTGTTAATAACATCTTAGAATATGTAAATTCAAATTCACTTTTCAAAAATTACAGTGACGAGCATTATTATGACCTAATAAAGAAAATAGCAGAAGTATATTTGACGTTGCGAATAAAATATTATTGTAAAACCCAAAATTCTAAAGAACCTAGAATTCGAAATTTTAATAAAAAAACTATTCATTTTAAAGGGCAGTAATAATTTCCTTATGTATTGTTCTACCATTTGTATTTTTTATATATGTATTGTATAATAAATTTTAAAAATATGACTACTGCATTTTACTTACTCTGCCTCAAATACCATTTTCGTAGTGCTATCCCCAAAATTAAAAATTATTGACTACGCCACTGCTTTCAAATTTGTAGAGGGGGGGAAAGCTAGCGCGCGAAATATGAAATGATTGTAAAAGGTGTTTGTCGATTTACCAAGATTCAGCGCTTATGCCCACTCCTCTTATTCCTCCCTCCACGGTCAGAAACAGTTTTTCTTTAAATGTGACTAGCCGGTTACGTCCAAACTTCCACTTCAAATCTAGGAAGCTGTGCGCACCTGTCTACTAGTGCCAAATTCCCCCAATAGAGCGCATAGCGCATTAATTAAATTTCAATATAAAAAAAATAGAGCAAGAGGTAGCGGTTTTTTGAATAATTTGTTCAGGTTGAAGCTAAAAATTGTAGATTTACAATTTAATACTAGCTAAATACAGTACAACCCCTCTTAACTGGTCTCAGATTAACCGGCTTATTCCATTTTTTCTCTCTTTCACCGAAATAGAAATAAAAATAAAACAGACGACGCAGTCTATTTTTATATAAATCAATTAAAATAACGCGCTCCTGTCTTTGGTTTTCCTTTGTCTATTGCTTTTTCGAAACCTCTATTCCAAACTATCCAAATTTCGTGATAGCAAATTTGTTTAATATTAGATAGAGAACTCTTTTTTAGTTTTGTTCTTGCTTCAAACAATAATCGATTTTTCACGAATACCTCGGACTAACCCGGTCAAACCGGTTAAAAAAGGTTCTACTGTAGGAAAATGTTAGTCTGACTGGTATATTGCGGAACACCTAGATTAATGATGTTTGTAAACAAGAATTTAGTGTCCAATTTCTACATTTCAACATTACTGATAAAAATCTGACAAAACGCATACCCAGAATTGTCGATAGTTCCAAGAAAACAAGAATTATTCGTAAAGAGAAATAACGAAGACAACTCGAAACAGCTGATGAGGAATTGTGAAATTTGTAAAAAAGAATGAAGAGAGGAAATTTTTCAATAAGTTGTCTTTGCACTCGAGTATTCCTTGGACTACTTGTCAAAAAGTGTTAAAAAAAGAACTGCAAATAATACTACAACCCTATCGCATAATAATACTACAAGAACTGAAATTACATGACCCTGAAGAAAGTGCAGATTACTGTAACTGATTTCCCAATAATTTAAACGCAACTGATTCTGATAAAACCTGGTTGCATCTTTCTGGTTACGTCAATACTCAAAATTTGATGTCCTAAATTTATTGTAACGCATAGTACCAAAATTCTGTGTTTTTCTTTTTGACTGTAGGTAAGTAAACTAGTAAGCTATGGAAATTTAAAATACTCTCTTTTTATTAAATATTAATTATAGAAATAAAATCACAAATTTGAATGAGTTTCCTTAAGAGCTGGCTTTAAGGCCTACACTATCGGACAAAAGTAAAACAACTATTTAAAAACAAAAGTAATTCTGTATGAATTTTAGTACTTCTTTAAATTATTCAACCGAATGTATTTTATCTTATATTGGTAACATGTATTTGTGGAAATGGAGCAAAATTTTACGCGACTAAAGTAAAGCAACTTTTACGAAAAACTTTTTTTTTGTTAAACAACTACAAATATGGGTGAAATGGAAGAACTAACATTATTATAACAGTATTAACTTAATTATTAATGGGATTTATTTTTGGCTAAAACGGACACAACATTTATAAAATTAAATTTTGAAAAGTACTGATCGGCAGACGAGTTTTCAATAATTTAATAAATCAAAGACTTTGTTTGGAAAGTTTGTAGTTTGAGTCTGACGTTTAACTTGTTTCCACAGGTTTTAGATGAGGTTGAGATCTGGTAATTATGCCAGTCACGACAGAACTTGGACATCGTTTTGGTGGATACACAAAAAAAATGTGTGTTTCTAATAATTATTATAGTGAAATTTAAGCCATAGAGACTTCCACTTACTGTAAGGTATCATTGCATTTTAGAATACGTCTCTGAATATCAATCAATTCCTATAGTTTGAACTATGAAATGTAATAAACTTGCTCATTTTAACAATAATCTACTCTATTTAATTATTTGTGTTTTATTATTGGTATAACGTTTTCAAGTGAAATCTTGTCTTAACTGGAGACATTACAAGACTCATTTTAAAAGAATTTAAAATTTTGTATTGAGTCTTGTCACTAAATAATATTTTTTTCTAGTCTTGAGCCGACCAGTTCAAATTAGTCGTGCAGATTCAAGTCTGGCGAAATGATTTCTTTCAGAAATTAAAAGTTTCTTGGCTGAACGTCTTCTATAAAGTTTCGTTTCAACTAATCTTTGTTTAACGATAGGTACCAAACTTTCTTCTAATACGAGAATTTTACAATTATTCTTTATTCTAATATCCAAGAAGTTCTTTGAGAATTTTTTTTAATTTCTTCTATGCAGTAACTTGTGGAAAGAAGTTACGCATCTGATTTGTACCACAAACTTTCTAAACAAAGGCTTTGACTGTTCAAAGAATCTGCCCATTATTACTATTCAAAATTTAATTTTATCAATGTTGTGTTCGTTGCAGCCAACAATGAATCAATAAATCCTATCAATAATTAAGTTAGTACTTTTATAATAATGTTAGTTCTATAATTTTTCACCCATATTTTTAGTTTTTTTAATGTTTTTCGTAAACATTGCTCTACTTTTATCGCGTAAAATTTAGCTCATTTCTACAAATAATTTATTGAAAAGCTTAAAATAATAATAGACGCTAATAAAAATGTTTTCTTATATTTTACACAAAATACCAAAATAAGGAAAAATACATTCGGTCAAATAATTTAAAACAGTACCAAAATATATACACAATAGGGTGGGCCAAAAAAAAAATAACTATTTTTTTTAACTTCCGACACTGAAATATTGGTTCCTTGACACTTTTAAAAAATGCTTTTTCAAGATGAGCTCTTAATTTTAATAGAAAAGTCTCCCTCATCGCAGTTTTCCATTTTTTTTTAGTTCCATCTGGCAAAATCCGTATCTCGTCACTACTTGATTGTACAAAAAAAGTTTATTAAAATTTTTGGTAGTAAATTTAACTCTCTAAAAAAGGTATCTTACAATTTTTTTATAACTCTTACCGTTTAGAAGATATCAGATGTCACAGTTTGAAGAATTCAGCAAAAATTTCTTTTTCACTTCTAAATTTCATAACTCGTGGATGAATAAATATTATAAAGTGCGCAACATACGGTTTTGTAGGAAATTAAACGCTCTACAAAAAAAGTCGTTTGTGGTTAATCGATTACTTCAACCATTTAAAAAAAATTGGGGATTTAGTATCAAATTTTGGTTTTTAAAATGCGAATATCTTCTATATGGTTAGAGTAATCAATTAACCACGAGAGACCTTTTTTATAGAGCACTTAATTTTCTACAAGGTCATATGTTGTGCATTTTATAATATTTATTTATCTCTAAGTTATAAAATTTAGAAGTAGAAAAGGAATTTTTGTTAAATTCTTTAAATTTTGACCTCCGATATCTTCTAAAAGGTAAGAGATATTAAAAAATTGTAAGATAACTTTTCTGTAGACCGTTTAATTTTTTACAAAAAATGTAAATACAAATTTTCTGTGCAATTAAGCAATAACGAGATAGAGATTTTACCATATGAAACTGAAAAAAAAAACTGCGAAGAAAGAGTCTTTCCTATTACAATTAAGAGCTCATCTTAAAAAAGCATTTTTTAAAGGTGCCTAGGAATCAATTTTTCAGTGTCGGAAGTTAAAAAAAAATCGATTTCTTTGGCCCACCCTAATACACAATTACTTTTTTTAAAATAGTTGCTTTACTTTTGTCCGATAATGTAAGTAGTTTCAATTTCCTTAAAAACTGCCCTTAAGACCTAATTTCAAATTGAGATAATAGCGATAGCCTAGCAAATTTTACTACTTCTCTTGCAACAACCAATCACAGGTCCGAATTTATTTTAATTTTCCGTTGAAAAAGTAGATGTAAACACATCGTCTCCTAGTTTGAACTAGATGTTTAAAAAAATTGCTGTTTAAATTAGTTTTGATTAATGCTGTAAAACGTAAAAAGGTTTTTTTTATAAAACATATCAGTTAATAAATCTTTTGAAGCCAGTTGCAGATGCTGACATTTATGTTTGCCTCCCTTGTTTATTGATTGTCGCGCTTCCACTTCCAGGTGGCGTACTATTCATCTAATACAATTTTAAATTTGCCTATGCTTGATCCAGAAAAATAGTCACTGCTTTCAAAAATAATCTCAACCCACGTGACCAATTTGTTTATAAAATCTAACGACACAATTACTGATATTATAAAGTACATCCAAAAATTGCAAAACAATTATTTTGGCAATCTTTTAGTTTTAATGTTTAAATTATCACGATTTTTATCTCTAATTGATCACGTGGTTTGTGGTTATTTTTAAAGGCCCACACTGTAGTTATCTTTAACGAAATATTAAATTCTGTAATTTTAGAATTCCTTTTTAAATACCATTAGTTAACTTTCTGTTTATTTAAATTCTTTCTTCTCCGCTTCAGATTAAAAAATAAATAAACATCGCGATAACATCAGTATCACAGTTCTTTTCTTATTTATCTCCGTTTTATCCTTTAAGCCAATATAACAAAAAGCTATTTGCTGAGATTAAAAATTACGATTATTTTCCTTAAATCCTTTGAGAATATTAAAATTTGTGTTCTTTCCCTTAAAGTAATTTAATAAACTCTCTTTCTTTCCGATGTCTGCAGCAATTTCGACTTATCAACTTTTCAATCTGAATATCCTATAAAACGGCTAACGCCGTTTATTTCCACACAATAAAAGACTGCAATAAAGCCCATTTACGATTTTGGGGGCTTTATAAACCTCAGTTATTGATTAGAAATGGACCATTCAACCGAAAAAAAAATTGATCTGATTTAAAATTTTTATGTAGTCTAGAAAGCCATGATTTCTCTTGCATTTGTTTATAAATGCTAGGCCTACTATAAATAAAATACCTGTCAATTCTGTCATTCGCTATGACGCAAATATCAATTAAATAAAAGATCGAATTATTTGATAAAAACAAACAAAAAGATTTGTTTTAATTCAGAGGAGCTAAGTTTATTTCCCCAAGGACTATTTAAAATCCTTTTAATAATAAATTAAGCACGCTTGCGTATAAACAATCACATGTTTCAAATAAACAAAACACATAACCTCAATTCGTTTTATTTAGGAAAAAATCAGGCAATTTTATGCACATTTTGCAACTAAAATCTAATCAAGATGCAGTAAATAAGCAGAAGCAATCTTTTTCATACATTTATTAGTAATAAGAGCTCTATAATTGATAGCTGTCAAAGTGCACACCCATATCGGTATAAATTGCTAAAACTATCAAAACTAAATGAAGTAATAAGAAAAGCTTTATTCACATTGATGCATTCAACACAAAATTACCTGTTTAATAAGAGGAAGAAGGGTTTGTTCTATACTACGTGTTTTAATTTCTAAACAATCAAAATTTGTTGTACCTACTGCTGCCATTTTCTAAACTACTACTTGTCCTTGTCGGAGACATCATTTTTCCAATAGTCTGTCTCCTTTCAGTCATAATGCATAGTCGGCTTTGGAAAATAATGTCATCAGCAATCAGCTGATTTCTTCTATTGACTTTGCTACAGCGCTGCTATCTAGCGGTCAGGGGGCAAACTTAGCCCCCCCTTAAAGAATTCCTTAACTTGAAGATAAAACAGGTAGAGACTATCGACATGAAATCAATATGGACGACGACCTGGCACTCCTTCAAGCAAAGCTTACTAGGTAGAGCCACAAAGTAATTCTGAGTTGGCTAACCATGGCCTCCCTTATATTTGTTAAACAGATATTAAATGAAGTTGGCCATGGAATAACATAGCTTACCCACAGTATAGAAATGAATCAATATAGACAGCTGATAAAAACTGAAAACTTGTCAAAAAGCTAGCATCTCTTTAAGATAAATGTGTAAGATAGAGCCACTAATTTTTGCATTTACTATAGACAACTAATATTATTTGTTATACGCTAAAATGTTTTCTACTTTTTAAAAAATTTTTAAGTTGTACTTTTGGGATAATTTTAACCTTTGCCTGACGATTATTTATTATATTATTCACGGTTATAGAACCTTAGATTTCAATTGTTCATTACTAGGTACCTGTAGAACATCTAAAAATCAGTGGCTCCATCTTACACTTTTAACTTGAAGAGATGCTAGCTTTTTGACAAGTTTTCAGTTTTTTATCAGCTGTCTGTACTGATTTATCTCTATACTGTGGCTTACCTAAAGAAGTAGGTGAATCAAACACTGAATAAAACAACTTACGAAAAAAATATGTATTTCAACAAAAACTCCAATAATTTCAAACTAAAATCAAATTCTTCTTAAAAGTTCATTATAATCTATTCCAGAATGTTTATCACTTCCAAAAATATAATAGTACGCCCTCCGCAATGACTTCCTCTTTTTGCTCGTGTATTCAGGTATTCGTTCTCTTTTAAATTGCCTTAATACTTCAAGATGATTTTTTCCTCTATGAAAATGATGTATACCCAGCAACAACATGTTGAGCATCTTGTAGTATCCAGGATCTGCTTTGGGATCTATAGGTTCTTGTCTCTTTTTTAATTCCCTCAGTTCTTTTGAGTTATTTGCCATCCTCACCGACATTTTCGTCAATTTCAGCAATTCCTGACTAATAAAATTTTGCAATGATTGCAATGGCATATTAAGAAATTTAGAATTACGATAGGTTTTTTCCGAAGTAATTAATTCAGCTTCATTTACTTCAGGTAGTGGGACTTCATTAAAATTATTTTGAGGATGTTGAAATGAGACTTCATTAAGATTGTTTTGAGGATGTTGGAATGAGACTTCATTAAGATTATTTTGAGGCTGTTGAAATGAAACCTGATTAAAATTACTTTGGGGACGCGGCGATTCGAAACTTATATATCCAGGTAAATCATCATTAAAAGTAAACTGGTTTGAACATCCTGCATATGAATTAATAAAACCTCGAGCAAATTGGTTAGTAAAAAAATTCTGTTGGTTTGCCACAAACAGTCCACTTTGAACTAAAGAATTCGCAAACTGGTTATAGTTAAAATTGTAATTAAATCTTTGGTCGTATTCTTGCATGAGGTAATTCTGATTTGGTACGTAATTAACTTGTTGCCGTGTAAACTGTTCATTTCTTTCTTTGTATACATCTTCAAAACTCTTGATATAGGGATCAGTTGCTGGATACGCAGATTTATAAGAACGACAGTTATGCTCGAGATGACCAGGTCGAGCACAACCTGAGCACCACAAATCTTTCTTTTGCCTTAATGGTGGTCCTTCGTACCTTTTTAAGGGACCCACAGTAACCTACACATTTAATGAGTAAACACATTTTGTCACAGCAAAAATACTTACAGTTAAATAATAACGACGCCATAAATCTGGACAACAACTAGCTGTATGACCCATCATATAACAAAGTTTGCATTTAACATCCCGTAATTTAAAACAAGAACTGCAGTAGTTTGTTGAGTAGAGACTTTTCCTGCCACACTAAAAGTAAGTGTTCAGTCTACGGTCCAATTTAACTAATTAGATACCTGTGTGCATAATCTATTAGGACATCTAGGTTCAAAATGACCATTTTGTCCACATAGTTTGCATTTGGGATATATTTTATTTGGGCACCTAATTGCCATATGACCCAATTCTTTACATTTGTTGCATCTTCTACGTCCAGCAGGTTTATCAATTGGATACAGATCACTTTCTAAAATTCTCCATCTTGAAGGATCATCTACAATTTCACGATTATTACAAATAAAAAAAGAGAAATAATTTACTTGACATATTTGCTTGAAGGTCTTCAACACTACAACGTGATAAATTTAAATTTAAATCACCAGATCTAGATGTTGATGGTGTATGTTCGGACTCAACCGAAACCTCGCAATTTAATTGAATGTCAGCATTGTTTTCAGAAAGTGGAGATAAAACTGATTCGGAATCTGATGACACTATATGGTCGCCAGTTGTATTACTGAAAGTTTCGTCAATAACAACCAAACCTTCAAGAGGTGAAGGATCCTGATCTGCTGGTACTTTTGTGGAAACAGCTTCTGAATACTCCACCACAACTGTTTTCTTCTCTTGTGCTTCAATTTTCTGAGGAATTGATTCAGACTCTTCAGTGTTTTGAGTGATTTCTTCATCAGGGTCTCGACATACACTACTAGTTTTTTTCTTATTCTTCAACTTTTTCTTCTCTTCTGTATCATTTTCTCTTACTTCATCTTTATTTTTCTCAGAAATTAATCCAGACTCTTCCGTGTTTCGACTGATTTCTTCCTCAGCGTCTCGGCATATACTACTAGTCTTTTTCTTATTCTTCAACTTTTTCTTCTCTTCTACAGCATTTTCTCTTACTTCATCTTTATTTTTCTCAGGAATTAATTCAGACTCTTCCGTGTTTTGAGTGATTTCTTCCTCAAGGTCTCGAGATGTACTACTAGTTTTTTTCTTATTCTTCTTTTCCTTTTTCTTTGCTAAATTATCACTGGTTTCGTCGATTTGACTCGATCGTCTTCTCTTATGACCTGACGACTCATCTGAAGCATTCTCATCGATTTCGCTCTTCCTTTTTTTATTTTTTTGTTTCTTTTTCTGCTTTTTTACAGATTCATCTCCTTCCGCATCAATTAAATCATATTTACTGGTAATAGTTTTATGTTTTTTAGTAACGTCATTCTTCGTCTGCATTGGTGATAATTCTGGTAGATTTTTACTCTTCTTGACTTTCCCTACTTGTTCAAAATCGCTCTCAGAACTACTATCAGAAGAATAAGCCGGTTTTTGGACATCTGCTACAGGAAGAGGCGATGACTGGATGTTTGAAACGTTTGCTCTGCTTTTTACAGGAGTAATAAATTTTCCTAAAATGTAGAAAAAAAACGTTAAGAAGGAAGAAAACCAGACGAGAAATTAGATAGACTGTTGAAAATGATGCAAGGGTAACCACTTCAGAGTAGAACAAAAAAAAGCAAAAAGAAATTCAAGCAAACAAAATTGGAAAACGGAACGTATTAAAGCAGAAAATGCAATGATAAAGAAGAGAAACACAGGAACAAAAGAGAGTATAAAGAAAAAAAAAGAGAATTATGTCAGGTTTATTACCAGAAAACTGAAGGAGGTGGAAAACTTTGTAGCAGAAAATATGTTTGACAGAATTTCTAACCTATTTTTTCGATTTAATTGAAAGAATTTGCAAAAAAAACAAAATGGAAGATAATGTCAAACACGCACGAATCAAAAGAGATTAAAAGAGGGAACTTATTTATTAATCATGATTTAACGAAGATTGAAAAAGTAGTTCAAAATAAGATAGCTCAAAAACAAAAAGACTCGAAAGTAAAAATTGACAGTAGGAGTTACTTATAGGTGGAACAGAAAAAGAGAAAAACAAGTTCAGGGCAGTCAGCCAACAGTTCATCTTAGCGAGAGACAGCGGTTATCTTGAGCAAATTTCCAGTGATTAATAAAAACGATAAAAATATGTTATTAAATTGTTTAATTATTGAAAGTTACTTTTAAGTTATTCGTTATTAACCTATTGTTTAAATCAATTACTCATTAGGAAGGAATTCGCAATAATTCATATTTCTAAACTTAACTACAGAGAGTCACTCGAGAAAAATGAAGGAACAGATTCATGGAATAAATATTTGTAAGAAAAAAGAGCGCAAAGAGCCCACTTTTATTTGGGCCCTTTAATTAAATAATTAAAATTCTGACAGCTTTAGAACATGTAGAGAAGAATTATCACTAGATATTGTTAACATTATATTTACATAAAATATATAATAAACTTACCAAAACTCTCCAAATTACTCTCTGAGAAAATATCGTCTTTTGGGAATTCAATTTCGTTAAAAACAGCCGTTTTCATTAAATTAATTGAGTTAGCATCTGTAGTACTAGAACTGCTTTCAGTTTCACAAGTTTCGTTACGACTTGCAGGTTTAACAAAATCCCCATTTTTGAAATCAGCTCCATGCAGACTAAAATTAAATTTAAATGGCTGGTTTAGTTCAACTCCTGAACTATTTACAAAATCATTTGAGGCAGAATCAGGTGTATTTAACAATTCTTTACGTTCTTTATGAGCCTGTTTTAATGGTGATTCTGTGATGCTGCTATGATCTGACGATGTCACAGAAGCCGTCTCTGTTTTATTAACACTCTTTTCTGCACCTTGAAGTTCCTCATCAAGACTTATAACTTCAACTGGCTTTGTGACAGGCTCAACAAAAATTACGTCATCAGAAGCACTCACATTTATTCTTTCCTCGTTTTTTACATTAGTGGTTTTCTCGAGGGTTTTTTTCTCGTCATCTTCTGAGTCACAAATTGACAATACTGGCCAATCATCAGGAATTAGTACACAACTCTCACCCTCACTTTCACTATCAGATAATGTAATCACTGTCTCAGTTACGCCTACTTGTTTATCTGAAAAACGCACATGTTGGGGCTCTTTTCCAGCTCGTTTTTCCAGCAAATTTCGGGACTGTTTGGCCTCTCTAACCGTTTGGTTTTTCCTTTTTTTCTCCTTTTGTCTAGCCAGCCAACGTGCTCTTTGACGTTGGCGAGAATTCATATAAAGAATAGGACGTTGAGGGCTCAAAACAACTAACTGATTAATTGCAATATCAGGAGCGTGTCGTCTGTTGTAGTTCTTTGAGTAGAAACCCTGAGGGCGGTCATAGTCCTGGTAGCCTGGTGGTAGTGCATGTTTTGTAGAAACAGTTTTGTGCAATTTCGGAGAAGTACCAAAATAACGGCCAGGTTTTCTCATTCCGTTTGTTGGATTTTCCGGTTCTGGGGCGACTTGAGGAACGATTAAGTCGTTTTCGGAGGCAACGGAATGATATACTTGGCTATAAAGGTGGGATTCTATGTCTTCCAAGTCCAAGTCATTCTGGAAAAAAATTAATAGATTCCAATAAAAATTACAATAAAATTTAAAATACCATGTTTTAAGTGTGTTTTTTCATCTCTAAAAACAGCAATAAATTATATAAACACTTTTAACTTGAACAAAAAAGAGTTATCATGTTTGACAGTTAAACACACGTGGTTTTCAATACCAACCTGACAAAACAAAATTCACCATGCCAAATATGTAAATTTTTTAATTTTAAAATTGTTTCTCATGTTTGAAAAGTATTTTAAAGACTAATTTTTTTATTGCGTTTCAATTGTGTTTATCAAAGTTATTTTTTGGAGCTTGTCGTGATTGATAAGATTACATAAATTGATTGCGTAATTTCAGTTGGCAACAAAATTTTGACAAGTGTCATTTCAGCTTGGGACTTTTCGTTTTTCCCCTAAGTTGTTTTTATCAATAATCAATTTTTAATACGTTTTTAATAAATAAAATAAGAATTTTGCACTATGACTGTGACTGAATCACCGGAGCACGACGGTGAGAATGATGAAAAAAGCGCTGAGGCCCCCAGTGAAAACGACAGAAGTATCCTAACCTCATACGTTCAAGAAGTGCATGAGAGGCTCGTCTCGAAGCAAGAATTGCGAAATGCGAACCAAAATGCAGCAAATACAAGACCTAGTGAGTCACATTTTACTAAACTCGACTCAAGTCTTAAGAAGAACACAGCTTTTGTTAAGAAAATTAAGAATTTTTCTGCAAATCATGTCCAGGCCTATTTGAAAGATATGACTGGATTGAACTTATCCAAGTATATATCAGAGATTGCAGCTGCTATTGTTGATGCTAAATTGAAAATGACTGATGTAGCTGCTGCTGTTAAAATGTGTAGTGTTTTACACCAAACTTATGCTGATTTTTCTCAGCATTTGTTTGAGAACTGGCAGAAAACCTTGTCGTTTAAAGTGGGTGAGAAGATTCCAAATCCTAGTAAATTGAGGGTGGATTTAAGGTTTTATGCCGAATTGGTACAAGCTAGTGTGTTTAATAACAAAAATGCCTTCACTTTACTGGGAAATGTTATTACCACATTGGTCAATATGGACAAGGATGAACATTTTAATTGTGCAATTATACTCAGCTTTTGTAAGCATTGCGGCGAGGACTATGCAGGTAATTACATGTTTATTACACGTATTGTAATATTTTTTATAACTTTATTACTCTTTATTACTCTTCATACTTTTATACTCTCTTCACGAAAAGTAGAAATATTGGCTAAATTTACAAATCATATCAACAGTGAATAACAGTCTAGCTGGTAGCATTATTAGAAATGTCTCAAACAGAAACTGTAATGCCCCAGCTCGTGGAGCAGTAGATTATTGGAGTAATTTATGATTTTAATCAATATTTCTGTTTTATCAGTACTTTATTTTTATACTACATAATCTATATTAAATATGTTGATATTCACTGCTATAGTCCGCCTCACCGCCTTATCCTCATTTGTAATAAAATTATTAGAGTATGCATCAATCTACGACGTATAGCTTCGTGTGAAATTGACATTTGACAGAACACAAACGAAACATTTTAATAACAAACATATTATAATTTTGGAAACTACATTACAGAAACCTTTGTTGCTGCAACAGAAGTGAATACCAGGAATTATACTTTTATACCCAAAATTATAATTTCTTAGGTATTGAATTACGCTGAGGTCATTGACTGCGCGGCCATCTGGTTTGCATTCGAGTTTCTAATACTGCCCTACTAGAAGCTTTGTCTTTGTCGTCGCGTTAACCTGAAAAAAGATAGAAAAGTGTGATATTATTAATACAATACGTTGTGTTCATTGCATTTTAGGCCATGATGTAGAAAGAGAGAGCAATAAGAACGTGAATCTTTACTTACGTTGAAGGTTTTATTACAAATGGAGATAAGACGGTGAAACGGAGTTCATCAAGATTTTCACGAACATTTATAGATTAAAGATATAATACAATAATAAAAGAAAAAAGAATTAAATTTTATTTTATGATTTTTTGAAGAAAACGTATAATTGAAAACTTCTCAGGTCTAGTTCCTCGTAAAATGCGAGAATTATCCGAGAAATTTGATGTTCCAATTCCCAAAAGCACGTTTTTGCCTCCGGAAAAACAGCAAAACGTCCGAACTTTACTGAGAGATTACTACAATTCTCTTAGTAAACATCTAGTAAAAGACCACCAAGAAATTCAAAATTTTGAAAAACAAAACATGAGGATTCTTCAAACGAAAGGGGAGCTCAGTCAGGAGCGAAAAGACAGGCTTGATTCTCTCAAATCTATCTATGAAAAATTGCTCGCCTCAACACAAAGTTTTGCTGAAATTTTGGACGAAGATATGCCAACATTGAAAAGTCAGACTCTTATGAAAAATGACGAGGTGGATTTAAATAAAATGTTTGAAATTTTGAATTAATTGGAAATTTTAGAGTATGATAGTCACAGGTGCAGGACCTGATTTAGATGAAGCGGCTTTGGCTAACATTGAGAATGTTTGGTGTGATATTGAGACGCAGAGATTTTATTGCGAATTACCGGAATTGCAGGTTTTTTTGCCCACTTCTTTTATAAATAAACAGTCGCCACCACCGGCTGAGTCTGTCACTGAGGAGGTGCTGGATTCGGAGATACCCACTGAGGAGCTGGAGGACGATGGAGGTAAGTAGAAAAAATAGTTGTTTTTTTTTTTGTTGAAAATTTTTGCTGAAATTCTGTTATACAAATATTTTGAAAAACGATCTTTTTCTTTTACTTATTACTGATTCTAATAAAAACGTAATATTTTTTTGTTACAGCGTTTTATAACAGTGACTTTGATTGTTATTCTGATTGCTAAATGACCTACTTTTAAGCACGAGTGTTAAAAATGAAAAATACATTTTTTATTTTATTTATTTATTATAAACATGAAAAGTACAATTACTTAAGTGACTAAATTGAATATTCGAAGATTTCAGATTTCTTTCCTGAACTTCAATACACGTGGAAACGGTACTTGTGAACGCCACTTCAAATTTCCTATTTTTGTCGCAGATTCTTCTTTTCTTTGATAGTTTCTTCTTTTCTCATAATTTTCATAGAGATTGCGTTTTTGCTTTCAATAGGGTTTTCTATGTAACTTTCCGCAACAGAACTCGATCGCCATCTTCTATGTCTTTTCAGTAATGTAATATCTGCTCCTGAATCTGCTAAGAGTGTTGCTGAACAACGGCGAAAGCAGTGCTCGGTACATTCCTTTGCATTTAGAAGACCGAGACATTTTGCAATTTTTTTAGGTATATCTCCAATAGTATTTATACCAACGGGTAGCGTACAGCATCTGTAATTTCTATAGGTTGAGAAGAATCTCTGATGTTCAGTATGAGGAGGTCGAAGCTGTGTGTATTTACGGAAAATTTCTAAGAAACTAATTCAATCTACAAATCCTTCAGTTATTGTAAACATTCATGAAATTCTTGTCTTGGTGTTCGGTATCTTTACTTTAATAAAACTTGTACAATCTTCTATATCTGCCACCTTCAAAAACGTAATTTCTTCTCTGCGTAACACGCTAAAAATCCCAGTAATTAACACAACTTTTGTCAATAAATAGTCTTTGTCATCAGCTGTTTTTATGAAACGTTCTATCTCTTGCTTGGTGAATATTTTGGATTTTTTAGCTCTGTATCTAATGGCATTTCTTTTTAGAAATGTAATCAAGTTGGTAAATTTTTTGATATCTACATTCTTGTTAACATATATCTTGGTTTTTAGCATTGAGTAGGTACTCCATAAAGTAGACGGCTTATACATGGAAGATAATTTCGAAAAATAGGCCAAAAGTACCTTTTCTTCAATACTTGTTCCATTTTTTTTCTCACACCAACTACAAAATTTTCTTTATGTTTCCTTGTAAATTTTCTTAGATTTTTCGGGCACTAACGGGGCTAGTGCAGCTTCCGCAGCATTTTCAATGTCGGAATTAAATTCAGAATCGCCCATTTTTGTGTTCCTTTATCACAGATCTTAAACACAGAACCCAAGTTGACAGTCTGTAATTTTATAGAAACAATAAATAACGAAATTTACATCCATAGCAACCTGCCGTCTGCCTACTGTACAATGTGAATGTTCGATTGAGATTATTATTTTTGAAAGAAAAATCTGTTATAAAACGCTGTAACAAAAATCTTGAATGCAATACGTTGCAAAATCGATGTCTTTTAAGCTCTTGACGTGTTGGATTCTTAAATCTGTTTTTTTTTTTTTTTAAATTTATTTTCAATTTTTAAGACATGTTTCGAGACAACTTTCTCGAAAGCTCTCTGCCTTTTTTATGTATGAATGTGTTTGATTAAACTGTGATTTTTGAAAGTTGTACAAATTGTTATAGAACAAGTGGAAGAAGCCACCGTTCCGGCAGAAGACGAGCCCGAAGACTCCGCCACGACCAACGCCAGCAACAAAATAATCCTCGAGGCGTTTTTAAACAATTTACCAAACTGCGTAAACCGCGAAATGATCGACAACGCCGCCATCGATTTCCTTGTAACCCTCAACAACAAACACAACCGAAAGAAGCTGGTGCGGGCTCTTTTCGGTGTGAACCGTACCCGTCTCGACCTCCTCCCTTTCTACGCCCGTTTTGTGGCAATCCTCCGTCCAGCACTCCCTGAAGTCGGCAACGAACTCTGCCAAATGCTGCGACACGATTTCAAATACCACGTCCGAAAAAAAGACCAAATCAACATCGAATCAAAAATAAAAGTTGTACGATTTATTGGAGAACTCGTCAAGTTTAAACTCTATTCAAAAATAGAAGCTTTATATTGTCTGAAAGTTTTGTTGTATGATTTTTCGCATCATCACATCGAAATGGCGTGTAGTCTGTTGGAAGTTTGTGGACGGTTTTTGTATTGTAGTCCGGATTCGCATCAGAGAACGAGAGTTTATTTGGAACAAATGATGAGAAAAAAAGCGGTAATGGCGTTGGATTCGAGGTATGTGACACAAATTGAAAATGCCTATTATTATGTCAATCCACCTGATGTTACCATTACGAAGAAGGAAAGGCCGATTATGCATCAGTTTATAAGGAAATTGGTGTTTCAAGATCTACAGAAGAATAATACTGATAAGATTATGAGGCTAATGAGGAAACTTGATTGGGGTAATGAAGATATTGCGGCGTATGCAATCAAATGCTTAAGTAGCGCACACAATGTCAAATATTTTAATATTAGGTAAGAGAACAAGAATTTTTTTTAGACAAGTGACCGGTTTTTGGAGTAAACTCAAAAAATTTTGTTTGATATGACGATTCTCTTACTATACACTACACGAAAGTATTATAAATTAAAAAAAAAATTTTTTTAGATGTCTTGCAAATTTATTGGCGGGCTTAGTAATGTATCAAGAAGAAGTAGGCACCCGAGTTGTAGATAGTGTTTTAGAAGATATTCGTTTAGGTATGGAAGTTAACCTTCCAAAATATAACCAGAGACGTGTTGCTCAAGTAAAATATTTGGGAGAATTATATAATTACAGAATGGTTGAAAGTGCAGATATTTTTAAGGTTTGCCTGAATATTTATTGTTTTTTTTAATATTAAATTAACAGTTTTGACAGGTTTTATACTCTTTAATAACTTTTGGAGTTTCAATGGATCCAAACGTACCCTCTCCACTTGATCCACCAAATCACCTCTTGAGGATTAGATTAGCGTGTGTTTTACTTGAAACATGCGGTAATAATAATTTAGATCAATATTTCATTATTAATTAAAATTTTTAGGCACATATTTTAGCAGTGGCAGCAGTAAAAGAAAATTAGATTATTATTTAATGTATTTACAATCTTATTATTGGTTTAAACGTGATTTATGGAAAGACTCTTTTCCTCCGACATTGGAACATATTTTTAAAGACACTCTTACGACATTAAGGCCTAAAATGAAATTATGTCGAAGTTATGAAGAAACTCGCACTGAAATTAATAACATTCGCATCACTTTAGGCGTCGGTAAGATTTTCTGCATTTTTGTGTCTAAAATTACAATCAATATCTGTATTGCCTACCTAAATCAACATTATTATTACTTACTCAGTATAAATTACATTAGATAAACTCACTCGAGAGGAACACAAAGTGGAAGACGGCTTAGAAACAATTGCTGAGACTGACACTGAAGAACAAGGCGAAGATGAAGTCTCTGAACTTACAGCACCTATCACTGATGATACAGCGACCGAGGACGAAACAGTTGACCACACTCAAGGCTCAGACGATGAAGGTATTTTTTACCCTTATTTTAGTTTTTTTCTTCATTAACTAGTTATGTAATGAAGAATTTTATTACATATTGTTCAGTAAATAAAATCGGACTTTTCATAAGTGGTTACGTAAATAACCGACATAATTCTAGGTGAACCAGATGTTAGTGAAGCTGAGCAAGTGTCTGAGTCCTTGGCAATTCCCAGTGCTCCTCGTAAGGTTGACTGTCCTGAAGACGATGATTTTCTTAACGCCCTTGATAAGATGGTTTCCGAGAATATTCAAGAAAGAATGCGCGAACCAATAAAAGCCGGAAATGTGGATATTTCAGTTCCGGTCGTTCTGAAATCTAACAAAAAAACTTACGAGCAATTACAGGACACACCAGAAACTGAACGCAATAAAATCGGATTTGTTTTAATGGTTCGTAAAGGGAACAAGCAGCAATATAAAAATTTCGAAGCTGATATTGATTCGGAACTTGCTCAGAATTTGCGAGACCAAGAATTGGCACAAAAAGAAGAGAAAGAAAAAGTTAAGAGATTGACTTTGAATATTACTGAGAGGTTTGAAGAGGAGGATTATCAGGATATGATCCAGCAACAGAATAGACCAGTAACACAGAATTTGAATCGTGAGAGAAAAAAGTATCAGCATCCTAAAGGGGCACCAGATGCTGATTTAATTTTTGGACCTAAAAGAGTTAGATAATGGAGGAAGTTAAGGATGAAATATGGTTATGTAATACGATGTAATAGGTGTCAAAGAAGTTCCGGCTGATTTTTCAGAAGTAGATGAAAGCTCATTTTTTAGTCTTGAGAAGTGTGAAGGAGAAACAAGTTTTTTTCTACTGTTTCATTTCGGTACCAATTGGATTCCGTTGAAATAAAATCCTTTTAACTTTTATTTATTTTATTAAAAAATTAAATTACAATCATATAAAACTTAGATTAATCTGCATCTTCAAAGTCCTCATCTTCATTCCCATTTCTATAGTTGTACTGGACATCAATTGAATTATTTTGTAACCTGTGAGCTAAGTGATTAACATGTGCATCACCAATTTGATCAGCTTCAGGTTCTATGTACATTCCGTCCTCAGCATCTGCAAATAAAATATCATCGTCGTCATCTTCAAGATCAGCTGGGTCTGGATTCAATTCTTGACATATTTTTATAGCTTCGTAAATATTTGGTATTTCGATGGGACTTTCAGGAACTAAAACAAGCTCAGAAACGTCTGGCTCAGAATCAACGTCACTGTCGTCATTTCCTGGCCTGCGATCTCCTAAAAAACTAACAATAATCTAAAATTCAAAAACTAGATCGTTCCACCAGCTTATCCCGATTTTTTATGAAACCTTTCAAATAAGGAAAACCTACATTCATACTGCCATCGCAATTTCATCATGTCTCTTCTTTCAACTTAAATTTTCTAAAGCTTTCGTATTTCTCTCTAGTGAAAAGAGATAAATTAAAGAACAAATAATGTCCTTTAAGTACACCTTAAAGAGTAAAGAACAATTTATAGAATTAAAGGACTGTCCTTTGAAATAAAGAACGGTTGGCAACCCTAGTCTTAACAACAATATTTTCTGTTTTGATCAAAAGAATAGAACATTTTTGTTATTTCAATATCAGATTTGTTTCCTTTACGTATCGGAATAAGCTGATAGAACGATTTGTAAACCACAAACCCATCAAATCAATGTGAGGATCTGTTATAATGTAAACACAATCCTTCTCATACACATTGGGGTCCCGTGATATAGCATGAAGAGTAATGTTGTAATAGTCAATTGAGAAACCTGTAGAGCCCACTTTTTGCCAACTGAGAGATCTAGAATTTACATTAATACCCGTTTTTTTCATTTAATAAGACTCACCTCTCGCTCACAAACAAGGTCCCAACCCCCAATTCTCTCTTGTCCAAAATGATAGTAACATTCGCTTGTTCAAGTCTTACCGGAGATTCTGGTGGTCTGAAAGTCGTAATAACAACCATTTTCACCTATTTTAACAATTATTTTCTGGTGTTTTTAGTTGTTTAAAATAATAACCACAGAATTTATAAATGACATTTAATCTAGGGAATTTCTTTTCGGTTGGCGACAGTGATCCAATCAGGATTCACCATTTCGAAATAAAACGGCGTGATTGGTGAAAATATTCGAGGTTATGTGAAACTCTTAACTGGCATAAACAATTTTTTGAAATTTCTGCAATGGAGTCTCAAAAAGTAACATTTTGTAATGAAATATCTTTAATGATGTTTGGTTTCGGCGACAGTCATAAACCTAACCCTGAAACGGTTCGTTTGGTTGAGAGTATTGTTTTGAAGCAACTTCGGACGATTGTGCAAGAAGCCCTGAAGTACTCAGATGGTAAAAACCTCTTAGGCAAGGAATTAGTGTTCCTAATGCGTCACGACAAGCATAAAATGCGACGTTTTGTTCAGTATTTAAAAAACAGAGAGCTCAAGCAACAACTCCAGTCGGTGAACTCTCGAGTGATTGAAATAGATCCAGACCCAAAGCCAAAAAACGAACTCATGAAGTTCATCGAGTCTATTGACGAAACCGGTGAATTCACGGATTTATCTGAAGTTGATGAAGTAAAACAGGCGAGAATGTTAAGAGCTGACAGGATATCTCAAGTCCTTGATGAGCAAAAATATTTGGAGTTTTGTAAAGCACGGTCTGCGTCGTTTTGTAGTCGGGATATTACAGCGAGAAATTCAGAGAAATTAAGACTGTGGATTGACCCGAAGAAGGAAATTAATTTTCACAGTAATGCAATGGTGGTTTTGGCTTATATGGCGTATCAGACAGTGGCTGATATTACTGATTATGCTATACTTGTAAGAATGGAAGGGAAGTCTGGCAGTGATCCCTTGACTCATTTGTATGGACATTATTACACTTCCACTATGTTTAATGGGGATTATAGAATGGGTGTTAGTAGCACTAACCCTAACCCAGATCATAGCAGGGTTTATAGTGGGCAGCCTCCAATAAGTGTCAGTGAGATTAAGGAAGTCATGAGGAGAATACATTGCCCACAAGGAGGAAAATTGAATTTCGGAGGCAAATTTCCAGAAACACATTTTTTATTTGCTCTTTAGTGTTATCTGTCAATAAAACGTAATTTTGATTATGTTGTTTATTTAATTGGTATTAAAATTTAGTCGCACAGGATTTACTTGTCTCAAATTTTTAATAACAAAAGCTGAAGTTATGCAACACACAAAACATGCCACAGTTGTTATAATTTGGCTCGCTAATAACTAAAAAATCTGTTAAAAAAATTATTTAAACAATTTGCATTCTTACGTTTAATTGCCGAATTCCGGTTATAATAATTAGTCCAAAAGTTGTGATTGCGCCACACATTCCAGTACAAATGCAGCGATGACTTGTTGGAAAAATATTTTGTAGATAAAATTCGTATAAAATTTTAGTGGTGACTGATAAAATTTCAATAAAAAATGTTAGAATTGCAATGGCAACCAAATTACCTAAAGATTTATAAAAAAAAATTAATGGTGTATATAACAAGGGACTAAAAAAAAATCAATTTAGGTGGGTGCTGTGAAATGCTACTTTAGACACATAACATCAAAGTAAAATAAACAACTTCAAAATCAAACTGTTGTTAAAAAAATATGGAAAGTTAAAAATTTACGCATGCACTTTAATTTTTTCTTTTTTGAAATAAGATGTTGCTGCATCATTTTTTAAATGCTCATATTAATATTAACGATTTTAAATTAAAATATTAGACATTTTGTCGTTCTTAGACCCGCTATTCTACGTCATCGTTTATTTTATTTTTTTTTTGTCAATTGTTATCTGTTTCTTATGTTTTTCTAACCGATGTTAAATTTTTTTTAGTATCTTTTCTTGTTTTTCTAGATTTTTTCGTCTTCGTAGAACTTTTTCTGTTAATTTTTTACTTGCAGACGAATCGTCGTCTTTCTATTAATAAAACATAAATAAGTGTATTATTATTTTTCAGCTTTTTTAGGCTCTAGTTTCTTTCTTTTGTTCTCCTAATTCTACTACAATTAGGTACTTCTGTTGTTTTAAGGATTTTTTTGCTTTTTTTTTCCTGTCAAACTCGTCTTTTGAGTTTTCTTAGAATCTCCTTTCAGGCCTCTTCCTAAAAGTTCTTTTTTTAAGTTTTTTTAAAATTATTCTTAATTTTTTTTTTTATTTCTTCTTATTTAACTCTCGTCGTTTCTTCCTCTTGTTTTTCCAAACGACGTTGTTCAAACTCTTCTAGAAGTACTTCTGTTTTTCTAAGAATTTTCTTTGTTTTCCTTTTTTACCAAACATCGTTTTTATAGTTTTCTACAATTTTTTTTCAGAACGTTTTTGAGTTTTTCTTTTTTACGTGTTTCTACTTTTGGTTTTTTTCTAGAATTATCTTTTTTTAATACTTCCTGTTTAAGATCGGCGTCTCTCTGTTTTTTTACAGCTTTTTGTTGCTTTATTTTCGCCAAACGACGTTTCTTTCTCTTGTTTTCCTAAACAATGTTGCCCGACCTCTTCTGAAATTTACTTCTGTTTTTTTTTTAAATTTTTTGCTTTTGTTTTCTTTTAAAACATCGTTTTTTAGTATTCTCAGAATCTTTCTAATTTTCCTTTTTCTTTAATTCTTCTTGTTTGTCTCCTGTCGTTTCTTTCAGTTATTTTCCCAAACGACGTTGTTTGAATTCTTCTAGAATCTACTTCTGTTATTCTATAAATTTTTTTGTTCTTTTTTTTCAAACATTGTTTTTCGAGTTTTTCTAGATTATGTTTATAGAACATTTTTTGAGTTTTTTTTTCTTCCACTCAACGTGTTTCAACTTTTTCTAGAATTATCTTTAATTCTTCTTTTTCTTTACTACTTCTTGTTTATGGATCAGCATCTTTCTGTTTTTTTTTGTTAAGCATTTTGTTGCTTTATTTACGCCACACGACGTTTCTTTTTCTTGTTTTCGTAAACGATGTTGCTCGAACTCTTCTGAAATTTACTTCTGATTTTTTAAGGATTTTTTGTTTTTTTCTAAAACATTGTTTTTTCAGTATTCTCAGTATCTTCTTTGAAGATTTTTTAAAGTTTTTTTCCCTACTTAACGTCTTTCAACTTTTTCTAAAATTGTTCCTAATTTTCCTATTTTTTTAATTATTCTTTTAACTCTCTTCTTTTTTTTTTATTTGATCAAACGATGTTCTATCTTCTAGAAACTAGAAGTCTTTTTGTAGAATCTATTTCTGTTTTTTTAAGAATTTTTTTGTTCTTTTATTCATTCAAACATTGTCTTTCGAGTTTTTCTAAAATATTTTTTCTGAACATTTTTATGTTTGTTTTTCTACTCAACATGTTTTAACTTTTTCTAGAATTATCTTTAATTTTTCTTTTTCTTTAATAGGTACTTTTTGTTTACACATCGGCGTATTTTTGCTTATTAAGAAACGGGGTTTCTTTCTTTGGTTTTCTTAGACGATGTTATTCGAACTCTTCCAGAATCTACTCCTGTTTTTGTAAAAATTTTTTTTTTTTTAACATTGTCTTTCATGTTTTATTAGAATATCTTTTAGAACTTTTTTATGTTTTTGTTTTTCTTCCATTCAACGTCTTTCAACTTTTTTTTATTTTCCTAATTATTCTTAATTTTTCTTTTTCTCTAATAGTTTTTATTTGACTGTCTGTATGGTTGGATTCTAGAAAATAAATTATTCAAATATTTTCGAATATATTCGAATTTTTATTCAAATTTTTTAAAATTCTACGAGTACTTCTAACACCAACAGTTTGACGTAAATCCGATTCAAGTTTTTGTAATTTAAAAAAAAATCAATTTACATAAATAAGTTTTAAAAATTAAAGAAATCAATGATTAATTTACTTTTACCGCTTTGAATAATCGCCGGAGGTTTGCTCGTAACAACCGTTGTCTTCTGCTAAGTCAATACTGCTTAGCAACAACTTCGCACTGGCTTAAATGGAGCCAAAATTTAATTTTCTACACGAAAATTGAAACCAGTCTTCTAGTAAAAATGTGAGTCCTTAAATACAGCTTACCTAAACTGTTTTTTTTTGCTCTTGCATTATAATATGTTATTCTGATTTTTTTTTAATTATTTTTTACCTGATTTTTGGAAGCACAAAGCCGTAAAAAGAGTTCCATTGGCAAGAAATAAAATCGGAAACAAAAATTTACTGCCATTCATTAAATAAGCACTTGGGATAGAGCAAGCGATAGCGAATAATTCACTGCACATTATTAAAAATTTAATCCAGCCATTTTCAAGACCACTGTACATTAATTTGTGTTCTAAAAAAATTCAAATAAATTTTTTTGATGAATCATACCTAATTTTACTTGAGTATGAATTAAATGATAAAAAACCCAACCCAATGGAAATAACGTTGATTAAGAGGAATTCTTTCCAGTTTATTCCTTCTATCAACTCTATAATAAACTTTTTTGGGTCTATTAATTTCATTATTTTATCACGCAAGTCAAACAAGTAATCGTTGTGTTCTGGAGTATTATTCAAAGTTTCTGACGCAAGGAAGGCTGCTTTGGTTTGTCTTCTCGAAATGAACCATAAAGAGGGTTCTGGTAGATACCTGAATGACATAAAAATAAAAAAAAGGATACATTTTTTATCACAAAGATGGTAAAAAACGGTATGTGCATAACCGAAAAAAAATTTTTGTAATACATTTGTCTAAATTTTTTGTTAAATTTTGATTTCGAGTACCTGTTTCAGGCGTTAAACCTTTCTCAGTCACTTTTCTCAATATTTTACATTTGATTCTGTTTCTAACGAAGAAGAGCTAAAAAGGACAAACGGCCAAAACCGGTACTCAAAATAATAATTTAATAAGAAAATTAAGACAAGTGTAATTCAAAATAAAAAATAGATTATTATATAAATTTTTATACCAAGCGGACAACGGTAAAAGCAAGACAGGGGTAAAATTTAGAAGAGTTGTGAGTCTCCAGTTAATAATTGGTAGAGCAAAGCTCAATGACTGAGGCATGTAGAGTCCTAGAAAAGTTACTACAAAAGCTACTGGTCGCAATTCATTTCCAATTACTTCAATTACTATAATTAAAAATTAAATTTTTGTAGTAGCTAATAAAGCCTTGTTACTTATAGCTTCTGTTGTGTATTTTAAAACAGGGTAAGCACAGCTAAATAGACTTTCTCCAAATGCATCTCTAGTAAAATCCAGCATAAGTATTTTAACAAAAATCGACACAAATACAAGATGGCAACCCAGAAATAAAATTCTTTTTCGCCCGTATCTACAACAGTAATTTTTAAAACTGCTTAGAGATTACAACAGGGTCATTTCGCAAAATTTTAATTTGCAATTTAGTATATTAAACTGATTTTTTTAATTTTTAAAATAATTGAAGATTAAAATTAAATTTCTCATGACGTCAAATGTCGGTCACGCCTAGTTGCTAACCTACTCCAATAATACGAGACTTAAGAAACGTCACATCCAATAACAAATGAGGAATGGGTTCTCATCTCTACATTACAACCAATCAAACGCATTAAGTTTACTGACGTCACCTGAACTATTAATGTTTGGCGTTAATACAAAGAATTAAACAAAATTTAAAAAAATGTGTAAAATGCAATAAAAAATATGCGGAACGACTCTGTTAAAGTAAGTTGAGAATTTCTCACATATCAGCTAGCGGTACCAGAACTAGGCAGCTCAGGATATGCGGAACAAAGTCAAACAAATCGTAGACAAAATCATACTTCAGACTTTCACAATAATTGGCGAACTAAAATCGTCTAGGATGTAAAAATTATTTTTATAATTAGGTAATAGCTGAAAATTGTGTGCTCGGACACACCTCCGTGGGGTATGCCGGAGGGAGCGAATTATTTTCAGCGGCTACAAATCTCGTACAAATTATTCGTGTCCTGTTTGCATAGTCTTTGTCAACAAGTTTTTTGGCGTCTTTGAGTGTCATGTGAACGAGTTTATCATAGTCATAATTATAAATAAAACATTCCTTATGGGCACCACTAAAAATAATTAAACAATTGTTAGAAGCGGCTTTGGATTTCCCAGTTTTGCATCAAGCCTAATGATGAGATAATATTAATAGCTGGCATACGTTGGTTCTGATATGTGGCGGATTTCTTCAATTGTCCAAGACGAATTTTCTAGATTGGTCATTTTGCATCGCAATGTCTTGCTAGCTCCAAGTTTTATGGCATGCAACTTTACTGAAGAAAAACACAAGCCAGGAATTGTTGCCAATAATATAAAGAGATAAATTTTTCCATTTCTTTTTATGTGGTTGTAATTTTTTTCGAAAATTCTTGCTGTAGAATAACCACATGGTCAATTAATTATATTTACACTTGCTTCATTTTACTTAGAGTAGCATCTTCCATTTAAAATTTTGTTGTTCTTTATTACTTATTTATTAGAAATTACCTAACTTTACTCAAAATTTTTTAAGAGCAATCAAACCATAATTAAAATGTCATAAATTTTTAATGTCACAAATTTAGACATTTTTCTATTGATAAGTGGAACGATAAATTTGGCAACGTTTTTTCAAAATTTTAAACATTGAGCATATAAACTAATTTTTTATTAAAGTTGTTATTGTTAATGTAATTACAAAGCTTCTTCTGTATAATTTATAGACAGTTTTTTCTCCAATCTTTAACGAAAATCTAATACACTAGCTCTCTGAATGTGATAAAACATGAAAGTTTTTGCCCTAGAGCAGAAAATTCTATTTAAACTCAAGTAGAGTATAAGATGTTGCTTCTGTGCCAGGACATTTGGCGTCTGAAAAAACAAGGTAAAATCTTATAAATTTAGCTGTTTACCTAAAAGCACACAACCGAAAAGAGCCCAAAACCTCACAAAAATCATTAATTTTTATTCAACCTAAAAGTTCCCAAATATGTGTAGACTATCAAAAATTGGGCATATAAAAAACTGTTAAAATCTCCCAAAATAATGGAAAATTACCTCAACAACGCTCTAAAAAACTAACAAAATACCGTGTTTTTACACACCTTAAAATGGCTTTTTATTTCTGGACCAAACCATTTAGCGCATGCAAAAAAATGGAAAAAACAACACTAAATTAAGGAGGGTACTATGATATTTAGAGCTAAAAATTAGTTTTTATAATTTTTACTTGATCTAAATAAGAGAAGGCGAAAAATTGACGTCACATTGTCAGAAATGCTTCTTTTCTGATCTTTTGACGTAATGTACTATTCTATCAAAGTGACGTCTTTTCGGTGGTTACCTTTTACCACTGCACTTTTATATAATTAAAGAATTAAAATAATAATAATAAGACGAGAAAACTACTTGTTGATATACACTGGGCGCATCAAAATTAACGCATAATTTTAAAAATCTATTTAAATAAAATAATTTTACGTTTTCAAATCTTGTGATATATGTTATCTTTGCTTTTTTTCTTGTGTTTATCATAGACATTGTAAAAACGTTAAAGTCCTTAGCTGTTTTTTTACCAACAAGTTCAGAGAATGATAAAAGAGTTTATTACAATTTTAGTTTAGTGTATTGTACAAGATCATACAAGATGCACTGTGACTGTATTGAGTTTGTTTTGCAGAATGCACCGACAACAACGACAAAATCGTAATTTATCTGAAACTGACTGCGTTAGAATTATTACTCTTCGCGAAGAAGGGTACAGTCAAACAGAACGCTTTAATGTCAATCAGTTGACAATTTCTAGAGTGTTGACAAGATTTGCAGAACATGGAAGTAACACCAGAAGACCAGGACAGGTCCGTGGAAACATTACAACCCCAGAACAAGACCGATTTCTACGAATCCGCACACTGAGGCAGCGCTTTATCACCAGTACTCTTCTCCAAAATAAATTTTTTGTGCGTTATAATTTTAGAATTAGCTTAAGTACGATCCGGAGAAGACTTGCAGCAGTGGATTTAAGGTCTAGGAGGGCAGCCACGGGCCCATTACTTACCGCAGAGCACAGAAGGCAAAGATTAAACTTTGCGCGTGAACATGTAGACTGGGATATCGAGCGGTGGTCAAAAATATTGTTTACTGATGAGTCTCGATACTGTCTTTTCTCTGACGACAGGCGAAATAGAGTGTACAGAAGGACGGGGGAACGATACGCATAGTGTAACATCGTACAACTCTGAGTTACGGTGGCGGATCAGTAATTATATGGGGTGGAATCAATTTGGAAGCCCGCACGGACTTGTAGTTCCGGTAGATAGAGGTCGACTTACAGCAGAAAGATACATTACCGACATTTTAGACGCACATGTTGTACTATTTGCGCCATTTATTGGGGAAAATTTCATGCTTATGCACGATAATTAAGCTTCGGTGCTGGGGAGTCTTGATAAAACGACTAGGTAATTAATCGGTGTAATTCAGCGGGTTGCATGTTATTCATTCAACTGGTCTACTGGTCACCTGGTGTAGACCAGTTGGATATATAACATGCAACCGGCTGGATTACACCGGTTAATTACCTGGTCGTTTAATCAAAACTCCCCAGCACCAAAGCTTAACGATAATGCATGACCCCACATGGCAAGTTTGGCCCCCGAGAAGTCCCAATCTCAATCTAATAGAGCATATATGGGACCGTCTGGAAAAGCAGCTAAGACGATTACCCAATGCTCCAAACACAGTGGAAAACCTTTTTCCGAGACTGGTCGAAATTTGGGATCAAACTGATCAGGACCAAATCAGAACGGTAATTGGCAGCATGAGAGAGCGATGCCAAGCTGTAATAAACGCCAGAGGAGGAAATACTCGCTTTTAAGTTTTGTTTTCTAAACAATATCAATTTTTTATTTTGTCGTTTTTTAATTAAAAAAAAATTAAAACATTTAAGACCTTACTCTAAAAAAAATTGAATCAGAAAACTTACTAACAATATGCATAACTCGATTTTGTAAAATGATGCGTTAATTTTGATGAGCAGTGTATTTGTTGAAAAAGTACAATTGCTTATAGTTATTGTTTGAAAATTTTTACTTATGCCTGCTTTGTTTATATTTGGAATTGAGAGAGGAGAATCTTGTTTACGATATATTTTTTTTATTCTGTTGTGTCTCCGCAGCTGTTTTTAATTTTATCTTTCATGTTTCTTTAATACCTTTCCAATTTAAAATTTTTAGACAGAGCGCTTTCAAGAGTAGTTATCTCTCATCATCAGTGCCTAAATATTAATGTAACACAAAAAATTATAAAGAGTTAGAAAATATTACTTACTAAACTTTTGTTAATAATATATTTTTTATTAGTTGCTAATATTTTGCAAAACCTGGCGTTGGAGGAGTTATTCTATTTATTTTATTTATCAGAGATTTTGTATACTTGTTATCGGTTACGCTTATAAAACCTAATATCAACAGTTGCATGATATTTAATTTTTATAGTGCTGGGATTATCTCTTCAAGGGTGTGATAAGTTGATAATAACAAACAAAAACCGAGATTGTTATTTATTTTTACGAGAATATATACCTAACTCATTTTGTTATTTGGAAAATGACTTTATTAGTTTATGATAAATTTTAGATTTCTTTAACAGTCTCAAAAACACCGGGTTCTTTGCTTTAACACTTTTTTTGTTGTAATTATTAATAAACAGTTTTAGTTTGCTTAAAAAAATCAAATTTTTTTTGATTATAATTTAAAATATTTTAGTAGATAATATTATTACCGCACAAACGTATGTATCTTAGGATAGGCCAAAAAAATCGACTATGTTTTTTTAACTTCTCGACACTGAAAAATTGGTTCCTAGGCACCTTTAAAAAATACTTTTTTAAGATGAGCTCTTAATTTTAATAGGAAAGACTCCCTTATCCTAGTTTTCCATTTTTTTTTTTAGTTCCATATGGCAAAATCCATATCTCGTCACTAATTGATCGTACAAAAAATTTATTTAGGTACATTTTTTGTATAAAATTGAATGGTCTAAAAAAATATCTTACAATTTTTTTATAGCTATTAGCGTTTAGAAAATATCAGAGGAAAAAATTTGATGAATTTAACAAAAATTTCTTTTTCACTTTTAAAGTTTATAACTCGTGGATAAATAAATATTGTAAAGTGCACAACACACAGATTTGTAGGAAATTAAACGCTTTACAAAAAAAGTCGTTTGTGGTTGATTAATTACTTTAACCACTTAAAAAAAAATTGGGAATTTAGTATCAAATTTTGGTTTTTAAAATGCGAATATCTTCTGAATGGTTAGAATAATCAATTAACTACAAAAGATCTTTTTTATAAAGCGTTTAATTGTCTACAAGACTATATATTGCACATTTTATAATATTTATTTATCTCTGAGCTGTAAAATTTAGAAGTAGAAAAGGAATTTTTGTTAAATTCTTTAAACTTTGACCTCCGATATCTTCTAAACGGTAAGAGATATAAAAAATTGTAAGATAACCTTTTGTAGAGCATTTAATTTTCTACAAAAATTGTGAATACAAATTTTCTGTACAATCAAGTAATAACGGGAAATAGATTTAGCCATATAAAACTGGAAAAAAAAAATGGAAAACTGCGATGAGGGAGTCTTTCCTATCAAAATTAAGAGCTCATTTAAAAAAAGCGTTTTTGAAGGTGTCTAGCAACCAATTTTTTAGTGTCGAAAGTTAAAAAAAAATTGTCGATTTTTTTGGCCCACTCTAATGCAACTGCTGATCTATGAATTCTAATACTCGTATTATGACTTGGATGCGCACTGGTAAGATTTTTGAGTGGGGATATGCCAGAGAGCTACATCGGGCAAGAACAGTTTATAGTTTTAATTAGTAATTTTGTAATTAAAAAACAACTAAATTATTCATTAATTAGTGTAATGGTTAATAATTAGTTTTAGTTACAAAAAATGTCTTTATAAATGGGAAGGAAGATAAGCGTTTATTTAATGTTTGAGCACTGGGAGAATGTTGTGCCATGTTTTTGATGCTGATGTAAACATGATTGCGAGATCTATAAAAATCATAAATTATCAGGAATAAAAACAAAATTTTTTGCTTTAGCTTGATACATATTTGCTTTGACCGGGTTGCTATAAATTAGTTCGGATTATTTTGCAACAGACATTATAATTTTCATAGAACTTCTAATGTAATTTATGAGAAGTTTTCCTTTAGCGTCCTCCGATTTCTACCTAATTTTTATTATAATTTTTTTAAAGGAATTTTTCTGCATTTAAATTCCGAATCGATTGACAAATATTACTCACTGTTTGTTATGTAGTAATTTTGTAATTAAAAGAACTTGTTTTTGTATTTCCTATAAATAACGCGTTCATATCAACTCCACGTGGACTGCGGTTCAAAAAACAAAGAATAATGTTTGTACTTTTAATAAAGGATAATTTATTAGCATAGCATAAACAACAATTAGTAAAAATAAACATGTTTTAAGCGGTGATATCGCAAGCGACAAGAAAATTAGTGAGTTCATCAAATAAAATTTGAAATAAACGTACAGTAACAACTATTGAAAATTGAGACGCTAAATTTTGTAACATGATTTCAAAAAAAATTTCACGTAAATTAAGCTTTTATTGTTATTTGCAGTGTCATTTAAAATGTTATTTTGTCAAATCATGGCTGTGCTGTACAGAAATTTTTCCCAATTTAAAAACAAATACACAAATCTAAATGATGGAGTCTGTTAACAAACAACTGTCAACAAAAAAAATGATTTTTTTTATTTTTTAATTTTTTCTACATTAAATAATACGCCATTATTTTTAAGAGAGTTGATGGAACAAAGAAGCTTAAGGTAGATGTCTAACCTATTGTCGAGTATAACCTGGCAATGCTGCTTCAAAATAGGTCTTACAAAACGAATAAATTTTATTATTTTTTGCGGTTATCTCCAATTTTTTTTGAATATTTTTTTACAAAACAATATTTTATCATCTCGTAATTTGGAATAACATTAGAAAAAATAAAAATTGTATGTTTAAAAAAATTATATTAATTAATTAGTATTCATTAAAAAGAATATTAGAAAAATTCTGAAAAAAATTACATGCGTAGAGGAAAAAACAAAGTTTTTAATGACGAACTTTGAAGTTGATGTGATAACTAGTTTTTGATAAAAGATGAGACAAATTCTTAACAGACACATCCTGTATATACAATAATTCTAATTTAAAAAATCTCAATTAAAAAAATATTTTTAAATTATAGAATTTTACTTGTATGTGCACATATAAATATTTATAATACGTATTTATAAATTAATACTAATTTATTTTATTTTTATGTCGTTTAAATTGAAAAAAAAATGTTTTTTCGGTTTTACTAAGAATGGTTCATTGTTTTTATTATTTTTTCCTTTTATAATTCGTACCCACCTAATAAGAAATTTCCTCAAAATCCATCTAAATTCTCGAAGTGCCCTTCCACCACCTTTATCATTTAATCCGTCCCTGGAATAAAATTATCTTCACCAATCCCGTTCGATCTCCACCAGGTGGCAGCACTCCAAATTCGTGATATCTTTGCGCATCCGCCTCCTTCGCTAAAAGCTGTCAGTTCTGCGCGTGCCGTTGCAGCGGCAGGTTCTAGAGAGTGTTTGTTTGTTTCAAAATGGCGTTCAATGGAGATGGACCCCATACAAAAAGACAACGGACAGAAAGCGACTCTTCTAATAACAGAGTAAGTCATTTTCCATCCCTTTTCGCATTGAGGACCCCCGATTATTGACTCGGCCACTTTAGAGGTTAGGGTTGAAACCATTTCCAACCTGTCACTGACGGAATGCACCTTTCCTCAAGTTTTCCACCGAGGAAACGGCATTTCACCCAAGGGGGCTTTTTCGTGAATGAACATACCGCTAATTAACCCCCAGGAATTGGGTGATCAGAAAAGGGCAGTGTGACAAACCTGTTTGGGGTGATTTCCAGACGATTTGATTTTTGATTTAGTAAATAAAAACAAATTTTGTTTGTTTTTGTTTTCTATTTTGTTAAAAATAATCGTGTATTGGTTCGGGGTGTTTTAGTTAATTTAATCTTATTGGTTTCGTGACAGAAATTCGTTTGTATCATTAAGTAAAAATAATTATTTCTACCATCTGTCTTCTGTTTTTTTTTTTTTTTTGAGAATTTATCGTTGTTGGGATGAATGGACAAGTACCGGCCGATGACCTAAACAAGGCTAACCAGATGCAGTTCATCCTAGGTCAATAATAACTTTTTGTATTGAACCGATTATTGGTTCTAACCTCAAAACAGGTTAGTTAGCAGGACTCGTGGCTCACGAAACAACGCAAACGTGCGCTTGTGACTCAACCAATGAATTTTTGGACAATCTCCAAATACTTGTCAAATTTAAAACAAACAATACTTTATTTTATTTGGATCATTTCCGTCCGGGAATTCGGGTACTTTATTGGCCCCCTTTTGTCACGGAGGGCTTCTTTTGCTGTCATTTTTATGTATAGAGTGGTGGGTAAAATTAGGCCAAGACAACAGCTGTACTTGTTATAAATAATACTGATCTGGTAACAACAGATTTATAAGTGTTCTAAAGTTTCAAAGACATGCTTTACTAGGTGTCAGGTTCAATGAAGAACCTGTCGAGGATTGATTTAGATACGGTAATTAGGAAAGCTGTCAAGAGTCGAGGATTTTATTTTAAAAAGGTTGCTGTCATTTTAGGAATGTTGAGTGTAGCAGGTATAGCGCTAAATTAATTTGTCAAGTGGGAATAGGATTACGATATTTTGAAACAGCGAAAGTTGAGATAATCTACCATCTTAACTTGGATTATACTCATCTAATTCAACCTCGAGATAATGTATATTGTGCATTGATTGAAACCATCAATCATCACTTTTGTCTGAATTGTATTATTGTTTTTAAGGTATCGCACCTTTGCGTGTGGTACATTCTCTTAATTGCTGTTATTATCACCGTTTTGTGAAAGTAAAATAATACGATTATTACCTATGTGGTTTCGAAATTTCCGTATTGTTTCTTGTATTTTTCCTATTAATGTAATCTAAAAACTGAGGGTTAAAATGTGCACCAAATCCAGCTAACAAAATTTTATTTAATTTATTTTATTTTCCTCTAATACATCTTTCACTGTTACTACAGTAAAATCCGGATGTAGCGACGCTCAAGAGACCGCGACCTTTGGTACTTCGTACTAAGCGGACGACACACTAAAATGAAGTGTATTATATAGTGTAATTCAAAACTTCAAAAGTATGAAACAAAATTTTAACCTAGAATATAGCACTACAAATGGTGAATATCAGCAAAAAATGACAAGTGATACCAAACTGCAAAAGTTTTTAATAAGAATCAATTTGAACTGGTGCATTTTATTTACGTTACATGCTAAATCATGGATTTAACGGTCATAACAATATATTTTATTATGATGTCAAGAATAACAAACGTCACTCAATGTCGTTGGTTGTCCAAAACGGATGTATTTTTATAGTAATTTGTATGAAATCCAAAATATGAGGTTTGCTTCAACGCTATAAACGGTTAGTCATTCTAAACGAACTCGTTATGTTTAGATTCTACTGTATTTAAATAGCAATCTGATTTTTTAGTAACCAATAAAGAGTGCTTATTTGTTATTAATATATTAACGCCGTTCTCTCCAATATCTCGAAAAATATTTGTATAGTGGACACGGAATTATTTGGCCATTGACTTTCAAGCTCACAATAAACCAAATAAAATGGCTACTGTTGAAGTATTCAGCATCTTTTTAATGACTGTTACTGGGTATTTTTTTTTAAACATTTGATTACAGTCTGTTTAATGTAATATAAAAAAGGTTTATTATTACAATAAATGACAAACCTAAAACTAAAACGCACGTTTATGGTTAAGGTTTTAAAACAAACACTCTAAACCGGTTCACATCGAATCCTACGTAATACAAATTTGAATTTTAATCGTGACGTCATAAACGCTGACGAAATGACTAAGCAAAAAAAGAAAGTTTTTAAAACGAATAAAACAATGTCATATAGAGGATTACATTTTTTTATATTTGTATTTATTATTATTTGTTATTGTAAATTACAGGCTATTGGAGCATACCTAAAAAAAATAGACTGTTAAAAATTTGTGCAGTGTTGGATTTATTATAAAGCGCTGCGTAAACGGCCAAAGATACAAAAAAGGTGTATATGGGGAGGGTGATTTAATCTTACGTGGCATACTGTATTAATAAACTAGAAATTCAAAAATACTAAAAATTTGCAAAAAAATTTGTCTTATCTCATATAAACATATAAAAAACTGTAGGTTTTTCAGATCAACATAAAGTAATTTAGCACAACTTACTTTTTACCAAGTTGCTTTGTTTAGGGGTTAGGGGGCGCCAAAGTTTGGTCATAAATATATCAAAAACGGTATGTTTAAACAAAATTTTTAATTATTGCAATTTTATTTAGATTCTATTGGCATATTTATTTTTGTTATAAAAATTGGAAATTAATAAGGAAAAAATTACTTACCAAAAATGTGTAACGGAATTAGGTACCGGAATTTGAGCTGATGTAGCAAAATTTCGCTATTACTAATAAAAAGAGCACATTTAATTTTGTTTATTGGTTTTAATAATAATAAATTTAATACTAGTCCGTTTAGTGGTTTTTGAGATATACCAGAAAAATGTTTTTATACCCACCTTTGAAGGCCTGTAATTTTTTTGTTATTTGTGAGGATGTATTTTAGGTTAAAATTATGCTACGCAACTTTGAATCATATGGAAAAATTGTAGAACATTTATTTTTTATCTCTAATAGTTTAAGGAAGGATTGCAGAGTTTAAAGATGCGAAATAGTTCAAAAATGTTTTTTATATTTTCAATAATCGTAACGCATTTACTTTATTAGCAATATTTTTTTTTAATACAGAATATTTATTTATGAATTAAGTTCATAATTTAAGGGGATTAAGGTACGAGGAAATATTTAAAGCCCAACGTGAAACGGTGTTTTTTTATATGTTTTTAATAAAGTGAGAATACATTACAAATATAAACCAAAAGTACACCTGATTTATCTAATTGGTAATCTCTCGCTAGAAATATATTTGAAAAAACTAGATTTTTGTGGAAAGGAGAATGTTATTGTTATTGAAATCGTAAAGTCAATTTTTTAATATCGTTCGAAAGCTCTTGGAAAAACATTTTATATCATTGCGTCAAATTTTTAACTTGACAAATGCATTAGAAAATACTATATCTCTATTGTAGCATGAAATTTACTGTTTATGTTTCGCATTAAATTTGTCGTGATGTCAAAACACAGTATAGGCATTTACATACTGTTTGGAGTTTTTCAATTTTTTAAATTTCAATAAGTGGTAATTCTAATAGGCAATAAACGAAATGATAAGTCTATAGAGTATAGTAAGTATAAGTAAACAAATAAAAATTAACCACTAAACCTAATTTTTTAGTAATATTAATAACACACTTATTCATTATTAGTTGTTTACTGTAATTTCCATTTAGAGAAAAAGATTGTGGATCGTGTTTGAGGGTAGTTTTCTGCTTTTTTTTGTAGTTCAAAGAATCAAGAAACAGTAAAGTCTACAAGGGTTGTAATTTAATGATTTTTGCAAATAAGAGAAGTAAGGTAGTACCCGCAATATAAATTGAAGAGATACTTTTATATACTGGGATGATTTTCTTATTTTATTTACAATTTTTAAGTAGTAGGACCAAAAATTTTTTATTTCACTGATCTAACATTTCTGGACCACTCTCTTTTACTGTTTTGTTTAAATTTTAGCGTTAATTACATGTAAGTATATCTGTAACGCTCTGGATGCATTTTGAAACGTTTTTCAAGTGAAACGGATATATCTAGTTTTTGTTGTCATTTTATCTAACATTCCTTTTGTGATTGATGACATAATAATATATTAAAGAATGTTTAAATGCGGAAGGTTGATAAAGAAAAAAAATTAGATCAGTACAGTTAGCATGTTTAATGAATTTGTTATTGGTTATAAACTGAATTAAAATGTAATTTTCAAACTTGATTTGCCACTCAAATTTAATGGAATTTTTTATTACATTTGTGAATGATAAATGTAACAATAAAATTCAATTTTATTTGGTAATTATAGTTAACTTGGAAATATTATACCATTGATTTTAGATTTTCGGGTAGAATTAAAACGCAATAAAAATTTGGGAGAGTGGAACGAATATTTTTAATAATAATAATATTGACAGACTCACAATAGTAATCTTCATATTGTTCCACCCACTTAAGAAATAAATAATAAATGAATAATATTTTTTAGTGCATGACATGAGAAAAATTTTAAACTGACAGAACCAAAACGAGATATTACAAACATTTCAAACATCAAATTTTGACAATGGCAAAAGGAAATGTAATTTTTTAAGTTGTAGTAGTCTGAGAGACACTAGACTGCAAGGACAACCTATTAAAAGATTTTTTTTCTTTAAATTTTGCTTCATTTTCGCTTGCAGATTTTGCATTATTTCTAAGCAATTATTTTCATATAATTTCTCTTTACCAACACTTTTGTTTCTTGAAACGATCGACAGTTCTGGATATGTGCCTTGTCAGAGTTTCATCAATTGAGTTTATCGAATTTGACAATAGACTAAATTTATACGATATTTTTTGTCAGTGTCAAAACCTGATATCTTAAATTTTTTGGCGCAAACACGTGACTGCTTAACCTCTCAGTTTTTGCACATTTTTTGCAAGTCGATGACAATGATGTCTGATTCTTATCTAATACTGATAATTGTAGGTAAAAAAACTTTGTACTCTATTGCGATCAATGTCCGTTCAAGTGTTCATAATTCAAACCCTTCTAAAATTATTATCAACAAAGTTTGTTTGAAACTGAGCTCATAGAAACCTGAAATATTAGAAAAGTTGAGGCTTTACTCGGATTACCCGGTCACGTTTACAAAAGTAATAATTATCAAAGTCCACTGACCCACCAGAAAATTATAGATTTCATTGCGGCAAGGACAAAATTAGCTACTGTTTTTTGTGTGCTTAAATTAATCCGTTTTATATCTTCCAATTAACGTCTAGTAATTGTAAAACAAACTGAGAAGATTTCTGTTAATCGTATTGTTATAAATTTTAATGAGCAGGGTTATAAGCCCTGTATAAAAACCGAATTTAACGTACTTCGACGTGATTTATTCCAGGATGAAATTTTTGCATAGTATAAATATTTAACGAAATTAAGGCACCATGTGTAAATGTAGGAGACACCGTTACATAAAATAAAAAATAAATTATGTAAATGTGACAAAATAGCTTTTTTTATGGTAGAAAAGGTCGAGCTTTGCATTCTACGGTTTTCAGTTTTCATCCGCATCTAGCGTGATGTGCGAAAATTATTTCAATTGTAGTTTATTACATTTCCCATTAAGCTATAGTTTTAGAAAACACGAAAGCTTCAAGTTGATATATTAAAGTTGTCATTGTCAGATAAAACTGTTTTAACACCCATTAGATTCTTCAAAAATGTTGTTGACTTGTGAGTGACATGTTTTACTGTTAAAACTGCTTATTTATTTTGTCAAGTTTCGATGTTTATTTGAATAATTTCTGTATTTACTGAATAAATTTTGGTTTCCTGTTTGATTATAAATTATATAATAGGGGAACGTCGGGAAAGATCACATTTCTTCGTTTTCAAACATTTACATATTCATGAAAAGTAATTTTTATTATTAAACATTTTATTGTCTTTTCTATAATTTTTATTATCTTCTTTCATCAGTAATGACGTTTATACATAATTTATGTGCTTTTTTTGTTGGTGTTTCGAATGGAATTTTCTGTTACACACACAAACAGACAAATTGAAATTTTAATATTTTATTCAATTCATTTGGCTTGCTAGAACCAAATTAGATCTAAATTAGATCTTAATTAAGCGTCTTGTTCTATTTCCTGGAGGATGGAAGCATATGATCCGTGACACTTTGTCCTAGTTGTAGAGTAAAACGAATTCGTTTAAAAAATTTTTTTTGTTTCAGGGACACACAGGAAACTACACAACTACAGAAGAACCAAGAAGAAAAAGACAAGATGAAAGTAAACCAAATCACGTTCTTTTGTTTACTATTATTAATCCCATGTATCCAATCACTGTGGTAAGTATTTGCTTTAGAAAAAAAATTACGTAGAGATTTAGCATATTGGCTCGAGTTTTAATTTAATTATATAATATAGTTTGTTATTAAAGTTTTCTAATTTTGGCTAGGGTGTGGTATCATTTCTAATCAATGTATTTATATACATAGTTCTGATTTTTAATCGTTATGTGATTTTTGAGCTTTAGATAACAAAATCACTTGAGAAAAAATTGTAGTAAACATAATTCACAAAATAAATTTTAGTCGCTGATAACTATTTATATAGTTATTTACAGTAGAGTGGTCTAAATAGGTATTTTGCAACCTGAAACCAGTCGAAGCACGTGCTTTATTGTTTTGAAGATTGCAAAATAGCAATTATACAAGAAAGATGTATCTAACTTTTTGGCTGTATACAAATTTTAATCACACAAAACACAAATAATAATATATTTTTTGGTTTTGACAATGATGATTATTTTATTAATGTCAGTGTAACTATCGGAATTCTCAAAATATGTGATTCTCATTTTTCACTTTAAAATTTTCGATTTTTTTACTGAATATGTGCTGTATTATATACAGTGTCAAGTTTGCTTAATCAACAGCTTAGTGTAATCTTTTTATTTTACCACACCGTGCGTAAAGCACCCTTTTCCACTGAAGTATACAGTTATAAACAACTGTAAAGTGATTTTTTAATTTTCAAAGCCAAAAAAATTATTTGTTTATAATATTAGTATACTTTTTGGCAAGTTGGCTATAAAAGAGAGAAAGATTCCGTTGTATTATTCAGATCGCGTGGGTATTGTTAATGGAGTAATTAATAGTTGATTTGTTTCATGCAGGAAATTTTCCATTTCACTAAAAGTAAAATATTATTCCCGGCTTTTGCAAGATTGTGTGTTATGTGTGTGTCTCCTTGAACGAGAATAACATCAATAATCGATACTCATACAATGATGTGTGCTTGAAATGCGAAATTATAACGAGAAAGGTTTCTTTGAAACGTCATGAAGTGGCTATACGTCATCTTCATCTTTTTGTGGTAGATAAAATAAGATTTTTCAAAAATGAGTTTCGAAGTTCGATGTTTGCAATATGACCGGAATATAGACTAGAATATGTTGACTTGAAAGAAAATTAATGTGGATATATGTCTAGAAAGTTAAATACGAATTTATTTACTTATGACGAACTTCGAAGTGTATTTACAATTTAGAGTTAAAATTTTATTCATAGGAAATTAAGTAACTGTTTACGTGATTTTAATTTGTTTTGTTTGGTTATATAAATTGTATCGAAACTGAGAGTGAGAAATATTGTTTGAATTTCTAATTTACGTCATGAGAATTTGACTGATAGCTTTATAATATCAAAGAGATATAGCGTAATACAAATAAGATACTATAAATTTATTATTTTTTTAGATTAGACAGATGTGAAAGTACTTAATTGGAAATTCTGTTGTTTTTAAATGAAACATTACTTTATGTAATTAAATGTAATACTCTGATATGAGTAATCGTGGTACAGTTAATTAACTTAGTTACAATTATTGTTATTAAATGATTAAAATTTAACGACTCTATTAAAAACTGACATTATAGGGTTAGGTATCTTGGGTTGTGTTTTTTTTTATAAATGGGTTTAATAAAATTTATTAATTGAACACTCCTTTTTTTTTTTCAAAATCCTGCGCAAACCTATACTCCTATAAGTCATCAAGTAAAAAAAAAATTGAAAGTAAGCACACAAAAACGTACAAGAAAAACGAAAAAAAAATAGTTTTTTCTATAAATCTACACAAACATACAAAACTCATTCAAATTCGAGTCGCTAAAGTAACAAGGTATTCTGAGTTCGAATCTCACCTAGCCATGGATGTTTGTGAATCTCCTGGTCCTAGAGAGTACGAGTACGATGTACTCAGAGTCTTAGGAAATGGCTTTATCAAAAGAATACAAGGGACGTAGTGGTTGCGACATAATAGTGGACTGGGATGAGGCAACCTTCAGTAAAATAAAATAAAAATTATCTAAAAAACATGAAAAAATAGAGATTTTTTTTATAAATGGGCTGAATAAAATTTACTAACAGAAAAGTACTTTGTTTCATTAAAAATCTACTCGAATTAATAAACCCTTTAAACCGAGCAAAAAAATTGAAAGTGAAAATATAAAAATGGAAAAAAGCCAAACAAGACAAGAAATAGAAAAGTAAAATAAAAAAAAATATTGAACATAATAAAAAAAGGTGTAAAATTAACTTTTGAAGATTTTGTAAAAAAATATTTTAAGATGGAGAGAGAGAGAGAGAATTTAAGTTTTATAAAAATAGTGTTTGTTAAAAAAAAATACAAAAATGATAAAATATGGGCGAAGCTGAATCTCTAAAAATGTGATACAGTTTTAATATTGCATTACTGAAATGTAAAACTTGTTAGTACCTGAAAGAAAAAAATATTAGACCCAGAAACAGAATAAATACTAAAACGTATAATAGAAAAATTGGTTAAACTTTACATATAACTATTAACACTTCAAAGAACAAGAATCACCAACAAATTCTTGTCAACAACAAATAATGCAACAGAAAATTGAGATCTAAATTTTTATAAATTAGAGTAAAGATTACCTATTTTCATAAATTATAAATGTAGTTTTTTACCAAAATAAAGTTTTAATTAAGGATTTTTTGGCATCTTTTTTTGCCACAACTGCGGGGTGGCGAATTTTCTCTGTTTTTTTTTTTTCGGATTTACTTTTATGCGGATTTTTCGCGATGCTACTTGGACCCTTCCCCAATAAAACAAAAGGATTTACTTTTAAATTTTTATTTATTTTTAAGAAGAACGGCAAGAGGATAAGTAAAAGGCAAGTAAATTTATTGATATATCGAATATCAGAGCGTGACATTTAGTTGTTTTTTATTGATTTTACGATTAAACTGGTATAAGTAATAGTATATAAAATAACGTTAATGAACAAAATCATAAATTAAATCACTTTTAACCAAGAATTTGTAATTTTTTTTTTATTGCTAACGTGAGCAGTGTTTACTGATAGATATTTCTGCCAATTTTTCGGTAATTTCGACTGATAAATCAACACTAATCAATTGCAATAAAATTATTATAAAAGATAATAAAAAATTGGTCTTTATGGCAGGCGTGTGCCTCCTGGAATTTAAAATTACAGTACCTGAAATTTGAAAAAATAGAATCTTGTTGGTATCTTTAAAAAAAATTACAATAAAGTATTACACAAAAATTAAGTGAGATAAACAATTTTTTTAACAAAGTATTATTACAATATTTATAAACAAATCTCTTGCTACAACTTCTTCTACTTTTTTTGAACCTACCTTTAATCTTGATTTTGGTGCATTTTCTTCTGCCATATGTGGCGAGTCCTCTCTGCTTCTTTCGGACCTACCTTTAATCCGGATTTCCAGCGATGTTCTCAAGAATTTCTTTCCACCCCAATAAGACAAAGGGATTTACTTTTAAAACGTTTATTTTTTTATGGGGAAAGGTTGTTAAATTAAACAAAAGTTTATTGATAAATAAAATACAAAAACGTAATGAGGGTAAAATTGTTTATCTCTGTAGTTTTTATAGCGCAGCGTGATTAAATTTATACGTTAACAATATGTAACCCCAAACTGGAGTATTCCAGGTATAAATAATAAATAAAGGTACTTACCTCCAATCTCTAAAACGCCAATGGTGGTTACGTCTTGGCTTCGAGCTGGTCGAACACTGACTCATAAAACAATGAGAAATTGATAAATTCCGTAAATAAAAAGCGCACCCAAAAAATGTCTTTTGTTACGTCACTGGAATAACATCAGACTACCAGTCTTTAATAAATACAAAGTCAAAATTATTTTATGAATAATGAATAAATTATCGTATTATGTAAACTGCTATTTCAAATAATATACCAAAACTTATTTAAATAATTTAAAAACAATTATAGGTTAGCATTTACTAAGTTACGGCTGGACAATAATCGAATGAGAGGTGGAGTGTAGAGTGGCCTGAAAAAATTTTTTCAAGCAAAAGAAAAAAGTGTTTGAAATATTTGTCATTAAATTTGAAAATCACAGTTTCTATACAGTTGTTTGTTGGAATTAAAAATAAAATAGATTAAGGATGATTTTTATTATATAAAATACACAGATTAAAGTTCTGAGGTTTAAGTAATTTTATAAAAAAAAATCTGGGACTTGCATGTAGATAAAGACGTTCTTTGTATGGCATGATATCACGTTAAAAAAACAAATAAAAAAATATTATTTGGCTGAACTTATTGCTTTTCTCGTAAATAAGAATCTTTTTTATCTCCTTTGTTCCTTTTTACCACGTTTTTGCCTCAAATTTATTGAATTTTGTTGTATAGCTTCTGGCAATACTTCTATTACCGTATCTCTTATCTTCTTAATTTATTTCTATTGGTATTGATTTCTTTATCGTTTTTATTACAGAATTATACAGAAACACTCCCATTTTTAATTAAGTTTTTCATCTGCTCTTTTCTCGTTTTGTGTGTATTTTGCCCCCAGTCTTTTAATTAACAAATTTTTACTTTTGTGTAGAAAAAATGCGAAATAATTTAAAAGACAGAAACGGAAATGGACGAAAAAAAAAATTGGGCGTTGTGTCGTACAGTTTTTTTAAGTATCTTGGAAAAGCAATTTTAAGTGCAACCCTTTTCAAGTTGAACTCTCTTGGGAGCCTCATTTCTTGTCTAAATCGAGCACATCAGGAATGTAGTCGAGTAAAATGCCACTGTCTCTACTCGTTCATAGATCTAGAAATGTCAATTTGTCGTTTGCTTTTTCTTTGGATATAAACGTTTCTCATGTTACCGAAAAACCACAGCTATAAACATGAAAGTGTTCCACAAATTTTAGCTGTGAACCAGGAGATCAAGTCGCATGTTTCCGCGGGGTGCATTATTTACGATGTCGTGTTAAACCCGGAAGAATGAAATGTTATAGGGGATGGCAGAAACGAGAAATTGATGCAAAGTTATTATTTCGAATTGGCTAAAGGAAAAATGGTGCGAATCGATAAACATTCGTTGAGTATTTATAACGACGTGAATTAACCATAAATTATAATGCTGTTAAATTTCGGAAACCGCGTCGCTTTAAATCGAATAGTAATTGCTTTCGTTTAATTTATCCCAAATTTTATAGCTTGTTTATAATTGAGCTGTATGCTAATGAATCGCGATCAATTTTCTTTTCGATTAGGAGCTTCCGAAGATATTTATGTGCATATTTTGCTGCGGTATTTGTTTTTAGTAAGGATTTATTTCGATAATTATATCGGCTGCAAATAGCGCGGAACAGTATTATGTTACCTGGAAATTGTTGAATTCTAACGTTCATTTCATGAATTTTCAGCGATATTTTAAACGTGCTTAAATAAAGTAGGATCAACATTTAATTTAACAACAATTAACAATAATTTTATGGTATTGTTTACATTAATGATTTATAGAATTTATGTTAAAGGAGATCGTTTTCATCTTATGAAAATCTAGTTGGCGCAATGATACGAATTGCTCCTTATTTCAAGAGCTATCGATTGATACAAAATAATCTCGATTTGAGTAGTCATTAGATTTCCATGGAAACGATCTCTTTTGTCCAGATTTCGACCAGGACTAAAATCTTATCAGGAACGAAATAACGAATGTTTATTAAAAACGATCTCTAGAGCGGTATAGTGCACTACACAAGAATTATCCTAACACCAACTTTTTCTTGAATTTTGGACTTTTTAACTGTTGTAACAGAATAATTGAATTTGGTATGTTGTCATCAAAAATATGCCTAGAAGTTCTTGTGGGACAACAGGATTTCAGGAGCTCCACGTTCTTGTTTTGTGTTGTACAAATTACAAAAATAAATGGTGATTATTCATGATAATTATTGTTTAATTTAAAAAGTAGCGTTTACAAAATTGATGACGTTTATTTAACAGCTAGATGAATATGATGTTATCAAAGACGTTTAATAGTTATTTATATTATTAGTGGGATAGATGCATCATTAGCCCGAGTATCTGTAACACACGATGTAATGTGCTCTAGCCCACGTATGATATACACAACTTTATCTATGACTGCAAAAAATTAAGAAAATCAAAAATTTAATGCTACTGATAACTCCAATTTTTTTACATCAAAAGTAATACTATTCTAATACTAAACACTAAAACAAAAATATCTAGAGAATTTTTTATTACGTCCGGCAGAATTGATGGAGTCAACATGTTAGATTTAATTCGAAAATATGCTGCACTTCGCTCTAATAACGCCAGTAGTGGACGGTTTTTTTAGGATACAGAAACTAGTGGTGTATAAAGTTACCTGTTGGTATATACACATTTGCTACTCTTCTTCAGTTAGGTAATCCAGCAGGATTTACGGGACATTGTTATAGGCGTTTATCTATTTTATTGCTTGCTAATTTGTTAGCTGATCTTTTAACAGTAGAACGTCATGGGACTGGCACTGGAATACAGTGACGGAGGGGTATATAGACACGGCAGAAGAAAATAAAAAACACATTGCTTCAAAAATTCTGGGTGACAAAAATACTATAACCGTTAGAACTTCTGCATCGACAGCTGTTATCGAAAAAAATGTATCAGAAATGGCTTGTCCTACTATAAGTAGGTGTGAAAATTGTGTTATTAATATTTAGAACAATAATAGCATGTAATTAAGATTGAGATTGAAATTAGGACGAATTATTTTAAAGAGTGGATTTTTATTTTATTACTTTATTAGTGAAGTAATATGTCATTTTACTTGACTCAAATATTCAATATAATATGCAGTTATCAAAGCAGTCATAGATAAAAGAACATTATTACGATTTCAAAACACTCTGGTGGTTGTTTTTTAATGAATAGTCGTTATTTTTATAACAGTTTTTGAAATAATTGATATTTTTTATAATTATGTGCTTTGATGTAAAAAAATGAAGATTACGAAATTAATTGGCGTCGTCTCATTTTGACAAATAGATGAGTAAAGACAGAAATTAATGGTTTTAAAATTCCATTGCACCCTGGAGGTTATTCTCTAATAAACAGTAAGGTGTATGCAAGTTGCATAATTAATTTGTTGTTACGAGATGAGACCTAATTAGAATCACGTTCGAACTGTTGACCAAGTGAATTCCATCAATTAGTTCTCGTCCTTGAGAGAAAACCATCAATAAATGACGAAACGTTGGCAATAAATTAACTTGAAATTGAATTAAAAATAGAAGATGTTCGTTTTGAAATTGCACTATTTGTAAGAAATTTTATCTTTAATTTTCCGGTTAATGTGAAATTTTACGATTGATGTTGAAAATCGTTCATTTTCAAGCCAACGACAGTCCAATGAATATTTCAAGACAAAGATGAATCGAAACGATCCATGGAATATTTATAGTGCATTAGTTTGCGCCTGCGAAATTTCACAGATTATCTCTTAAAGAAAAAAGAAGCACTCGTGAATGATGTTTTCTACCACGTGAAAATGATTTATTCGGTTCAAACAGATGTTTTTTCTATCTTTATCCGGCAGCATATTTTTGAAATTTATAAATAAATAAATAGGTAAAGGTGTAAAGATTTTATTACGTTTGGAAAATTGGGGTCGACGCTGTTAACGTCACACATTTTTCAATGACCATTAATAAAATTTCTAAAGAATTCAAAAACTGCTTTGTGTTGTTTGGACGCAGGTGGTTTTGTTATATTTAGCAAAATTACACTTCTGTAAGAAATAATCATCTTGATGGAGGCGTTTCGTGCGTTCTTTTTTTATCTCCGATAATTTTCCAGAAGTGGTTATTACGCTTTGTGTAACATTTGGTTGTTTTTTTGTGTCTTTTTAGTCAGGGACGGACTGCTAACTTTGATGGCTCTGGGCTAACACTGTTTGAGGCTACCCTAATTAACTCAAAAGAGAGTTTGTTGAAACGAGTTATTCGCCATTTTGTCACATAATTTGTTCTTTTTTTATATAAAAAATTATAACTTAAAGGCAATATAATGCCGACGGTTTTCTTGTTCAGCTTCTTATAATTCTAAGATCTTTCATAACAAAATGGCATACATGAGTATTATAATTTCTTATTATTTAACTCAATTCTCTAAATGTTTAAAGAAGACAAATCTTAAAAACAGCAGCTGAAAGAAAATAAAGAATAAAAACTTACGTTTTGACAAATAAAACAAAAACCAAAGCATGATTCTAAAAGTTCTCGTATAAAAGAATGTTGTAGAAAAATTTTAAAATGGCGATTAAGAAAAAGCAGAAGAAGAAAAACTACGATTGATATAAAATGAAAAATTATGTTTAGAAGCAAATGAGGAAAAAGGTCGAATCTAGCAGAATAGAAATATTTTAAAGAGACTTTGGAAGAAAATAAGAAAAACAAGGAAGCTTTAAGAGAACTGGAAAAGTGACGACAAGAAAATACCTATAAGGACATGAAAAACGGCGACCAAAAGAGAAAGAAAAATAAAAAACCTACGCTGAATGAAGAACAACAGCATCTAAAAAAAAGTTAAGGAAAAATTTAAAAATCTACAATTTAAAAAGTATTTTGTAGAAAAATAGAACCAAGAAGAACAAAAAAATGTTTTTGAAGCATGAAATACAACGATTAAAATAAAAAGAACTATAAAATGAAGAGTTTGAAAAATGATCAATAGAATAAGAAGATGAGTTTTAAAACAACCGGAAAAACGCCGATGATGTTCTTAATAGAAACGGTTTAAAAGTGAAACTTTTAAAGAAATTTACATTCAACTTTTATTTAAAGTACGGTTTAATATTACAGTGTACATGTCTGTAAGGTGCGTGTTTTATTAGCTGGAGCAGTGTAAAATAACTTAACGCATGAAATTTGTATAAAAATTTTTGGTTCAACAAGCCCTAGACAATTTTTATACTGATATTTAATTTTTTGCATATATTTAATTTTGGGAAATATTGTTTTTGCTTAAATACCTCTAACTGCTAAGTGTAATCTTGTTAATTTATTGCACTTTGCTTCTCTATTATTGTATAAATAATATCAGCATTTTTTATATGTATGTACAGCTGTAAACATACGCATCACAGTTTACGAAACCAAATAGAAAAAATTGTTTTGTAGAAATCAAATTTAAGTAAAAAGGTAGTAAGGTAGAAACAAAATCTAAAAATTAGGAAATTGGAAGCAATAATTAATTGCACCTCTAATATTTGATGATCAAACTTTGAACCCGTGGGGCCTTGGGCTGCAGCCCATAAATTCGCCCCTGTTTTTAGTTGCTTAGTTTTTTATTCACTAAGATATGTTTAGAAGTATGTGTCATGTTTGTTACGTGTTTTGGGTCGCTCTTACGCCATTTGATTAGCGTTGTGTTCTAACGCACCTGTTCACTCTTATTAATTTTACTGCACCTGACATTGCACTTATAATTCACAAAGTTTCACGGATGTAGTTTTTGATTCAGTACCAGAAAAATGTCCAGACAAAAGAACAATAAATCTTGTATATTTTTTATTGTTTATTTTGTACGCCTCTGTTGGAATTTAGTCACTGCATGTGGGAATGTTTTCTTATTTTTTTAGGAGATTATCGTTATGTTTTTATTATTATCAGCGGCGCTTATGAATATTATTATTTATGACCACTTGAAAAGATTCAAATGCGAGAATGACGGCACTAAGTAAATTAATAATTCAGTTAAATTTGTAAATTTCAGTCGGGACATATTGCGTGAAACATGACTAGATTTGCATGATATTTTTATAGGGAAATTAATTTTTCATAAACCTCTTCACTGAAATGTAAATTGTAACAAAATTTTTATGAGGAGTCACGAAAATAGAATACAAAATTACATAATGTCCTTGCTGTCATTTTATGACACTTTTGTTCTATTTCGATTGGCTGCACATCTCTGGGTTTGGTCAGCAAAGTGATTTTGATTGGCTATAATCACTGACCGCACACAATCATCAAATTGCTGAGATTGTCCTTTGCATAAATTTACTGTAGAATTTTCCTTGGTTGAATTGATGGACGACAAATGCAACTTTAATGAAATTACATTCAAAACGAAATTAATTTTAGATTGGAACTGTTTAAATTATTAATATTGCACGAGTTTGGTTAATAATAAATCTCTGTGTCAATTTTGTCAATCCGATATTGTAAATCACTCATTTTTCCCCAACCAGCTCTCACTGACAAATTTATGTGCCGAGATGGCAGCGAATTATCCACATTATTAAAACATTTGCATTTTGTTTTGCGCAATAATTTACTGTTTTTTATGCCGTCTCGGGCATGTAATTTATATCCATAAATTTTGATTTTATAGCTGCATCGATTGCAATCAGACATTTGTTTTTTCGTTAAGTGTGAAATTTTGAATTCTTTTTAGTAATTTCCGTACGATAAAAGCATCACAGTTTATCATTGTCCGAAACGTCAATTCTCAAATGAATGATGGTGATGAGCAGGATGGGCGTCACTGAAAAATTCGCTATTAACGCTTGGCTGAAATTAGATTTTTACTGAAATACAAGTCGCTTTCTCACGCAATTGCGGACCTTGACAAATGTTTTATTAAACTGTGTTCGGTAACTAGCTCTGACAGATTGGAGTGGATTTTTTTTTATTTTTTTTTTGAAGGACATTGTATGTTTGAGTTGAAGAGAAGCACAGGACCTAGTTGATTACTTGCTGTAGAGCTTTGCACATTTCCTTTGAATGGAAAATGCATGCAAATTGACGTAATTAAATCAAGATGACAATGGCATGTTTAATTTTGACTCGTACTACCGGCTTCAATATGCATATCCATCTATAAGATTGCTAGACGTATTTGTATTTTCTACAAAATACTTACACAATGGGACAGAGTAGAGTGCGTTCACTTACCCTAATTGATATAAATTTACTTATGAGAAATGCTAATCTTCAAGATGGACTGCGTTCTCTAGAATTACAATTGAGTATCTCTCTCATAAACTGTTTGAAATTCAGTCAAGTACAACGGAAAGGGATTGTAAAAATAATAGTACATTATACACCAAAGTAGAGAAAACATTTTTATAGCCGACTGGGTTTATAACCCGAGATGCGTAGCACCGAGAGCAATAAAATAATTGCGAGGCTGTAGTAGTTTTCTCTATTGTGGCTTATATGATTTTTTTTTACTACCAGCCCATTTTTTTAGATTGAGGTGTACGTGTAACCTCACTTAACGGAGGCATATCTAAAGCTAAAGAAATTTAAAATAAAGAAGCACAAGTACAGAAAATTAACAAAGTTGATTAAAAATAAAATATTTGGATGTTAGGTCTGTCTTTGGTTGTTTTTTTTTTTACCCTGTAATACTTGTTGGTTGGACGGATGAACTCAACGGATAGAATTTTGGACTTTATAACTTAAGAGCGATTAAGGTACTTTAGTTTGGAAGTCGATAGAACGACAAAACTTTGTTCTAAAATTCAAACGAAGGTCAAGATTTAGTTTACAGCGAAAAAAAAAAAATGTAAAGACAAAAGAGTTAAGCCAGAAAGGAAAAGTTAGAAGAAGAAATGAAGAAAATCTATTGAAACCTAGAAGAATCACGACAAGCTTTGAAAGTTTAGATCAGAAAATTTTAAATTAAGTTAACGTAATAGAAAAGAAGAAGAGTAGGAATATTTATGTTCAAATTGCGATGAAGGGTGTTAACTTCATTATCTTTGGGGAACGGTAAAGTGATAAATGTGTGTTATCTATTGGAATCGATAACAAGGTCAAACACAATGGACAAAAATAAATCAAAAATTTTAATTTTATTTCTAAGAAATTAAAAGACACTGATCCGTCATGTCACAGTAGGTTACAAAGTAAAGAAAATTGACACAATTACGACAGTGGTAGAAATGTGGAAATTGCTAATTGAATAGAGAAAAAGCAAAGATCAATTAAATGAAAAGATTAGTTTGGGAAAAAGGAAAACCAGTTTTAAGAAAATACTAGAAGGCTAGATCCAAGATTGCAGAACCAATCGAAAATATAAATGGGCTTATAAAACAAGAAGTAGAAAGACAATGGTATTATGCTAGATAGAAGGTTGAGAATTGAAATGAATTAAAGAGGTATATTTGAAGAGCAGCAGAGAGGCCATGAACAAACGTGTCGATACTGAAACATTTTGTCAAAAGAGAAATAAAACTGCAGGACGTATGTAGGTAATGTTTATAAACTTCAAAAAGCTTTTGACAATGTAGATAAAGTGAAATTATGCAAATGTTTGAGCGAGTGGTGGAAAAGAAAGTTATTATAGAAGAAGTATATGAAAACAATAACTAATAACCGTTTTTCGAACGTTTTTTGACAGGATTTGTATGAAAGGGTTGTTTACTAAGTCTGGCATTGCTTTTAGCTCACTTGGATGTGGTTTTTGGAGTTTGCTGATTTAATTATTGTAGCAAAGAGACAGAGCGACTTGAAAGAAATGATAAAAGTAAGGGAAAGATACGCAAGAAGTTAAAGATTACAAATAAATGTAGATAAAACAAAAATGATGTGGCTGGAAAGACAGTAAGAAAAGAAAGAGAGAACGAATGAATGGCAGTGGGAAGGAAAAATATAGAACAGGTGAAAGAGGTAAAATACTTGAGATAGGAACGTAATAAATAGTAAAAGATGGAGCCAAAAAGAAGAAGTTTATAAGTGGTAAATTTGGTGAGAATTGCAAGAAATATAAGTTACTGATAAAATACATTTGCAATGTATGGGGCAGAGGTATGGGATTTTAAGGAATATGAAGAGGTTGAAGACATGTAAGTTTTAAGATAGGTGCTACAATTAAACAAGCAAACATATAGATATAGGAGGAGACTAAAAATGAAAAACCAAGAGTGGAAGCAGACGGGGCAATGGTGACATTTGAAGAGAATTTAAGATTGCGGTATAAATATACTTTATGCATTTGGATAAGGGAATTTGACTTAAACCATAAATTATTTTATAAATAGGATTAGTTTAGAGTAATAACTGCTTTATAATATACGGCACTGTCGAGGCGGCCGATCTTTACTATCTGTTGGGTCAGTCGGTCTTTACCTGCCATTCTTCCAGGCGGTCATGGTAAAAACTGACCCAACAGATGGTAAGAACCGGCCGCCTCGAATAAGAATGACAGGTAAAGGCCGACTGACCCAACAAATGCCGTAAATTATAAAGCAATTATTACTCTAAGTAATCCTATTCTTCAAATAATTTATGGTTTAAGTCTCATTCCCTTATCTAAATGCATAAAGTATACAAGGTATATGTAGGGTAAAAGAGCTTTACTATGAGAAAGATGTGTTCAGAGGTTGAAGAATAATAAGAGAAGGAGATAAAATTATGGAAGCAGAATTAAACTAAAGAGACACAAACATAGACAGGCAGGAAAAAAGAGCAAGGATAGAAAATTTGCAAAATATGAAACTCACCTGAACTCACATAGTATTTAGATCAAAGAAAGAACAAGGATAAAAAAGATTACAAGATTTAGGTGTGGAAATCAGGAAAGAGAGAATGAATTTAGGCAACAGAACTGGGAGAGAATGTGCAGATTTTGTAGAGAACGCAAAGAATTCATAGAATACTGGTTGTCGGAGAGCATTGAGCTAAGAGGGAGTGAGTAAGCAAGGAAAAGTATGGGGGAAGATGGCATAAGGTAAAAATCAAGAAAATGAGAGACTTCAAGAATAGTGGACTATAGTCAAGAATTAATGTGTGCTTAAAATTGGTAGTTTTATAAAATTTAAAATGGCAGGACTGTAAAGACAAATGAGCAAATAAAAATAAATAAATATAGCTTTTAAAAAAATGTATGTAATTTTTCTTACTTTATTTTAATCTGATCTGAACGCAATTCATATAAGAATGAAGGAAACGAAGGTAGTCAAAAATTTTCTCAACGAAATTTATAGGGTTAAATGACGTAATTACTTTAATTGAACGCAGTTCATAAGCATCACAAAATATAAGAGGTTAATGCATTATTTTTATGATTTTATTTGTGTTAGCTCGAGCCAAATGCATATGTTAATCTGCTAGTTATCTAGTGTTTACTTTGTATTTTGTTTACATACAACTTAAAATAAACACTTTCAAGATGTTACAGTTTTATGCTTGTATAAGGCGATGTTATTGCCAATCACTTATGTTCAATTTTTTTCCGATTTAAGTAATCTGTAAATTGTTTTTCTTTTTCAGGACGTTCTGCACACAATTTGTCAAGCAAGCGGTCAGGTTTTACGGATCGTCATATTCAAGAAAAATGGTGTACAAGCTATGGTTGAATATCCTTGAATACATATTGATTTATTTATTTTAATTCGATTATTTACAAAGTGGCTCGACGACAAGAATGTTATCTTTCGTTACTTGTTAATTTAAGAAATATTTTTTTATCGGATTGCTTGTCGGCTTACTTGTATACATAATCGATTTAATTTTCGCACTAATTAGCGTTCATAGAAAGCAAGCGTGACTTTCCTTAACTTTCCACACATTTGATAGCATAGAATCGGCTGTGAGGGCAAAAGAAACATTAAATGGAGCCGATATCTACTCTGGATGTTGTACACTGAAGATAGATTTTGCCAAGGTAAGTTAGAATTTTTTGTCATCTAAGCGCCACATAAATCGCCTCGTTATTGTAGTAATTATTAAGAAATTATAATTACTTCCTAGTCATAATTAGTCATTAAAGTATTTTGTTTCTTGCAAAAACACAAGCTTATGAATGTCCGTTATATATTTTGCCGCATGTGTGTTTATTTACACAGTCATTTTATGTCTTTTAGTGTTTATTAGAGATATAAACTTCCTTGCGGCGGTTGGTTGCAAACGTTAATTAGAGGGTGTTTGCCAGATCCGGATTACGGCTCGGGCGGGATGGGAAAATTGAAAACAAAAAAAATATATTAGAGTGTGTGTCGGAATTGGTTTCGAGAGGCAAAGTTTATAGAGCTGTTTTTTAAAAATTCAATTTTGTAATTTTTGCCAGCTGTATACGTGCGATTTAGTGGATTTTTAATTTATAGTTACATAAAAGGTGAATTGCCGACATAAACGTTGAAACTTTAATGCGTACGTAAATCGGAAATAGTAAGTAATCAAAGTAGAAAATAAACATGGATTTAGTTTTTCATTTGAGTTACCAAAGAGCAAAATTATGTAAAAATATAATAATAATTTGTGATGTCATTTTTTTTTTCTTAATTTTTTAATGAGTTTACTCACAGAAAAAGTTTTTTTTTAATTTTAATAATTTTTTCTTTCCGTCTTTTGAAACAGAATTTGGATAGTTTAATTTATTCAAATTTTACATTTTTTTATTTAAATTAATTACATCATTTTTCACTTAGTTATTACTTGTTGTTTATAATGTCTACGATGCATAAATGAATGCTTTAAAATTAATAAAGTGCAGGTACTGCAAGAAGAATTGGATAAAACTTTCCTAAACCGTGTCAACAAACAAAGCTTAAATTTGGTAACACGAGCCAGAATAGTATGATAAAATTATTTCTGGAAGTTCAGTAGTTGGAAATATTGATCCAACAAAACCATTTGAAGTTGCTAGTATGAACGATTGATAGAGAAGGTTTTGAGAGTAGAATTTGTTAAAATAACATCAATTTTACTATCTATTTTATTAATATATAAATGTTAATGAAAAGAGATAATGTTGAAGAAATCCAGACTTGGGGTTTTACAATTATTTATTTCAAGCCGACGTTTCGGATTACATTTACTTCTTATTTATGAGTAGAGACAGAATTTTAGGTCGAAAAAAAAATTAAAAGGAGCACTAGAAATCGTTAAATAGGCCGTTAAAAATTATTTCAGAAATTTTCTAGCAAATTGTTAGTAAAATTTTGAATGTTTATACTTAAACCGTTTAAAAAACTGGTAGCGGAAACATTCAGTAGAGCAAGTTTTGTCATACCAGTGTTTTTATGCAGGCCCTACGCTACAAAAAATTGATATTATATTCTATTTTGCAAAGGGAGAGCTTAATAATAATTGAAATTTGATAAATTTAGGTATATTACAACTAATCGGTTCGTCATTTTTTTTTTTTGAATAATAAGAAGCAACAAATAAAAATAAAGTTTTATTATTATCAAATATTAATAATGGTGATCTAGCGATGCTCTAAATAACTATTTATACCTATTAGAAAATAGAAATTACAAAATACATAGTTATAGAATTACGAATCGCATTGCGATGGAAGGAAATACAGGTAGTTCTGCGAATTTTATTAATCTCTTTGTAATTAATACGTTATAATCATAAACTTGCGTAATACGAACGTATGTTTGGTTATTAATTTTTAATTACAGTTTTATTGATATTAAATTACCCATTACTTATATGATTTATCATTCGCTGTCGGATGTCGTTAAGTTTAGTATCTATTGTATTTTTTATCTATTGGTTTTCGATATTTATTTTTCGCTCAAATATTTGTTGGTAAAATTACATTTTTGAATGTTATTAATTTCGTGGAAAAGTGAAAATATTTCGTTGTTTAACTTGTTAAATCTAATTTCGTTAAACCGAATCGTGGCAAATAACGGTTTGTGATCAAATATCCTAAGCTGAACCAGTTTGAAAGTCACAAATTGTTTAAATTTGCATGAATCAACACAAAACAACTCTACATGTCGACAAATAAAAGTCAGACCAAGTTTAGCCGCCTCTGTATTTTCTAAATGGCAAGTTGCACTAGTACCTGTTACCATATTTCCAAAAGCGTTGTGACTGCACCAACTGTTCGAACAATGGAATTTTTCAACGATTGATAAATGAGGTTTTGTAAATCTGGATTAAGAGGACCGTCAAATGAAAACGACAGCTTATTGACTAATCCTTCAATTTCTGGTGTGGTATGTCCTCACAAATCCTTTCATTATATCTGCGTAAGGACGTTTTTGGGTTTATTTGCGAAATGGGGAACAAAGCGTCATGAATTTCTTATTTCTCAATTTCTGTAACATTCGAAATAACAAATCTACTTCATGTGCTTCTTTATAATCTTGTGGTTTTGTGTTTTTTAGATGTAAGGATGTTTGTAATTTATATAAAATGTGTGCGTGCATTTGCTTATAAATCGAGGATGAATAAATTGATCCAAGTGTTTATTTAAGGATAGCACTTAATGCTACATCAAATATAAAAGATCCATGATATGTATGCCTCCGGTCTTTAATAGCTCGTTAAAATACACTATATTTATTTATTGAAAGCAGCTGATAGGGTATTGAACGATGATATAGTTTTTTTTTTTTTGCAAGCTGAAATTAATTTTGATTCAGTTTCTGATTTAATAAGGAGACACAATTTCTAGCATAAATAAGTTGAGGATTAATTAAATTTTCACTTGGTAGAGACAAATTTTAATTAAACTTTCATAAACTTGCAATTAGGAATTGTAAATTGTACAAGAAGATGGTTTACGTGTTTAAAACACTGTAAAGTTTCTTGGGTTTGTTAAAAATGCGTTATTGAATATATTAAAGTTGTCAAAACTTTTGTTGAAATTTGAAAGTTGTGGTTTTCTTATTATTCTGAAAAATACAATCACAATAAAAAATTTGCAAGTTTATTACATGCTTGAGATCACCTCAGATAAACGAGGAAATTTTTTAAGCATCTGAATTCTTCATCCTTAAAGTCAAGAGTCTGTTATTTAGAAGAAAGAGATCTAAATTCAAAAAGACATTATTACTCTGACTGTAATGCACATAGAAGAGATTGTAAGAAATAAGAATAAACAAGAGAAATAAAAAAATGTCTGTTTTATTTTAAAACTTACTTATACACAAGTTTTGAACTTCTATGAAAGATTTATATTTCATATCCGGCCACAAACCTCAAAAGTATCAAACAGCAATAAACTTGCAAATATTTCTTACATCCTTTTTAGTTACATAAAATTTATTTATGACATCTTACTCCAGTAGTTGCACTAAAAAAAGTTGCTACAGAAGATGCTGAAGCACACGCGGACTCAATTTCACGTATTATATTATTAAACAAATAATTGACTTAACAAAAGCAAGTTTAGGTAAGCCACTCAAAACTGTACTACAACTACTGTTTAACGATCTATTGCTCGCTTATATAGAGCCAAGGTCGGACACGCGACTATTCTAGATGCTTCTAATCACCAATGACTTATCGCTTATAGTATATTTGACGCTCTGAAGAGTAATCTGAGTTTCTAGAGCGCGGTCTGCAAGCGTGTTGCAAAATTTCTATAAAAACGCTGTTTGGCTCCAAATAAAAGAAGAACATAACCTTACTATACATAATCTTCTGAAAAATTGTTGTGTGTGCAATCAGGAGTGTTAAAACTCTTCTATTGTTACATTATTTGGTTTTGAATAACTTTTCTTATTGCGTATCTTTTAACTAAGCTAAAACAAGGCCATTGGTTCAGAATTTTTTATGTAGAACCATTTGTGGAACCATCACTTGCTCAGTGAATTATCGGATTCGTTCTGTAACAGCTTCCTTCTATCTCAGTTCTTCAGACTTCTACAATGTAGTAAAAGTTTTTCTTACTTCTTAATTCTTCCGTTAACTAACGCATTCAAACGCGTCTTCTCGAGCATCTGCAAACTTTCTGCGTTGAAAACAGTTTTTTTTTTTGACGTTGGTTCTTCTTCATGTACAATTGGGTATCTATCGAATTTCTTTTCACTCCGTATTCTAAGCTCAGTTCTAAGCTGTTCTCACAAGTCGACAATTTTAAATGGAGCTTTTTTCGGATTCTTCAGTTTGTTCAAGTTCAACTGTTTTCTCATATTCTAAGGCCTGTAGGATAAGATCGATAACGGTTTTGTGCTTGTTCTTTTTCTATAGAAAGCATTGTAGATTTTCACCTTGCAGTCCATTGGTAAAAGCACTTGTCTGTAGTCGGTACTCTTAGATAGGTCAAAAAGTCAGTTTTTTTGTTTCGACTTTATATTATGGCAAGCTTTTGTTTTGAATTCTTCTAGTAAACACTGCAGGATAGCTAACTTAATATGCTAGTTTTCATATTGTCATGACAAAACGACAACTGCGTTGTAGTTTTTCTGGTCCTGTAACGATATGTCTTGCAACAGCTCTAGAGTTGGTCTTATTGGAAATAGGAAAACTGACTTTATTTCTATTCTAACTGTTTATTATCGCTGATACTTTAAACTTTTCTCTATTTATTGGCCATGAAGTTTGACTGTAACGGGAGTTTTACTTGTTGTGACTCGGGTTTGATTCTCCTAATTTGCCTTTTTTTTCAATTTACTAATCTTTATTTTTAGATCTTCTTTAACTTCTAGAAGTTTGCTTCAAATTTTTTCTGCACTTCCAGGATGTTTCTCTTCAAAACATTTTGCAAAGTGTAGAATTTCTCGAAGATATTATTTTCTTCATCTAGTTGTCTTTTCAAATTTTTTAAGAAGCTTATAATGTTCTTTTAAAATCTACTTTTATTTTTGTTTGACGAGGTTTGTTTTGTCATCTTTTTCTTTCAATCGTCTTTTTTTAGGCTTTTTCAACATCATCTCTTCTAGAATCTTTCTTTGCCGTTTTTGCGAATTTTTAGAATTTCTTTTCGAACTGTTTTTTCAAATTCTTCTATAAACTGCTTTTGCTCTTCTATAAATAATATGCTTTTTACTCTTCACGTTTTCCAGTTGACGGTATTCAACTTCAAGAATTTCCTTTTGCTCTTCTTTTACACCAAACATCGTTTCTCAAATTCTTTTTTTTTTAAACTTTGTTTTTCGTCTAGAATTTTTTTCTCAAAATTAAGTGAACTTGTGTTCTTATTACTCTTGTCCTAACTTCTTGGAGTTGGACCTAAGCTTCTATTCATTTGACAGCACACTCTGAAGGGTGACATCAGCAGTATTTAAATGAATAAGGTTTAATGCTTCTTTTGTTTTGATAATAGTGTGAATTTAGTTGCGCTGAGTTTGAGTAAAAAGATTAAATAAAATTGGATTTGGACAAATAAATATTTTTCTGGCGATCTAAGTTTTTCTCTAGATTCCTGGTGGTCTCCCCGTGACTGTCTAGATGAGAATGTTTACGTTGCTCTGGTTTAAATTAAATTATACGTTGGTTATTTTGAACTTGGTTATTTTTAAATCAATATAATGCGTCCACATTTTTATGGGTTGTTTATAATTTGAACTAATTTATTATTTTTGATGTAGAAATTCGTCCTCATTAATACTGATCATGAATGATATGTGGAAGAAGCCGCCAACAAAGCACCGATTTTTCGGGTGATATATCAAGATACTTAAAAACCCATAGAACGGTGGTTTTTCCATCATCGCTAACTTAGTTAGATCTTTGGGAAACACGCCGAAAACTAAGTGATGATGAATTTATCAAAGAGTTTGTAGTACGAGCGCATGTTTGACAGAATTTATTAAATATTTTTGGCAAAGACATGAAAAATGCTCTTTATTGTCGGTCTTGATTAATCATGTTTGTGTTTGAAAATAGTTTTCGGTTCGGTGTCAGTGTGCTTGCCAAAACTAGCTGGTCTTTTCCTGGATTTCGCTAGCTGAGTGCATATTTTTTATTATTTGGTCAAGTTGAAGCGAGCAAGGCCAAGGCCGGTGGGAGCCATCAGCATACAGGTCTTTGACCAGGTGGGCGTCTTTGACGTGTTGTATACTAATAGCTTAATTTGCTATCGTTGTTGCATTCTTCTTTTTGATATTCATCGGTGGTCGATCGTGGCACGTGCACAGAAAAATAAAACCACGTGAATATGGCCATCTTTGTTGAGAATATTACATGGGAGAGAGCATTAATAGTGAGCGTAATGGGCAACTTGCCAGGAATCCTGTATTTTGATTAGATCATGAAAATAAACACATGTTTGCATGTTCAATGGATACCGTGAAGTATACAAATTACTCGGTTCTAACTTGGAATATATTTTGTTGATTTAAATGGCGCCGGAAATGAATTTGGAGATAGCCGTTCAGAATTGGTTAATTTCTGATTTATAGAGCTTATCAACCTCTGGGAACTTTCCTCATTCTACAGGTTCTCTCTCAAAACTTTTGCTAGTCTATTTTTACATTGAAATTGCGGAGAAGAGAATCGATCGTTTTGATATTACGTAACATCTGTCGGGGACTCGACTAAATGAAACTCTTAGCACTAGGATACACTCTTGCAACAATCCAAAAGCTCGTTTCGATTCAACACGAACATTACTCAGCTGAAGGACGTACTGCCGGTAATCTCTGCAGTTCAGGGATGATAAATGTCTCGAAGAGTAAAGGAATTGTGTCGAGGTCTGCTCTCGGAAAAAAAAACCGAGATCAGCAGATAAAGGAGTTAAACGCGACGGATTCCCAACAGGGCAAAGTTCGAGCTTAAATGGCAAATTTACTTTTAAACTTGTCTCAGAGACAAGCTTTTTGCTTATGAAAGTTCATAGCTGTGTCCGATAAGAACGGATCGAAGCAATCTCTTCAATTTATGCTAGAGTGACTTTCACAGACTGCAAGTGATGTTGATTGCTGCTTACGAATTGATTTTGTTGCGAATTTGTCAGGGTGAACGTAATTGTTGAAGAGTGCTTCAAGATGAAAATTTAAACTGAAGCAGGAATTTACGTTTGTCTACGTTTTTGTAAAAATATGTTCCTTGTTTTGGTAAAAAGACAGTTATGGGTAAAATAAACTTATTTGATCGTGCTTTTAAATAATAAAATAAAATTTGCAAATTGTGTTTGTTGGAAATGCTACATTAATTTTTATTATTATTGCTGTCTTTTGAAATGTTTTTACGGTGAAATATGGGAATTTTTCTTTTAAAGTATGCACAGAAGGGGAATATTTAGGGAAAATGTTCTTTGTTTTTTCTTTTCATCTTTACATTTTTTTTGTTGATTATATATAAAAATTTTATGTAAATTGTATGAAAAATCATTTTTTCCCAAAACTTGAATGAAAAACTGAATTTTACGCATAGTTATCAGTGTGTGAATGTGTTTTTTACGCATATTTCAGAAAATCTATCGAAATTTTTTAAAATTTTTGAGATCTACATTATTTTAAGTACATAAAAACTTACTAGTTTAGTACTTTAAAATTGGAATTAAAAGAAAAGCGCAACGTTAGTGTATACAGGGCGTTATTGAAGTAAAGGATGCTAAATCACTAAAACTGTCTTGTACAAAAGTTTATAGTTTTCGAGATATACATTGTCGGCCTTTTTTTTATAAAAAGTGGTTTTTGAACGAGGTACGGTGTATTCTTGAATTTTTTTATATACAGTGTGATTTAAGTATGTGCAGCAATTGTGCCTGGTGTTTTTTGTTATTGCTTTTTGAGGCATATGTATTGAGATACACAATGTATGAGAACACTGTTTTTGAGCAAAAACTTTTGCATAGTATATCTCAAAAACTATGGTCGTTTGTGTAAGACACATTTGGTTTTTTAGCATTTTTTTACAAGGCCTATCACCTGTCAAATTTGTAAAGTTACTTTAAAAACACCATGCATTGTGTTGACAATGGTACATTTGTACTAAAACCACCATTAAAATGGATAAAAAGTTATTAGTACAAAACGATTTTTAAGTTCTAATTTTGGTGCTTTCTAGCTCCTAAAGCTTCTAAACGGTGCAATTTGTGATATAGGGAAGTTCCGTTAAATCGTTTTGTTTTGGTCTTAAGTTGTCATATGGGAAGCCCTTTCTAGGACACCTTGTATATTGTTGTTCTGAGTCAACTATAAATTATTCCTACATTCTATTTCCTAAACAAATTTGATTTTGTCACAATTAATAATATTTTATTTTCTCAAATTAATTATCATTTTAAAGATGATAAAGCAAGAGTTTCAAAATATAACAAATAGCATAAACAAAATTAATGGCCGTTGATGTGGTAAAAGTCAGCATTCAGAAAGAGCCAGTTTGACATGTGCATATTTCTAGGGTTTCGCAAACCGAGAAATCCATGTTTTGTGAAGACAAGATAATATTTTGTCTAACGTACTACTCACAAAAATTATTACTTTACAAAGTAAAATTATTAATAATTTTGTGAAATTTGATTTTACAAAATGGTTTTTTCACCCCTCTTATTTTCGAAACTGGTTGAGCAGTTCAGATTTTTATTCTATTTTTTCAGGTTAAAGACCAGATTTTCTAATGTTTTTTCTAAATTTTAATCTGTGATGATGACAATGATGATGATGATTTGGGTTCTGTTGAAATTAGAGCTGGCGTTTTTTTAAATTGAATAACGAAGTTGTTTTAACTGAAAAAAAATTTATTTGTCATTATGGCACTAAGTTTCAAAATGATCTTTCTGTGCTTGAAATTGTTTAATAATGTATCTTTATGTGCCTTTAAAGATAAGCTTTACCCAGATTTTTGTAACGGTCTGTAAACCGCGAGATCCATGTTTTGCAAAGACCGTTATTTGAACAAAAACTTGTTTTTAGTACATTCAAAGGGGCTTTTAGGCTTTTGGGCTTTTCCAAAATCTATGATTTTGATCTAAACAGTCCCTTCATGTACTTAATTTATAAATAGCTGATTTTTATTTAATTGTGTTTAGTCATGGTACCCGTATAATAAAATTTGTTTCGATTTCTAATCTAATTCGGGCCTTATATGGTGGCATACTTTTCTCTTTTAATCGCTAAATTTAATGTTAATCAATTCACTACTTTTGCTGATAAACATTAAAGTTTTAAAATAGTGTTAAGATTTTCAGTTGAAATGATTGTAAACTGGATTTACTCGTTTAGGAAAGGCATTAACTACATTTTATGACTGTACAGAAGTTTCTCTTGAAACTGCATGTTGCTGGTAAATAATTACTGAATTGTTGAAGTGTTTCTCAGTCTAGAAATATTTATCATTATAGTTCTGATAAGCTGGAAATAACAAACATTTTCAATTCTTTCGTCATGCTTCTGTAAAAAAAAATGTATAAAAGTTTTTGCAGAAGGTTTGTTAAATAAGATACATTTCTAATTATGAAATATTTTATTCAGAGATGATCAACTGACTTTCGGAAACGTATTGTTGTACTTCCACCAACAATTAATTAAATCTAAACATTTTGTTGATTGTATTGTTTGTTTACTCTTGGGTTACCTTCTTGAAATAATAATTATTCATTTAAAGAAATGTAGAATAATTTATTTATTCTGATAAAATCGAATTTGTTTATTAAATAGAAAGTAGGAATAATTAATATCCGACTCAGTTCAACAATATAATATACCTAAGTAAAATAAATAAATTTTAATTATTTCAAGAGTTGTTTATTTGAATAATGAATTTTGTAGTGGAATAAATAGACTTTGAAAAATGAAAGATAAACAGTTTTATTTTGTACTTACTTATATAAGTTTCTTATTTCGATTGGAGCACATGTTGTTTCGTGCTTTATGAATAATGCATTCTCTATTTTATAATTCAGAAAGCATTTGATATAAAAAAAATAAATTAATGTCAAGAGGTTAAGCTGGTCTTATTGACACCTCCTACATTCAATATTGTGCAGAAAATGTTTGAAAGGACGATGTGAGAATGTTGGTCGATCAAAGTTCGGCTACGTAATAACGAAGGGTCATTGTGGTATCAAGCAGATTTTCGATAAATTTGCTTGTTTTTTTTTTTAAATTTTTTTGCTTCATAAATCACATTTATTAGAATTTTGTTCGTGTCCTTTTTCTACCCCATCAGTATATACATTTCACATCCAACTTCTCCACATACAGCCCTCGTAAATCCTATTTCACATAACTTCAAATCACCGTCATCGCAAATTCAAGACTCATGGTCTCCTCTCGGATTGAACAAAACGAATAAATTTGGACGTTGGTTGAATTTAAAAGTAGACTTTTTTGGTATATGGGGGGTTGGCATTCAGTTATAGAATGTTTTCTTAATCGATCTTTCTGTTGAAATTCTGATTTCTTTACTAGTCCTCGAAACTTTTGTCACATCAATTTTTCATCATAATTTAATCAAACTTTATACCATTATTTAATTAAACTTTTCAAATAAGTTCTGTCGTGATTGGTGCTATATGCGTGACGAGAATCTTTGCTAAATTATTCACGAAGATATTTGTCGTAATAACTCTTGGACGTTGTTTTCATTGCATCGATGTTGACCTTTTCATTTAGGAAGGAATCTTGAAACGGTGTCACGTAGGGTTATTGTTGAAGTCTGGTTGGGTGGGTGTGCATTACCATCCGCCTTGCCTTCGTATAAATCTCCAACAAAACAATTTAATTAAAGGTTTTATGACAAAATGTGAAACAGCCATCTGACGTTCAAAATTCATAACCACACGATCCTGAAAGGGCACCACACCAGCATCTCATCCTGCTTCACGGGCTTCCTGAATATTTAATTCCAACAGGCAATTGCGAGTTCGTTTTAGATTTCGCATGATGTCAAACGAAAACCGAAATGTAAATATAAATACTAATAATTAAAAAACTCTCTTGTGTACACTAGGAAATTGAGCAATGCATTTCAATTTGCGATAATTCGAAAATCCTGTTGCAGACTTGGCCCGTTGCCAAAATCCCTTTGGTCATAACGAATTTATAGTTGGACAATTAGGGAGGCTTTGTTGCGAGTAGTTTTTTTTCTGTTTTGATACATTTTTTATGAGGGTTTAATGTCACATTGCTTTTTATTAATTTAGACGTAGATTAAATGAGCGTTAACTATGGTTTTAGAGGTTTTTCTTTGTTTTGTTATTTGGCTATTTTCTAATTGAATTTACTGCTTTTGAAGAGAAAATGCACTGCTCTTGTTTCGAACTGGTTTAATTAAAAATACTTTCTGTCTAAACGCTATGAGGTAAAGTTTTCGTATTGAATTCTTGAAGGACATGAAAGTTAATAACTTTCGTTAAAAGTTTTTAACTACATTTTATTACGCTAACAAGTTACAACAGCTACATTGCTTTTATAATGATGCTTACATTATACTAGAATTTAACAATTACAAGCACTTTGAAGATATAATAAATTTGTGCTTTTGTATATGCAGGTAAAAAGCACAATTTTATTTTTCTTATAAACGAATAGTTTTACAATTTTTTACTCCCATACTTTAAATGATTTATTAGATGTCAATTTCTTTAATGATATTCATTATGATTAATCAACTAATTAAAGATTGAAAAATTGAAATTGGCAGTGAAATAGAAACCTTAATTTTACCAGCAATTATGCATCAAGCCACAACTGCAATAAACAGTTTAATACCTCCAAATAAATCAGTTAAAACCATTGAGTTAATAATAAGACTGGAGTGAGGGTAGGCAAAGAAGTATGGTTACAACATATTGGAAGGCAAAACATTAGAAGTGGTGTGTTTACCGTGTTAAAGGTGGTATTTGCATTTAAACAAGTGTTTAAATTCGCTAAAATTTGCATATTTCTAAACAATTTTGTTTATAAGAAGCGTTTTAAACAATTTTAGATAATATGATTTTAGATAAATTAAATATTAATTTGTAAAGTATGAGTGTTGTATGCATGCACAATAAAGGCCTGGCGCTCATATGTTTACTGAATTAAAATAAAAAATTATGTTCTTGCTTTATTCTTCCTGTATTTTCAAAAATCCAACGTTCTTGCTTACCAGCAAGTGATTTACTCTCTCACACACATTTAATTTGCGTATTATACTATCTCTCTCTCTCTCTCTCTCTCTCTCTTATACTATGTTGTCACCGCAGCTTGCTTCGGCAACGTATATGCGAGGCTCGATCCAGTCCTATTATTAGATCTATGGTTAAAACGCACAAAAATTATGGAGTAGATAAAAATTAGGTTGACACTTTTTTCAAAAATGTTTTAATTGCTTATTTTGATTTATCAAAAAAATTAAAATAATTAAAATTATGGATACTTTACTAGAAACTAAAAAAGTTTGTCTTCTAGGGAATAATACTTTGCGTTCTTTAAAATGTCAAATCTATTGAAAAAATTGTTGTAATAACCATAAAAATAAAAAATCTGGTGTTGGCCATTGCTTTAAGTGCTCTTATTGCCAGTCTATAATTACGGTACTGGTAACATTCTACTATTTTTTTTAAAAGAAGCTAGAAACGATGTTTACTACTTTCTTTAAATTAGTAACTACAGAGATGACTTTTTCGCGACACTTTACTAATTTTGAAACAGGAAAATATAATTTTACTAGTTTTGTAATCAGAGGAGATATTGTTTTTGTAATTTCAGAAGCTGGAAATAACAAAAATAAAATAAAATAATCTAAACATTTTACTAATCTTGTTTATTTTTTAAATTAATAAATATATGAAGATGACATTTTTTCCAATTTTGGAAGACAGAAACGATATTTTTCTAATTTTGTAAGCTATCGGAAGACATTTTATGAGGTTCAAAAAAATTAATTATATTTTTTTTAATTTTAAAAACCGGATTTTTTGTAATTTCAGAAGTAGGAAAGACCAGTTTACTAATTTTGGATATTAAAGGTGAAATTCTGTGAATAAAAGCTTGTCGTTTTTCAAATTTTAGGTACGAGAAGCGATATTTTACGAATTTCGGAAGCCATATTCTACAATTAACAAATTTTATGAGGAGTAATTTTTATTTATTGTAGAAGCCGGAAATGATATTTTTAATTTTTAAATTATTGAAGGTACAATTTTAGAAATCGGATGAGCCACTTTGTACTTTTTTTTATTTAGTAAATATAATGGTAACACTTTTCGTTAAATATGTGGTGTCGCGGAAACGACATTTTACTAATTTTGGAAGCTTTCAGAAGAGACATTTTATTAATTTCAAAACACGGAAATATGATTTTGTCAATTTTAAAAACCGAAGGCGAGATTTTTTTAAATCAATTAATTCAAAAACCACATTTTTTGTAATTTCAGAAGGAGAAAAGAACAGTTTACTAATTTTGGATATTTAAAACAAAATTCTACTAATTTTAGAAGCTAAATATAATGTTTTTTTTTCTTTTTGGTATTTACAGTGAATAAAAGCATGTTGTTTTTCTAATTTTGGGTAGGTACCAGAAACCACATTTTACGAATTTTGGAAGCTAGAGTCTACAATTTACAAATAAAGAGGTGTAATTTTTATTAATTGTAGAAATCGGAAAGGATATTTTTAATTTTTACATTATTAAAGGTATATTTATAGAAAACAGATGAGACACTTTGTATCTTTTTTTATTTAGTAAATATAATGGCGGCATTTTTTTTTTAAATAAGTGATGGTGGAAACGACATTTTACTAATTTTGATAGCTAGAGGCGATATTTTACTAAGTTCATAACATGGAGGCGATATTTTTCAATTTTTAAATTAGTAATGGCAAAGGTGACATAATTTTTGTAATTTTAGAAACCAAAAGGAACGAATTAATGATTTTGGAAGTCAGAAACAACATTTTACTCTTTGTAGATGCTGAAAGTGCTGTTTTATTATTTTAAAGTACCTAATAAATAATATACAAACGTTTTTTTTCCAAATTAGGGGGTCAAAGCCAACATTTTGCTAATTTTTAAACACCGAGTTGTAATTTTACTAATTTTAGAAACCAGGCTTTAAATAAATAAATAGAAAGGTGATATTCTTTTTGTAATTTTACAAGCAGGGGTGACATTTTACTAATTTTAAGTCTAGGGGAAAATATTCTAACAATTTCGGGAACTAAAGGCTTTTTTCTAACAATATTATAAATTTAAAAATTTGAGGGTGACATTTCTTACTAACTTTAAGAGCCAGAAGCAAAATTTTTATCAATTTTGGAATTAATTACGACAAAAGTTACATTATAGGAACTCATGCAATTTTGGGAATTTGCTTGACATTTTTCTAATTTTAGAAGCTGAAGTCAATATTTTTTTATTTATTTTTTTTTGAAACTGAAAACTTTATTAATTATCTAGATGGCAGATTGCGTTTCTTATAAATACATATGTAGTTTGCACTTTTGTCAAATGTCCTTGTTGGCAGATCCTAGCTACTGTGTATAATGTACTATTGCTGGGTTGGCATAAACGTTTATCAAAATTGATGGACCACTATTTAACGCATATAACGCATTTTTTGCCAGTCTGGGCACTGTTTTTGAAATTAATCAGAATTTAATGCCTTATCAGTTTTGATGAACGTTTACGTAACCGAGCATATTCTTATTATTACTATGCTTCAATTTTCAATTATGAGAAGGAATGTGTGAATTAGCCCGAAAATTGTTTTTAAATATTTATTTATAGAATGTGCGTTTGTTTTAAACTCATTCTAATTTGTTGTTTGTATCGTGTGGTAATTAATTCGATGGCGTTCGTTGTACAGCAATAGCAACCAGGACATAAACGTTACTGGGATGGACTAGTTAAAAATAGTTGACATTTGAACGTTTTAGTTATAGGTCCCAACCAGTACCAAGCAGACAATTTTACCGGTCCTAAATTAGAATAATTGTGCTTATTTATTCATTAGATTTTGTTCTATTTACCGGTAAGAATGTGACGCCGGGATCTAAATTATAGATTATAGAGGGCGTTTCTTTGTATCCTTGAAGGGTTTCGTGTACTGAACAGGCGACCTATTAGATACATCAATTTTAATCGACTTTATAGTCTTGTTTCGTCGCATGTTTTGATAGATAATATACAAATATTGCAAGAGATTAGCTGAACAAAGCAATTTTTTTAAATCTCGCAGTTACAGTTTAGAGGAGTATCATATCCCGAATTCATAAAAACCATAAACTCGTGGTTTATACGCTTGTTTTATTAATACAATTGGTCTATAAATCATTTCTGACTGATTATATTCCAGTTGTGACATTCCGTCGTACGACCGCACTGTAATTTAACACAATAAAACAGTAACACATTTAAGTTGTTATAAAAGTCGCTTAATAAAAGTGGAAGACGCCCGTATAACTGGACAGTAGATGTACAAAGTCTCTTTCATAAAGCATCATTTTACGATTCATTAATTTCAGTTCTTATACCTACTGTCGGCAGTCGTTAAATTTCGGCATAGACTTCAGTCACAGTTGTCAAACTGTTACTGTTTTGAAGTCATTGTTTCATTTTACGACCGCAAATGTTGCAGTAATTAATTACGTGGGAGTCAGGAAATTATTTTAAGATTTTTTTCACTCAAGCTTTAATAATAGTCTACCCACGAACTTAATATTTTATCGATCATAATTTTGCCTGAAACTGAAAATAGATACTCGATTAAAATATTATTCCAATGTAAAAATAAAACGCAAGAGAATGCGGATTTAAAATTTCGATTTTCACATATATCCATAAACCAAAATCGGAAGGTAGCTTTTATTCTCACGAGACGGTTCTACATTTTACTACATATGTGATTTTTCGCACAGAATATAACGTGCTGGAGCAATTCCACGAAGAAATATGCTTGGTGTTTTTTTTTTGTGGTAATTTGTTGCGGTGGGATTACCAGTAAAATGTTTTCCAGAGACTTGTTTACTGTATTAGAGGAATTAATTCGAAAGGTGGTGTTAGGAGGTGTTATGTTTACCTGAATTTGCAGCTTTAATAATAAATTTTAGCTCTAAGCTTTGCTATATTTTAATAATTTACTAAGGGTTGATGAGAATTATGGAAAGCTAGATAACATGTATTATTATTATTACTCTATAAATTTTGACTGCTCCCTTAAAACTTTAGAAATTTTCAAGTTTAGATTTTATTTAAGTTGTAAAGAACACTCTTGACAACAAGCAATGTTATACAAATAGAACAAAATGTTTTCTTTATCAAGTTTCAAAAGTTGGAACATCAACTTGAGTGATCGTTTGAATTAATTTTTGCCAATAATAACAAGAGTTATATTTTCTAAAATTAAAACTTGGGTTATGAAGATAAAACTTTCTGAATTAAAATTATCTAAACTTCTTTTTATTTTATTACTAAAGTTTTAAACTACACATAGTTGTCAATTACTTTTGTTTTTTACCAAACACAGGTGAGAAATGTTTTATCGATTGTGATGTGTGTCAAATAAGTTGTACAACAGAGCGGAGCTTTTTATCTCGCCATTTTACCGCATCCGTTTCCGTTTTTGAAAGGGTATATATACGTCTTGGTTTATTTGTTTTTCATGTTAGTTCATCGACGTTATTACCCACAGTTAGACATCAAAAATATTGGGTTTGGAGACACGTGTGTTTGAAAAATTGAAATCTATGAGTAGGAGTGTCATCAGACGACAAATTTCAATTTTGGTTTTTGACCGGAGAAAAGTCGGATTAAATTTATCTGTAACGTGGGACGAAATCAGTTTTTTTTTCTTATGCGATTTGTGAAATGATGATAGGTGAAGCGTGTTTTGAACCGGCTATGCAACTTTCCAACAGTGGCGGACTAATTCTTTTAGAGGCCCAGAGCTTCATCTTTAACTTCAACAAAGTCTTTGGTAATTTTCTTTTTATAGACATAGAATCGCCAAATTTATTAGCCTTTTCGATTATATTACAAGTATATCTTGAAGTTTTTTTTGTGCACGCTCTCAAAAACAGTTATTTTACGGACTATTTTGAGTCCGTCAAATGAGTCTTTTTTGGACTGAATCCTAAAAAGTTGCCATGGCAACTTTTGAGGATCACTTGGGTAAATAAAGCATAATGGTTCGATATAAGAATTAAGAAACTTTATTAAATGTAATATCCAATAGTTACAGCAAGATTAGGTTTGCAAGGTGTGTACATTAATAACAAAAAAATCAGTTATAATATTTAATAGATACTTATTCCACAAAATGAAAATGAAACAAACAATTTTGCTCATCTTCAAAGCAGTTACCTCCAAACGAAATACCCGAGCTTGAGGGTGTCGTGTTAATTTCTTTTAACGTTACAACTTCGGTAGTAACAGATATTTTGTTACTCGATATTGATTTATTGGTTTCCTTCTCTCCTATTAACTTTCTGCACACCTTTTTCTTCTTTTCAATTGATTCTTCTATATATGACTCTCCTGTTGATGATGACCTGAAGTTAGTAATTATTCAGAATAAAAAGATAATGATTGTGTGAAAAAGTGACTTCCATCCTCCTAGCCGAACGAAGTTAAATCAACGTCAGCATTTGCCGCCAGAGTCGCAGAACTTTTTCGAAAGCAATGTTCTGTATATTCTGTCGAGTTTGGTAGTTTCAGAAATTCAGCAATAATAGAGGGCATTTTTCCAAAAGAATGGATTTCTATACGTTGTACCGTACATTTTCCATTACGACAGGAATTAAAAAAGTAACTGTGCTCAATTTTTGCTGGCCGTAGTCGAACATATTTCTGGTATACTTCCAGTCTGGCCATACTAACAGTCTGGCCTTCAGCTACCACTGGAAAGACTCTCTTGATTTTGGTTTTTATATCGGGGATTGTTATAAGAAGACATTCTGCGTCTTTTTGCACAATATCTTGTATTTTTAGTGAATGTAGCTTTTTGCGGCTACAAGCTTTTGCCTCTTCACAGTTTGATATTTGCAACTTAAAAAAAAGCTTGATTGGATCGATATATGAGGTTTATTTCAAAATTCGGATTTTAGACAAGACGGTCCCAAAAAGGAGTGTGAAGGGCAGCCTGGTCGTTTCCTCATTTGCTTACAATTGTAGGTTAACCTCAAAACAAGCTGGAATAGGAAATTCTGCAGTCAGTTTTGATGTGTTTTATTCGAAATATTTTTTGCTTTACATCGCTATTGATTAATTAATAAAATAAATTTGAGAGAAAAGGTCGCCAATTTATTGTGTGCTCTCACATTTGATGCAAAACAATTCCTAAATTTTTTATAACAAAAATGTAGTTGTTTTGTAGGTTTTTCGTCAAAAAATCAATAATAGTGAGCTATCACTTTTTCTATTTACCTAGCGGTTTACCTAGCTAGCTGATACTTAGCTATTTACCTAGTTTTGCCAGCTGTTGTTATTTTAATTCTTTCAAATGCACAACAGTTTCCAGGGGGTGCTTTTAGAAGATGTGGAGAATTTCACGAGGATACTAAAAAGTCTCATGGTGAAAGATTTAAAGAGGTGTTTTCAATTTTTAAATGAGGAACTTTTTACACAGCGCAATATTTAATTTCTCATTCATTTACAATAACGTTTTTTGTGTCTTTTTCTTTACCTATCACAGACTACTCGTTCTTTACCCTTTGGATCTTGTAAAACATCTGTTTTATTGACCGAAACAAGCAACAACCTCTGTTCGGAGCGCCATTTACAATTTAAGTGGAAATTCCAATTTACAACAAACCACAAGTGCTAAAATTAATAATTATTTGAGTGAAATCCGTCTGTAAATTGTACATTTGCTCCTCAAGTTGTTACTCTTCAGTCGACCTTGTAGTGTGCTGAAATGCCGTCGGCATTGCATTTCCCGACGACCTCGCCAACATGTATTTCTTCTTCATCTCCTCTTTCATTGACATTGCTGTCTCTTTTATCGCTCTTCTTCTGGGCTTGGCAGAATGCCAGACGCTAATGAACATTTGAAGGCAGATTATTATGACTTTGTGGTTTGTATTAAATGCCGACACAAATTTATGCAATGCATGTTCACGGGTGCTAGTCTAAGACCTGAAATTTTACGACAAATTTTAGAAGCTTTTTACCGTTGAATGAACGATTGCCGTGTAGTCATGCGACCGGAACCGATTTCATATTTACACTTGAGATGAAAGAAGGCATTCCGTTTGTTCTTCGCTTCCAAAGAGGCTACTTAGGTATGGATACAGGAATGTAATTTTAATGGGGTTCATACATAACGTTTTTCATATTTTTTGAATCATCGGTGCTTTTGCATGATTGATTCTAAATTTTTAGAAGATTTATGTGGAGAAAAATTGGTTTAACTGAAATATTGTATAGTCACGAATGCTTTGAAACAAAGAGTAAATAAAATATCATGAATATGAATAAATTCTACTACAATGATCAGTTCATCGACTTTGATGGATGCTCTGGAAATCCTTGTTATTTCTTAGGACGTTGTCAGATAGAAGTTCATGATATGCTAGGATCGTGACAATCTTAGTTTTTTCTCTGGAGTTTTTTTAATTTGAGAGATTAAATCAAAAATGTATGGAATACGTGAGATTTTTGTAGACCTGCAGGAAGGTATAAAAATGATCTTGCAAAAATATGCTAGAGAGTCAAATAATGATGTTTTACCAACGCATTCCAATCTCGTACCCGCACCAGATTCCATGCGGATTTTCCTCTCGGTAAATATTTTGGTAAATAAAAGAAAGATCGCTTTATTTTCATTTTATTTCAGGTAATGATCGTTTGTTTTTAACACGAGAATAAATATCGGCAAAATAAACAAGTTTTGTTTGAACTACGTTAAATTTGAGTTAGTTCCGATGTTTTATATGCCAGCATGGATAACAAAGGTTTGTTAATTATTCGAGTTTGATGATGATTAATGTTGAATTTTTTCTCTCTCGAAATGTTTAGTCTTGTCGATGTTATTAACCCTCGAAGAGAGATGAGATGACACACATATTTTATCCAAAGATAGAACTCTGTTTTAAAACTGGCCGCATTCATTTCACGCCAATTAAAACAGCCAGTCACATTTTTTGAGTGTATGATATTTTTTGGCAATTGGGCCAAAAAAAGTCGGCTTGTTTGGAACCAAGTCGAGACGATAAAATTCCGGTGATTTTTTATTGTAGTGTAAGAGTGAGGTTTTGGCACTGGGTAGTTTGGATTGTCACCAAGTTTTGGATCAATGGATATTTGGATTTTAGATATGCCGATAACGTTTCATTGATCTAATTATGAATGGTAATCACAGCACATATTGAATGGGTTTGAAACATCTCTAAAGTGTGTATGGTTTATTAGTTGCGATAAATTGTTGTAATTGCCGGGAATACTGCTCTGTTATTTACAATTCGCTGCCAATATTGGTGCAATTAAATTTAATTTTATTCCTGCGGGTTGATAAAACTACTAGTGCTTTTTGGATTTTTCCGGACACTACAACCATGTACTGCGGTTGCAGTAAATGTTGCAAAATTTAACAGTTTTGGGTTTGCATTAATTATCTGGAGCGTCGTTGTTATATTAAACAAGCCGCAATGAAATGTTCCAGTGCCGGATTTGGCACTTTTTATTTTGGTATACTCGTATTTCTATCATGCGGTCACAGTTTTAAATTAATACATTAAACGAAGATTAAAATTATAATCTCTCGTATGGCGACTCTACGTATCAAGTTCTCCTATTTTCAATTTTTAAATTTAACTTAATTCTACATAGATGCCATAGTACTTACATTGAGCCTAATACTTCTAAGTCAGGAATAAGGAACAGATACAAGATCAAAATATACGGATATCTGCAACAGAGTCTCTCCAATTATAAGGTTTGGGCATTTTATATGCAATCCATAACACTCTGAAAAACAAACAAAGTGAAGTTAGCTAGAGTTGTGAACTAGGTTATGTATTAAAACCAATTCTAAGCCCTGAGTTATACCAACCTAAAAAAGCATACTAGAAACAATGCTACAATAATCAAAATTCTCATAATTTGGACACGACATCAACTGAATCAAGTCAAATTAATAAAGCCGCTTTGTGGTTAAGTCCATATTATGTCTTTTTGTTGCTGTAGGTCGCTAATGTCAGTCACGTGATGTTCACAACTAGTTAACTTCACTTTGTTTGTCTTCCAGAGTGTTGCAGATTGCATATAAAATGCTTAAACAAGGCTTTTATTATTTACTCTTACTACTCTCAGGCTTTATAATTGGTGCAGAGAGTTTACGAGTTGGTATTTACATCTTGCGTAAATTTGTCTACATGTGGCACTAGAATCTGGAAAATGTTTTATTAACTCAAGCCTTCATTAAGTCGTAGGTGATTTGTTTATTTACGTATAATGTAAAAATAAACTTAGCCTGATTAGAAAAATTTTGCGTGGTACTCAAATTTGTAAACATATTCATTCATACATTTTTTTTGTTTCAGCCTGAAAAACTCAACGTACACAAAAATGACTCGGAAAGCTGGGATTACACAGTCTCGATAAGTAAGTGATTTTTATTTTTAACAATAATTTACTCGTCATACAATATAAATAATCCCCCACACAAACACAAGGAAAAATATAACGACTTTGGGACACTATTAACAGAGATAACTAAAATTTAGGGACTCGGCCCTAAGGCATTTCGCAGAATAATAACATTTTGGTCGTCTTGATTTAATATCTCGGTTGTTGAGGGTCGAGGAACTTCGCCGGTAGGTAATGGATATGATTATATCGGAAAGTGGAACATCAATTTTGATCGCGTTGCAGGAATTTTCTTTGAGTCGACCAATGCCGGCGCTTCATTTCCCTGTTGAATGCTTTTTACGTCGATTTTCAACGACGTGAATAGCTTTCCTTGAAAGTTTCCGCGTTTTTTTCGACAAAGTTATGTTTTGTAGAAGTAAGCAAATGTCGTTAACGAAAAAAAAAACTGATCGATAGGGTTGTTCACACGTTAATGCGGACGAAAAGGAAACTTTTATAAATAACTGACATCTACAGAGATTTGTTGAAGTTTTTTTTATGATGTTCAACGGGGGTGGTGCGGGGGCGTTAAAATTACATTTATGAACTAGCACCACGTCCAGTTTAAAGGACTCTTTGGGGAGCTTTTTAAACGAGAAACGTGTTGGAATTTCGCGTTATAAAAATAATTTTAAAATAAACTCGAGCTTTTTTTTCGAATTTCTAATCAGTGCTTGTATCTGTTTTGTATCAATGATGCGTCGGATCTTTTCGTTGCCGATTTTACATAACGAGATCGTTAGTTTTAAAGTGGACGGCTTTTCCTAGATGATTTATCGCATTTATTTGTCCATGTCGTGTAAGCATGCGTTTGAAATTAAATTTCGTGTTTGATCTATATTTTAGTTTGTATGTTGTGCGTGGATCTTTGATTATCTGATTTTCTTTTAATTAAAAATGCGGTTTTAAATTTTTATTGTTGTGATATTGTCGTTTTGTATTAATTCCGTGACACGATTTTTTTTTGTTGACTTTTGGTTACTTTAATTGGACTGAAACATGGAAAAGAAAGTAAATATAATAACGCGAAATAGCTAAAGGAAAAACTAATTTTCTTTTTCATTTATAATGCGTTTGTGGAGTTTTTATTAAATTAAATTTTGGTTTTATATTATTTTTCTCGATGTTGTCACAACTAGGTGATAAACATTTCAATTTATAACATAACAATGAATTTGACAAATGATGGGTTTAAGTTTAATAATTGGAAGCGTGACATGTTGATAAATGCAATTTTAATGTTGAGGATGATTTCAACTGAAAAAAATTAGGAGCGATCAGAGAATAACATATCGATTATGTTTCTGTTTTTTATTTGGAAAAATGTTGCAGATATAAATACTTCTATATTGAGATGTTTGTCTACATGATCTCTTATCTTTTATTGATTCAAAATTTTACCCAAATTGTTTATCAATTTATTAGACACGCAATTTTTTTAATGCCAATAGCATAATATAATGGGAAACTTGATAATATTTATTCTTCAGTTTATTACCTTTTTTTTTAACTCAAAAAAGATGGTAATGTGTTGCTGAATAATTGTAGAGAATTGATAAGAAAATTGCCAATTTTAAAGTTACAAAATGATAGGAAAATAAATAAACACTATTGACTTCACTATCAACGTTTAATCAGCTAAAATCCAGATTCCTAAGTAATTAACAATATAAAATATTCTGAATCAGCCGCTGATGAGATACTTGTATAAGCTTTTTGATGCGAGAATCAAACTTTACGAGATGGAATTTCACAATATTTAAAATATTAACTCAACTAAATGGATTTAAATTATCAATTTATCAAACATCAATAGTTATTGATTACTGAAACCTTAAAAAGGAGATAATCGGCAAACTTTAACAAAAATTTGAGAAGTTCTTTCGTGGCGCCTTTACGATTTACACAAAACAAGAAAAAATAAGTTAATTCTTCTCTGTGCTCACGTTCTACTTGGAGATTTTACTTCTGCTTCAGCAAGATAAGCGGAAAAAATGGATGGTGATGCACTTTGAAGAGGTTTTAAAGGCAACCAAAACGTTTTTCTCTCAAAACGTAGAAACAAATTCGATTTTTAAGAATTCAATAGTAAAACTAAGACAGAATAGAAAGAAACTTTTGTGACTAAACTAGTCGGGAAAAATTATTTTAAATATTATATTGTTCCACGAGCTGTGTGGGCTGTTGCAGAATCTTGCTGAAAGTTACTTTTTTCCAATTCGTTGTCGTGTAATTTTTGTATCAAATTATTTAACATGAAGCTAGATATGATTTTGAAAAAAAGAATAAACAGTGGCCGATTTAAAATTGGAGAAAGCAGTTAAGAGAGAGACTACAAAATATTGCAAGAAATTAAATGTAATCAAAGATCAAAATTTAACGTAAATGATTAAATGAGAATACTAAACAAGACTAATTGACTAATGGGCTAATTTCAAGTTGAGATACTACCGGTATTATCTCAAGGTAAAATTAGCTCATAAGACAATTTTGTTCTATAAAAATTGTCTGTAAGACCAACTAAAAAAAATAAAGTGGAAGATCTGAAACGATTGTCGTAGATATGCACTACTTCTATTGGAATTAATAAGAAAAGTGTCTGGATTTTCTCAATAAGCAGATTAAAAGCAGTGAAATGAAGAGATTATAAAATTAAGGAAAAAGGCAAGTCAAAAATTTTGGCAGTATGCTAAGAATGCAACGATTTGTAGCAACTCTTTTAGAACAATTTTAGGTTAAAACGTTTTTTTTTGTGGCTGCAGTATTATAAAGCCGAGATAAATAAGTTTAATGTTTTGACTTGTGCTTTTAAAATGGCAAAGTGACGATATTGAGCCTAAATGAAACTCAAAAGCTTTCTACTCTGACTCAAATTATAACGCAATTTTCAAACCGTAACTAGTTTTCTTGTTAATACTTTTAATTATTAATAATAATTTAATGAATAAAAGTTTTTATTGTTGTGTTTATTGTCTTGAAAAGTTTTTTTTTAATTATATTTTTAATCAGGATGCAACTGAGTTAAAGTAAATGGTCCGTTAAGTCTCTCTGAGTTATTTCAGGCAGCCGAGAAATGTAAAATTGGTTTTCTGTGATGCATAATAAGAAAAGTTTAAATAGTTTTTAGCTTGTTAAAAGTATTTTTCTATTTCAAATTTCTTTATTTTGTGTTACTCGTAATTTTCAATATTTTCTGATTACATTTTTTGAAATAAGAAATGTCAAACTTTAAAAAACAATTTAGTTTGTTTTATATTTCAGCTGTTTAGATGACAGCCATATCTTATGTCGCTACTTTACACCTTCTTACCTCATTATAATTTTCAAGAAAGTTTTCAGTTTCACAAGATTTTTTACGCTAAAACTCATTCTGCTGTCTGTCTTCGGGCAACAGGATTTGTCTTAAACACTTACTGTCTAACTTTACTTGTCGTTTTCAATTTACTGAACCGTTGAACCTCTCCAGAATACAGAAACGATGGGGTAACAGTGTTTGTCGAAAATAGAAAATGCAGTGAGCATAACGTATCTCTCCGAAAACAGTCAATATTTTTATTTTTTGTGATTACGCAGCATTTTGTTCTTTTTATTGCTCTCTTTTATAAAAAGCTGTGACAAAAAATTAATTCACATCATTACCAGCTTGCGCGAATAATTGTCTCTACTTTTTATCCTGTTGACTGTCAGGATTGTCCTCTGAGGACCCGTTGAATTCGTAACGCAATAACCTAATAATTTGTCGTGAAAAACTGCGGTCTTGTTTCAATCCAATTAGTCGAAGACTCGGTTTTTTTTTTGCGCCGAGCTTTTAGGCGAGGACTTTTCAAATACTAAATATTAATTTGGGTTCGCACGTTTTAACAGTCCATTAAAAGTTCTTGCGGAAAGTGCGACATAAGAAAGTTTGGTTTTCCGGGAGGTATCTATTTTGATTAAACTTGGTGTTGGGAAACATTTTTAGTTGATTAGTTTAAGTTTGGTGTCGATGTAATTAATGGATGCTTGAGTATTCCCATACGGCGTTTTCGAATTAATTAACAGATTGTCCCATATAGTTACAGTTACCCATCAACTAAATAGATTTCGTGTGGACGCCCAGTTTCTATAAATGTCTCTCTACGATAGAGGTGATTATCGAATTTCTAAATGGCGGGAATTTAATCAGTATCGGAGTATAATTAATAATTAATGAAAACGGATCACCTAATTGTAGACTTGGAGTAGAGTTTAAACCGGATGCATTCTGAAGTTTCGGTCTTTGTTGGAACTGTGAGTCGGAAGGAAATAGTAGTTAGTTTTTTCGCATTCACTAAATAATTTCGCTTTGATGTACTAACTACATTAACGTTCAAGTTCGCTGTTCGAAGTTTTAGCATACAACTTGACCTATTTTGTAATTTATGTAGCATAAGCTCGTAGGCGTTTTGTGTCTTTTTGATGTCATTGTTTTTTGATTGTAATGAGGTGTCATGGTATACGCCAGTTTTAAACGCTAAATTAATAAATTCATGCAGTTGTTGTCTCGTGGCTTCAAACTTCATAAATACCGAACTAGCTTTGAGAAATTTCTTGGCAGCTGCTCTACATATTGTGTATTAAATAAGGCAAATGCTATAATGACAAAACGTTTAATTTGTAGTAAAAGCTTATATTTCATGAATATTTTAATTACCATAAAGATATGACGAGTCGTTAACATCATTAACTCTCACTTGCTGCAATTTGTTGGTGGTTTACTTATCTGTCACAAGGACAATGAAAGGAAGAACGTCTACCTGCCATTTTCAATCTTTTATTAATACAGGTTTTATAATGAAAAAAAATTTCTTAGACTTTTCTGACTTATGAATAACAAAAAAATGTTTTGTAAAATTAATAATTTACTTGTCAAATGAAGGCTTCAAAAACAAGTTTTTTTTCACTCTGAGTCTCGCCTATTGACAATATGCCAGACATATTTTTTATTTTGAAAATCTCTACTTTTATGTAAAAAAAAATTAGAGTGAATTATAAATATAGTAAATAAAAGAACTATTTAAGTATTTATCATTCTTGTCAAATATGCTTATAATTCCAGCTACGTTTTAAGCAGCACGTAATAAATTTTTTCGTGAATCTTTTGAGCTCTTCAAATTTTGCATTATTCATCATTTTAATTAGACGGTGTTAAGTCTTTGAATTTATTAACTGTAATAAATTAAGCAACAGTAGCGTCATAAATCGATAATTAATTTAAAAAATGTTAATCTTGTAGATCAGTCGTTTTATACAGGGTGTTATGGAAATGAGCGCAAATATTTTAACCTGAAATACAGCACCACAAATAATAAAAATCTGTAAAAAAATTTTGTCCTATCTCAACTAACAACAAAATTACAGGCCGTCAAAGTTGGGTATAAAAAAACATTTTTTTGTTATATCTGGAAAACCGCTTAACTGATTAATACCAAATTTGGTACACAAATGAAGTTGACTGTACTCTTTTTATTTCTATTAGCAAAATTTTGATGCACATCTCAATTTCAAGTTACGGCACTTTTTTTCACATTTTGGGTAATTAACCAATTTTTTTCTTATTAATTTCCAATTTTTGTAGCAAAAATGAATATGCCAGTAGATTCTACATAAAACTGCAAGAATGCAATATTTTGCTAAAACGTATCGTTTTCGAGATATTTACGTTTAAAGTATAAAACTGTCTTTTCATCTTTAACTTTGGCGTCCTCTAGCTCCTAAACAGTGCAACTTAGTATAGAGGTAAATTGTGTTAAATCGCTTTATTTTGACCTGAAAAACCTATGATTGCCCTATGTTAAAAAAAATGTTATACGTTTTGTAATAATTAATTTTTAGGTTATAATTTTGTTATCAGTTGAGATAAGACAAAAATTTTTTTACAGATTTTTATTATTTGTGGTGCTGTATTTCAGGTTAAAATATTTGCATTTATTTTCATAACACCCTGTATATCAACTGTGCAAAACGTCACCGTCGGATAGTTTTAATTCTTTGATAGATTGTAGCCATGATCGGCTAAAATATTTTTTTTTGTTTACATCTACCCAATAAAACAATTTATAATTGACAAACATTAGGTACTTAAATATACTAGATAATATAAAGGTTTTATTATAAATAATTTCTTAGTGAAGTTTCTCTCAGGCCTAAATTATTAGAGATAAAAATATTCCGTTTGGATTTTATTGTTTAAAATTTATTTTTAAAAAAAAAAAAGTTATAGCGTTCTTTTAGAGCTTTGGCTGTTTGCGCAGCGTTTAAAAATAAACCCAGCGCTTTACAAGTTTTATTTTTTTTTAATTCTAATATTAAGAATTTAATTCTTTATATGACAATATTTTTTTATTAGTTTTGAAAACTTTTAACTGAAAACTTTTATTTGCTTTGTTTTGCCGTTGTGTCAATGTTTGTGACGTCACAGTTTCTACATCTAGGCTTGAACTTTCGTAAGCTTTGAACCAGATCTTTCGTTTGTTCTGCCTACATTTGAGTCGATTAATTAGTATGAATAGATTAATAATTATATTTTTTTAAATTAATTTATTATTAAAAATAATTTTTGAAAATTGTGTCAACGTAGGTTACTGTGCATATAAAAAGAGTGCTTATTTATCAAAATTTTTTGCTAATTTTGTTTCGTAATAACTATTTTTTTTATTGTTCGATTTTATTTTGTATCTAGACTGTAGTTTTTTTATACGTTTAGCCAAAATTTATCATTAATTATCGTTTTATTATTGCCTTGTTGCTGAAATTAGAAGGTGTGGATAATCGATCGTTGTGAGTTTCTGTTTGTTCGTCTTTTTTTTTAGACAGTTTAAAAAAAAATTCAGAAATTTTAGAGCTTATGTTTCTTATATTTCTTTACAATATTAAAATGGGAATGTTTTAACGTTGATATGAAACCTCTCTTTTGTCTCTCTCGTTTGTTTCCAGCTTTTTGCTTGTCTATAGTTGTTTTGGTATTTTTACCCTAATTTTAGTTTTCACATCGTATCGGGAACCCTAATTATTTTAATAACAATTTTGTTTAAAAAACTTAATCGTTAGCTGTTAAGCTGTCATAGAGAGACAAATAGACTGAGATTCTGTCTCGTTTTTTTAAATAGTGTTTTAATGTATATTTTCACGCTTAAATATCGGTAAACGCTAATTCGTCTTATATTTGTTATTCTCTTTGTCTAGTGGGGTAGCGTCCAAAATGGCTTTACTTCTGTTTTGACATTTCTCTGGTTGATTCTTGGGTTATTTTTTTTATCGAACTAGAATGTCGCTGAAACTACGTCATCATCAGCGCAGCTTTAAGAAGTAAAACTAGTAATTAGTATAGTGTTAAAGGTAGTTGATCTTTGTTAGAAATGCTGTGTACATCAAATTTTAAACGTTGCATGTATGATTTTAATTGTATTGAATTCATCTAGTTGAAAAAATTTATCGTGACATCCGTCATGGAGATAATGAAATTTTTCATTTTTTTTTAAATAATTTTAAAATGGACAGACCGCAAATCATATTTCGCTAAAGTAAATCAGAAACGTCAGAGCACGGATGCAGTTCCAAAGCCGCTTTGAATTACGACAACCCCAGGCTAACAAAACTCCAAAAGAATAAACATAAAAGAGGCGACGATAGGAGTAGAAACCAATTTCCCAGTTTGTTTTTGGAAAAAATGTGGCACATTATTTTCTTTTTTAGTATATTGTGCTTTATGTGACGTTAGACGTCCACGTATTGAAATAAATTGTTTGTTGATAGCCGGAAATTGGCATTTTAGAAGAACATTTTTCGTTAGCCACTGAAATAAGGTTTTGTCGATGAAAGCTAAGATTTTTCAAGCTTTAATAAAACATAAAGCCAAAGTGCCATTATGTAGTAAATTTAATTTTCTTCTCTCGAGTCGTGTTTATTTCAGGATTTATAAAGTGTAGCAGTGGCACGTAGGACTCTTAGAGTGCTATAACATTTTAATGTAATTTTGGGGGGGAACTAAGAGGAATTTTTAATTTAGTAATATTTTAAAGTGGGCGAAAAAGGGGTGGTTTTTTTTGCGTTGATAGAGAAATTTAAATTAGCTGACTGGTTGTGAAGGTTTCAGTTGATTGGTTTGAACGACGTACATGTACTGTGGAATGAGGTAATCTCGATCTGGGGTGGAAAACCGGAAAATTAAAGCCACGAGCTCGAAAATTATTCAGGTTAATGGGTGATTTTACCATTTGATAGATACTAACTAAACGACCAAAATTAATTACTTGTTTTTATTTCTTATACAAACTACAAAGTGTTTAGATTAAAGGATAATTAACGTATAAAGTTAGATGTTATGCGAAATTACTCAACAGATGTGTGATCTGTTAAAGCTTGACAGTGTCTATTATTAAGAGGAGCGTCAGTTTACATTTTTAAATTTATTTACCTGTTGGAATAAATGAGTCATCTTAATGGCAGTTGGAGTGGAAGCAATTTTCCTACATTGTTTCTATCTCATGCAGGAAATTGCATTGTACATTCTAAAAAGACAAGCTACGGAAAAGATCCTTTTATATAAAATTGCATAGCACATCTCTAAAGCTTTATAATAAATATACACAGAAGCACATATTCTTTCAGTATTTCTGGTATTACAATTTTTTTTCTTCTGATTGAATCTTCGGTAACAATATGTTTGACCCAATTTAGGCAAGGAAAATACATAGAATACTTTATTATAGATAAAAGCTAAAACAATGGTTAAAATGAACGTTTAATGAGCGGATATTCTAAACACTTGAGTGGCCGTAGGTCGCAAGAGTTTTAATATCCGCGAGTCGAATAATATTCGATTAGATATTAGTAAAATGTTTATACTTCAAGCAGAATAAAATCTTCAGTTGCTTAAATAAGGTGGTAGCAGCTAAATAATCTACCGTTTATGTGCTAAAAATGAATAAATATTATTTATTACGTTCCGGAAGTGTTCCTAACTAAAATAAAATAGTAACGAATAACGATCGTGCTATCAAAGAGCCCATCGCTTTTCTTGGATTAATTTGCTTTAGCAGAACGTCAGAGTAAATGGAGGGTGATATCGATATCGGAGCGAATTTTCGCACAACTAAATACACTCGGGACTTACTTTTCCATTTTAAATTGGTGAAAAAAATATAGGGTTATTGGGTTTTCCTAGTTTTCTGACTCGTTTTCGTTTTAAAACGCTAGGAAATTGAAGACATCTGTTGCAGTAAAATTGCTGAAAGTTTTGTATTTTTTTTTTTTTTTAATAAATGCAAAGTGTCAAATTCCTTAATTAACCTAAAATAGAATATTGCAGTTAAGTGATGAATTAGCACTGAAAATGTTGAATTGCAAATTTTCGCGCAGACTGAAAAAAATGTCGGTCATGGTCGTGACATGTACGAGTTGGGATAATTAATGAATTCAGAATTTTGCTGGCATTAAACAAAAAAGGAAGAAATGTGAAGAGACTTTCGTTTTAAGTTTTTTAGGTGTCAAAGATATTTCTCCTGAAAGTTTTGCTATAAATCGCACCTGTATGTATAAGCAAGCTCGAAACTTTCAAAAGACACGCAAAAATACAAGGAACTTCGTTAGAAGTTGTCAAGTTTTCATCTTTTCACGACGTTTCTGAGAAATGTCACCGCAATTGAATATACTTCATTTAACTGAATGTAGGAAGTGGTTAATAATATTCGATTCGGTTAACAAGTTCAAATACTGAAAGTCATTTGAATGTATTAGGTTCACAGTTGTTACATTATTTACTAGTTTCAGCTGTATTCTCTCAGAAGAGCAAAAGAGACTATTACAATCGGAATTGTATCCTTATTTGTATATTTTGAACTCTATCTGAAGCATACAATGGTTTATTTCTCTGAATAATTTATAATAGAAGAAAGACGTATTCAACAATGATTATTTTATTCATTTCTCTGGTCGTTATTAATTCCTTGATCTTCAGTAATGGTTTTCACACATTGGTTACAAGAAGTTAAATTGGCAGTGCTGTTTCAATTATTACTCTTAATTGTCTTGTCAAGTTTGGGTTTTGTTTCAATTGGATCAAGAATAATTAGCTAGAACAGAGTCAGATGGAAATCAGTGCTAAACAGTCAATTATCTCGCTCTTAAGGCACGTTAAGGAGAAAGAACCAAAATAACTCTTCTAGGGTGATTAACCAGTGTGATAATAATACAAAAAGTCAGTTTTGTGGCACGAATTCGAATGATTGACCAGAATAAATAAATTCTGTTACAATTTTTTCTAATAGTCGCATGTTTTAAATTCTCCCCGGATTAATTTCAAAAGAGTAAAAAAATTCTTATTTTTGATTTCTCAGAAAATTTTACTCTTGCTGATTTGCCCTGCTTGTTTTCAAACCCTCAAAACACAAATTACTTTTTGTTTAACTCGAACGTTTCTCGAGATAATATCATTTTTCTTCAAAATTTGGATCTTTTTTTTTATTTTTAGAAGTAACTCAGCAGATGACAAATCTAATAAGTTAGTAGAATTGCAAATTAAATATTCGCTAATTTGAACAGTATTTGTGCTAGAATGTTGACTTCACAACAAAGATTTTATCTCATTTAATGTTACGAAACTGGGGAGAATCCTATCGGAAAATCTAATTAAAAATACATGGTGACCAAATTTTTAAAACGCTTTCGATTTTAATCATTAAGATGTCTAAGAAGTTATTTAACGAAGACGATACTGCTTCAGTTCTTGCCGTTTATTCTGCAAGAGAAGCTCCAAAGTTGTCTTTAAGAAGGAGGAGTTCAGCCTCTTCCGACCGGGCTGATTTTATAGGGGTGACAATCTTTACTCTTCTGACAGTACGATGTGTTCCTTTGTTTACGCCGATTATATTTTGGTTGTCAATACTTATTTGGCTGAGAAAGACATTAGAACAAATCTAAAAAAAAAATGTAGGTATTATTACTCCGCTCTGTTTTAAACCAATTTGATTTTGATTAAAATAGCTTTCACATTTCTTACATATCAACCCGTGGTGCAAAAGCACCCGATTTGTGTTATAATAATTTTTTTTCTGCTTTTTACGTGCCACCGGAAAGTTTCGAAGTTGGGGTTGATAGAATATCGTGTGAGATTTAACCGGTGGTAGGTTGGTGGAAATGCATTAGCACGATTTTGAATTCCGATAGTTTTACCCGGAAAAACGCGATAAACGTTGTTCGAAAATGGATTCGGTGAAATATAGAGATATTTCGAAACGTATAATATATCGTGCAAATATGCTGCCGGTGGCTTTACTCGATAATCTTCACCGGTATCTTATGAAAAGCCCAAAATCGTTTTATGAAAAAATCGCATAAAGTCGAAGTATCAGGGATTTTATGTTTGGAAGCGTTAAGCTTGTCGTGCGAGTGTGTTATTAAGATTTTATTTAGGAAAATGTTGGGATAAGATGATAAATCTGGGAATTACTTTTTCGAATTTGTTGATCACTGATCAGTCAGATACTCTGTAATATCACGACGAGATGGAGGGTTAACTTTGTCAATTACTTTATAATTACGCAACTTTGCTCTACGTAAAATTTAATTGCCGTCATTAACAACGTGACGACACACTATATGGTGTTCCATCCTGCTGTAATGAATCCCATTTCTGGAGTCGATCGTATCTCAGTTCCTGTGAACAACGACGCCTGTTAAAATTTTCCTTTCTGTGCACATCGTGCAAATTGTTTTCATTCGCCTGTAATCAGAATTTTTCGAGTCGATAGAGAGGGTTTTTTTCTTTAATTAAACCGTTCTAGAACAGTCTATTGTTCAGATGAACCTGTGCCTCTCTAGTGAATCGTTTGGACAGGACGTTGAATGTTGGCGGATGTGGTTACCCACAGTAAGTCGATACCTTAGTCTTGGGTGTGCCATTTTAGTTGATTGAGTATCGAAAACACCCTCTCTATCACATTTAGATTTGTCTTCAAGTATCGATCCAGCAGGAACTTTAAAAAAAGTCAGCAGGAACAAACTTTGAAATTTAATATCGAGAAAAATTAATCTTTTAATAAGGTTTTTTAATGAAAATGGATGTTTACTGAAATTATGCATTTATTACCATAATGGTTTTGGATTCACGACCGGAAGAGGTTAACCGAGAGATGGCTCAGTTCTGGTCGAGCGCAAACAGAAATTGTGGTTGATGTAAATGCGTAAATGTAAAGTCTGCGGTCATCCTTGTTGAAAGATTGAAGACTGTAAAACGTTGTGAAAGAGAGAAGTTATGATTTATAAATTACCTGTTAAACGCTCTGTCTAAAACAGTTAGAAACGTTATTAAAGCTTAAAGGTCAACCGTGTACAGGATTAATCTCGTGGTTAGATATTAGGGTTAATCCAATATTTGCTATAATACATATAACGTTAATTATAATGTGTCTGATATTAATTATTGTAAATGAGCGAAAGCTCAATGTTAGTTATTGTTAAAATAGTGATTTATCATGTAATAAATTTTTTGGGATGAAAACAATGTCATCGAGTTTAAGAATGACTCGTAAAATCTATTTTACTGTTGGCACGGAAGTAATCTCATTGGAATTATGTTTCAAATGTGGATTCATATAGGAGGAGATGTAGAAAATTAAGGATTCTACTGACCCTTCTCTTATGCGTCTGGAAACAAAAGCTCTAATGTATAGAAGGTTAATTTGAAATGATCTCAATTCAGAATAGAAACAGAGATGGGGGCTTTAGTAGACCGTCATTTTGAGAGATTATGGATTGGTAAGACCTGAAATTGCTTCAAATAATAATATTATGAAAAGATAGAAAATTTTAATGGAAGTTCTAACCAAAATTTATTTTTTTTTCCAAACTCCCTAAAGGGAATAAAATTCTACTGTGAACAAAAGAGTATTATGGGTTTTTTAATGGACTTGAAAAATATAAATCACTGCAAAATATTTATTTCTGACCCTTGATACATTTTTCATTGGTATGAATTATTGATTTAGGGCAAAAATATTGCTTTTCGTATATTGTGTTTCCTTTTGTTTTATGAGTTAACAGGTCAAATCAATGAAACTCCGGCATTAAAAAATTTAATCTGTGAAATAATATTGTTGGAGCATTTTGCTCTAACCGTAGGTTACTGTGTATAGAAAGTTAGAATGGTTGCCTACCTAAATTTATTTTTAATAATCTCATATTGATTTGTTTTACATTATTGATTTTTAATGTAGATAATTTAGGCTGGTCTAAAGGGTTTTAGGGGTGTTGGAAAGTGCAAGGGTAGTGACGCAAGAATATATAGCGTGTATTTTGTCAATAATAAATATTTAACTAATAAATTTTTCTCAACAATAAATTAAAAACATAATAGAATAAAAGTGTACAGTAAAAATAGAATAAAACATTGTTTTTAGGAAAGTAATTCTTCATAGATTTGAATGAAAAAATGTAAATAAACAAATAGTTGCTATTTAGAAAATTAACAAAGAAGAAAGATAAATTTCAGTCGATTAAAAAAGTTTATTTTTTAGAAAGAATTGACATTGATCATTTAAAGAATAATTTAAAAAGTATAAATATTGATAAAAAGGGTAAGGAGACAAGACTCTAAACAAACATTCAGTTAACTAATTATTATTATTAAGTAATTTTATTGTAATGCTAATAAGTAGTCACATTTTCTCACAGAAATGCATCAACTATAAACGAAAGTATTTTTTCGTGTTGTAATTTGCTTGAGGCTGTCATTTTGTGGGTGTAAATAATTTGAAACATTTTCATTTGTAGAGCATGACTGCTCGCGGCTTAAAAGTTGCATCTCTACGCATTTGACATTAAGAATTTTTAAATTTCAAATGCCAGGAAGCCATAGTCGTAGCATTCCGTACAGTCTTCTTCGTCGAATTCCACACGTTCGTTATTGTGTTCTGTTGTGTAGTAGTGTAGCATTTAAAAAATGATGTCTGAGACATAAAACAGGTCTTATTAACCAGAAGTCGTAAAAATATGTTGTCTCATTTTTGTAATGTAAGGCATCAATAAAAGAGGTCTTTGGCGGATAATTGCGGGTGATTTATTACTGGTTGAGGGTGCTTAAACTTGTGAAAATTTAATAGAATTCGCAGGTGAAAACTCCAAGGTCGATTAAATTTTAAATTGGTGGTTTTGTCGAGTAAGTACTCTATCTTAGGGCTCTTATTCACATGTTAAAATTTAATTTGCTCGGGAAAAAGCCCTCTAACAAACATTTTCTTTTGCCGCAATCGCTGGTAATCAGTTTTGGTGGAGTGCTCGTTGGGTATCGGAATGCGTTAAGCTCTCACGTGTAAAGTGTACTTAACGATCGATTTTCAGTGCGTTAATAGGGCACTGCGTAGCTATATATACGACTTTTGTTACGCTCTAAATTATTAATTGGGGCTGTACCTAAAAAGCTCGCTGCTTGCATAAATCGGCATTACGTTTGATACGTGCCATTAAGAACGTTATATACGTGAGGAGGGCGGTAATCGAAGCAAATTTGCTTAGACCTGATTTATGATATTCGCTTGAAACGTATTTTTCTCAAGTATTGTGCTTAAATTACGACGATAATGTCGATTCTTTATGTTTTAATAGGCGAGAGCGCACCTTGAGGAATTTAAGCTCTTTCAAAAGGTAATTGAATAAAGGCGCACTATTATTTCCATTAAAACACGAAACGTCGCCTTGACTATGATTTATTCCGGTCTTTTTTCTTTATTTGTCCTGCCATTCTTGAATTAATTCGTTTCGGAATTGTAAAAAAGCGGAGATTGCCGCCCCCGGACAAGACAAGGGCGGTAGATTGAAGCATTAAATAGTATCTCTATTGGTTGAGATAAAGTTTGGTTTCTTGTCCGGAGAATGTCGTCGAGATGGTCCGGGATAATGTCGTTTATCCGCCCCAATACGTAATTTCAGATTAGGTTAAGGAATTTGTAATTCCCGCAAAGTTTCAAACACATTTCTCACTTCCATTTCACGAAATGGAAGTTTTTTATATCTTTTTCTTTGTATGTTAGAGGGATTTTGGCAATGAAAGTTTATTTCCGACTTTTTTCTGATCGCTGAAATTTGTACGACGTTTGATTTTATTAACTGATAAAAGAATTTTTAAAGAAATTTAAAATAACATCATCATGTTCAGAAGCTTGAAACCGGATAATATGAAAAGATTGCTCTGGAAACCGGATGTTAAGAAACATCAAAATACAGAATTTTATTCTAAAAAATGGGAAGTGAACTCGAATAAAAACGAAATGCTTTGAAAGTTTTTCAAGAAAAATTTTAAACATTTCTCTCAAATATCAGAATATCGGCTTTAACTTTTTTTTTAAATGAATAATCTGTTTTGTTCTAAACTCAGTGTTAACAAACCTCATAATCCTAATCGTCTTTAAACTTAGTAAGTAATTTGGGAGTTTATCTAGAGCGACGAAAGGGCAAAGTAGGAAGAAATTGCTTACCCGTTTATGTTTATTCTATACGGAATGATTTACATTTGGGGATTTTATGGGCCATTTTCTAGCGAATTACCTCTATAAACATTCTCAGAGATGCTTTCATTATACGTACTTTTTGTTTCATTTTATCATAAAAAGATACATTTGGTGAGAGATCACCGGATTAATTTTCCTCTTCTAGGAAATAACGAGCTTAGTTTTCAACATAATTTTGTTCGGAAGGTATATGAAAAGATGGAAGGATGTTTTAGTCATTATCATACCTAGGATGTAAAGAATGACATAACAACAGCTGTAGATGGCAACTTAAATTTTGAGAAAGTTTGCGAATTAGGATGTTTAGACATCTAAGTCTGGCATGTGTCATTAAATCTGCAGTTTGTTCAAGATTTTAACGTTTTTTGTTGACTGTAGTTTTGTAAATTCAATACATCCATATTGACAAAATTTACTTATGTCTGTGTAAAATTGACAGATGTAGAAAGGTGCGTGTGAACAGTTGAAAATGAAATATACAAGACGAACTCATTGAATTTTTGGAAAAGAATAAATGTGAAACTTAAATTTAAAGGAATGATAGAGAACATAAATATAGAATTATTTCTGGAAATTATCTAGTTCAAAGTATTGGTCTGTTTATTGGAGCTGGTAGCAATAACATTTGGTAGGGTAAGACTTGATACGAGAATTGGTCTAATAGCACTAATATCTTTTATCTATTTCCTCTCTTTTACACTAAAGTTTGTCTTGATGGTAATTTTTTTTGCGTCGTTGCAAGCAAAAATTTCGGAAAATATACTAGCGAGAATATTTGGTGATGTATTCAGCATCTTCTAGCTCAATTTTCACTTCAAAATAAATTCAAAAATTAAAAAAGTCACCAATTTTGTGAAAAGACGTTATTAGGTTATTAACCAAAATGAAAATAAATTGTAATATTTTTGATTATAAAGGGTGCGTTTATTAGAAGTATATTAAAGTAATTTAAAAAATTAGGTCACATAGCTAACAGTAGGGAATTCCCGCTGCTCCCTTCCAAACTTTACTCATCCGTCGGTAAAATATGAGTATAAATTAAACGGTAATTAAAACTGTTCGAGCCTGGGGGTTCCGACTTGGAGGATTAAGGAAGTGGCGTCTCTAGCTGAAACTAAACAGTTGAGCAAATAAGGAAGATGTGGCGAGATTTCTCGCACAAGTCGGACGCGTAAACTCTGCAATCGTCGAAATTATCTTGGGAGTTTTCATGGATTACAGTAATAATCAGTAAATTAGATTTCCAAAACCGGCCTGGATAGTCAAGATTTGTAATTAGATATGTCTCCAGGCGTGACTTGATAATTGTAAAACAAGAATTTTCGGTCTTTATTTCGTTAATTTTTATAATTACGAATTGCGAAATATATACGCTAGACTAGATTTTTCCATTAGATTTTAATTACGGTCCAGTCGTTATTTATTTTTGTTTTTTGTTGTGGATTAAAAATTACGAGGCTTTTAATTAGGAAACGTTTGCTTAAGCTAAATTAAATTTCGTGTATTTCTCGTTAAATGAAACAAAAATTGAGTTTGTATTTAAATTGTTTCAGTAGACTAACTGCTTTTGGGTGAATTAAATTATTTTTTTTTGCGTTTGTTATCGATAAAAGGCAATTAAGGTCAGGAAGAGTTATAATTACAGGTGTGATGACAACAGTTGATTAAATTACATTCTTTGCATTGTTGATTATTTGGGAAATGAAGGTCGGTTTGTCACGCATTAAATTAATTAAAACCTACCCTAAAGGCGATGACAACACTGTACTTTGAAGTTATGCAAAATGGGAGCAACTAAAACAGTTCTATCTTTTTATATATCTACAGTAAAATCTTGTTATGACGTATTTGTGACGCAGGTAGCAGGTTTGTTCAACAACAGTTTAGAACTGTACTAAGTATGCGCAATAAAAATTTTGGACTGTTAAAATGGTATCGGACAATGGCGCAGTACAATTCTAAACCGCCAGAATTTCTACATCACGGGAGTTATATGGTAGTGTATTTATCTAAAACGTGGGTTTCGATGGGTTCGCTTTAATCGGCTTTTACTGTATTACGTTTTATTCGAAATTTGGTGTTACGGGGAAGTGGACGACAAGGCAAAAACAAAAAAAACTGTTTTATAAAGCCAACGTTTCGAATCCTTTATTGATTCTTCTTCAAGGCTTCTAATAAATGTCTAATAATAAATGTCTAATGTCTAATAAATAAATTTATTAGAAGCCTTGAAGAAGAATCAATAAAGGATTCGAAACGTTGGCTTTATAAAACAGTTTTTTTTGTTTTTGCCTTGTCGTCCACTTCCCCGTAACACCAAATTTCGAATTAAAAAATGGACGTAATTCACCAAAATAAATTACGTTTTATGTGTTATTTTAAAAAAATTTCAAATAGTATTTGCTTTTAGGGAAAAATGTAATTTCAATTTCTATTATAACATGCACATGCAAACATGAATAGTTCTATACTTATCTCAAACAAGCGTCAGGGCGCTTATCTAACAATCTTACAGTCAACCCACATTAACACAAATATCGTACATATCAGACTAATGTTATGTTTCATTGATTCTCGGATGTATGCATGCTCTAGTACTTCATGAATATTACAACTTGGTTTAAGACACTTTTTATCTTGTTAATGATGCTTGTCGTTGTAAAATCTGCTTGCTTTTTGGCTTAAATTTAAATAATCAATTATAAGTCGCTTAATATTTATTAAAAAAATTAAATTTCTAACTAGTAAACTTTTGTAATCATGCAAACTCACTTTAATAATGAAATTTTTTCTACTCGAGTGTAGATTTTACACGACATAACATTGTCATACTTATATGCACATGCATCTTTTCATAAAAAAAACTACGCTTAATCTCTCTCCTATGGACACAGAAACACAGACAGACGTTGCTATATGCCTCAACTGCGCGCCCTGCATACAGACAAACATGCACATCACCACCAAAAGACCTAAAGATACAAGAACAAGTTTCAAGAGGCTCACCTGTGGCTGTCTTGTCTGTGTGCAGGTCGCCGCAGAGGGTAGCCATGTCGACATCCCATCCAAAGGGTTCCTGTGTTATCACCATAGAGATTCCTCTACTGATGAAGAGATCCAGAAAAAGGTAATAGTGGTCCAGAAAACTCAATTTTTTGGCTTTGCACTCCAGAAGCTAAAATATACAAGAATGATACCAAATAATAATTGTTTGGTCTTCTGAATCAATTGAGACCATTTTCAAATAATTTTTTTGGTTTTTTGAATCTATTGAGATCATTTCCAAGTCGATAAGATAAATGGTTTTACAATATGGCCGATATTTTATTTTAATATTTATACAGGAGAAGCTGAGTCAACTTTTATTATTACTCCGGAACGAAGAACTTTGAACTAAAATATTTTTGGCAAATTTGGTACCTAGTTCAAATTTTTATTTGTTTTTAGCAATTTTCATGGCAATAGTCTCTTTTTTAAGTCGTAGTTTTTTTTTATAAAATCGAATTTATTTAGTGAGTTAAATTGTAGTTCTTAAAAGATGTTCTAAAAGAATCTAATTTAATTAAAGAAATGCTTTCAAATATAGAAATTTTTGAACAGTCGACTTTCAATTTTTGGCTTCATTTGAATACACTTTGAGCTAAGCCGTATACAAAAGATTATTTTTAAATTTTTGGGTGGGTTGCAAGCGGTGGCTGCTAATTGCTATAAGGAAGAAAATCTTATAGTGAATTTTAGCTTAAATTGTAAATCAAACAACAATGCCGTTCAGATGCAAAGTTAATTGCACTGCAGTAAAGTATTTTTTCGACGACTGAACTTGAAAGTAGGCTTTTCTAAGTGTCATTTGACATTCGAAAGTCGACTTTTGTCGCGAAGTGAGCGCAATTACTAAAATTGCCGCTCTAGAGCGTTTTCGCTTTCTACCAATAATAACAAACTTTGATTGAATTTGGTTGGATGTTACAAATTGGTTGGGCTGACAACGGTATATATAAAAATTGATTGTGTTACCAACGGAGTAAACAAAAATTTATTTATAGCAATATATAGATAGCCAGATTGTTTATTGTTAACACTAAAAAAAATTATGACGTCTCTGATAGTTATTTGAATTAAGTGTGTGATCAGTCGTCGAAAAAATAGCGTGTATATTTCGAGCAAAATGCATTTTTGTCGGTCTCACATGATTATTCGGCTACGCCTCTCGCAGCAGTTTTCATCCTCGAGCGGCAAATATGTACTTTCTGCTCTTAATATACAATATACTATAAACTATTTATTGCTTGTTTGTACAGTGAAACCAATGTCTAAAGTACAAGGGATGGATGGTATGGGGCAGGTAAAGATAAAAACACAATTTAGCACCTCAAACAGCTTTAATACGTTATTGGAGTGCAATCAAACTTTGTTCTGAACGGCATTGTTGTTAGATTTACAATTTAACTCAAGATTCACTATAGGTTTGCTGTCCTTTACAGAATCTTATTCTACTGTATCTAAGCTTCTAATTACAAAAACAAACATCGCGTATAAAGGCGGTCATCCCAACTGCTTGTATACGAATTTTCAAACTTTTTTGAACACAAACAGTATTCGGAAGGTCGTTTTAGTTTTTTCTCTTGAAAGAGAAAGCGATTTAATCTCTTCCAAGAGTCAGAATTTTATTTTAACAGATATTATATTGACTCTCTTCTTTAATGTCTTATAATTCATTAACTGATTCAAATATTTTTTTTTATTTTGTGAGTTTAGTCCAAGAAATTGGGGTTTCTGGACCACTGTGCGTCGATGGATTGGATTCCATTTGCGAACTTTTGATATGGACGAGTCGTTCTGACGCAAGTTCGTAACATTTATAGACTGATCCGCCGATCGATCTTAATTCGAAAGGGCAAGAATTAGGCATGGAACGTGGTCTGCAAGTCGCAAAGTTTTCGTTAGGGTTAAAAGCTGTATTGAAAGAGCACTTAGGTTGCTTTTACGAGATTGGCGAATTATGCATTCAATACGGGAAAAATTCTATATCAAATAAAAAAATTTGTTGTATTGTTGAATCGAGCGATTAGTTGAAATGCATTTTATGACAATACCACAAGCGAGGCGAGCTAACGTAGTTGAATATAAAATACTTTCATTCAACCAAAAAATTAATTTAAATGTTATTATGATAATTCGGTGAGCAGTTGTTAAGTTCCCATGCGAACTCTAACGTAATGTGATTATTCAACTATTAAACAAATTTCAACTATGTTTATTTATTTAAAGGCATAGAATTCGTGATTGCGAAACTACGAGATTAATTAAGGAACATGTTGTACTCTCTCGTGTCTTGATCGATCTAAAGATAAGTGACGAGTCCTCGAACTCCTTCATGCACTTAGAGAACTCGAACAAACAAAATTATACTTTCAATCTTCACGTCTGGATATTTTTACTTCCGGTGGTGTCTATTTTCCGTTCCATTAGTGCCGTAAAATATCGGACCATTTTTCGTCGAGTTCTATCAGGATGGAGAGGTGGATGTATCATTTCCTTTTAATTTATCACGGCTTCAATTTGGTGGAGAAAAGAGAATCGGATGAAGTGCTATAAACATGAACCAATTTGGTTTCTACCAACCACCACCATTAAATACAATAAGGTTTCTTTTGACCTTTTCGAAATAGATCTCTTTGAGGATTTCTGCTGGTTTTCGGAATGACATTGAGACGTGAGGGATCAGTCTTTGAATCCTCTCAGATGCATGGTGTTAACTTTTGCAGTAGAGAGTAGACGTCTTGTACAGCTGACGCCTATCACAACCAAGGAACGGGTCATATTTAACAGGCAGTTACATGCTATTCGTATTGTACGTTGCTTATTAAATTTTAAATGGAAATTGTCTCTTCTTTTTATCCAAGATATTCGTTTCACGGTGGTTAATTTTACCAAATGAAAATTTCTTTTATTACGTGCATCAAGTTGACAACTCCGGAAACTATTTTCTTGGTAAAAAGAATATTTAAATAATTATTATTTTGAGTTACGGTTGGTGCACTCCTCCTTTTAATGATTTAAGGATCTTATTTAAGTCATCTCTAAAGTGTCGCGTTTCTCTTTATTTATTAAAGTAATATGTTTTTGTTATTTTTGCTTGTAGATAACCCGTAACGAGTTTACACAGACCTAACACATACAAGTAGAAAATGTTGACATTATTGAAGCCTATCACAACGATTTAACTATTACGCGTGACTAAATACATATACCGATAATCGAGTTTATTATTGTTGTGACAGAATCTTGTTTTGACATAGATTTAATTAACTTGAAATGAGCCGATAAGTTCGCATAATTTTTCTACTTTTCTATTGTGTTTAAAATTGTATTTCTTTTATTTTATTCGATATAGAAAATGTCAGATCCGACTCGATAAGGGCAAATTTCTCTACCAAATTCTCCTCGATTTAAATCGAAATCTGCAGCAGATATTTTATACGCTACTGAACACTTGAATAAAATCCTGTTGCCCCAGTTCACTGCAGTCTTGTTTTCGTAGCCTATAAAGTGTTGATTTTCCGGCAACGAATGTTAATCGAATTCGCTTGATTTACCAGTAATTGTAAAGTTTACGATCTTTACGATTACCGAATGGCAATTTGCGTTGGAAGAAATGTTTTAAATAACGCGCACAGGTGCTAAAATATAGCTTTCAATCAGTGTTCAGTTTAGTCTAATAACAAGTTTTTCAGAGTGTTTTTCTCACATTCTTTTATAAATGACGGTTATATTTTGTTAGGACAAATTGTCTAAGCTAAAATAACCTCACTAACAGCGTAAATTTTTATTTTAAATGTTGGTGGTCATGAGATTTCAACCGAAACATCTCATATTAGACTAACGTTATAAGCTCTGTCTTATTGACCGGTTGCACAAACGTTCATCAAAATTGATGGCTTGTTAATCTCTCATTAACGTATTTTTAGCCAATCAGAGCATGATATTTTCATTTAATCAGAGTTTAGTGGTTTGTCAATTTTGATTGACGTTTGTGCAACCGGGGGTAATGTTATAAGCTCTGTCTTTGTCATTACGTTATAAGATGAAAGAAGACAGACATATGATGACATCATTTCATTTTGTGTTTGTTTTATTGCTGGCCGTGATAAGAATGAGATGAATAGAAGCGTAAGAGTATAAGAAGTATAAGAAGCGTATAAGAATAGAAGCGTAGTTTTTTGCTTGTTTGTAAAGTTTTATGAAAAATCGGGTTAAGCTGATGAAATTGTCTTTATAGCTTATTACAGTTTTTACCAGAGTGGGTTTTGCGAGACATAATTACAGATGAAGAGGTCTTTATTATGGGACTGGCTCTTTATTTCAACCCTTATGAAATGTAAATGACTCGTAATTAAATTATAACATCGTAGAGAAAACACTTTCAATAAATATATTTTACTACTTTTTTTATGTTGTGTGCCATATATATATTTTAATGAAAAAATAGCTAGGTGCAACTGCTTTGACACCTTTATTCTGCTTATATATGCTTGATTAACAGTTTTTGGGTCGAAAGGAAGAAGGAAAACCGTTTGAGCTATCCAAATATCACGTTTCCTTTCGTTGGGGTAAATTAGGTTGCGTTCTTTGTGCGTTCGAGGGACGTATTGGTTTACAACCCTTCGTTTTGTTTTTCCATTGTTCCGTTTTTGATTCGATTGACATGTAACCAAAGAAGTGGGTGCTACTGGAAATAAATCAATTTAAAAGGAGTGTAATTTATTACCGGTTGGTACGTCAGCAGTTTACTAATTGAAATTAATGTTGTTTCGACTTATTTGAATGAAAATTTGTTTAGGAATTTTGTTTTTAGATAGCGATGCGTTAAAAGCTTCCTTTTGATTGTATGCTTTTAGAAATTTCTGTTTATTTGAGTACTCTTTTAATGGAAAATGAATTAAATATGTAAAAAATTAATTTAAAGAGTCAACATTTTTTTTGATTTACTTTAATTGGATGTTTTTAGGATCAATTGTTTAGATCAAAAGTTCGAAAACTTGTCGGAAACCTCAAACGCTCTTCTGCTTAATTATGTTTTGTTAGAAAATTACTGAATATAAGATCAAAGCATTCAAGATCTTGTTCCTGCACTAAGTCACTTTTGATAATCTAAAGATTAAACTTTGCACCTCATAATACCATTTTAATCTAAAACAAGAACAAGAGTTGATTTTCTGATAAATAAATGAGTTGTTGTGGTAGTAGACATATGAAGAGATATGTTTTTCGTTCGTGGAGTCATAAATCAAGCAGATATTTCTAAAACTAAAACAGCGTTCTATCATGAATCAAATTTTTTTCTTGGTAATTGTGATTAATACATCTGTGATAGAATAGACAATTCGGAATAGTTGATGTGATTTGGGGAGGGTTTTGTTTACAACCGTGAAACCATAATCAATTAATAATACATCTCCCGAAGGTTTGGGGGTTAGGGAGTAATCATAAACCACCAACTATTCCTCAACGATAATTTATTCAAAGTAAATGAATGATTTATTACAAGTTTCGTGATTCTGTAACGTGGTTTTACAGGGATGTTTTTTTAATAAATTATTTATAAAGAACCAACCCCTGTTATCTGTTCTAGATAGAATCTTAAGCACTATTTTATTTAAGACAGCTAGGTGATATCTCACTGTAGATAAATTTACTGTCTTTGGTATTGTTTTGCATATAATTCTGTCCGTTGTCTCAGATAGTGGTAAGAAATAGTCTTGTCTGAAATACATTTCACCTGTTCCAACATCCCGATCGATTCTGGTGTAATTTAAAACTGTACTTTTTATATGCACTTGATCTCGTTACGCTTCAGCGACTTTTTCTAACAAAATCGAACTTCTTTCTTAGAAGACAATCATTTTCTTTGGACGTCAAGTTTCATTTTTGTTATTATCGGTAAAGACCGATAATGTTCAATTTAAGTTTGCGGATATCACTCTTATGATCTCATAAAGTCGATATACAACCTTCTTCAAACTTGGCTACTCTCTCCAGTGAAAGAATATTTTGTAAAAATGCTTTTATTACTAAAACGAACTCACTAAAACTTAAAAAAATGTTGCTTTCAGAAATGATCTAACACTGTTTCTTGTGTTGTCTTTCGCAGAAACTACTTATAATTTCTCTTCTACAGATCTTAAGATTTTTAGATTTATTTATGTGAAAATTGAAAGCTTTGGGAATGACTGACTAATTAACCATTTTAATTAGACAGATCAACAGACAAAAGCAAGTTTAGAAAAAGGTTTTAAAAAGAGTAAATTTGCTACATTTTTACCGGATGAAATCACAGTAATAAAGTAAGAATAATTTGTGTAAAAGTTGTTTTATAAAAATAAATTGGTTTGGACACTACTTTTAACGTTTGGTGGTTTTATATTCCTCAAAGGATAAGCAAAACATAAACGGTGGCCAAGCTTTTACACGTTGTTTATTTTAGAGGCGTTTATGTAAACTGGTTTGTATGTCACTTGTATTTTCTAGAAAAGTTTTTTTATCGATAATTTGAAGGGTGTGTTTTGTGTTTTCAATATTTTCTAGACCTTAAATAATTTTCCGTGTTTCTAATTTTAACTTTGTTCTCATTGTTTAGGTGAATGTCTTGAAATACACTTTATTACTTCATAGTTTTAAATTTATTTGACTCAAAATTAAAATATAAATTTTCGGTGAGGTCGGTTATGAGTTTGTTAAAATTTTAATCCAGAAAGTTATTTTTCACAAATAAATGATGATAGGCTTGCTTATAAATTTCTCAGGACGATAAAATATTACCCTCTTATCAATTTTTTTTAAAATTTATTTTGACTGAAAGGCAATATATCTTTTTTATCGTGTAATAAAGTTTACTTTTGGCTATATATAGAGAGATGCACCTCATTTCTTAAAGTCCGAAGTTATAAAAGCTTAAAAAAATGTTTTAATAACACTTCTAGTTTTAGAGCTGAAACTAATTACGTCCTCTTTTACGCTACATAATTTTAATTGAGGAACTTTTAAAATAACATCATTAAAACAAGTAGTGGGACACATTTGTCGCATTATCACTGTGAATGTTTAGAATTTGTTATGTATTTTTAGTTTGCAATTACATGCTGTGGAACCAAGTGGAACATAGCAACACAATAATGCTTAATTAATAATAATTGGCTGGATTATGTCTACTAAATTCAGTAATTTTATTTTAGCTGTGAAATATCTGTATGCAGCTTTATTATCTATCTGATTAAATGGCGCAATTTAGCGTTTAAATATTGCAAATTTATCTCATTTCTCTTTGGTAAATCCTCCCTTCACTATTCGAGTTTTATGTTTTCTCTGCTTTAGTTTCAATTAATATAACAGTCCGGAAATGTTGATATTTGTCGAAGCGGATTAATCCGTCCCGGAAAAGCCGCTATTATTCAGGGTTTCCGGAAAAGACCGCTAGATAATTTACCTGTGAAAAGACTATTAAAGCGTTGTATTTGTATAATAGAGAAGAGACATTTTGGTGGATGCGCCGGTGCGGAAAAGCGTAGGAGAGTCATGTTCTAAGGCACGAATCTCTTTAGAAGATATCGGAGCACCGACACATGATTGTCTTCTTATCGCGAAACAGGGACCCGTCTTCATGGCGTTCTATTACACAAGACGTGAGAATGAGATGAAAGTCTTCTGGTTTATTACATCGCTTGGATGCTTTTGAAAGAACGAAGCTTACAGGACGAGACGGTTTACATTGGATGAATTTACGATCTTTTAAGGAATTGTTTCGCTATTCGTTTTTAACAGGACGCTTCCGGAATTCAGATAAATTTAATTGAAAGAAAATTATTTATTGTGGGGGATTTGGCTGTTGGCCGTGTAATAAAGAATAATTATAATTATTCTATTCAAATTCTATTCAATCAACTTATTTTTATAATTAAATCTTGACCTATTGGGTATTACTGTAGATACAAATCAATGAATAAAAGCATCATAAAGACAACAGAGTTAAATATTTATATAACTCAACAGTAATTACAAAAAAAAAACACAAATTATTTGGTGTGTTTCTTTAGACTTTTATAATTTTAATTGTGTTTCTGAATAATATCGGAATTTTAAATCGGATTCTAACACAAAAAACCAAATTGCAGGCATAAATTGGGTTTAAAATTAACATGAGGTCAGAAGAGTTTATAAAAATAAATGCGCATAATTACTGTGGTCAAAATGGCGACGCTACGTGGCGTCACCAGAAAACCGCGATAAAATGCACTAGCATTACAGCAATCGCAACAATTTTGTTACAAACGTGTTTATACCGACCAGGAAAAATAAGAATTGTAAAATGTAACTTCTTGAAGCCAATTCTTTGTTAAATAATTATTTGATATTATCTGTTGTCTCAGAAAACTTTTCTAGTAAAGCGGATTTAAATTTTAACGAAGCTGAAAAGTTTTGTTTACATTGTAATATATATTTTGTTAAAATACTTTCTAATCTTCTAAAACAAACAAATGGTTTTAACTCTATCATTTCTGCTATTTTTTTCTATTTAATAATTATTTTTATTTTAGTAAAATATTTTTTTTTTATGACTTATTTTGATCACTAACCCTTTTTTTATATAAGTTAAATTTAACTAACTTGTCACATGATAATTTTCTTCGCTACTTTTCTTACTCTATTTACGCTACTTTTCTCTGCTACTTTTAATACTTTTTTTTACTAATAGATATCATTTTTTTTATTCAATTGTTTTGTTTTTGTTGCACGTTTGCATGTGAGCTTCATTAATTCTAATAACGTACTTCAAAGAGCTCTCTTTTATAATAAAATAAAGCTTTTTATTTTACTAACGCACGATCAACGGAAAAATATTTTAAGCAATTTTTTTTTAATCAGCTATTGTTATTACACTGTGCTCCTATTTTTACGTGTTAAAATATTATGATTATTAATCGCTGTAATTAATAAACTTGTCTAAATAACAATATATTAAAATCAGCTGATTGTTTCACGAATCAAAAACTTCTAAAATTTCTTAATTTATGAAAAGCTTTTATTTTATATTATAGATACCGTAGTTTTTCTATTTTTCAAATATTTATATGAGTATAATATACGTAAAATTTTATTCAGTCATCAACTTACTTTTTTTATTACCTCATAATGTCATTTTGTCTTCTACTATTTGTTATAATCAAGAAGGATTTCATGAAGTCAGAATTATCTGATTTTAAAATTCAGCTGCACAGGGTTAAGATTACTCTAATATCAAGTATATCAAACTTTTTTCTTACTTTTTTAACAAATAAAAATTGTTTTTTGTTAAGAATAAATTGTCTAAAGTCTTTTCTGTGATGGTCTCTATTAGCTGTAAATAAAAAAAAAGAGAATAAAGTGAAGAATCTGTAAGTAGATTTTTAGTATTGTAGAAATACAAAAATTTAATATTAACAGCAAAGTATACTATTGTGGTGCGATTTTCTTTATTGTTATTTACAAATAAAGTTTTGGATTGGCTATTTGTTTCAGCACTTATGGATCATAAATGACATGCACATTTATAACGATGTACAGAAAAGTCCTTTTAATAAATATAGATTTTATGTTTTTTATATCAAATATTTTTAGTGTTTTTAACCATACACGCAATTTGCCGATTTATGTTGTGTGACAAGTACATTTTCAGGTCATTTAGACAACTATATCCTTCAATTATAAATGGCCAATTTGGCTTTAATAAAAAAAATTGATATAAGCAAAGGTGTTGATAGTTTTTTTTACAAGGAACCGTTGAAGTTATGGTATATTGAGGATACCTGATTGTGTGCTTGCAATTAAAGTTTTTTTTTATTTACTGAAATAATAGAGGGTTTATTTGAGCATATTTCCTACTTCTGGGACGAGATTTCTTCCGAGTGGCTTCATTTCAATCACTTAAATGTCTTTTTGAGTAAGTCACACGTGAAAATTTTCAGATTTCAATATTTTCAGCGCTTTTGCTGGGATATATTTTCTGCTTATCTGTATACCAAGTTTGGAAGTTGGATAAAGTTTTTGCGGCCATTCATCATGGAATTTCTTGAGTATCAGTTGGAATAAGGTCGGCTCAACTGTTGATTCAGTTGGGTTCTAGGCTTTTGGGTTTGAGTTATTTTTCTCGTTGATTTTGTATCGAGAAAGTTTTCGAATTGGTCGCATACAATTAAACGAGGCGACTTTTGAAAGCGTCGGAAAGTTTGTTTCTGCCGCAATTGCTTTCGTTATATAAACTTTTGAAATACTTCATTTAATTATATTGAAATGACAACTTTGCTGCATTCAATTTATTAGAGAATTTTAAACGAGCTAACTTGAAGAACGTCACTTCAAATGTATTATTTTCGTTAGTCTGTTCAATCATGTGATTTAACATGTAACGAGTTCATGTGTTTACTCATTACATTTCCTTTGAACATTTGTTTTGGCAACGTTAATTACACCATTTCGTTTTCGATGCTTTCGGTTAGATTTTCTAATGAATGAAAATATTTATAATGGTGGATTGTAAATCTAATTCGCGATTGAAATTTTGTTTGCTTTTGATAATTGAAGCTGAAAATGTTTTTAAATCTTTAAATAGTTTGTTTTAATGTGTTGAGGAAAAACAAATGATATGAGTAAAAAGGAGTCTCTGGGGTTTCTGTAATATTTAACAAAAAAGAGATTGGCTTTAAATAATGCAGACGCGTTTTGTGAGCTGCAAATTTATCTCTCACGATGTAAATTTAACATTTCCGGACTCGAGAATTTGCAAATTATTATGTAAAAATCGTATTTTAATCTCTTGAAGTTTTCTCGTAAATTTATCATTTACTTGTCTTATTTTCATAATTCATAGAGAAATTTTCTCTATGTGATGCTGGATATAAATCGTTTAAAGTGTGACATTTTAAATTAATCTTGTTTGTTGTCACGTTATTAAGTTGAATTTGTAACGTGTTGAATAAAGCAAATTTTATCGTTAATCTGACGTTGATAGTGATTAAATGGATTACGAGAGATTGATCTTTTCCACACCACCGAGAAGTTTACACTAAATTACCAGGAAAATAGTGATTTAAGAGCCATTATCCCAATAATAAAAATAGATAACATCGCACAAAATGCTTATACTACGATTTATGCAAAAATATCTTCGGGAACGGAAGCTGAATCGACATAAATCAAAAATTCTACTTTTCAACTGTCAGCTTAACCAGAAAAATAAAATAACACTAAACGAAAAGATAACCAATTCTTTATTCTTTTTGATGTTATCTTAATTGTTTTTTCATCGATTTTATAAACTTTTGTACTACCTCAATGGCCTCAAACTAAAATTAACAATTAATGTACTGCTTCTAATGACCGCTCAGTTGGCGAAAACTCCCTTTCTTGTTGGGCATTGCGTTAACAACGAACTTGTCGAGCCGAAGCGCCGCTTGAATTGAAAAGAACTACTCTATTCGTTTACAAAGTAGTGCTAATGACGCATTTTGTAGATTATGTCTTGTAATACGCTTATTTTAAGTGGAATAATGGCTGCTATAGACCTCTTAAATGTCGTGTCGATAGACCTTTATCTCGGAAGCTTCTGAAAAAGCGATTTGTGCGTTAAAACATAGCAATTTAAAGTATCTTAAACACAAATAGCAGGAATTGTTTTTTTTTTCTTTTCTTTTATAGCAAAGAAGAATAATTCAGTAGCAAATGGCGTGACAGTAGTGATTAATTTAAGCTACGTGTTTCTTTCGTAACACTAATAAAATGTATATCAACCTATTTATAATTACTTTGCAGTTGCATACCGTGAAATGGCAATTTTATTTTAGTTTCTGGCTTGGAAGCTGCGGTCACGGTCAGTGGTAGTCACTGAAAATTACATTTGTTTTTCATTTTTTAAAGAAGATATCGAATGGAGGTGCAAGACTTATCCGTCTCTCTTACTCACTGAGCGAATTTATTGGCCACATCTATTTTATTTAATAAAGTTCTACTTTCCTGACCCGTTATGTAATATACTATTTAAAAAAAAATTCTTTGTTATTTAAGAGAAAAGAGACGAGTTTTCTTTTGTTGTTTTCATTTATATTTTGAACAAAAGATAGTCATTCTAACTGCTAGCACATTTTGCACGAAGGATGCGTGCTTTTTCGTTGAAGGGTTGTAGTCCTGGAAAATTGTATTTTACGTCTTGAAATGAGCGAAGTTAAGATGTACACCGTCTTGTGAATGTTTTATTCAGACATTAATTTTTTTTCTCTTTGTTTCAGTGAAAGAAAACACAAATGGTAGGCCGCAACCTTTACTGCAGGAGCCACATTATGGATCTCGACCTCAACCTTACAGTAAGTTTTATTAATTTAGCTAATTTTTACGGTTTAACGAAATTATCTACCCGGGAGGATTTATCATCTTTTTTTATAACTTGATATGACACGGCTATAAAAGCCGAAGTTTTCGGATCTATCGACCATTCAAACTTATGACACGTATATATTGTCAAAAGGTTAGTTTATTTGCTTTCGTAATGGTTCTTTTGATAGGCTTCCGATTGGCAGTCGTTGGCAATAAATCAAAAATGCTTAAATGGGAAGTTATAAATTATAATTTTGTCTATAGTTAATGTCGGCAGTGTTTCTGTAATAACTTAATTTATAACGAGAGAACTTTGTTGTTTAAATTGGCTAATCAAGCCTTTTTCCTTTTATTTCATAAACTTTGTTATCATAAAGTAATTGCGACGTTTACGAGTTTCAAGCTTAAAAATCGAGATTGAATTTGAAATGGATTGAAACTTGCGAGTTTCCCGAAAGTTGTTTAATCACATAATTTGTGCATCAAATCAGATTCTTCATTTTTGTTTTACTTGAGAGCATAAGTTTGGTTGAAATTAAGGGAATTAGTCAACAGATTTAAACTCATTAATGGTTAATCCAACCCTCTTTCTGAGCTTTTGTTCAGATGATTAGGGTGGAGTTCAAATCATAATCAAAAGCTTATCCACAAATAATTTGGGAAGATAAACAAAAACCCTCAATATGAATAAGCGCGAAGCTTATTCAACTATCATGAACTACAGTAAAATAAATCGGAAAAGGATAAGGTAGAAAGAGTTATGAAAATGTATATTTGACAAAAATTAATAAAAACCAATGATGTGAGTCTTTTCAGTGACTCTGAGGTGCCGAGCAATAAACCGTTTATATTCAATTATTAACTGAAGGCACCGCAAATGCAGTTAGAGATGCCAACCGTTTAATTCTAAATTTGTCTAAAAACGTCCTAACATAAAGATTATTTTGCCTGATTTTTGTCACATCTGCGGTAGAAACCCTGAACTCAGTTCCTCATGAATTCAGTCTCTCATTTCCAGGTAGTATTTGTAGTAAATTGAGATTTAAGCTTAACATTTAGAGAAATGCAACTACAGAATGCCGCTCTCTGCATTTGCGAATATTATAATTTTATTGAAATCAGTGAAATTCACATTAGTCATTCTTTTACGATTTACATTTCTGTTTTTTACAAATAATTTACGAAAATGGTGATTTTGAATCTCTATATTTTTGAAATTTATGAATCAGGCCACTTATGTTTTTATTTAATGTTTTCAATTAACGACATTATAATGTGATTTTTCTTTAATTCATGGTAATAACTAAAAGAGCTTATTCTTTAATGTTTGCCAAAATAAAAATATTTAAATTTACATTTTATTATAAAGCTGCTAATAGGTTTGTTTCAAGAACAGTTCAGAACGGTTCAAAATCTCTATTGTGCATGCTCAGTTGGTTCAGTTCCGAACTATTCTGAACTAGTTCTGAAATGTTCTTGGAAGAAACCTAATTAAACACAGCAAATGAAAACGTAAGTGCACTGAATTTTTTACCGGTATTTTTAGTTTTTTTTACCGGCAACCGGCATAAGAACAAAATTACTGGTTGACCCTAATACGTTGTAACTTGAGCCAATGGTTTATGACATGACTTAATTGGGATAAACTGATGGAAGAAAGATCTGTCATTCCTTATTTGTGATTTGAGAAACTTTTTGACGGTCACGATTTAAAAAATCTGTAAGAAACAACTACTAAACTTTACATTTTTATAACAGAGAAATAATTTATAACGTTTGAAAACAAGATTAGAAATTGTTTCTGTTATAATTTTTGAATTTATTTTGAAGACAGATGTTGTTCTTAATGATGAGCCAAAGTTTTAAGAATGTTAATAGAAATAAATTTTTGTTGGAATTTATTAAGAGTTTGAACAAAAAAAAAGTCAAAAAATGATTAAATTAGATCGTTATTTATCAGGCGTCTTTGGCTCGGAGAAAGTTAAAATGAATACCCTTTTTTATCTTAGCGCTTTTCTCTTTAAGAAACTTCATTACGGAGATATTGATTGACTGTTATTATCTGCTACTGACGCTATTTTCTTCTTATCAATTAGCATTCTTGAAGTTTTCTTTCTTTAGAAGGGTCGAGAGTTTGCAGTGGTTGTTTTCAATCAATCATAACTTTGCTATTGTTAACGATTAGTAGAGATACGGCTGCTATAACATCGGATTCTGTTGTAATTAATCATTTGATCTATTCTAAAGGTTGTTATCTAAATTCAAACATGAAGAAAGTCGGTTCAAATGTTAGACCAAACAAACATAAATTATGTTAGATAATAGGAAGGTAATTTAAAATTGAAGATAAAAATTCGGCACTCAAATCGAGTTTCGACCAAGAATGGCTCCATTTGAAATGTAGAACCGCAAGAGATTGGTAACCTCGTTTCGGAAATCTAATTTTTTTACAGCGGTAATCCAGTTTGGGAAGTTACTCGGAATAAAATATTCTCTTTGGATATTAGTTGTGTTACTTGATATTGTTTGTTTCTATGGGGAAATGGTAGCTAGTTGCGAATTTCAGTAAAGGGGGAATAATTTGGTGTTGTCGAGTACACCACTATTGTCATGTTACTGCGCCTAATGTGCTTTCATTAATGAGCTTTAAATCACAAAATCGATGAGTGTAAAGGAATTTTACGTTTTCAAGATTAATAATTTTCTTGTTGTTAGACGAAAGTGAGCGATGATAGCTGGACCGTGCTTTTGTCCAAGCTGTCTCACGTTGGTACACAAACCATTAACCGAAATTATTGGCTCAAGTTCAACTCGACTGACTCACACCCATGCAGTCAGTTTAAAATTATTTTGCTTTTGCATTATTGCATTTTCCCAAAACGAATTTTTTTTGTAATTAAGATCTGTTTTAGTACACGAGTACAACCGTTAATTAGCTATATACTTGTCATCTATAATTAAAGTTGGCAACAGGACTGCCATTTCTTATTGTGGAATTTTTCTGTACTGCATCTTTACACCTACGTTGTGTCAACGAATGCACAAAGCTCAAGTTTGGAAAAATATTAGCGAGAAATTTTGCCAGAAAGAAAATTCCGTTTGGTGATTTATTTTTCCACTGACCGGTATTTTGGTAATGGATGTTTTTAAAGCTTGTTACAATAAAATGATTATTTGAGCCATTGTGTACGTTGTTATCGAATTTTTTACTGATACAAGTGATTGATGGTGGTTTTAGTTTTAAAAATTTCAATTTTTGAGTTAAATGTACAGTGAGCAGAATAATTGAGACATTACCTTCAATTTCGCGTCTAATCGGTCAAAATTAGGGGTATCAATAAAACACAAATTGGCATATATTTCATTCACGCATCATTACCTATCAATTTTCTCCAATTGCGTGTCTTGTAAATGATAACGAGACGTTAATTGGGTGCGGAGTTTACTAATTCGTTGGCGTTTTCCTGTCAATCAAATCATACTGTATATTGTTCTTTGACGAGCTTAGATTTATCGAAAGAAAATTGATTATTTGTCATCGGTGATTGGCTAACAGGCATCGATGTACCTTTTCAGCATTTATCACTCAATTTGACTTTGACAAATTTTAAAAGCACAAGAAGACAGTGCTGACAGGACTAATAAACTCCTTCGTCGAAAAATCCTTGAAATCTAAATTAAATGTGAACGGGTCATTGCAAAGGCTTCACGTTTCATACAAATCTGACTTAAATTTATCTCCAAACTACATCCTACATAACAAGACCAAGTCTCATGGAGGATTTAAAGTTGGTAGTTTTAAGGAAACCAAAAGCTCAGTCAGTACTTTTCGGTGATCGATCAAGCGAGAGATTATTTAACGAACGACAAAAATCCGGAAGGAAGTATTCCTGAAAAAAAGCTTAAATAGAAAGAAACTTGAAGAGATAAAATTCTGCTGACAGGAATGTTACTTTGACTGATGGCTTGGAATCTTCGACGTCATACAGAACTATGCCAGGAAAATCAAAACTGTTGGACTAATTGCGACGTTTAAAAGGACTGACGTAGCCTTGGCAGTTGTTTTCAATAAATACGTACAAACAACATGAAATTCAAGAAGGAAAATTGAGCCGCTTTGACCATTTGCATTCCTGAAAAGAAAAACCTGTTCTCGGATGTCCGTCGAACTGTTTTAGAATACGACAAAAGAGTTTTTGCGTGACGTGTAAAGTAATGACGGTATTTTAAGTCTAAAAGCTAAGTTGTGTAGCAAAGGTGATCTTTTTCGTACAATTTAAGCGGATTTAAAAGAAATATAAGACACTGTTTTGTAATATTTTTAAAACGTTATGTTCTGATTTTACTGAAAATAGTGAGAATAAAGTCGGAACTTGATCTCGAGTGTTGTAGGTATACTCGTATAAATACAAGCAGAAGTATTGAGCTCTTGTTAGTGATTTTGTGATTTTAGTTGCAATTGTTTTGTAAATTATTCTGAAATTGTTGACAATTGAAAGCACGAAAGTACTAATTTCAAATTTAAATTATCATAACTGAATCAAAGTGTTTTCTGTGGTCATGGTTTAATTTTTTAATGTTTGTGTTGTGTATTCGTACATTTTTGTCGAGAATTTTGGTACATATTGTTTTCGAAAATTTACAAAAATCTAGCAAAACCAATTTTTGTGGTGGTTAATTTAGCATGCATTCCAGGTCTCAAAGGTAATTTAAATTGTATTTAATTGTCTGAGAAATTAACTATTGGCAATTATCTAAAAATATTGATTAAGAATTGATAAAGAATTATCACTGTCTTTTCTCAAGCCACACAACATACAATAATTCGTGTAACCAATTTTTTGTTAGAAAATACTATTTATTTACTGCTTAAAAGAAATTACAAAAATGTTTCACAGGTTAAATGGTAATAATGTTATAAACAATTATAAAGTTAAAAAAGTTAAAAATAAAATTAAAAAACCTATAAGAACAAAGTTGCATTATTGATACTGAGATATTTAGATAATAATTGACACAAACACTTGCGCTGATGCTGGTCTTAATTTCGATATGATTGGTTTACTTTTTTTTGTGGGGACCACAATGGAAAGATATATCTATTTGCAACAGCAAAAGTCGTCCTCTGTCGTACAATGAGGGTAATTTGCAAGATACACTGAGAGAAAAACCAGCTCAAGAACTCGGGTAACAAAAAATACATCAAGCCTAAATAAATTTGACAAAAAAAACCAAATCTGGGTGTTCTTACCAAATTTTTTATTTGTGATAGACCAAATTTTGGTTTTCTTAGGCAAATTATGAGTATTTAGGGCGTGTTTTTTGTCTTCTGCACATATTTTTCGGTGTAATCAGAGAGTTAAAGAAATAAAAAACAGTTTACAGTTTACAATTTCTGAACAAAACAATAATTATTATTGAAATAACAATGAATTTTTTTACTAATTTATTAAATTTTATTTTTTAATATTATTTAATAATTTACTAAATTTATTAAATAATGAAAAGTAAAATAGATAAAAAAATATATAAAATTTCAACTATACCCTCATTTAGTGAGGCTTCACAAAATAGAAGGAATGGATGTCAACATTGATAGCTTCTTAGTTAAAAATTGTAAGACAGTGCTTTACAATAATTATAAAAATATGTTGTTACTTTTGCAATATTTTAAAAAGTCGATGGATAACAATATAACAGTCTCATTGTCAAAAAACTGACCAGATAGCAGATACATAACTTAAAAAAAAATATATCTAGGAAGTCATGGAGATCGCAGTGACTTTTATTGTGCGCTTGCTCAGTTTAGTAGAATTGCTTGCTATTAGTGCCATTATGGGCAAAGAAGTCAAAAGCTTTTTACTATTTTATCAATTTCGAAAGTGAAGTTCTCTTTAAAGCAATGGGCGAGTTGCACCCAACGTATTTAATTTTTTGGCTTCTTTAAAAAAAAAAGTCTTGCGTTTCACGTCCATTTTTTAAAGTATTTGCCAAAAATTTAATGAGAAAGTGGACAGGGCAAAGAAAGACTTTTTATATAGCCGACGTTTCGAGCTTTATTTCGACTCTTTTTCAAAGCTGAAAATTTTTAATTTAGGGCTCAGAAATACATTAATACTCTTTGCCTTATAACTGCCTGATAATATTTCAGTTCTCAGTCTTGAAAAAGAGCCGAAATAAGGCTTGAAACGTCGGCTATATAGAAAGTCTTTCTTTGCCCTGTCCATTTTCCCATTAAATTTTTGGCAAAAAAAATGTTTGAAAGCTTGATAGCTGACTTCTGTCAACAAATTCAGTGGTGCTAGAGCATATATTGTTGTCTAAACTTAGTAATCTTGGCTTTATTGTGTCTCCATAACTCAATAAAAAGCAGTAAACATAACAAATAGATTTGACAGCAATTACATGTTGGAATGTTGTTATTTGATGGTCATTTTATCATTGATTGCTAAACTTTTTTTATGAATTACGAGTTTACCTATAATCATTTTAAGTACTGTTTATTGAGAAAAATCTTATTTTTTATATTTAATCTTTAGGGTAGCTTATTAAAAGCTAAAATAAAATTAGTGCAATCTCTGTTATTGTCTTTGATCAGTTCTTTTCGTCTTTGGTATCTAATATACTATTTATTCAGTATTGTTAATTTTTTTAAGATGAATAATCGTAGTTTTATTGGCTAATTTCAAGTTCAGAAATAAGTTTTTATAGAAAATTAATAAAATTCGCTGTTGTGATTGGTTATTGCTACGGAAACGTATTAAAATTTGCGATACTACCCGTTGTATCTCAACTTGAAATTAGCCTATAAGTATCGTAAATTTTTCTTTCATCATTTTTTCCTTTTTTCGGTGATGTTTTCCCGTTTTCCAATTATCGAAAAATTTACTTCGGTTTATTATTTTTCAATCGGGCTTTGCTTATTGCGCGCTAATAATTCTCCTGTAATCATTATTTATGTCTGTTTTGCGACTGTTTTGTAAATATACATTTTAGCGTGTTCGATTGCCAACAATGCATTGATTTGTTTTTGTTTTCTCGTATTCGTATCGGCGTAATCCTTCTCCAGCCATTAAAAAAATATATAGAGGGTTACCAATTTAAGCGTGTGTTTATAGGCGAGGTTTTATTGGTTCAGGTAATGGCATTTTACTGATCGATCAATAAGTAGAGCGGATATTTTCTTGGTATTTTTATCTAGTGAAATAAAGGGGGTGTGTTTTGATGTAATTAAAAAATCCAAATTGTAGGGATTTAATGTTCGCAGCAACACTTCCGCGTGTTAATTCGCGAAAAGTCGCTAAAATTACATTTGCAATTGTAATTGGAGGGATTAAAAAGTGGTGACGTTCGTAGAATGTGTATTTATAATTATGAGAGTACAAATTAAACAAATAATTGGAGCTTAATAGAAGAGCGATTTATAAATAGAGTCATTACATAATGGAAGATTCTAATAGTAGGAGTACCAAGTGGATGAATTTATGGCTTGAAATAATTCTCATTGGAAGGTTAATTTTGTCGGAAGCTTTTATTGGGGTTTATTTTCTTGTTAGGTATGTTTCAAGTGAAGCACCTATTTAGGTCTTTTACTCCGTTCCCTATATATTCCAGCAGTAAACTACTTCCTGCTTCACTTGTAGAGAATTGCTTCTGCTCTTTGCCAAGCAGTTGTAATTTGGCGCTTTATTCGATTTCATGTATCAAATTTACATATTTTAATTAAAGCCATTAAAGCATGACGATTTCGTAGAATCAATTTTCACTCCCATAATTGGATCGCGAAACTTATCGATATTTTTCCAGTTGAAGACAATGCAAATAACGAAGTGTAACTTAGAAACTTTATTAAATAAAAAAAAACGTAATTAAAAAAGGCATTCATTCTCATTAAGGTTTCTAAAAACGTCGCCGCTTTTCTTCTTCATAACGAAATTAAGTGCCGGGCTGTAGATAACGCGATTAAACCGAGTCTTCGACAATTAAAATACACAGAAATATCGTGTGTTAATCAAAAAAAACTTTATAGTGCTGTAACCTTTTAGTTTCTTCTTTTTTTTTTAAGAGTCTTGTTTTGCAAAGTTGCATTTGAGCTGGTGCAAGAAAATCCGGCTTGGGGCAGATTCCAATTTAATATTTCATATACGGAAAGCGAGAAGTCGAGTGTTAAACTCGAGATTGATTAGGGAGGTGTTCGCTTCTCTTCCAATATTAATGATCCCAAAGGATTCACTCCTGGAAGAAGAGTTGAAGAGGGATAAATTGCAAGCTGACAAAAAAAACCGAATTTATGATCTTTATTCTTAAACATTGTGAAAATTCAATTCGATGATTTATAAAGAACTCAGTGGGATATATTTCTCCCTATCTTAAATCGTAAGCCACAAGGGAAATTTTATTACGGATTAAATTTTTTTTAACGGTTGATTTGCCTTTTAATTTTGTTCAGGTTTATTGCGACGGTGTTTCAGTAAAAAAAAACATTTATTATTAAAAATTGTGACTTGATTAAAGCATTTGGGGATTTTCATGTGGTCGTAACTTTGGCTAAATTTTCAAATGGTGAAAAGCTAGGATATTCTTGAATTATCCTGGAGTTATATAAAGAAGAACGTTGGACGAATACGGAAGCTACTGTATTACGAGCTATTTAAAACCAGGAAGCTTTGCCATTCAAGTAAAATGTACAATTTACAACTGTTGTAAAAATTCATTTTCATTGTAAACACTTTTTTCTATTTTTAATGTTCATGCATAGTACATAATTGATGACTGAAACGGTGATTTGTGCCAAAAGATGAGTCATTGACAACGCTATGAAATGCATCATTTAATTCTGAAGTCTGAAATTTTCAGCTTGAGTCATGACAATTTCAGGATTTTCAGGTTTTTTTTCCCTGTAGGTGTTAAAAATATATTTTCATTGATTCTTGATTGAGAACATTTTATTTATTTGTTTTAAAAATGTTCATTGAAGTCTAATACAGTTCATTCATAGTTAAACAATGTGTCAGTTTGTTATTTTAAACAAAAAATATTATTATTTTATATAATTACATTGAGTGAAGAATGTTTCCTCTCGGTAATGTTATGATTTGTAGTGGAAGCAATTGTGTTTATAATCTCGGTGGAAAATTAATTCGAGAGGATAATTTAGTGGGAGTTATTTACGTAATTTTTCAATTTCGTGCAAAACGGATGCAGATAATGAATTTCTTGTCTCAAATTTGTTAAAGTTTCGTTTACATTTAATTTCGGAATGGTTCTTAGTAGCGGTTAGGAGAAATAATCGTCTGGATGCCATCGTTATTAAACCACTTATCCAAGGTCCAGTAAATCAAACTGTTAATTAAGGTCGAAGGTCCGATTATGTAAAGAACACTTTATTGGTTAGAGTAAAGGGTGGAATGGGTAGTTTATTGCAATATGGCGGCCAGACCGCGGAACAGGGCGTACTACAAAAGACCATTAATCATGGTACAGAACATACTAACCACGTTACCGGAGCACCATCAAGTATCTAGCTAATGCAACGTCAGTCGATCCACACAATAGATCCTTTAGGGTGAATTTGCAAAGTAAGCAGGATTTGTTCATCCTGTTGCAGGACATGGGAAAGATATTGTTTAGTGTATTTGCGCATTTGGATAATTTAATATTCCTGCATTTATGATCGCGAAATGTAAAGTCAACAAGGAAAACAGTAATAAAATGCTTAATCCGGCTATAAAAACGGGAATCTCTTGTTTTCCTCAGCAGGAATTTCGTGTTTTTTTCAAACACTTTGACAACTTAATGAGTTTCCTCTGGTGCCAACATTGATTATTTTTTTGTTTATGTATTTTGATGATGCTGCTCTGGGTATCCATGTCCTTACAACGAATTACGAGCAAGAGTAGAAATAATTCGAGTTTTTTATATCCTGGAGGTGACCGCAGATTTTTTGCACGTTTTTTTTATTATTTGCAGACGGATTGAGGGTTAAGTAAGGTCTAAATAATGTTGGCGGACGAGATGGAGAGAATACTAATTTTAGCTAAAGATATTTTTTTGGTGCTTTAATCTAATATTACCTCTCCATGACTGTAAATTACGTAAAATAGAAATTACTTTTACTTACAACTCTTAAATATAAACTACGGAATTATTTTAATGTTTCTACTTATAATCTTCTGAGTGAGTAAAATTTTTTTGCGTGTAATTTTTCTAAAATTTTAATTGCACGACACGCAGTGGAGTGCTATTACGTTGCAGAAATTACACGAAAATTAAATTATGTTTAAAGAATAATTAGTAGGCGGCTTATACATGGAAGATAATTTCGAAAAATAGGTCAAAAGTACCTTTTCTTTAATACTTATTGTTACATTTTTTTTCTCACACCAACTACCAAATTTCCTGTATGTTTCCTTCTTTTTAAATTAATTTAAGTAAATTTTCTTAGATTTTTTAGGCACTAGCGTGCTTAGTGCAGCTTTCGCAGCATTTTCAATGTCGGAATCAAATTCATAATCGCTCATTTTTGTGTTCCTTTATCACAGAACCTGACCGTCTGTAATTTTATAGAAACAGTAAACGACGAAATTTACATCCATAGCAACTTGCCGTCTGCCTACTGTACAATGTGAATGTTCGATTGAGATCATTATTTTTGAAAGAAAAATCTGTTATAAAACGCTGTAACAAAAAATCTTGAATGCAATACGTTGCCAAATCGATGTCTTTTAAGCTCTTGACGTGTTGGACCACTCGTTGCACTCGTGGTCGAAGATTCACATCGTGGACCTAAAAGAGTAATGACTTTAATAAAAGATTAATTTATATACCTATTTTTTTAATTTTGAGAGTACTTTTCCAAGTGTTTTCTATGACTATCATTTTGAATACTTTTCGGTTTATTTACACTTATTAATACTACTTCTAATACTTCTCAGCACTCGGTGACATTTTGACTGTTCAATAACCCTCCTGACCGGTTCAATCTTTTCGTGTAGTCAGCAAAAATCCCCGTACTATTATTACGCGGTCATACCGTCATACTGAGCCAGTACTCGACCAGTGCTTGATATCTTAAAGCTAGAATAACAAACTTTCAGCGTTATGTAAAAATAAAAGTAAAACCAAATTTAAGTTAGATATTAGAATATGTAACAATGTACTAGAATTACAGAAAAAAAATTATTGAAACTTGCTATATTTATTTGACAAAATATATTTTATTCTAGATTCCTAAGAGTATATTTGAGTTCTCTTTTATAAAAGGGCTCTCAAGAGAACGCTGCAACTTAAAACGTTACATCATGTAAAGAAAACACTTGGTGATTTTTCCTGAAATAGTGGACAAAGAATATTATGCAGAATTGAAAAGCCAACTTTGTATAAAACATTAAACAAAAGGTACAGTTTTATTTCAGTCTGAAAATGCAATAAATGTTTTTGTAAAAGGGCACTATTTCTCGGAAACATCAATAGTCTAGCCACGTTTGTGCAAATCTACTTTTTTTTATTTTTTGATCGCTTGTGCAACATATGCATGATATTTAGTTTGTTCTATTCAATAATCCTGCTCGGAATTAATAATCACAGCTGTGTGCAAGCCGTGTAAAAATTGACGATCAGCCGTAACGGTTTTCCGTTTAGTGTCAGTTAAACAAATGAGTTGAAGCAATATTTTTTTTATTGCTTGGCTCTTTTATCTGCTTCAATAATTCTCTACGTAAACTAACAATTCAGTTTACCTTGTTCTAAATTTTTAGGTACCGGAAATTCTGACACGCATTTACTGTGTTAGTTTGATTTTGTTTGCAGTGACACCATTTCGGTTTTTTGAAAAATGTACTGTCAAGTTGTGTTTCTCTTTATGTTAATTAATTATTCGACTGAAACTTGCAACGAACGTAAAGAGCCAAGGAATATTAATGGAAATTCATTTTTAAAGCAAGTGTCACAAACAGATTGCAAAATACCTAAAGACAAATGCGGTGTTTGTAAAACGAGAAAAAACTCACTTTGAATAAGACGACATTATTGATAATTATTGGTCAGTAAGTGTCTGTTATTGCAGTGAATTATTTATTACAGGAGACTGTGCCAAATGCCGCATAGTTTTAAAGTACGAGAGAAATATGACTTACAATGAATTACTCTCGTGTTTGTATTTTATATTTCTGGAGGCAGGTGAGACAGTGATATTAAAAACTGAAATCGTATATAATGTTTCATAGGGGATAGTGTTTCATGTAGCGCCATGTAACACTTTGTGATAGTTTAAACTATTTATTACCAAGTGACAAAATGAATCTTGCTAGTAATTGCGTTAAAGTTTATGATCCTGACGTTCTTCATATTTTATCGGTGGTTATTTCTCCATCAACACCCGCCAAAATATAGATCATCTCATAGCTAATAATGTAGTTTAAACAGTTCGTAAATCTTTATTATGTGCTAGTTTAAGGTTCGTTGGGCTCATCTTATTTGAAACAATAATATGTTTTTTCTAAATAAAGGGTGTTTCGTAAAGATGCAGCAATCTTTAATTTGGTAAGAACCCAAAAAACGTTATTTTAAAAAGTTTTGTTTCTATTGTACCTGGTTTGAAAATAAACCAAGTTTAAATTTCAGCAATAACAAACAATTAACATAAAAAGCAAAAATGTGAAGAATCAAGTCACAACAATTGTTGTAAACAATTGGAAATTTTATACATTAGTCAGGTCTGTCAGAGATCTGTCAGACAATTACAGTGGCATCGCACAATACACAAAAACAGGACAAAAACAATAATTTAAATTTATTTAAGTAGGAAACGATTACAAAAAGCAAAGTGTTTAAAATGGCGACCATTTGCTGGTGAACAAGCTTGAGTCCGTCGTTGTAAAGACTCACGGACGTAATTAAAAATTTCTTAATTGTTTGAAATTTGCTTAGCTTTATTTTGTATCCTGCTCCACAAATTATTTAGTTTCGTCCACAATCGCTTTGATATGACCCCAGAAATAACAGTCTATTAGATTAATTAAAGTCGGGAGACCTGGGGAGGTCACACAACTGGACCATATGTACCGATCCATTGATGACCAAATTTTCGATTTAAAAAAAAAAAACATTGTGCTGACAGTGAGGATTAAGCTCTGCACTATTCTATGTAGAGCGCCAGTAGGAAGGATAGTTGTAGACAGAGAGAAAGTGTGGTCCCTGGCGTTTGCAGGTGATTTATTAGTAATAGTAGCAAAAAGCAAGAGTGAAATGAAAGAAATGATAAAAGTTTTGGAAAGATATGTAAGAAACAAAAAACTCCATGTTAATGTAGATAAAATAAAAATGATGGTGTTTGGAAAGAAAGTAAGAATTAAAAAAGAAGAAAGAAGATGAATGGCAATGCGAAGGAAAAAATATAGAACAAGTGAAAGAGTTGAAATATTTGTGATATGGATTAAATAGTAGTATGACAGACAAAGGACAAATAAAGAAAGTAGTCAAAAAAAAAACAAGCAAAGTAATGGGAAGTGTTTGGAGTTTGGGAGAACGTAAATTTGGTGAAAATTTTAAAAGGAGAATGATGATGTTTGACAGTTTGGTGAAAAGTATTGTAATGTATGGAGCAGAAGTATGGGGATGGAAGGGATATGAAGAAATTGAGCGTGTGCAAGAAATGTTAGGGTTAAATAAACATATGCCAGGGTACATAATAAGAGAAGAAAGTAATAGAGAAAAGTTGAGAGTGGAAACAGGAAAAAGAGCGGTGAGATTCGAGGAAAATCTAAGAATGCGACAAGAATGCAGAATACTGCAACAGTGCTGGGCTGAAATTAAAAGAGCAAGTGGTAATGTTAGGTGGATAGAACGAGATGACTACTATGAGAAAAAGGGGTATGTGTGTGCAGAATTTGAAAGAATGAGAGAAGAAGGAAGAACAATGGAAGAAAAACTAAAACATAAAGATGCTGACATAAGATAAACAGGAAAGAATTGCGGGTATAAAAGAATCAAGGTACAATTATAAATATGCTCTAATTGTGACCACCGAACTACCAAAATGGTTGCAAGATACAGATGTGGGAATGAAGAAAGGGAAAATGAATTTTGCAGAGAAGATTGGAAAAGAATATGTAGATTATGTAGAGAAGAAAGAGAGACGATTGAGCATTGTTTGTCAGAGTATGTGTAGAGTTAAGAATGTGCAAGTATGGAAGGATAAAAGTTCTAAACGAAAATGGAGAAGGGAGAAAATGAATGAAAGAAGTTGCGTGTGCTAGAAGAAGATTGGCGAAGAATTAATTTTTTTTTGTTAAATTAAAAAAAAATTTATAAAAATGGTATATCAACTTTCAAATACGTAGGACTGTAATGCCAATTAGGCAATAAAGAGATTAAAACAGTGAGAAGGTGCCTTGTCTTGCATGTACCAAATATTATTTCTTGTTTGTAATGGCATTTTATCCAAAAAATTATCAGTAATTTCATTTTCCAAAAACTGGAGATAATTATTGTTGTTTAACATGTTTGAACAAACGGGCCCACCGGACTATTTATTACTAAAAATACCTGCCCATACGTTTAGAGAAAGCGACTGCTGATTAAAAATATTTCTTGTGACATGGGTATTATTTACAGCCCAATAATGCCATGTTTCGTACATTTCTGGAAAAATTATTTTTATCGGTAAAAACATTGTTTTCTAGAAACACAAAATTTTGCGCATTTACTTTTAAAAACCACCTACAAAAATTTGTTTTTTGCTTGTAATCTTGAGGCTTCAAAGCCAAAACACGAGCATCATGAAATTGAACTAATTTTTTATTTTGTAAAGTTTTCCAAACGGTAGAGATTGAAGTTCCAACCATTTGGCTCAATTGTCTTAAGCTCCTGCTTGGATTTTCTTCAATTAGTTCTAAAATTTGTTTACTTTGTTCAACAAAATTATTATTACGGGGCCTACCTTTATCTAAATTGTGGGAGGTGATATTTTCTGATTCTCTTAACTGCCGGTCAATTCTTTCACAATCGCTTCTATGCGGGATTCTTCGATTGAGAAATAACTGTTGGTAACATCTTCTGGCTGCCAAACTGTTTCTCCTTTCTTTCCAGTAGAACGCAGTCTTGAAATTAGGTGCAGTACAAATTAGTTCGGTAAAATTCACTTTGAAATCGTATTTATTTGCAGTTATGACAGGTTATGTTTGTTCTAGCTGATACAGATGTATCGTGGTGTATACTATACTATTTTCTTTGTTGTTTATTTTTTTATTTTGACGTTTTCAATTATTCAATCCTGTTAAACCATCGGATTTTTGCTTTTAGGTATGTTGTTTTGTTTTCTCTCTAGAGATTGAACATTACTCAAATTATTTTGCCTCTTGTTTTGATATTTTAAACCAAATACAATATGTTGTGAGTTTTTGTATCTGGGAAAAAACCCGGCGCATTCACCAAAATACGCTTTAAAATTATTTATTATTTATTTCGTAAAATACGAGTTTGTTTTGAATTTTTGGTGTTTTTCTCGTAAATGGTTTAATTTAAATGGGCGTTTCGGTCTACACGTGTTTTTATCTGTCGAGATAAAATCCCTCGACGAGTGGATTAGTTTAGAAGTGTGCCGACGAGGCGAAACTTTCGGAGGCGGAAACGGGAACAAAAAGGAAGCGAGTGTCATCACGGATGACGCAAAATTTGCAACAGTTGCTTTCCACCCTCTATACTAAGGTGATTTAAATTTCGTCTTTAAGCTATATCAAGATGATTTATTTATTTAGGATGTTGTGTGTTCCTGTAACCGAGAGGCTTCATAACTGTAAAAAAAATTTGAGCTGTGTTCTTTCACAGCTCGAAAATCGAAGTCACGCGTTCATTTATTACATTTTGTCTTTTATCTCTGCTTAACAAGCGGTGCGTGATTTTTTTTGTTTACACTCATTAAAAGTTATAAAGCGGCTGTTATACGCTACACTTGTCGAAATAAGTGTTCAAACTTCAAAAGTTGCGTTTCTTTGAAGCGTCTGTGAACATGTTTACAGATAAATTTTCCTAAGTTGACACGAGATCATTTGTCGTAAATTTTATTTACTGTTGGTTTAATCAAAGAAACAATGCTGAAATTTTAAAATTTGCTAAATCTAATTAAAGAAAAAGCATAGTTGTGGTAAAGTTTTAAAAGTTTTTCGTTTTGGGGGAGATGCTATGAATACGAAATTAAATGGGGGTCTTTACAAGTCTTGGCAATTAGTACAAATGGGTTATTTTTAATGTTTAAAGTATTCACCGAAGTTGGGTGGAAATGTTTGACTAGGGATTGAAGGGTTTTTCATTTCAGCGTAAAACTAGAGATTGTTGCAGTAAACTTGTAAAGTTTATAAGCAGCCACGATAGTAACAGGATTAAATGCGAAATATTTAACATCTAGATTTCCATTGGTGGCCGTTTTTCTTTTTTATAACTTGGTTTCAGTTTAATATAAGTTTTAACCCAATTCTTTGATGTTTACGAGCTGTTGTTGTAAATATTTTTTACGATTTTCTACATGTAGATGTGTTAATTTTAAAATTTTGTCATTAAAAAAACAAACTTCTGCTACAAATAAATACCTACTAATATAACAATAACATTACTAAATCTCTGAATTTAAAGATTAGCAATATTGACTTATTATCTTTAGGAGTACAACGTCAGCAAGCGAGTTTGGTAGATAAACTTCGTTAGCTTTGGGATGTGAAACATGTAACCAATAATAATATAGCCGTTCTTTATCAAAATTAACAGTGCAGCGGTAGGATAAGTGGCTACGCGAATAGCAGTGATCGAAATTTCTCAGAATTTCTAATTTTAAGTATCTTCTTAGATGATAACTTATTAGTATTTACTTATGGAATCATAACATATCGTACGTATTGTGATAGAGTAGAAGAAGATCATTATTCAAAAAATTGCTAAAGTAGGTACGTGTGGAAAACGAGATCTGATCAGAAAACGTGATAACAATCTTCAGAAAGACAAAAAGGAAAGAACAGAATGGAGGCTTTGAATAACAATTTCTGAAATTTGAAATACTTTTGGTATTAATGACAATACATGAATTGAAAGCAGTTTCTCAGAAATTGGAAGATAAAAAGAAAGTTTTGATTTTAGAGAATGATTCTTTGTCAAAATATATTGCGGAAGTTGAAGAAAAATTTTTGAAGAGAAAATGGGTTTGGACAATAAAATAGAAGTTGATGAAATTGTATCTCAGGAGATTCAAAAGAAGATAAACTTGTTAGAGAAAATTATCTAAAATTGTAAGTATTCTGGTATGGAGAGTATTGTTGATACGATTTTGGAGAATTTAGAGTTTTTTGAAAATAGAATAGAGAAAATAGAATCAGAAAAAATGACTAGAATTTTTGATTTCTTGAAATGTAACAATCTTGATGAAGAAGAAGGACAGAGAGATCTTAAGACATTTATTTTTGAGCACTCAAGGATTTTTATCAGGGTAAAAGTAAAAAGAGCAGTTACAAAGAGATCTTTAGACAAAAAACGAAAAATTGAAAGTACAAAATTGAATTTGCAAGATTTGGTAGAAATGTTGTAAAAATCAGCGAGTAATTGAATCAAAAATGGTTCAAAAATTTTAATTTTAAATACATAGAGTGTCTTGCATCTAAAATAAAAATTTTTGAACAATTAAAATCAAAACTCAAAGAAACTCGATATTCTCGTATTTAGTGAAAAAAAGAAGTAATTCACAATACAAAAAGAGAATTTGAAGGATGGATAAGAGAAAGTGGAAACTTTGCGAAGTCATAACCAATAAAAGTTGCGAAGAAAAATATTTTAGGACTGTCTACAAAATTGAATAAATCATGAGAAGAAAAAATTAAGAAAGAAAATACATTCTGATGTTGGAACTTGACGATTGTTTTAGAAGAAAATATGTAGGAATTGCGAGAAGAAAGAAAGTACACAACACACTTTCGTTACCAAGTAATGATGTCTACAAGAAACTGTAGAAAGAAAGAAGAAAAAAGCTGAAGAAAATGAATGTATAGTAAAAGAAAAACGCAGGAGTTGGAAGAAATAGGTGACTTCAATGAAGAAATGATGTTTATGAGTGTTTCGTTTGAAGAAGAAAGTGGAAAATGCTTTAGAATCTTCAAGCTAGTCAGGGTTTTGAAGATGAAGTGGTGAAAACATCGGTTGTAGCGTGTTATTTCATTACTTATTAATTCGTTAGCTTTGAGTTGTCAAACACATTTTCAATAAATATTTATTAGGATAAAACAAGTGTTTTTCATAAAACTTTACAAATTTTACTGATTTTAGGTCAAAAATTGGCGTGTTTGCGATTAGTAAATAACTAGAAACGTTTTTGTTTTCACAAAGAGATAGTAGGTAGTAGTTAATAGGATTTTACACAATCAATATCAGTATCAATGCAGGTTCTTAGGTAGACCAACTAATAAGCTGATCATGACTAGCTTAATAAGTTCTTATAAAATAAAAATAAATCGTTTGAAACGTCAATTGCTTAGTAAACACTTTCCCATAATCTTTCAAAAATATTTATCAATGTACGTAATAGTACATTACGTTACAAGAGTTATAAGGAGCATTTTAGTTGTATTTCCAGGTGTCATAAACTTGATTCAGTCAGTTGCTAAGTGTTGTACCGAACTTCAGATACAATCACTTGCCTTAATGACAATATTTTAATTTTTAATTGAGATTTATTATGCTATAACAAAATAAAATTGAAATCTTTTACGCAAATCTACATATAAAAACTTCAGGTGTTATTTTATAGTTACTTGCAAAATTTAAGTGAAAATAACATGTGAATATTTAGTTTTCACTGACAAACCAAAATTCTCTTTAAGATTGATTCTTTGTAAGCACAGATGCCCGTAAAATGATCCTTACATCATGTGTTTGTTATTAAAAAAATACAATTTTTAGTAGTAGTCGTAGAAAAAGTGTTTTATTGCAGTAATATGTCAGTAACAAAAATTTGAGGCCTTTAGGCAGACTTCCTAAATATCATTTTTATTGTTTACGTTGTTGTAAATATTTTTCTACAATTTTCAACCAGTAGTTGTGTTTATTTTAAAAGTCTGACACTAAGAAAACAAACTTACTCTCTTGAAAGAGCTTAACAAAATAGAGTATTATTTTTGTTGGTGCAACAAGTGTGTATTTTGTTTTACAATAACCTAGTAACTATAAATTATTGCAACATCTGTAAGTTTGTAAACTATCAGAATGGCAAATAGTTGTATTTAGTTTAGCTTGTATGTAAACAGTGAAGCAATTTATGCTTTATAGTGTAGGCTTAACAGAAGTTTGGGCGATGTCCCTTTCACAACTTCAAACTTACTGAAAGGACATTTCTATGTATATATATATTTGTCAGCATCTGACATAAGCAGTGGTTAGGGTTTGTTGGTTTTCGGTAGGCCAGATTGTTATGCTCTCGTTGCGAAAACACAATCTTACTGTTGTTTTAACATTAACGCCTCTAGCGAAGGAATGGACGAACAAGTTTAAAACAAATCTCGAAGAGCACAAGTTTGTTTCTAATTTTATAAAAAGAATTTCACTAACAGAAATTATTTATTTGTTCAAGGATTTCTCAAATTAGGTACATATTGAATCATGTTTACATTTTCAAATTTAGAAATTCTAGAGATAAAGCAATTACATGCTTGAGTTGTTTACCTTTCGGCAAAGTATAAAAGGTAGGCTTGGGATAAAATATTTTTAATCTTATTTTCGGCAATTTAATATGCCTGTAATGTAATATAAAACTACAATAAAATGAGCTTTGATACGTTAATAAAATATTATATTTTCAGGATTTATTATATTCAAAATATACTCCTCTGGTGTAAATCACATTTAAAATTATGATAGTCTTCTGAAAAAGAAGTTCTATTACGGCTTTCATTTTTTTTTTTTTTAATTCTCTTAGGAAATATGAAATACAGTGCGTTTTTTAAGATATACTCTTCCTTATTTTTTCTCTGCAAAATGCGATGTCTAATATTTGTGTCCATCTAATAAACTCTGCAAAATTGGTTTGGTTCAGCCAGTGCCAGTATTAAATTTATTTAATGAATATTCAGAACGCACGAAATCAATAGAATCGAGGGTTAAACAAATTAATGAAAGTAGGTATATAACGAACCAATTTATGAAAACTGTCAATTACTATTGGCTTATTCAGAAGTCAAATATTATGAAAACCGAAATTCTGATTAAATTTATCGAGGGTTTTGTGTATTTCAGGATCAGCTTACATTTTCACTGGATTACGACTGTAATAACTAAGCATGGTTTATTTCAACTGAATTTTGTAACATGTAAATTCACTAAGGTCTGGACTAAAACCGTATTTGCTTTGTTAGTTTTGCATACACATTAAATTATATGTATGACCCAGCTAGACTGCAGTTTGTTTCAGCAATACCGACACACTATTTTGTGTGTAAAATCTGAAATCGAACATGTTTGAGCCAAGTAAACAAAGTGGGTAAGCAAGTCTTATCGTTTGACGTTAAATTTCTATTAAAGTGCGAGTACACGACTTCTTTAAGACTTTTATGATAAATGATATAAAACAAAACTAAATTAAATTTGTTATGTTAGTGCCTTCAAAAATGATCTCAACTCACGTGACCATTTTACATATAAAATCGAAACACACAATTTTTATTATTTAAGCTGAAAACGATTACTTTCGTTATTTTTTCTTTTATCAGTTGTCTAATTTTAAAAAAAGTTTTATTACGAGTTTTATCACGTGGCTTGTGATTATTTTTGAAGACACTGTACAAGATTAAATTTATGTAAACGCCTTGATTGGAATTTTTAATAAAAGCTGATTCTTATTGTCCTCTTTTTGCTGATATTAAAGCTTTTTTAATAATGAAAATTCAATAAGTTTTAAAGCTTGAAGCTTAATAAAAAAAAGGGTCGCAATTATCGGAATTGACCGAACCACTTAAAAATACGACATCAGATTTATGTTTTGTGTTGAAATTTTTATCCTCTTCTACAAAATGTTTTTTGTTTTAGGATCAAACGATAATTATAGTTTATTACTCGGTTTTAGATTAAATAAATTTATGGCTGATGTAATTTATGAGATTTTTAGAAAAATTATAGGAGGAACCACGTTCCAAAAAGAAATATTAATATGTCATTTGTCGTGACCTTCTAACCAAGTTTTAAACTATCGATTATACTACTCTAGAACTAATTATCGCAATTATCCTTGTAATATCAGACAGGATGCGAATTCCACATCCTGCAAGTAAAGTACCTATAATTTAACATACAAACTGTATAACCTCTTATCAGTGATACGGTGAGCAAAAATGAAATAAATGTCCCACGAGATAAATTTTATCGGGAAAATTTAGAGGGTATGCCAACAATTTTTTTTCAGCGAAATGGTTACTGTCATTTTACCGATTGCTGAAACGATCTTTCACCACGAAGAAATGTGACTGTTCTAGATTATTTAGTCTAGAAAATTGCGCTTGCATTAAACATCACGTGCTCCTGTTTTTAAAAAATTTAAAAGTATTCAATGCAGAATGCAATTTAAACGAGAAATTTTCACTCGGAAAAGGGAATTGATCGACCTTTTCGAAGTTGTTTTCATTCATTCGACTTTTATTAGGACGAGACTTGATCTTGAACTTTTGAAAGGAACACAGTGACATACGATTTTTTCAAAAGAACACTTTGGTTTTTTTGTTTGTGTAATATTGACTTTTGAAAAAAAGTGTTTTCGGGTTTTTTTCAGCGGAAAAGGAAACTCCAAATAATTACAGGAAATAATTAAAAATTTAAGATTTACGTAAATAGAACGAATTTAGGGTTCAATCGGAAAATCGAAATGAGCAAATGCGTAGAAATGGAATTATTAAATAGGACTGTGGTTAAATAAAGATTGCTTTTGGGAAAGATTTCAGTTTATTTTTTATAAAAACCAATTTATTTGCTTGTCAGAAAAATATATTTTTAATGAAAGGAAATATTTCGTTTATTGCAATTTTTTCTCTTTATTCTGTTATTTGTGATATAAAACGCTAATAATTTTTATAATTCGCGTTTTTAACAACACTTATTTGGGTGCTTTTATAATAGCCACTATAGCACTCAACATTTTATTTTTTTATTATGGGGCAATTTAATTTAAAAATAAATAAATATCTAAACTGTGTCTTTGCTCTAAACGAGTTTTTCTTGTAATTTAAATTTTGAGATTGATATAAATTATCAAATTATATTTTTCGTAAAAACTCCATTATAATTTTAACATTTTGTTTATTTATTTGTTTCAGACCCCTACCCCAGCGAGCAGCAGAGGTACGACGAGATGTGTGCGGGTCCTGGTTATGGTGAGCCTTTTGGAACAGAGACATATCGAAAAAGTGCACCTCCTGTCACCACCGAATACCGTGATCAAAGAAACACCCATTTTCAGCAGCCTGGAGCCGTCCTGATGGTGTACGGTTTGGACCCATTGCGTACCAACGCAGACAAACTTTTTAATCTCATGTGCTTGTATGGAAATGTCGCTCGGGTTAGTGTTTCTTCTTATCCGAAAAAATATAAGCCGTTGTTACGTGATAAAGTAGGGTTTATTATATAAAGATTGCTTCTCGCCCTCGTCGTGACGCATCAATCTTTCTTAAGGGGGGTCGGTCTAAGAAAGTTTACACAGGCCCGAAACTCTATAATGATGGAGAGGATGGCGACGACATAGGAGATGTATTAAGTCGAATTTAATTTTGACAAATTAGATATGAGATGCTGGTTTTGTTATTATAGTTTTTTTTTTGTTATTTGAGCGATGAGTGGCTGGGGATTGCGAGTTATATGAAATTGGGGAAAATTATTTGCCCCAGTTGGAAAATTGAGATCGTTCTTATTACCTCGTGAAACACAATAACTCGCAAGTTGCATATATTGCTTCATTTGCAGTGAAACTTTGACTCTGTTTGGTTCGATTCGCTTATTTATTATTCGTGCCACGTAATGAAAATAAAGGCAATTTTTACGTGAAACTGAACTGAAAATGAAGGTTTATTTTATTGCTATAAATTAAAATGATAACTGGGATTTTCAATGGCACCGCACCGGTTTAATTTAAATTTTATTTATTATTGACAAATAATTTGCAAACAGGTATAATTATGTGGTTTTAATTAACTTGCTAAAACACACTGAACATGGTATTTGTTTTATCTAAATAAATTATTATTAAACAAGTACAAAGAGAAGCGAACATTAAATGTCTTTCAGCTAAGGTAAGTGGGAAGCATTAATATTGAGTCCTATGTCTTTTTCCTTATATCTCTATGTCTACGGTTTTCTATCTTGTGTTCGTTTTCTTACTCTTTTTTTAGGTTATTACTTTTTCTCTATTTTTTTCTCTAATTCTGTCGTTGTAACGTTGCTTTCCTTATTTATTTATTGGACCTAAGGGGTCATACAAGGGCAGTTAGTCGTTCTAACGGTTTGTATTATGCCAGGCAGGATGAAGATTAGCTAGGGCGCCAGATATCAGAAAGAAATCGGGAAGAAATTATAGAAATTTTAATGATTTTGTAAACAGTGCGCATGCACTCTAGTTGAAAACAATTAATTTAAAATAACGAATTTATTATTATCTGACCAATACTGACCTATTACAATTAATATTCAATAGTATGGAATTATAGTCGCTTCCATGGAAAAAGAACTCAGAACAATAAAATACTGTTTCGTGTTTGGGGGCCTATATACAGTAAGGTAAATTGTAAAAAAAATACAAGACGTGAAGCATTTGACCGTGATACCAAAGCTTTCATTAGTTTTTTTTCACTCCTTCTACTTTATCATTCTTTTACGATTTACCTTGCTGTAGTTAATCAAAATTTGGTTTAGTTGGGACGAATTATTCGTCATAATTTCGAAAACTTTTTTTTATTTATATATAAACAACTTTTCTCAAATAATAACTGATTATTATTGGAGACACTTGAGCAAAAAGACAAGAAAAAGAAGAACAAGCGATGACGCTAAAAGAACTTGAAAAATGACAAAGAACAAGCGAAAATTTTAGATGAGTACAGTAGTATTCTAGAAAAAGTTAAAAATTGACGATTAAAAAAAAAGCTACAATTGATAAAAGAAGAAAAACGAAAAAATATTCTGAAAGACTTTGAAAAGCGTTGCATCAGAAGAAAACGAACAAGGAAAACTACGTTTGAAAGAAAAAAAGAACAAAAGAAGCTTTAGATTATCTTAAAAAAATAAATGAAATATAAAATAACCAAAGAAAGCTTGAAAATTGTCAAATGGAAAAGAACAAAAGGAAAGAAAAAAAAACAAGCCGAAATTAAGAAGAGAAACAAATGTTCGACTTTAATAATTGGATGTTTTAATTCTGGAAATAAAAATAAGTTTATGTGAAGGTTTTAGAGAATTTGGGAATAAAGAATTAATGCGATAGAACTAAAGTTCGAAAAAAATATACAGTGTAAACCATTTGAATGGAATAACTTATTAATGAAAAAAAAACAAAACGCTCGGACACGTATCTTGTTATTTTTCAACGCGCATTTTTTGACAAAAAAATTGGATATACAGTGCGGCCCAACTCTCTACTATGAAATTTTAAATGGAAACCCTATTTTTTAGCATATCTGAATTTTACGTATAATTTTGCGTATTTCTTATGTAGCACACACTATGTCGCTTTTCAGTTGTTTTTGCAAATAAAGCCGTGATCCATTTGAAATAAATAAATTCGATAAAAATTCAGGGATTTATATTCGCAGGATATTACTTTAAGCGTTGTCTGAAAAAAAATCTCTGAATTTTTATCGAATTTTCAAAAACAAATGAAAATCGATATAGTGTGCGCTACATAAAAGTACGCAAAACTAATTATACGTAGAATTTAGATATGCAAAAAAATCGGGTTTTCATTTGAAATTTCCAAGTTGATGGTCGATTGGAGACACTCTGTATAACCAATTTTTTTTGTCAAAAAATGTGCTTTGAAAAATAACAAGATACGTGCCCGAGCGTTTTCCTGAAAAACAAATTCCTGAATTTGTTTTTCCAGTTATTCCATTCCAATGGTTCACACTGTATACAGGCTGTTCCTTAATGATATGTGAATATTTAAGGGTGTGAATCTACATGAAAAATTAATGTTAGTTTGCTTTATAAACTAAGGTCCAAAAGTGTTTCCTTACAAAAACTCGGGGTGTTGAAGTTTAGGGGAAACAATAGAAATTAATTAATATTTAAAAAAACGCTTCAGATATTTCGGTGATATTTAGTACGTAGTGAAAGTTAATAAATGTGCATATTTTTCAATGCAAAAGAATTTTTAGCTTTAACAGTGGCGTGCGAACGGGTATTGACTTTGATGTTTTTTAAGAAAAAAATGGTACGCCAATGGTCTTTTTCCAAATAAAAATTATTTTTGAATTCCCCTTCAATTTAAAACATAAGATCTCTCTTCAGTTGTTTTCCTTTGATGCGCCATTTTTGAATAAAAAAATAAAAACCGTTCTATTGTCCGAGAAAATTAATATAATAATTGAAGAATGCAATTTTTATTTATTATTATTAACTTTCACTACATACTAAATATTACTGAAACATCTGAAGCGGTTCTGAAAATATTATTTTCAATTAATTAATTTCCATTTTTTTCCTTAAACTTCAACACCCCGAGTTTTTAAAAGGAAACATTTTTGGACCATAGTTTATAAAGCAACCTAACAATAATTTTTCATGTAGATTCACGCCTTTAAATATTCGCATATCATTAAGGAACATCCTGTATAAAGAGAAACAAAAATCGGAATTTCTTGTGTCAATTGTTTAATTAATTTTCAATGATTTTTTTCAGTATTTTTTAGTCATTATCGTTTTGAGTTTTTTTCTTGATCGCAAAGGAGGTCTTTTGTTTCAGAGAATAAAAAAAGAAATATAAAGAAATCACGAACAAATCGGGATGAATGGAGAAATCTAGTCTAAAATTTTTTAGCAATGACTTAAGAGTAGCTCTTACAATTAATAAAATCTCAATAACTTTAATCCGAACACAAACGACGTCTAAGGTTAGGATTTAATCGGATCACAAGCTAAAAAAGTCAAAAAAAGGAAAAACTATAAGAAACCCATTAAAGAGAGCTACTAAATTAGGGTAGTGGTATTAATGTCGATAAAGATTCTTAGATTTCCGCAAAGCAGAGTTGTAGGAAGTTGATGTTGGTGAAAATTCTTAATAAAGGATGTCAACTGCACAAAATCAAATTCCAAATAAAGCGGCAAAATAATTAGAGAATACCTACCAACATAAAATTGTGGTTTTCAGAATAGACAATCTACAAAACAGAAGGAAAAAGTGATGTTAATTAAAGTCTATAAAAATTACTTAGAACTTGAATAGATTGGGGTTTAAAGATTTTAATTAAATTTGAATTATCACAAAAGAACGGCGTGAGGGGGTGGGGTGGACTTTATCTCTAAAATTGAATTGAGGTAAACCAACATTTTCAACTCTTTTTTTTCTATTGACAGGTTACGTATCTGAATGTCTCGTTTTTGATCCTGTTTCTTTTATTTTCATTTTCTGTTCTTGTTAAGATCTTCATTACATTTGCGTTTACTTAAAATACTTTGTTTGGTGCTCTTACTGCTGCATTTTACCGATGGTCTATTAACATATTTTTTGGATTTTAAACTTACTGTCTTTACTCTATAAATACTCGTATTTCCTTGTCACAATTAAAGACATAGCAACTGAAATGACAACTGAAGGCATTACACAAGGGAAGTAATAATTTCAAAATCGACATAATTGTGACAATTGGAATTGGGCCAAGGTGTTTCTAATCTTTACGATTTGGATCTTTTATGATTTTCAACAGTTTTGCACTATTTCAGAATTATATTTTGTAGTGCTTTATTTGTAGAACGTTTGGCTTAGTGTCTTCATACATTTTTGTCAGTATTTTTCAACATTTCAAATGTTTTCACTCACTAGAAAATAATAAGTATTTGTGTATTTTTTTGAATTTGTTTTTAATATATGTACTTGTAATGAGGGTATTTTCCTATACATATTTTTATAATTTTTTCTTCGAGAAAAAATAATTGTTTCAATTTGCTACAAGTTTTTTTTAAGAAAATTATCTAAATTGGAGATACATTCAATGTTGTTGGAACTCACTACAAATTTGTACAGCTGTTATGGATACAAAACGATCGTTTTCGATTCTATTTATACAATTCTTTTTATACACCTCATCAAGTTCAACCTGTGTTCATTTTTTTTCCTGAATAAAATTTTACTGTTTTAACCAAAAAGGTTCCGTTTCGCTTTATAAATTTAATAAAACAAGAGCCGCAGTTAAATTAAACTGTAACATTCCGTGTTTTCATAAATTTTTCTCTGGAAAAATTGGTGCTTGTTTAGCTCCTATGCTAAATTTAATCAACAATTATTATGAGTGGGTGAGGCAAATACGTGCTATTTTTATCTAAAATTTCAAAATTTCCACCACGTGTGAATTCAACGAAAATGGTCAGTTCGGCCATTACAGACCGATACTCTTAATCTAATTTGAAAGCTTTTTATTTCCCAGTATAGCAGGGCGTCACGAAAGGAAAAAATTCAATTTTCTCGTTCGGGTTAAAACAACAAGAGTGAAATATAAAAACAGTTTCGGTCCTGGATATGTGCCCTCAGTTAATTTTTGATGAGTCTGGGATAAATTTTCTTAAATCGAATTTATCCAGCACATGTAAATATCGTTTTTCCAATTTGGAGGTTTTGTAATTGAATTCGTTTGTTCTCAGGGCAATTTTCGGTAACTTCTCGAATTTCACTGCCAAGATTTTCTATGAAGCGGAAAATGAAAAATATACTAGATGTGTGCCGTCTAAATTCAATCCCTAAATAAATTATAATTTCAGCTTCGTTTGCAAAATTTAATTCGAAATTGACTTCAGGGTTTTTTCAGGAAAATGTTTGGGTTGACTAGCCAAAAAACTCCCATTTCAGTTATTTCAGATTTATTAGAACGACGATCCTAATCTGAAATAAACTTTTCAGCTTCACTTAATTCCAATTTAGCGTTCAACAAAACACTTGTCTCATTATTTGTTCATTTATTTATAAATCGTATAAAAATTTCACTCGGGTTATTTTCGACCGGTTTTACTTCAGTGTAAAAATACTAAAAATTGTGTTTGTCCAGACTTGTCGTGAGCTGCTAATTGTCGAGACGTCTTGTCGTACAAGTCGTGTTAAGAGTTGAAAGCTTCATTGTAGAGCTTTTCATCACGTGTCAAGCATCACGAGAATAGAACAATGTAACACTTTCCTAATTGAATTAATTTATTGACGAAACTTGTTTATAATTGATTTATCGGAGTGGTTGTAATGCCGGAAAAGTATCTATTACGCTTTCTTATGTCACCCAAAAGAACAAGATTAAATTATTACAAGAACTAGAACACGTTTCGACCGATTTAGATTTTTATAACTGGAATGCTCGTAATCGTAAAAGCACTTTGCAATTAGGTATATCGGTCATATTTCACATAAATTTTGTCTAATTCATATTATGGATTTGATATAAAGAAAAATTTATTTGATACAACTACTATAGAGTTGCCAAAAATAAATATCCTTGAAATAAATGAAACGGCAAAATTGATATACAATTCTGATATTTCAAGATTATTAAAATAGCTGTATAACAAAAGCGGCGTTTCTACAATTTTTTTACAGATTTTATGGTGTTTTAAACTTTGCTCTAACTTTTTTTATAAAATGAGTAAAAGTGTTTTCTCTATTTGAGCTTTCTTATTTTTAAAAATATTCTAAAACATTTGCATTTCTAATTATTCAAATACATTTATCATTAAAAAATGCAAAATGTACAATTTTATAGTAAATTGAATGCTCTACAAAATGGTCTTTTGTGGTTAATTGATTACTCTAACCACTTAGAAGATATTCGCATTTTAAAAACCAAAATTTGGGACTAAATCCTCAATTTTTTTGAAATGGTTGTAGTAATCGATTAACCAGAAAAGACTGTTTTGTAAAGTGTTTAATTTCTTACAAAATTATATGTTGGACATTTTCTAATATTTATTTACCTACGACTTTTACGAAATAATTAATTTTTTTCTGTACGATCAAGTAGTGACGAGATATGGATATTTCCAAATAGAACTAAAGAAAAAATAGAAAACTGAGATGAGAGGATTTTTCCTATTAAAATTAAAAGCTTATCTTTAAAAATTATTTTTTAAGGTGCCTAGGAACCAAATTTTCAGTGTCGGAAGTCACAAAAAAAACATATTTGATTATTTTGGCCCACTCTAGTGTAAATAAAGAAGTCCGATAACAACCACACGAATCTGGCTTTGCTGTTTGCTGTTTGTAATACCGGAACTCCAGTCTTCCACAGTTATTATAAGTCTATTTTCTTCTTACAGTTGTAGAGGTCTGGTTCTTTTACTTGTGAAGCAGCTGACAGGAGAGCCACATTAGCGTGTTTGTTGTAGGGACTTTTTTCGTTAACATTGTATGCGCTGTCGCACCATCTTGTTGAAAAATCTATTCAGTTGTAATCAACATCTACAAAATTTGTTTACGATATTCTTGGCAAAGAATATTGGGTCAATAAGGTTCTTACATTAAGCGACTGATTTTGAAAATTAAACATTGTAATTATTAATAAATTAAAATAAAATAATGTAGCTTACAGATTTTGAAAATATTCTGAATTTGAAAAATTTTGTAAATTAAAAATTGAAAATTTTGAGGATGTTTTTTATTATTGTCTAAATTATTATTGTTATAATTATCTGCAACTCTGCTTAGTTTCAACACATATTTGGTTTATAATTGAGCAACAACTGACAGTTTGTCAGACATTTGGTAACATCACTATTGTTCTTTGACATCACAGCGAAATTGGCACAAAATTTGGAAAATAAAAATGCAGAAAAGCTTTTTTAAATTCGAATTAAATAGGTCCTAATTAATTTCCAAAATTGTGCAAAATTCCTAGTATTTTTTTGAATAATCGTAACTCATTATCATCTTTTATTAGATGAGGTTATATTTTTTTATAAGAATGAGGATTTTTAGAACTTAAAAGCCTAAAATTTGGTGAACTGATGTAGCCAGAAAAATGAAACCAAGCTTCATTAGAAACAAAATTTAAATCTAACCTTGATTCCTTTGTCTGACAGCTTATTTACCTTCTTAATCACTTTATTGTCTTTTTTGGTATTTTTACGTTTCGTTCTTTTATTCGCTTACAATTTTTCACTGATTTCATTTGTCTTTTTTTTAAATTTTGTCGATTTTCTTTGCCTAGTCAGCTTCTTTTGAATAGGTACTTAATGCGTTCTTTTATATTGATTAAATTAGATTGTAACAATTGGTAGCTGTTTAAAAAAATGTTTTATTACACCACTTGCAGGCATTTATTTTGGACTACTCTGTATAGTATGGCATGTGCTTTTTTACACTTGATTTTCGTTGTTATTATTTAATAAATATTTTTTAACCTGATTTTTTTATAATTAATATTCTTATTATGGATTTTCTTATAAGTGCTATGACTCATTTAGACTTCTGTGATCGAAGCTATCGCTTGCTACAACTTTTTTGCCGGGGCTGCAACCCACGTACAACTTTTTTTGCTGCACTTGCATGGTAAATTTGGTTTTTATCGAAGTTAATAACTCCCCTTACTTTTTTTTAACTGGATTGTAGTTTATTCATGGTTTCCATTGCTATTAATTGTAAGGTTTTAGCCGGAGAAAACCACTTGAACATTCTGTTACAATATTTCCTATTTTCTGACCTTTAAAATTCCTTATAGTTTTAACAAAATATTCTTTCTGGTTGCCTATAGAATCGCTTTCATCGTCTCTCGAAGCATACGTTATACACAAGTGGATTTTTTGCTAGATAAGTGCTTTAAATTTTGTTTAACTTGATTTTTTTTTCTAATTTTTTGTTAACAAAACCTGAACCGAAAGAACATTTCTACCACTTAAAATTTTAGCAAACCGCCCCACTGTTGTAGTTTTTGCCCACAAAAACTGCTTTTATTCAACTTTACAACCGGGTAGGAGTTACAACAGTAGTATATACTGTAATCAACAATAAAAATTAACAGATACTTTTTGCGATGAGTTACTTCTGTCAGACGCATTCAGAAATGCTTTATTTTTTGTTTTTTTTTTGTGAATTTGTTGTCTTAAAAGATAATAACAAAAGGAAGAATAACTAAAGTCGCATGTTATTATCAATTCCGAGATTTTTGGAATAAATAATAATGTTTTTTAATTTCTAACACAAGTTTTTTTAGTAAAAAGTTTTTTTCCCAATAGTGCACATTATTGCTCAAATATTAAACCACATCATAAATTGTTAACCCTTATTTCTAATTAAAACAATTAAGAATTATTTTTTGGGATATTTAGCATATTTAGAATGTCATATAATTAAAAGAAATTTTAATAAATAGTCAGACGTGATGTGTGGTAAAACTTATACTTGCCCAGACATAATTTCACCACTGTGACTATAATCATAAATCTTTGAACAACAAATCTCTCAATTAACATAATCAAGTTTGTTACTTTGAGCTGAGAGGATTACATGCAACCCTAAAACAAGCAAATGCATTTCGTTTAGATAAGCAGGTAGAAAATTTATATTTTCGTAAATTTTGAATAGCCAGAGATTCGTTATTCGAAGATTTATTATTTTAGTTACAGTGGTCAGTTTTGAATGAATGAAATTAGGAGCAAATGTTATCCAATCAAATATTTTTTTCTTTCAGATAAAATTTCTCAAATCAAAAGAAGGCACTGCCATGGTGCAAATGGGTGACAGCGTGGCAGTGGAACGATGTGTTCAAAATTTAAACAACGTAACTGTAGGTCTAACTGGTGCCGCGCCCTTATCACACCACAACAATGTCAACGACGAGAAGAACAACCAAACCGAACACAAACTACAACTCGCCTTCAGTAAACAGCCCTTTCTTAGTGAAGTAACAAATCCTTATCCGTTACCTGATAAGTCACCATCGTATAAAGAGTACATAACAAATAAGAACAACAGGTTTATGAACCCAGCGATGGCGAGTAAGAACAGAATCCAGCCTCCAAGCAAGGTAAGAGAGAAATTCCCAAAGTCGAATTATTGGAAACTATTTCGAGAGGAATTTGTAACGTGTTTTATTTTTGTTTTGTGTGGAAGTCTTCCATTATTTCGTGTCGGTTTCAATTAATTTATTTAAATGTGGGTTCTATTTAAAAAAGTGTCAAAGAGACTATGCAAGGAGCATCCTAGCTTGTTGCATTTGAAAGTAAATAAGAGTTGATACTAAAAGCTTTTAGAAACGTTGAGAGGATTCGTTTACAAAGCTGGACGAGATGAGAGAGGTTTATTACTGTGCTAATAAATATATCATAAGATTTTTTTATGCGGTTTTTTCTCTATCAATATAAAAGATGTGCTACAAATTTTGATTCACGTTGAAAACAAGCTCGGTTCTTGTTTTGTTCAATACACTTTGCTTTAAACCTGTTTCTGTATCGTATTTAGGACACTTGTTTCGAAAAAACAGATAAATTTTGTAGGCAGAGATTTTTTTCCAAAACGATTCTAAAAAGATAAAAAATGTAGGGGGACTTTTTTTTCCAAAACGATAAAATCTCCTAACCTAATGACCGTTTTTTTTCCCTCTTGGATGTTCGTTCGGATTTCATCGGAACATCCAGATTAGTGCTACCCTCCTGAATTATTGAAACACATCGACCTCGACCACTGTTCGTTAACAAGCTTTAGGTTTGTGTTATTCGGTTATAATCCTGTCTGTTTTTCGATAATTTCTACATTATTTTGATTTTGGAATTTATCCGGATGAAAACTTTTTATTTATAGTTGGTTATGCTTCCGGAATAATAGGATAGTGACTTCCATTAAGCAAACATCGTGGTAAAATTAGATTAGTTTTGTCATCAATAGAATGGAGCGAGTTTGTGGTGGTTTCAACCCTTTGAATTTCGTTGAATTGTAATAGTCGTAAAACTATGAACGGAGTGCGAACGCTAAATATTTGATGATGTGTAATTTTCCTAAAGCACATCTGGCATAAAATCTGAAATATAGGTTACGGTGATGTATCGGAGTGATACATTGTATCCATGGATCAAAGCTACAAGATTTTTCCAATAAATTGAAATGTAGAATAATATTGAAAAGATTCGAATGAAATTTTAGATGTTGTTTGTGGTTTGATCATATTAAATGGACTGGATAATTCAAAAAGTTTGAAAACTATTGTTTGTCGTATCAAAGTTTTTAGTGATTCCTGTTTCAAAGAGGATAATTACTAACGCTAGGTTTGTTACAAAAGCGGCCAGATAAAAAAAATTGAGGGAGTTATTTGGATGACTAAAACAAGCAGATTCGATTTCTACAAAATCAAATATTTGCACATTACGTACTTAAAAGGGGTTGTAACTCGATGAATTTTACACCACTTATGGATTTAGATACAATCTTGTGGAGTAAATGTTTATTTTGTGTTTAAAAAATCACATTTTGATCGTGTGAATTGATAAAACTATTTTTTAGTCGCGTGAAAGCTAAATATCAAATTAAAATACTATTGTCACCAAAGGAATCAGCGTATTTACAGTGGGCTAGGTAATTTACTCACGATCGTGCGGTAAAACTGTCTCAAGATTATTTACAAATTATGTTTATAAAAAAAATGAAATTTAAATTTTTTTTAACACCTTGAACTTCAATTAAATTGACAATATCTCTTGTTGTGGAAGCATATTGTTAATTACAAATTAGTTAAGATAGTAACACGCTGTCATTTTTGACGGTTAATGAAAAAGTCATTAAATTAATAATTTTTTATAAAATTTGTTGGCCAAAAAGTTTGATACAAATTTTCTGCGTGTTAACAATTTTACAGCGTTCAATTACCAAGACAATCAGATAATTTAAAATTAAGTTACTACACCCGAATGTTAACTATTTCCACATAAACATTATGTTTACAGCGCGAGCGAGAAACTAAAAGAAACAACAAAAACGATTAAACGACTATTTTTTGTTCAAAATTACTGAAAATTTTGGATTTAAATTTTAATTATTGTTTTAATTAGACAATATTGAAAATACTTTTCAACAACTAAAATTCTTTATCATTTTTGTATCTCTTATTTCGTTTTCTAAATAATTCTTGTATTTGTCTCTTGCACTTGGACCGAATAAGCCCGAAAATTATAACAATCTATAGGATTTAAATGATTTAGTATCAAACATAAATATGCTTTATAAAAAGTGATCATTTTATCAGTTTTTTTTGCCTGGAGCTTTATAGGTAACTTCGTTTAAATTTCAGACTTTTTTGGACAATAACTCTTCCTGCTTTTACAAAATAGAATTTTTAAGATATATATTTACATAAGCGAATATTTTGTGTAGTATTAATATTTTTTAGCTTTATAATAACTGAATTATTTGCCCAAGGAGGTGAGATTTTTAAAACTTATACTTATTCTCTCAAAAAAAAAGCAATTAAAAAAAATGGTTGGTAAAATAGTACCACATTTTTTGTAGAAGGGCTTCTTATACAATTTTCTAAGGTCTGCGAACTTATGCTTACCTAAGAGAACAACTCATTTTTAACAAAGCAAAATTTACTTTTTACTAAATTTCAACTCTTTTCTCGTTTACGGATTTTAGTAAATTCTAATTGTTACTAAAAAAATCAAAGTTAACTTATTAAAAATTTAACGTCGGCCTAACTTTGCCGAATCAGAGCAAGCTTTGGTTTGTCATATTTTTGATAGTTTTGCTTGATTGACAAAGGTTGCAAAGTCAACTCGAATTCAGTACATTTTCGTTTTTACTGTAGTATTCGATATACTGTCATTTTTTGGATTTAAACCAGGGGTTGACATGTTATATGGTTTTTGGTGTATTTTTTCTTCTGAATTTTTTTTATAGAATATTACTGTCTTTTTACTTTTCTTTAAATCTTTTTTTTTGTTGTTTCTTTCTTTCCAATCGTCGTTTTTGAAGTAGTTACCTAGAATATCTATCGTTTTTCTCTACTAATTATTGTCATTTTTCAATTTCTTCTAGAACCTTCTTTTTTGTTGTTTGCTTATATTTCTATCCAAATTTTTTAAGCGTTTCAAAAATTATTTAGTTTTTTTTTGAATCTTTATATGATTCTCTTAGCGTCGTCATTAATAAAGATTTTTTAGAAATTTTTTTTGGCTCTAAAATCTTTTTGTTCTTTTTATTCCATGCCGAGGTTTTTTAAGTTCTTCTAGAACTAACTATTGCTCTTTCTTTACAAACTCTTGTTTTCTGTAGTAATTTTTGTTTCAAACGCCGTTGCTAAAATCTTTTTTTTTTTGTTTAAGAATTGTTCTTTGCTTTTCTTTTTCTACCAAACATTAATTTTTAAATTCTCTTAGGATCTCTCTTTGTTCTTTCAGGATCTGTTCTAATTCTGGGTTCTATGGGACGTCTTTTAACTTTTTCTAGAATTTTTTTTGCTCTTATTTTTTAGGAGCTTTTTTATTTCTTTCTACTAATTATTGCTTTTTTTCAATTTCTTCTAGAAACTTTTTTTTTGTTTTTTTGCTTATCTTTTTATCCTAATTTTTCAAGAGTTTCAAAAATTGTTTTTTGTTTTGCTAGAATCTCCATAAGTGTTTCTCTGTGTGTCGTCATTAATAAAGATTTTTCAGGGATTTTTTTTGGCTCTTTAAAATCATTTTTGTTCTTTTTAATCCAGTTGAGGTTTTTTTTTATTTTTTTACCACTCACTGTTGCTTTTTTACAAACTGGCGGTTTTTGAGTATTTTTTGTTCCAAACGCTGTTTCTAAAATTTTCTTCCGTTGTTGAAGAATTCTTTGTTGCTGTTCTTTTTCTAAAAAACGTTGATTTTTGAATTCTCCTAGAATCCCTCTTTGTTCTTTCAGGATTTTTTTGTTCATATTTTATGTGAACTCTTCTAAAATTTTCTTTAGTTTTTCTAGAATTTCCTTGACTTTACAATAAATTATAATTTACACATATATTTATATATTAGATATTTTTTAATGTTAGAAAGGAGGAGTTTCTCGTATGGAGATGGGTAAAACATTATAGAATTTAATACAATAGTAGCTTATACCGTAGCGAGAAATAGTAAGTCCTAGAGAGTTATAAGCAAAGTCCCGATTTCTTGTCTCATAGTGATGATAAGAATATAAAAATTTGGTTATGTTATTTACTTTTCTTCTTACATTTATAATCAAAATTCAGTTGTCAGATTTAACATATTAGATAAAGTCGTTGAAAACTTGTCGACCAAAAAGTTTTATACAAATCTCAAGCCTTAGGTCATTTTACAGTGCTTCAACTAATAATACATACCCCCTACGGCTTGTCGCAGTGTAAATTAATACCTATTACTTTCGAAAGTAAATAGCTATTTTAATTCTGATATTATAATGTACTAACTAGTATAGTTTCCAAAAATAAAAAAGAATAAATTACAATTTTATTTTCAGTAAAGAGGAAAATACTGTTTAGTTATTTACAGCAAGGAGAAAATGTAAAGTTTTAATTAAAACTTTGAGATACATGGCTGGTGTTTTGTTAAATTAAATTGAAAATTATTACTCGTGATTTTCATTGTCATGTTATAACAATATTTTACTCAAATTAATTAATAATTAAGCTTAAGTTGTGTTTATTACTCACAAAAAGTTAGTTATTGTAGTTTTTGATTTTTTTTTTGGTAGAAATGACGCTACTATTTAGGCTTGTACACAATTTTCTCTTAGAAAAATCGTCAAGCTTTTGTGTTATCGATCCCTCTCTGCGCTTTGTCGTCCAAACTGGACCACCTTTTCCTTGTTTACACCGCTTTTTAACCTTGCTATATTCCGTTTCTCGGCGAATACGATTCAATTTAAGTAATTTTTTGGCTTTTCTTTTAGTTTTTCTTCTGGGAGCACATAAATTGCTCAAACTTTCTTTCTAATAGAGACATATATGTTATTTATTTTCCTGCAGTATCTCGAAAATTCTAAGCTATGAGATGATAAAATTTCAAGTTTGTTGCATTCTCTAGATTTTTCTTTTTCTGTTTTTCCAGATCCTGCATTTTTTCAACACACCGCCACAAGTAACGGAACAGGAACTAGTCCAAGTATTTCAAGATTATGATGTTGTTCCTCCTAAAGCAGTTAAACTTTTTCCTATGAAATCTGAAAGGTCGAGTTCTGGACTTCTCGAATTTGAAGATACCACCGAGGCTGTTGCTGCTGTTATGGCGTGTAATCATGCCGCTATTGAAAGTCCAGGTAAGATTTTTTTTACGTGTTAGAAAAAATAGTGGATGATACGCGTGTATAATATTTTTTGATTGTGACACACTTCACTGTAACTAAATTGACGTATGTATATTGTGGTTTAATTTAATTATTCACACTGATTGAATAAACTGAATGATGGGAAGTCTGGAATTGCCTGGGTTCTGCAGGCGTCAGGGGGATAATTTACTTAAATGAACTGTGAATAATTATTATGCGGGTACACAGAATGTAGAGAGTAATACAAGAGGATTATTATACAATAATTTGTAAATAAATTTACGAACTGGCTTTTCCGAAATTAATTAATTAATAGGATACCTACTACAGTTTGAATTATATTAATTAAAAGACCACAAATAATATTAATTAATTTTATTTATTACAATTTTATTTATTTTAAAATGCAAATTTGTTTTAATATATTACTTTGAAAGTGCTTTCACAAAGCAAAAACAATGTGTTTGTTATTAATATTAATTAATATTATTAAAATTCTTTGTTTTATTTCGAATTTAAATAACAAATATGTAATCAATAAATTTTGTAAATATTGAGAGCAATATAAATATTATGTAAACCACATAAGCTGAAATTTAACAAATATTGAGTTACTTAATAACTACAAAAAATTAATTTTATTTTTTATTGCAATAATTTATTGGTGACAGTTTTCTGAACTCAAAATCAATAAAGACGTTTTTGAGGAGATATACAGGGTGGTTTATTTTCGATGGATTTCAAAAAGGTGAACATTCAAAAACGAAATAGAATGTTTCTGGTTATATCTTCGAAAAAAAACCGCTCAGGCCTTCAAAGGGTCATAAGTAACTTTACCCTTTTGGCGGGGGCGGCTTTTTTAGGATTTTGGATAATTAGGGGGGTCAAGTGGCACATTATTGGAAAGGTAATTAAATCCTCTTTACAACGATGTTCTTGTTTTCAAAATGTGGCCAGTATTTTTTGAAATAAAATAATTAATTTAAATCGTAATTTATTTATTACTTTGTAGCTTTTTTAATTAAAAAAAGAAGAATTGGAATGTCTTGTATTTAATTTCTATTTTTTTTAAAGTCATTGTGGTGCAAATAATGACTCTCTAACATTAATTTTCTAATTTAAAAGCATTATAATATTGTAGAAATAATAACAGGGGACATTTATTTACTTCATAGACACTGGTTTTAAAAAAACGCAGATTGTTTTACATTTTTTAAATTAATTATAAAATCAATGTTTACAAAATACATTAAACATTTGATTTATTATCGTTTTATATTTTTTTAAATTAATTATTAAAATAATGTTTATAAAATACGTTAAACATTTATTGGACTGATAAAAAACACAATTTATTAAAAATAATAATAATAATTGAAACGGTAATAAATACGAGTACGTGGCGCTTTATGTTTTTTGTAATGAATAATTTTTAAATAATAAAAAATTAACGTTTTTTTTTCTATAAAAACTTAGTTTTAATTTCTCTGAAGTACTAGTCTAGATTTTAAAAGAAGTTCAGAATCGAAAAGAGCATTTAATTAACTTTCTAATGTTGTTACCACTACAGTTGTTTTTTAACATTTTTATAGTGTAGCTGCCCCCGCCAAGGTGGTGACATATCAATGTTGATATTCTAGATTTTTTTATTTTATTCTAGATTTATGCTAGTCTTTATAACAAAATAATCAAAAATACCTAAAAACTTCCATCTTTCTTTTTTGATAAATCAGGCTGTAAAATATCCGACAATCACAAAAAAAACAAGTAATTCTACATATTACTTACTATTTTTTGAGTAAAATTATTATATAATCAGTTTTCAACTGCTGTTTTTTATTTTTAGCGGTTTTTTATATGTATTTGTCCGATTTTTCAAACTTTGTAACTTCTTTATTTTTTAACCGATTAAAAAATTAAAAAGGGGGCTTACTCGTTCTATAACAGATTTTACGTAAAATCACGCACAAATTATGTATAAGTAAATATAATTTTTTTATTTTATTTTTAATTTTATTATACACAATATTAAAATTATTTTATAGAAAATTATAATTGGCTGTGGTTTTTTTTTACAAAAATTTGGTGCGAAAGTTTTTCTGAATGATCTGTTCTATTTTTGTGAGTTTTGCTTTAATTCATCATATTCTCGTTCTCACCTTATATTGACGACAGAATTAACCGATGAGGTAATTTTAAATTGGACATAAAGTCATTTAAAAGTGAGTCAAAGCGTTTTTAATCGCCACAGTTTAGATTTTTTGTAATTTAATTAATTTGTGGAATATTTTAGAATTTTTTTCAGTAAGTAACGTAACCTACTATTAGATGAAATTGATTTTTGGTGTAGTTAATTAGTTAGCATTCGAATGCTTTATTTTTCTTTACTATAAACTATGTTTTTTTTAAAAAAATAATTATTGTTTGGCGATTTTGAAAAAACAAAGTAAGAACACAAAAAAATTGCACAAAATATTTAAGGAATTGACAGACTCTCCATTTCTTCTCCGTTTTAACATAGTAGGCATGTCTCGAGTCCCTACTCAGTGCAATCGCGGAAAACTACTATTGATTTGGATCCGATCATGATGTCTGAGGCTCCTTGCTGAAGTTTCGATTAAATAATTTTTGCACTGCTAAAAATTTAGGTATTTTAAAATTTTTACAAATTACGTCAAAACGCGCCTAAATTTTTATTCGGAAAGTCTGAACTATTACAAAAACAAGTATGGCTTTTAAAGGCTTTTGAATCAACATAATAAATAATTATTAATTTTTTGAAACATTTTTTTTAACTAAATGTATGTGAAATGCTTGTTTTTTATGTATTATACAGGGTGTTATGGAAATGAGGTCAAAAATTTTAACCTGAAATACAGCACCACAAATACTAAACATCTGCAAAAAAAATTGGTCCTATCTCAACTAATAACAAAATTACAGTCCGTCATAGTTGGATAAAAAAAATGTTATATCTCGAAAACAGCTTAACCGATTAATACCAAATTTGGTACACAAATGAAGTTGACTGTACTCTTTTTATTTCTACTAGCAAAATTTTGTTGCACATCTCAATTTCAAGTTACGGCACTTTTTTTACCTTTTGGGTAATTAACGAATTTTCTTCTTATTGATTTCGAATTTTTGTAGCAAATATGAATATGCCAGTAGATTCTAAATAAAAATGCAAGAATGCAATATTTTGCTAAAACGTACCATTACTCTGGTGGCGTTTGGAACAATCACATCGAAGCGTACCATTATTATTGTTGTTTACGACGTAAACGTCTAAATTCGCCGCTTCGTTTTTAATTTTTGTGTAAAATGTCTGGGACAGCAAAAAATATAAAGAAACATAAGACTAACTGTTGTGTTTATGGATGTCACATACTTAAAAGTAAAGAAGTGTTAATTTTCATTTCTTTCCACCGCCAAATAGTGGTAAGGTTAAAATCATTAATTTTTACGGTAATGAGGAATTTATGGACAGAAGAAAAGCTTGGGAAAGGGCCATATTAATGGAAAAACCTTCTAAAAAATTTTTAATAGTGTATGGAAAACATTTTCCAGATAAAGACTGCATTTATCGTTCAAGGTTACCTAAAAAACTGCATTTAAAAAAATGAGCTGTGCCTTCGCTTAACCTACCAAAAAAAAAAAAAAATTTGATCAATCATCCCATAAAAATGAATTACACGAGAAGAGAAAACAACGTCTTTTAAAAAGAAATTTCAAAATAGTGAGTTCCAAATGCAAGAGCAAAAAGAAGTTGCTGCAAATCATTGTGATGAAAATATTACATCACTTACCGTCAAAACAAGCTTTTTAGGCACAGTTAGTTATTAGTTTATGGATAATACGCTAAAAATGCACAAAAAAACATGTTATACGTTAACACACGTTATGCTCTCACATGCGGTATGTTTTTTCTGAGTGTCAACTGTCAAATGTGTGTCACACATCACCTGTTAAAAATTGCGAATAAAACTGACTTATAATCTTTAACTTTGCCGTCTTCTAGCTCCTAAACGGTGCAACTTAGTATAGAGGTAAATTGTGTTAAATCCCTTTACTTTGACCTGAAAAACCTATAATTGCTCTATGTTAAAAAAAATTTGTTATACGTTTTGTAATAATTAATTTTTAGGATATAACTTTGTTATCAGTTGAGATACGACAAATTTTTTTTTGTAGATTTTCACTACATGTGGTGCTGTATTTCAGGTTAAAATTTTTGCACTCATTTCCATAACACCTGTATATAAAATAAAACAATTTCACGAAAAAAATTTAATGTTTTTTTTTACATTAGTTGATCAAAATTAAGTAACAAAATCAATTGGTAAAATTTTTAATTAAGAAAGTTAAGTCCGAGTAGTATCCTTAACACAGGAAGAGACCCGATACTCTGATAACTGAGATTTTAGCGGTCAGTTTTAAATCTCACCAGTCGGTTACCATTTGCTTCGATCTCCAAATCACAACAAGAGTCGTATGGTAATTGACTTTTTTTGAGAAAAAAAATTACTATTATGTCAGAATTTATAAGAAAATAAATATTTCAATTATCAATAATAAAATGAGAAACGACACAATATTTCCTAGAAAATTTAATAAGCCATCATCACTATTAAAATGCACACAAAAAGTCGTTGACGTTAATTTGTAATTAAGCCTAAAAGGGAAAAAGTAGCGGTACAAATAAACAATTTTAAAATTGTACAAAATCTATGTGAAAAAAATTAGTGAAAATGTACAATTCGTGTTTTTTTTTTTTTTTTGTTATAATTTGATGTATGAGATACCTGCCATAACCATCGAAAATGAACTCACCTCTCTCTGTATTTGTATTTTATTAACAAGCCAATGCATTTAATTAAAAAAGTTGTATCGCGCCAGTTTAATGACTCGTCACTCAAATAAAATTCTTCGTTACGCCAACTGGTGTCAACAATCGCCATATTATTAAAACCAGTCGTTGTGTTTGGAATGCAAACAACTTAATTTAGTTTTAGGAGTGAAGTGTGTCAACTTTTTAGGTTTCGAGCTAATAGATTGGTGTGTGTTATAGGCACAAAGTTCCCTTTCATAATGAAACTGTGTTTCTCGTCGTCTCGTAGTATGACAATTCGAAATGGTGACAACAATTCCAATGGGGCCGGAGAGAAACGTATAGAGTCTGAACATTAAGTAATAGCTCCATATCCCTTTAATATAACCGATACATATCCTTTCCATATACCGTATGTCCAAAATACGTTATAATCGTTAGTTGAATTAAGGTACTTATGTATCTGTTTTTTTGTTCGATAGAATCTCGTTAAATGAACATTGTTGTTATGTTCTGAAGATTTTTTAATTGTTGATATTATTTATTTCTTTTTTGTTTTGTTACAACCAACGTAATCAAGCAGTAATTTTGCGATTCCCTAAAATGTACTAGACAAATTAGTATTACATATCTTAATGAAATTGAGTGTTAAAAAAAATTCAGTGTGCAACACGAGTTTTTAGGGCAATTTTTAAATGTTTTATTGCAACGACATTAGACGTAATGTTTTTTAAATAAAGTAGGTTATTTATTGTTAGAATTATTAAATAAAAAATAGGACTGTATATTTTTATTTGCACTAATTACCACCCTAGTACTACAAAGGAGATTTGTTGAGTTGTTATTTATTTTTTCGTTCATTGCTTGTATATTTTCATGAATAAACTTTCTTTTCTTCTATTTTTAAATGTGATTAGCGTATATAGTTTTTTAAAGTGACTTCTGAAGCTGAGAAGCAGTCGGAAGGCGGTAACTATAGTACGATTTATTTTTAGTAAAGCGGCAAATTATAACAATGTTTACTAGAGAATTGTGCCGCTCCAAGGACCTGAAAAACCCTCGACTGTCCTTCAGCTTTAGTCAGTTTGAAAGACTTGACTTTTCTCGATGTTTTCTTTGTGTATATAGATTTGAGAATTTTTTAATTATGTTCGTATTGTAAATAATTAACTGAAGTCAATATTTAATAACTCTAAATTGATTAAAATAAGCAGAAACTACGAAACTGAGCAAATAAGATTACCATATTTAGGAACATATCATATTAATAAAAAATATTTTCAAATTCTATTTTCTGTGCTTTGTACTTTTCATATACTTTGATAGACGGCTGCTAGGATCAAACGAACTGCTTCAGATTAAGGCTTAGCTAATGACAGTTTCGTCCTGTGAATCTAATGTCACTTTAGTTAAATGTCTTCCTAACATATGTGTCTCAGTCTAACTAGGACCTAAAATTTGACAAAATTTGTTAGCTGGGACTGATCATGTGTTATTGATGTAATAGTATTTGTGAATGGGATAAGACATTGTGCAATAAGAGTTTTGCACCATATTGTTCATGTGTTTTTACTTATGATTTTAATATGGTGTAGTTGATGATTTCGAAAAAACATAAAAGACAAATAGTTAGTTCATATCACATAGTATTAATTATTCGTACTATAGATTTAGAATTATTTTAGTGTGCACTGGTCTGGAGCTGTCAATCCAGTGGTAGCAGCTATCTTTTCTGAAATATTCCGTACTTATGGACCAAAAAAAAGCAAGATTGAGATTTGTTTTCGGCTTAAGGCCTTTGCACACTGTTACTGTTGTAGGAAACTCAAAACTATCGATAGATATTGGTGATTTCTAGGTGATAAAATGATTTTCATTGATTATATTTTTTTGAATAAACACATATCTAAAATCTCGAGAAATTTATCAGACTCAGTGTTTATTTTTTTTTATTTTGGCGAATTTGCATATCACGTAATCAATGAAAAATCAAGCTCTTGATGTGTGTTATTAATTTTGTAGTATTCTATAAAACTGCATTCTATAATATATATGTCGTAACAAAACATTAGTTGAGTCAATTATCTGTGCCTATAGCAGTGGTAGTCTATCTTTGTCTATCACACTCTACTCCAACTCTATACCTTTACTACCTTGTTTCTCTCTGTGCTGTGATAAATTTCTCATAAATTAATCCCAAGACTGCTATTTATTATAAGCAATTGTATATAACTAGAAATGATGTTGATTTTTTATTTTAGTTTAATTTTTGAATATTATTGAGAACTGGGCAAGAGGGAGCAACGAATTACTTAAATTTCCCTTTGTGTTGTGTGATTTTTTAAAAATTTATTTTATATCACAGAGGGAGACAAAACACACCATACCTACAACAATGCTTACACGTTCAAAAATACATCAAACATGCGTACAGACATGACAAGTTAAACATAATACACAAATAATTATAAGTAAATGTATGTATTTTCCGATGCTGTGTGTATATATTTAAATTATTCAAAGTATTATAATATACGCGTAATTGTATGCCAAATATTTTCTGGCATTTTATTTTTGTATATGTATTGTTCCCAAAGACAGTTTTTCATATTAAATTTTAAAAAGATTATGTACATATTGGAACATACCATCTACAAGGATAGAATGGCTAGGTTCAGTATTACTAAAAGTCAATTCGTTTTTTCGATAATGTAAATAAGTTATATTTCAGCGCTGAAATAAGTAAATTCATTACAAATTCATGTGTTTTTGAAGTGTAAGAGAAATCCCGACAAACCTATCCTTCATTAAAAAAAAAAACAAATTAATAGGTGTGTTCTAGCAACAAATTAGAAATGCACATGCGCAGCAGCGTTGTAGACGCCCATAATTATTATTGCGCATGCTTAGTTCAGTTCTGAGTTGGTGCTAAAGCGTTGTGGGAACAAACCTAATAAATACCAAAAAGTACCTTTGGTATTATCAAATTTGGCTGTGGCAATGATGTGAACACACCAAATTTGGCTTCTCAACACAATTTCAGTGATGTAATGAAGCGCCAAAACTATGCTACAGCTTGCAGTTAGGTAAAGTATTCAACATTACAGCCCTATATATAAGTTACTTCCATTTTTGGATGGTTTTAACTGAGGATTGGTAAGTCCACATGTCATTTTATGGTATCTTTAGAATATAGGAATGACAAAATAAAACGAAAATTAGTAGGCAGCAGACTTTCAGTACAGTAAACACAAAACTGCTCCTAAAAAAAGAAAAAGTTGCCGAAAGTTGCAATAAAATTTAATAGATAAGTAAAAAAAAAAATTAATTTATGACAATGCTCAAGAAAAATTTGTTGTAATGGCAAAATAAAATATTAGAAAGGAGTATTCACTCGTCGGTGTAGATCAGTGGTTTCCAAACTGGGTGTGCCGCTGGGGTGCCGCGAGATTTCGGTGAAAAGAAAACATGATAGAGGGAACTGTAACAGCTAAGGTGATATCGAACCCGGGGGTGCCGCGGGAAAAGAGAAATCTTAAGAAGGGTGCCGTGATGGCAAAGAGTTTGGGAACCACTGATCTAGATCCACATGAAAATAAACAAGAGACGGAGAACGTCAGCTGCCATGATCCGTTCAGACCAACAGATTACGAAAGAATACTAATTAATTTTTGTATTAAGAAAAAATAATATCTAGTGATGTACCGACTAGAGCTTGAGCCGACTTGTTGGCGAATCCTGCAATTAATAAGTTTACTCCCCTGTTATAAACAGAAAAGAAAGCTTATTTTTGCTGAGGAATAGTAGGTATGCTGTAAAATGAGTTTTCAATTAGACTATATTAATGAACGCGTATCAAAAAATCAGTTTATGGTTTATAAAAGGAGCGCGAAGCAGGAGCGGAAAAAATAATTGCTTATATTGACGTAAGAAACAAATTCTTTGTATTAATTTTATAATTTCCTTTTTTTAAACAAGCAGGAAGCAGGAGCAAAAAAGTGTCCACATTTACGTAAGAAACAATTTTTTTATACAAACTTGTTTATAATTTGCTTTTTTGAATTTTTTTAAAGTACAAGGTAAAATTTTGGTTTTTAGGATAGGCATAAAACGTTCCACGCTGTCTATTATGGAGACAAAATTTGAATTTTGTTTTTAAATATGGTCACAAAATTATTTATTACTCAATTTTACTTATAACTGTTAATGGTGTAAAACGTAATCTTTCAACAATTTTTTATAATTGTTTTTAAATAAAAGTATAAAGGCGACTAGTCGCTGATTTTTGCACAATATTCGCTGATTACGGTGGTCGAATAATCAGCTTATCATACTAGTCGGTACATCTCTAATAAAAACAAAAAAATATTGGAAAATATTTGGCTCACTTATTTGAAAACACTGCGCAAATAGTTAAAGCTACAAAAATGTTAAAAGGAAAGTTTAGAGAATTAAACCTGGTATAATAAAGTCCGCGAGGCGATATATCGATCTCTAACGTATTTAAGCATAAGAGATGAGAAATAGGTGAACAATAAGAAATCAAAAGATATTAAAAGAGTAGCTGAAGACGTCTGGAAAACCTGGAACAGTCAGGGAATTTGATCTTTCTAGGTAACTGGGTTCGCTGTAATGCATTTCTGATATCTATTCTCTTTGGTTTTAAAATGAAAATTATTTACTACATTGTATCCAACAAATGACACTAAAGTGACTACAGAAAACTGATATTTTTGACATTTTTTGGAGGTTTATCTGTGTGTATAGTGGGAGTTTCGACAAATATTAACATTAAGAATAAATTTGACAATTATTATTTTGTTTAGTAATTTTATTGTCTGTTCTCAAAAATATCACTTTGATAAACCGCTGAACTCAATTCAACTCGTTTTCTATTCAGTTTCTACTAACTAGTTGTTGTCTTTTCGTTGCTTATACATATAACGGTAGGTCGCTTTCTAGTATTTACTCGAATACTCAGCATTTTTATCTTTGTTTACCTAGAATGATGACTCATCCTTTTTCGAATCTAGTCAATGGTCATGACGAATATTTCCCAGAATTACGCTTTATAATATGAGTCATAAATTACAAAAAAACATTTGATAAAGGGTTGATATCTCGAGAAATTAAGACATTTAATTAAGACAGATTTTGTCACTTAGAAGCTTTTTGTTAAACAAATATTTTGTATAAACAGAGTTCATAAAAAATAGGACTAATTTATTTTTTTTAAAGTTGTAGTGTAAATTAGAATTTTTTTAAATTTAATTACGTGTTCAGTTATCTCTCTTGTTGTACAAAAGCTAGGTAAGTTCTCTTTTCTACAAGACTGTTAAAAGTGGGCTTTTTAATTGTCATTTTTGATGTTAAAAGTGTCATTTTTTGACAAGCGTGTTAAAAATAAGTTACTTTTAACACTAGTGTTGAAAGTAATTCAAAGTTTATTTAAATTTTGTTTTGAAAATTAATAAAACGTTTTAACAAACACATGAACAACTTTTTATTTTAAATAAGTACAAACCAACATTTTAGCTAGTTATTAGTATTAACATTTATATTAAAATTAGAACAATTTGAAATTTTAATTCCCTGCGGAGCCATTACACTTAACCTGGTTTTACTGTCAACATGTGTGACACATCTATTTCCTGTAGAAATACTACTGGTAGTACTGGTGGTCTTGCTAGTAGTTGCAGCAGTAGGAAATATTTGGCACGCAATTTCCTTCTTCTGTTCCAGTGAATTTTTAATGTAGCCTTCAGCTACTGTCGAAGATTTCCATCCTCCATGTCTTTTGATGGTAGTAAGATTTGCACCAGAATCTGCGACCATGTCGCCGACGAACGACGAAAACAGTGTCCGGTGTAATATTGATGATTTGGTAGATTTAAGAACTCTGCAATGTCGGCAGGCATTTTACCAAACATGTTAATTCCAACCGGATTCTTCAAACATTTATTCTTTATATATTTAAGAAAAAGTCGTCTATGGTCAGCGTTGGGTGGCCGGAGTGCTATATACTTTATAAAAAAGTTTAAATAGAATTTACCAACAACACTGAAAGTCCGAGACACTTTCGTTTTGGTATCTGGTATGGTCACAACAACCGAAGTGCCCAAATCTTCGATATTGTCGATGGTCATCTGACACAATTCCTCCCGGCGATAAGCTCCAAAGACACCCACTATTGCTGCGACTTTTATCATCAAATATTTTTCGTCTTGTGCTTCTGTGAGAAATTTGTCGATATGCGACAACGTCAAAACTTTTGACTTTTTGCTTGATATCATTTACTCTTCCGTTTTAAAGAAGCAATAAGTTTATAATGTTTGCTTATATCTTGATCTTGCTTTATTTTTAACATAGTTTTAATCATGGAATAACGTGCCCATAGCGTTGACGATTTTTATATGTTGGCTTTTTTCTCAAAATATGCCAGTAAAACACTTTCGTTACATTTCCCAAGGATCTTTATAATGTTGCACCATTCCGAAAAGCGTCTATAAGCGATTTCGTACTGTTCTTTTGATTTCGTCGGCAATAATTCCAATGTTGCTCGACTGGCGGCTTCTTCGATTTCAGCAGGGATGGATTCATTACACTCATTATCAAGATTACTCATTATACTCATAATATTATCAGAAAATGCTGTCAATAATTTTGCGTGTTTTTTTTTTGTAACTAACAATAGCACTGGCTGCTACGAAAATTTTGTGGTATTATAACGTGTGGTATTATTTTTTGATTTCTTATTTTTATTGAGTTTAAAGTTCTTTCGATTGTTTTGTAGAAAAAATACTGTGTGATATACGTGTTAAAAGTGATTTTATTTTATTCGTGGTGTTGAAGAACTCGCTACGCTCGTTTTTTAATCATCTCCACTCCCAAAATGAAATCTTACTTTTAACACTAATATCATAAATAACTATTTTTCTTTTTTTATAGTTTTTACTTAGCAATAAGCCAATTAATTTTTTTCTAACATCTTTATTTTTTTCTTACTTAGAAATTAACCATTTTATTAAATTATTTGTTTGTTGAAATTTAAGTTCGCTTTTCAAATGATTTTTGTTCTACTTAAATCCAGTTTAGATGTAATTATTAAACTTAAATTTTACGTTTTTGATTTAAGTATTTATTTTGTTTTGTCATCCACATTTGTTTTTCTTTTTCCAAATTTAAATTTTTCGAAATAAAAATCAATTTAATTACAATAAATCTTTATTAAAAAAGTGTACATAAAGTATTTAAACACGCCATTTTAGCCTAATGTAGTTAGAAAAATATTTCCTTAATTTGTAATTGTGTGCTGATACCTTATATTGCATTTGTTATTGTATTCGGATAAAATGTTTAAATACTTTGCAAAAAAATTGTACACTTTACTATAATATTAAGTAACAACCTTCACCTTGCGCTATAAAATGTATGATACATTTCTACAGGTTGATATTTTTACAAAAAATAGTGTCAGTTTTTAAAACTTGCATAAATTTCGTTTCTATCTACATTTCTTACAAAAACATTTTTGACCAGCAAAAACGACTAACGATAACAATATGAATTTTTCTCTTAAAATTTCATCTAAGTTAATTTCGGAAAATTTTGTAATTTGTGCGAAAAGCTTGTACAAAATATTGTAGAAAATATCTTCCAGAAGAAGTGATTTGTTTTTAGCCGCATTTCAAGAGCCTCTTTCGGGATCTCGGTGGTTCTGATTAGCGGCTGGCACTTGTCTGGACCCTTCTTGCGCATTTTCTTCTAGAGTTTTAATTTTCTTATTTTTTTCTGAAAATATTTATATCAAAAAATTAGTTTTTCAACTTAGGAGAGACATACTGGCAAGCTTGACCATAATCACGCCCCACCAGATCGACCAACCCCATCCGACCAAACAAAACAAAACCGTAAAAAACTGGCCGAAACCAATGATGAGGTCGATGATAAAGGCACCAATGCGCGATCGTGGACCGTCTTTCTGGGAAAAACGCGCTTTGCCGATGCATAAACAGAACATTCCGCTGAAAATGGTCCCTGGAAAATTTTTGGGTGGTTTTTTACTAATTTTTTTTATAGAGTATGTCCCCGGATCGACTTTAAAAGAGGGAAAAATATCTTTTTTTTATTTCTCAAATAATTTTATTTTTGTTGATTTGCTCTGCTTGTTTTTAAACCCATGAAAGACAAATTATTTTTTATTTAACTCGAAATGCTTTCGAGATAATGCCATTTTATTGCTAGAAATATTCAAATTAGGCTAAAGTTTTATTTAATAAATTTAACAAATAGTAAAGAGAAATAAAATTCTCAAAAAGCTGAACTATTAATTTTCTATTTAAATAATGCTTCTCTTTTTTCTGCACAGATTTCAATGCGAGCTCTAAATTCATTGAAACTGCATTTTATTTCTAAGGTTGATAAGGACTGGACTGCATTTTGTATCCTATTTTTTAATTGTTCTACATCATTGTCTAGTAGCTCGCTGTACACAATTTGTTTTGAAAAACGGCACAGATAAAAGTCCATTATTGTGAGATCAGGACTTTGCGGTGGCCATAAAATGCTAAAATCTCTCCCTATCCAGTTATCATGGAACTTTGTATTGGCGAACAATGCCGGCTTAATGAGCAGGGCATCCATCGTGCTAGAAAAACATTTTCATTCAGTAGTTTAGCAACAATTCATTCATTTTATCAGTTAAAAAATTTTGCAACATTTTCAAATTTAAATGGCGGTTTAAATTTTGATCAAAAATAAGAAATTTCTCTTTTAAAGTCGATCCGGGGACATTTTATATTTTTTGTGCCATTTTTTTTTTACCTGTACCAGGCACAATGCAGTTCATAACAAGACAAAACCAAGCTAAATATACTGGAAGAACAGGAATTGCCGCTTTCATGTGGGACGTGTGCTCCACTAAACTAGCGTCAAGTTTTGGTTTATTATCCTGAAAAAAAATTTTTACCTGAAAAAATTTTTGGTATGTAAAGTACCTCAACAGGAACAGAAGGTGTTAAACTCTTCTTTTTACTCATCATGGAAGCTCTTCTACTATCTTGCACTTCTTCAATTTTCGGTGCCTTCTTCCGACACTTATCCAAACAAAACATTCTTCTGAAGAAACCAGAACATCGTGATCTGAAAATACATTTCAAAAAAAAAAACTTCAAAGAGAATCAATTACTTTTTAATATTCGGCGGATCGCTCAAAATACTATCTCTTCTTTCCGCCACCCAACTCTCCTTCCGTTTCCCAGTTGGGAAACACCCAGTTCCAGTATCACCAACTTTATTTTTCTTGCAACACTTCATCCTATCCCAGAATTTCGGTTTAGGTTCGTCTTCTTCAATATTGATGGTAACATCAGGTTTCTTCTTTCTGCAATTGAAGCAACCAGTTTTTCCAGATTCTTCACTTTTCTTTTGTTCTTCTTTGTTTTCGTCTTTTTGTTTTTTGCATCGGTTACATGACATTTTCTTTTTGCATGTTGAGAAAAATCGCGTGCATGCATTGCTTTTGGGTGGTTCTTGGGGTTCTTGCTGGGACTCGTTGGGCTGGTTAGGAGGGGGTAAACTGTAATGCGAAATAAATTATAGCGCTGGTGAAGGACGTGACAAATATTGTAGGTGTGAAATATTCAAAAAAAAATTTTTCGAAATATCTAATTAAATTAGATAGATCTCTTTTCTTCCAAAATGGTCACAAGATAAGTTTGTAATTTTTTTTGTTGGTGAGGTATCGAATGCAATAAGCAAAATTTTTGCAAAATTGGTGATGAGTAGGGTGAAATTTATTATTCTTTGAAACTACTAAGCCTTAAAAAATAATTTTTTTCTTGTACTTTTCTATTGATTACCGAAACTCTTACATTAGCACGCACTTGATTATATCTTTAAAAAAAATCTCATACCCTCCATTTTCTAGAACTCCATAGCCATTATACTCCTCATGTAAGGGCATAACGTAGATGTACGTCATTTTAGCAAGTTGTTCCTTTTTCCACAACATTTATATTTCTTTTTCACTGTATTCTAAGTGTCTGAATTTTTTAATAAATCAATTTTGCACAAATTTTAAACGCTTTTAGTCACCGCCATAAACTAATAAAAACATCATGTTTTAATAAACACTTGACTTTAAGGCCACTGTTGTAAATAGTAAAAATTGATTTGTTAACTTTATGTTCCGCACTTTCCAACACGTCGATGGACGCTTTCACGGCTTCAATGCGGCCGCAAACGTCTTATATTATGCTACTGGACAACAGCCAAGTCTTGACCAGTGGCGGCGCTAATGAATTTTTCATATCCTTAGACCTTTTTGATAAATCAGTTTAATGAAACTCGCATTTACATACTCGCATTATTTTAATTTTTTATTGTTTTCTTAACAAAAAAGAAGAAATATTTCAAGATTGAAAATGGTGGATGCGCCGGGTTAATCTATTTTTCTTAATTTGTTACTATTAGTACAGAGTTGTTAAAAACAGAAAATGCTTTGGTTTTGGACACTAGCAATATGCCATTTACTCGTTTATTTGTTAAAACAAAATTAGCTTGCAAGCTGAAAAATGGTGGATGCGCCGGGTTACTACATCTCATAATTTGTTATTATTAGTACAGATTAGATTAGTATATATTGTAGTATGGATTAGTACAGTTATTATAAGCAGTAAATGCTTCGTATTAAAAACTCGTATTATACTAATTATTCATTGTTTTGTTAAAACAAAAATTAGTTTAACAAGCTGAAATGGTAGATGCGCTGGGTCACTCCATGCTACAATTTATTACTTTACAGTTACTAAGAAATTAGTTTTGGCTATATGCATTTATAAAAAATAATAAATGCATTGATTTTAACGACTTGCAACATACCAATTTCTCATTGCTTTACCAATAAATTTATTTGTTGGTTTGAAAAATGGTGGATGCGCCGGGTTAATTTATGTTCTATAATTTGTTACTATTAGTACAAAGTTATTAAAAATAGCCAATGCTTTGGTTTTGGAACTCGCATTTTGCCTATTAGTCATCGCTTTGTTTAAAAAAGGTTAGCAAGTTGGAAAATGGTGGATGCGCCGTGTCAACCTATGTTTACAATTTGTTTTGTAAAAAATTAGTTTTGGCTATACAGGGTTATCAAAAATAGTAAAAGCATTGATTTTAGGCAGTTGCACTATAGCAATTTTTCATTGCTTTGTTTAAAAAAATATTTGGTAGGTTGAAGATGGTGGATGCGCCGGGCCAGCTTATTTTCCTATTTGTTACTACACAAATTTTAGGAGTAGTAGATGCTTTGATTTTAGTCTTTATTAACTTATGGTTTTGCAAAATTTTGTCCCGCCACTGGTTGTGTGAACACGCCATTTTCCACTTGCTGACCATTGTAGACGCCAAGATCACGCAAGCGGCCAATAACAAGAAACCCTTTGCCCCTTCTTGAACCACCTTAAAATCGAGTTTTGAGGGTAATCTGTGTCATGGTTAAAATTTCCCTCTCCCTTGAAATATTTGCGTCAAAAAATTGATGATTAATTGACCTTCACACCTGATAAACGAAGCTGTGATTAATGACAGTTATTGATTTTTCACAACTAAGAGTAAAATTTGTTTTTGAAATTATTACAAATAACAAAGTTAGAAAAGCATAAAACAACATGAATGGAAGGAAGCGACGCAATTAATTTTGGAATATTAGGGTTGAGACCTTGAAAGTTGGTAAATTAACGTTTTGTGTGGATTTTAAATTGACTTAATTATGTTTGGGTTTTATATTCATTGTTGATATAAATTTGTCTTCTGATAAAGTTAATTACCTACCGAGCCGCAGTATTGTCAATATTGTGATATTTATTGTTCAGTGGGGTCTCGTTATTCTGTTAGATATACTGGATAAATCTGCCACTGATGTATAGACAACTACCGTATCCAATTTTCAGGAAAAATGTGACCTACATAATTATTTATTTACTTATTTACAAGAAGGGATTTCTATTTTCAAACCGAGATAATCTGTCTATCAAGTATTATAATTTAGGGAATTACGTCATTCACATTCTACGAATCATTTTAGATTTACATATTTAACCCATATTATAATCTAATCAATTAAGGACTATATTTGTTCTACATTTTTCTAGTTTAGCTTTGATAGTGTGAAAATAAGAGTACTAGTTATTTATGTACGTCTGCGTATATAAAACTGAATTATACCGGGTGAATCAAGTTTTATCCGCACGAAAACGCCTCTGATGTAATAACTGAGGTCCTATCAGTCAGTTAGCACTTACTACAGTCAAGTTTTAAGCCACAACAATGGTCGTGTGGCAAATTTCTGAAAAATACTACAAACTGAAGCAATTGAGCTCTTTTGAGAAAGAAATTTACAATTGTGTCATAATTTATGAGAAAATAACTGCTTGAATATCAAAATAATAATAATAAAAATTTAGTTAGCGATGTTGTTGGAACAAAATGTATATATTGTTACGGAAAAATCTGTTAAATTTGAGAAGCTGACTCCATTAGATTTATAACTTGCTAGAAGCGCTTATTTCCGAATCTTGTGATTTCGTCCTTGGCTCTATATAAGCGAGTTAGCGAAGATACATCGTTGCTAAGTAATTCAACTCAGCGAAACACCGCGATTTTTATGGGCGAAAGACCAGTGATTACTCAAGCGATAGAAGTGAAGTGTTATGGAGAGTTATTTTTTGAGTAATTCGTGTAAAATTGGTTATTAAATAAATTAGAAATCCAAATTTTTAATTAACAACAAATTCAAATTGAGTTCATCTCGTAGTAAGATTTAAGGAAGTTTTGACAGGAACCTGAATATTTTATTTTCTTGAAGCTGACTACTGAAAATGTGTCGAAAAATAACTGAACAGATTCGTTTATTGTTATAAAAGTTTCACCAAAAGTACAAAGACGTCGGTTATAAGAAAAAAAAAATAGTTAAGAAAAGTTCTAGAGGAACTAAAGATGTCTGAATTGTTTTGCTAAGCGGCGTTTAGCAGAACATTCTACCAATGAAAAGAATTTGGGAAAAGACTTTTAGTGGAAAAAAAAACAAAAGATAATTCTAGAAGTTGAAAAACTTCAGGTGGAAGAAAAAGAAAAATGAATGCATGTTCTGTGAGAATAGATTTTGAAAAGAAATTAAGATTGGAGGAGAACTAGAAGAAGCAAAATGACGAAGGAAGGCGAGGGAAAAAGGAACAAAGAAATATTTTAAAAAATTTAGAGAGTTTTGAAAAACATCGTTTCAAAAAACGAAAAAAATAAAAGAAGGCTTTGTAAGAGCAAGATAAAACTTTGAAAAAATAGAAGATTCTTAAAAAGTTTTCGTTTGATGGAAAAAAAGCAAAGGAATATTCTATTTTAGGAGAAAAAAAATTCTAAGAAGGTGTTGGGATAACAAAGGATAATTTTGAGTAAACAAAAGGGAATTCTAAAACTTGAAAAACGATAGCATTGCTTGGGAAAGTAGAGGGCAAATAAAAATCTTTAAATGAACAGAAGAAAAGTCTAGAAGAGATTGATAAACAGCTTTGAAACAACAATAAAAAGAAAAGAAATTTAAAACAAAAGAGGTTCTGGAAAAACAAGGCAAGATTTTAGAAAAGCAAAACATTCTTGAGGAGTTTAACAAACGGCTTAGCTTTTGTAAGTAAAGGGGAATCGGGGATCTTTTTCGGGTTTTCGCAGAAAAGGAAAACCGTACGAAAATTTTAGAAGCTGGAAAAACAGTAGAGCAAAAGGAGATTTTATACAAACAAGGCGTTTTTAGAAGAATTTGAGAAATGACGATTGAAAAGAATGTTCTATGGGCACAAAGGGCACAAACAACTGGAAGAAGTTTTTGAAGAACAAAAGTGGTCTTTAGAAGAAAGTGAAAAAGACGATTGGTAGAAAAAGATTAAGAAGACTTGTAGAAAAACAAATTATGGTTTTAAGAAGTCTTGAATAACAACGATGGGAAAAAAAGGAAGTACAAGAATAGCATCACCTAGAAAAATAACAAAAGAAGTTTTAAAGAAAAAGATTTTTAAAAAAACTGAGAAAAATGACAGCTTAGTGGGTACAATGATCGTGGATTCAGTGTTTAAAAAGGAACTCTTCAAAACAATATATAACAAAAGAAGAGTCAATTAATATTATTGAAAGCTAAAATAAATTATTATTTGATGAAACTAAGAATGATAATTATTAGGGCTTCACATTATAGAAATTAGTTTTGGCAGGCAAGAACTGCAACACTAGAGCAGTTCGCTAAAGTTCTAACTATGATATAAAAAGTTTTTTTGTCCTGATTGTGATAACAAAATTTAATTTGTGAAGGTTTGAGTTCGAAAGCGAAAATGAAAAAAAATAGGGGCTTTACATTATCGTTTCAACGTAACAAGATACAAGAAACATAGGCTTTTAAAATCTTGAAGAATGATTTTAAGATTTTCTAAAAGAAAATAAGAACAAAAAAAGATTTTACTACCACCAATTTTTTAATAATTTTAATTCCAAGAGCAGATTAAAGGGCAGTTGTAGGCAAATAATTTTTTGAACGGTGAAAAGATTAATTAATTTCTTTCTTATCTTAGATCAAGAATCAATTTATGTAAAATTGCTGCTGACGCTAGCATTGTGCATCACACCCTCGATTTCACCAAGGATCGATACAAAATTCATAATAAACCCCTTGAAAATCTGAAATTTGGACAACCCTGTGCGACTGTAATAAAACGTAGATTAAGCCTAATATCACATTGGGACGGTATAACTTTAAATGAAATGCTTTTTATCCTTGATCTTTCGATTAGCAGAATCACTGATAGAATTGTTTACTGAACGCAAAAAGGGATTTTTACTTCCGCGTACACCACTTTTAAAAACTAACGATCGTTCTATTTACATTAAACAAAGCTTTTATCGATGAATTATTCATAGGAGTAGCATACCACATTTTTGAATTCTGACATTTTTTTATTGGAAATAAAATGAAACAAAGCAAATACTGATTTTGGAAAAAAAAATTAAATCTTGTGTCAAATTTAGGTCAAGGAGAACAAATTTTGAATGAAATCTCACTCCTGAAATTTTTGTATGTAATTAAGTCATTATTTCAAAAAAATGCAAATTAGGACCTGTCTTTTTTCATAAAATGTACTTTCCAAAGGCTTCGCATTTGTTCACCCCTGTTATGTCGCGTGTTTCTTAGCAGTATCACAACAATCACTGACCGGTCACGTGACTCACCCTGAAACTACCATTCGCTTCTTGAGATTTCATATTTTTGCATTTTCTTTAAGAGAAAATACATTAGGAATTTTTCGGAGGGTTGAATGCACCTATCACACATTCTGAAGTACTATAGCAATATTTTTTATGAATGAAATTAATCTTTAATTAATCAATTATTATTATTTTGTTATTTTTTTATTTTGTTATTAGTCAAAAAGAAATTGAAAAATTGATTTCAATATTTTGTCTCGGCTTTGACCCTTGAACTTTCCCTGCCGGGTCATTCTTATTGAAAATCATTTTCACACGCACCCGATGGAAATCCAGATATACCACTGGACCACTAACCCAAATATAAACTAAAATTAGTCCTGCACGACAAAACCAGAATCTAAACGTTCATTATTTTTAATTGGGAGTCCGCAATTTGAAACCTCACTCTCCAAGACAAGTAATTAAAAGTAGAACAACTTGAATTATTATTTCCCCTTTCTTTGCCAAGGCTAACACTTACCCCGGCCTCTCCCCAAGCCCATTGGACGTATCAAATCTAATATTCCCACTCTGCACCTCCACATCCATCGGTCGCTCCTTCACCGTTATCTTAATAGGCTTCACATCATGTGCAACAACAGTTCGTGCCTCGATTATCCTGTCATTTGCTGTTTTCTGGACAGAATTCCCGATTTTATGATCCGGACTTATCAATTTACTCATGTTATTCTGCACGTGTTGCTCAAGGACCTTCGCTGGGATTATTCCAGTCGACGTCACGTGATTACTATTTATACCTTCAACTGTCTTAGTGGCGGATTCTTCGACTTTTGGTAAAGCCGAAGTTGCGGTTTTGGTATCCATAACCGGATTTGAGTTCTTGCTGACTTCGTTTGACATTGCTATGATGGTACTAGCAGCTGGAGAAAGTTTTGTAAGCCCAGATTCTTTCATAAGAGTTTGGGAATCAAGGACAGTATCGTTCATTTTATTCATGGCGTGGGAAACACTAGTAGCGCTCAAAATTCGACCATCCACCATTGGCGAGATGGTTTTGTCACTTGATTTGATGGTTTCTTCAATTTTTGCTTCGATTTTTAATGGTTGGGTCACTGTTGTTGTTGTGCTTGATACTACTGCGGTTGTTGAGGGTTGAAGCAAATCGGAGAGCTTAACTAGACTCTCAGATTTCTTCATTTCTTCTTTAGATTCATTCTTCTTAGTTTCTTCATTTTTGTTATTGCTTTTATTGTTCCCGTTGGTCGTTTTTGTGTCTCTACTTGCATCAGCACCTTTATTTTTATTACTATTATTTGTATTAGTGTTACTATTATTATTTTTTTGGTTACCGTTAGTGTCTTTACTCACGATATTTTTATTACTTTTATTGTTAAGATTATTTTTAGCAGTATTGTTGTTATTATTAGAATTTAAATTGATTCTAGAATTCGTCCTTAGCCTACTAACACTTTCTTTCCGATCAACTTTTTTCCGATTTGTTACACTATCCGATTCTGTTTCGCTAAGCACTTGAGGTTTTGGAGGCACTTTTGGTTTAGGTCTACTAAAACTATTAACTTTCGCTTGCACATTTTTATAGTTTTTGACTGGGATCCTCGTTGGTGAAGTGGGATTTTTGCTAGGACTTGGTTCCCTGCTTGTAGCTTTTGAAGTAGGTTTCGACTTTGATGTCCTATTAACAAACGACCGACTTTTCCTCGGCTGACTACTCACATTAGGGAACAATTTTGGGGAAGACTGGGATTGACTTGGCTCAGGTGAACTACCTACAATTGGTGAGAGCCTTTGGAAGGCAGTTTTGGAGTACCCCGGGGGCCTACGAGGACTCGGTGGTGGTCTTGTAGAGACTCTTTTTGGTGCAATATTTGTCAGACTTTGACTAAGCTGCGAGTGGAGTTTTCTTCGGTTAGGTGAAGATTGGTAATCTGTGATTTTCTCTCCGAACGCTGCAGCACTTCCTCGACGAGACAGTCGGGGGATTTTGGAGTGGCTTGGAGAGTCTTGTGGAGGTGGCGATGGGATGGGTGAAGCGTGCCGTGAACCAATAGGGTTGAAGCCTCGACCTCGGAAAGGACTGACCCGACCGGTGGGACTTGGACTCCTGGAGGTGGGCATGCTGCTGGGCTCGGCCAAAATTGCAAAAGACATGTTTTTGTGTCTTCGGGAAGATGGAGTGAGCCTAAAAATTTTGTTTTTAGTTTTGGCTTAAGAAATGTGAATGTTTACCTGTATGGCTGGGGAGCCATAGGTGGATCTTGTGGGGCAGCATCTTCAGGTGGAAGGATTGTGAAAGCTCCAGGTGTTTTATGGCGTGACTCTTCATGATTTCCTGTTCTATTATAAGTGTGTCTGTGTTCGGGCGAACGCATTTTTAAAAGAAAAAAACTAAAAAATATTTAAGGTTTTATTTTGATCTTCATATTCTTTTTCTTGGACTTCTTGAATCTGGAAATGAAATGTTTATTGTAATTGAACTGTGATGGATTAAGGTCAAGAAGCGTATCATTTTTTACGAAACGTTATTTAAAAGGTATCACGGCTTTGCTTGAGATGATTATGTTTATTTCTGTGTTCATTCTATGTAACTAATTATTTGAAACTCGTAGCACACTCTTTACTGTGGTTTTCTGCACAGCAATTGTTATGATCCAGTTCTTGTACAAAAAACAAAGCAGTGTGGCTTTGTGGGGTTTCCAATCAGATGCCCCTCTCTTGTGTAATTCTTAATTAGAAATTTTATAAAGGATGTGCTCCATATAATGTCACGGTTTAACATTCGATGAGCAAGAATGCTTCAATGATTCCGTTGCGTAATTACAAAAATTAATGGTATTGACTTAAAATTTGAAAAATTGACAAAATCACTTTTTGCATAATTCGACTTTCGAAGATTAATTGAGGAAAAGGATAATCACGAAGCATAACATCTTTGATGGAGTGATTAAGATCAATCTTTTGATAAGAATTGCATATGCATTGCAGAAACTTGATCCATAAGCTGATAAATTAAAGATAATGATGCGAAAGTAATCTAATTTGTATTTTATATTAGTCTATTTTAAGATTCGCATTTTTATTTGTTTTTGTGCACTCTAAGGAAAGCGAGTACGAGTTTTTATTTTCATAATTTGTTTAGTCGACGTAAAAGCTGTTTTACACGAAAGTTTTTTAATAGAACATTGAGTATTATTGATTTTTTAAGTTGCAACAGACTGCATATTAAATTCTTAATTTTTCAGTAATTAAACAAAAGTATGGACTACTATAAGTGATCAACCAATCAAATTTATCGGAAATTGAAGAGCGGTTTTGGGTTTTGCCTATGGTTGGTGCATTGCATCTTCGAGTATTATATTTGATTGAAACAGTTCTTTTTAACAAGTATCTAGCAACCCTTTTAGACTTTATCATAAAATTTTATTGTGATTTTACGAAAAATAAATTTATTAGAATTTTTTTTTAGTTTGCATGTATAAAATGTATAATAGAATCAGTGTTGATTGTGATATATTTCCAACAATATTCTTGTAGTGTAAAATACGAAATACCGAGAAAAATATTTTATTAGCAATTAAATAATTAGAAAATACAACAAGAAATGTAAGGTGAAAAACAAAGAGCTTTAAATTATATAATGACTATATAAAAAGTTGAAAAAAAAGTGGAAGCATCTGAAGAATAGCAACAAAGAGATACAGTAAAAGAAAATGACGAACAATAATTGGTGAACAGATGAAATATAGGAAAATAATAAACAAAAAAGACAAGTGGAAATACTACTTAACTACAAGAAGAGATCTAGATTATGAAATATACAATGAGGACAGAAGAAGAAAAAGAAGTAAAATTGATGACACTATAATAGCTGCAGCTGTCTGAATTTCTTAAAATAGTCTTTCCGCTTCAAAATTTAAATTTTGACAACTATTAATGATTATAATGAATTTGAATTATGAATAAAGAGTTAAAGATCAATTAATTACGGAAATATTGATCTGGCAAGCAAAAAGTACGTCTGCATTATCAACTGTTAATACTTGGTAGTATTAAAAACTAATGTCTTTATCAATGTTTATTTTGTCACATAAATAGTAATAAATTGTATTGTAAAAAAATCTTAGTAAATCTCCGAAACGTCGGCAATTTCAATTGAATTTATATTTTTAATCCTGTTCAATCTACGTGTTAATCCACCAAAAGAATAAAAAGATGTTTCTTAAAAAGCAAAAAAAAAAACAAGTGAAACAACATTAAAAACTCAAACAAATATTATAACTAAAAAGGAAAAAATTATGAAGATAATGTTATATGAAGTGAGTTTTTGAAGTTCGAAAAACTGGTAATAAACTCAGTTTATATGCTTCTAAAATAAAGAAAAAGGTAAGAGACTGAAGACAAAACTGACAGAAAATATAAATTAACTTGACTAAAGATCAAAAAGGAAAAAAAGGAAAAATAACAAGTAATTATAGAAAAAATAAGAGAAGTAACCGACAAAATTAAAATAAGAAAGGTACACTATAATTGCTGCAAACATTACAAGAGCAATACTAGCATTACAAATGAATATAAAAAGAATTTGAAGAATTAATATATTATTTCGATATTTAAGAAAAGCAAAAAATTTAAGAACTAGGTATAAAAGAACATAGACTAAAATACCAGAAAGAAAAATCTAAAATACCTTTGACGAAACGCAATTTGGATTTAAACAAACAGGAGCGCAAACAAACAGTGAAAGCTGGATATAGACAACAGATACAGATATTGAGAAAACCTGTGAGAAAGTCTAAAGAAAAAATATTTGGAGAGCATTAAGAGATGACAAGAAATTTGAGAATGCTGTATTCTAAGCGGCTGAGCTCAGAATATTGTTTCTAGTTTTGAAAGAAGTAAGCAATGAAAGAATATTGGGAAATTTTAAATGTAGACAATCTAAATTCTTCTTCGACTTTTCTAGAAATCTAGAAATAAATTATTTCAAATTTTTATAAATCCTCGCAACTCTCTAAGTATTAATAAGAAATTAAGAATATATATATAATCTTAAAATAAGAAATTTTAAGAATTTTACGAAAAAATCTGTTAGTAGATATGAAATTGTGCTCTTTATACACACAATTGCTATCTCTTGCAGCTTTTACAGCCTACAAATAGATATTCAAGTCAAAAAAAAATTATAAAAGAAGGCATACGAAAACAAACAGAATTTTCAGTAAAAATAAAAACAACGTAAATTTAATGTGTTTTAAAAAGTGTTTCTTAGATTTTACAAAATTTGGGAAAAACTGGACGAATTAAAGACGCAGAAAAAATATTATAACTAAATAAAAAAATTTATGAAGATATAAATTTGTCGACAATATTTTAAAGAATTACTAAAAAATAGAAAGTGAGAAATACTTAACCGGAAAACAGTAGGAAAAGGTAAAAAGTGAAAAGAAAAAATAGCTACAGAAAAGATAAGAGAAGCAAACAACAAAATCAAAAACAATTTCAAAACAGGATAAAATACCTACACAAGTGATAAAAGTATTATCACATTTAATCTTACACCAGAAGAAATTAAGTATGAAAGACACAAAAAACTTCTCTAAAAGATTAGCATGATTACACCAAAGCAAACAATAAAACATTTGAACAATCAAAATCGCTAGAATACTAGAGAGAAAATTATTAGATAGTTTTGATTAAACGCAATTTTAATTTAAACCAAAGGCTATGTTTGCAGATGAATGAGAGTGATGGGGGAAAATCAAAGTAATCAAATATTTCATAGATTTTTGGAAACACTTTCATAAAGTCTGCATAACAAACCTCGAAAACATTACGATGTAAGCAAATTTTGCAGAAGAAAGAGGACAAAGCTTCTAAAAGAATGAGGAATTACGTTTAGTAATTACAAGACGTTAGAGAAAGCTGTATCGTGAGCCAATTACTATTTTATCTGATTCAGGATGAAGTAAAATATTTAGGGTTCATTATTGTAAAATGTCTTCTGAAATGTGAAATCTGCTATACCTATTGGCTGTATACCTGTTGGTTGGTTATAATGTAGCTAAAAATAAAAAAATGCTTTAAAAGAGCATTAGAAAAAAAGAACTTGACTTAATGTGGACAAAACAAAGAAAATGGTACTTAAAATAAAACATATACAAGAAATATACAAAGTGCTTTAAATTTAATGCATTCCGAGTTTGAAGCATTAAATGGGGTGCTTTTTAAAGTCAGTAAAAATTTACAAAATAATTTTTAAATAAGTCTTTATAAGGAATTTGCTTTTTAACTTTCTTCAACATTGCTCAAACTGTATTTTTCACTTTTTTGTAACTCGTAACTAGCCTTTATTTGAAGATAATTTGTTGCAAAATTTGTATTTTTAGAGCAACATACTTTTGTAAAGACAGGTCATAGAATCTTTTGGCAATTTTTTAGTAAGATCTGGTAGGAGGCACTCTGTATAAATTAAAAGACAAAATAATTCACAATGAAAATGTTTGAGGCCAAAAGAGCAGGAAGATAAGAGTGAAAGCAAATAGTTTAAAGAAAATAGTTTAAAGAAACTAAAAAATCAGTAGTGAGAAGAGGAAGCCGATAAGTTTACCTAAGGTGGGAAAAAGTGGAGTGAACTCTAGTAAAACCTTACAGCCGAAAGAATATAGAGGTCGAGAATTAAATAAGTAAAGAAAAATTAATTGCTCTGTCACTCAAAGAAGAAATGTGGATAGAAATTAGTTCATGATAATATCGCGAAAGTCATTAAATAAGATGATGCAAATGTAATTTATTCGTGAAATTACAAAAAAATAACTCTTACATCCGTTTTCAATATTCTTAATAGCTACTATATTTCACAATTTATTGACAATTATTTACTATTTCACAAAATAATTTTGAAGAAATTTACTAATTAATTGATGTTTGTAAACATTTTCTGTGATAATTAAAAACTAATTATTCCGAATTCTGTTCCTATTATGCATTCGTGAATCATGCAAACTCTTCAGGCATCAAAAAATAGTTTACTCAATACAGATTTTCAGTTTTAGTAATGAAGATTTCTACTTTAATTAATAGTACACATGCACACACAATTTGCTTAATACCTAATATTTACATATGATTCCGTGATACAAAAAGTCCTGGTTTTACTTTATGTAATTTTTTATTCGTTGAGTGGAGAACAGCAATACATTTTTCAAAAACTACTTTATCTTTTTCTTTTATTGCTAATGTTTAAGTATGATATTTAGCTTGTAAGTTTATTTTTATTTTCTTGCATGTAGATTAATCGTAAATAATGATTGCAAAAAAATACCCACATTATGATTATATGCAACAAACAGGGAATATATAAAAGCTACAATGATTAATTAATTTCATTTAAAATATTTATTGTAACACTTTGGGGTTTATTAACCCCTGAAATGTGACTTACTGGAGCCCAAACGCTTGATCTTTCTATTACATTGACTTGCAAATTTGTTGAATATGCAAATAAAGCTTATTAAAAAATAAAGCACGACGAAAAAATCGGGAGAAAACATCCATTAAGGTCGGATTTGCAGCGGACATCCTGTATAACACGTTCCATTAGAAGTGAAAAAATCGATTAGATACAGATTTAATTAGAAGAAAATGAGTTAAATTAGCCTTGACTCCGATCCCGAAAAACCGTGGAAAAGTTTGGCATTGAAAGTGAACCTTTATTCTTAGATAACTTCGACCGGTTATAAGCATGCAGCTACAATTTATTTAGAAATATAGCAGCGATGCGATTGATAAGGGCTATCGACACGAGACCTTAGGCTAGTTTAATAATTTTTGCACCGGAATGCAAGGAGTCACCCGATTTAGCTCAAATATGTTTCTTTTTTCTCGTATTGATTTTTTTCGCTAATTTATTCATTCTTTCGAGGTGAACTTATTATTCAATGAAATAGTTGTGGTCGAAATTCGTGTATAGTTTTGGTAATTATGTTGGAACACAAGTAACATTTCATGTAGGTATTTCTCAAATAATAAAAATGGCTAAATCGAGATTTGATTAGGATTAAGTTCAGCCACTAATGTCTTGTTGTCACAAACTGGCGAGGATAAAAATACAAGCAGAAAAGCTTGTCGGAGCTGGTATTAATTTCGGTTATGGGCCAATTTCGTCAGGTTTTTATTGGGGAAGTAGCGGAATTAGACATTTTTAGGGTCGAAACTCAAATTTTGTTTCGTTTATTGGCAGAGTTGTGTGATTGGAGACCATGTTCGGGCTGGAACAAAGGCCTTCAAGCAGGCCTTGACGCTTGAATCCTCTTATCGCGATTTTTCTAAATGTGGGTCTGTGATTAAGTAGTTTTGTCATTGGTCAATACAGTATTTTTTTTTATAATTTATATTTACTTTCAGGTGTCTAAAATATTTGTTTTTTGAAGACTTACAAACATTTACCAATATATGTTTTGTATGCTCTAGAACTAACATTGTGTAATTATTGTACATATTTAAAAACAATAAATAATACAACTAAATGATAAGTTTTACAAACGTGAAAATATAATTCAAGAGATTAGTAACGCTTTCAAGCATTTTAATAATAAATATAAAATAATTTATTTCATTTATTTAGATCAAAGCACTTTAAGTAAATTAGCTATGTTGACGGTGTGGAAAAAAGGGTTTAATTTGAGTTTAACAATAATAACTTTATGGACTAATTTCAAGTTAAAATACTACCGGTAGTACCCTAAATTTTAATATTTTTCCATAGCAATAACTAATTACAACTTCGAAATCTTTTAATTTTCTATGGAAAGGAAAATACTACCGGTATTATCTTAACTTGAAATTAGTCCATTAGTAGATAATTGCTATTTTTAAAAAATCATAAAACTGAGATTGGCTTTTCTATAGTTATAGCGTTGTAATAATTATGAAAGTCGAGTTCTTCTTAGGTTTCTTTTAAGAAATTATTATACTCATCTTAAATGGAACAGAATGGTTTATTATTTCAAACGGTTGAAATAGACAACAGACTTTTTAATTAGTTTTGATTTTATTTTATATCTAAATACAGCTGATGTATTTCTGACTGAAGTTTACAACAACAGATAGAGAGTTTTACAAACAGAGACTTGTAAATAATTGTATCAAAGAACAACTACTACATCACTCAACAAAGTTTAGGAATATTCGCATAGAAAGATATTCTTTGTGACATGCATAAACAGCGTAAAAACAAACTACAAACTAAATCATGAAATTTTTTTTAAGTCGAAGAAACAATAAGTGAACAATAAGAAAAATATAATCCGATTAAATTGACATGTAAACCAATATCCTTTTGTTTTCAATAGACTTTTCTGGGAAGTATATTTAAAAAATAGAAGACCTTTTAACAGAACCACCGATTTTACCAAAGCTGAAGACGTCTGTCAAAGCTGTTATCACTGGAAGTAGTCCTATTGTTATAATGATTTAAAAAATTCATTATAGTTTTTTTTTAAAACCTTTATAGAAAAAAAAAATTCTGTGTGTTAAAGTAATTGAAAATATTTAGAAAATCTACAGTTCGTTTTCTAATCAAAAAACCACCACCTGTTGAATTAGGTTTGTCAAAATTAAATTTACTAGAATTTGACATTGTCAACGTTATACTGTCACTCTCCTGTCATGCTCAAAGAAGGTGAAAATTTTGGTTTTTAATTAAAATAAGAATGTAAAAATACTACAAACAGTTATGAAAAATTAAACACCCACTAATACCAAACTTCTTTACTTGATACGACGCACGTTTCGACAATGTTGTCATCTTCAGGTAGGAATTAACACTGACCTGACAACATTGTTGTCGAAACGTGCGTCGTATCAAGTAAAGAAGTTTGGTGTTAGTGGGTGTTTATTTTTCATTTTTCATTTAAACACACCAAGAAGATCCAACCACAAGATGATTACACACAGTTAGAGATTTGTTCGACCAACAACAGCAGCTAACTGTAACAACTGTTACAATTTGTTAAAAGAATAAATTGCAGCTCTAAATGCCTGCCAAATTTAGGTTAATTTTATTGTACGTCATTTTAAAAGTTGTGTCATCTTGTCAGATATATTTTAGGTGTAAACTGCAATGTTGGTAGTTTTTTGAAAAGTAAATAAACTTTATATAGTAATTTGACAAGGAGTACTAAATAATAAATATCGTATAAGTAACACTGGTGTAGTCCAGGAAAATTATACATAAGTTTCTACAAAGTTGGAAAAAATTAGGCTTAAATTAGATTCAGCTTAGTCTCTGCGTTATAAAAAATGTTTTAAGAAGTTCTCTATGAAATTATAGCTGAGTCTTTACAAAAAAGTCCAAATAGACTTTATCGTGAGATAAAGCGTTTAAAAAATAATTAGACAATATTTCTTTTTTAAACCTTACAAAGCGTCTTCAAAAAGTACCTTTTTGCTTTGCGCCCACGAAATAAATCGCGCGAAACTCGGATCGTTGGAGAAGTTTTACACATTTATAACGCTGAAACTTAGCTGTTTCAATTTTTTTTAATTTGTACCAATTTTTTGACATGTCAAATGTCTTAATTTTAGTGGACTAAATACAATGAAGAGGTTTCGATCCGATATAAAAAATTGGGCACAAGATGGAATTGAGGTATTATAAAGTGACAATTTTTTTGAGAATAGTGATAGGGAAAAATATATGAAAAAAATACTTAAAACGAAACTGACAATAAGAAGAGAAGTAGAAGATCAGATGTTAGATTTACAATTTGTCAGAGACAGAGTAAAGTGCTAAGATTTCGACTATTTATATTATTGATAGATGCGTTGACTAAGAGGGTGAAAAACGTAATAAATCAACTAAAGAAGTGACAATTGAAAACTGTAATTATAGCCTTTTTTACAATATTTAGTTGACTTTTGCTTTTAACGGTTTTTATATTAAAACAAAAGTGAAATTTATTTGAAATATTGTGAATCTCAATTGACAAAATGTAAAATTGAACAGAAAAACTTTGTGTTATAATTGTGATCTAGCAGATTAGTTTTTGAAAATTATGATTTTTCTGGTTTACTGGTTTTTATGACTTTTGTAAACGTATATTGAAGCAAAAATGTTTTCACTTGGAGAGCAAGACTACAGAAGACATCAAACTCACAGGCTGCAGTATTTTGAAGACCGATTTAATTACATTGGCTAATTTAATTCTGACTTCCTATAGATTTTTATTAAAAAAATCGTGCAGTACACTGTAGAAATTATTTTTCAGATACTCTTGAGTTTGCACTAAACGTTTGTATTTTTATTCTCATTGTAAGGCATTTTTTTCTTGAATGCTTGAGATCAAATCATTTTATTATTTTGAAGTTGACTTGCGGTTGTTTTTTACAAATATTTGTTTTTATTTTATTATTTATTACTTTGTTGTTTTATTTAAATTTATCCAATTTTAGAACTCATCTTATGAGTTGAACTGTGTGTGTTTAAAGCAGCAGCAATTTTGTTCTTTAACATTATTCTACAGTTTTGCTTCTTATTACAAATATTTTTATTTTAATTATGTAAATTATTTATTGTTATTTTATTTAAAACAACACGTTATTTGTATCATTTTCTTTGTAATGAATTAGTAAATTGGATAAGTAATTTCAAAGTTTGTTTAATTAAGATTAAGAATTAAGATTAATTAAATATCATAAAAGTTTGTTTAAGTAACTCTGACCAGTCTAGCAATAAAATAAATGGAACATTCAACAAGTTCTTGCCGAAAGTACGAAACACCTTTTTAGGTAATCCAAAAACATAAGTTTTAAGGCGCTTTACGGGGAGCTGTAAACAAAATAAACAAAGTCGTCCGTAAAGTAAACCAACAATAATCCATAAAGTAGACAACAGATGGATTATTATTTTTCATTTTATTTTTCATAAAGTTGCGTATTTGTGTAACAATTCATCTTTAGTAGTTTGTTTTACAAATAAGTCAAATAAGTATTTTTAATGATTTAACATAATTTAATCGAGAATTTTGTTTACTAATTAATAAATTGGTAAGACTGACTAAGAGATTTTGGCAACAAAAATCTACCCCAAAGTTGTTCCGTTACCATCAACGACTGTCAACGACAAAGAAATTCAAGCAAATATTGACTGTTTCTTTGTGGAAATTAAAAAAAAAACTTGGTTTGAAAAAACCGTTTTCCTGATTATCGAAGTCGACTGGGAAAGTGCCTTTTAAAGGCGATAAGTACAAAAACAATTATTATTTATTGAGGTTACCCACCTGATACTTTTCTGTAACTATATAGAAAAAAGCGAAAAAAGACCTTTTGTTTTAAATTCATTAAAAAAACTAAAATTTTTGGCTTTAAAGAAACTGATATGATAAATTTCATTTAACTGCAATTTTATTATTACTTGTAGAAGTGGTCTAAAGGAAATCACTGTTATGAATTAGAATTCCAATTTTTGATTTTGATACAAGACTACTAAAAAATCTTGACAAGAATCAATATTTAATAAAACTATAGAACCTCGTAGTTCTACCTATTTATATAAATATTTAAATGTACGTTTAAGGGTTCTAATTTTAGAATCTGTTATGCGGCATTAATTATCGCCAAAAGTGTGTCGTCCATTTAATTGTGTCAAAAAAACGAGAGTATATTGTAGTTTATTTATGTATTTTTTTAGTTAGGTATTCCATAAATAATTAAGTGCTCCCTTAATAAATTTTGAAAGGTGTAATCTCTTAGTTTATTAGTTCCAAATTTGAAGGTAAGATTTTCCTCAATAAATAGGCCGTAACATAAACCCGCCCCTTTCTTTTAGGGTGGATAATTAACGACTTACTTTAGTCTCCCTAACACAAATACAAACAACTTCAAATTCTTCAACTACTTCTTTTGCATAATTCGATTTTTACGTTTACAGCAATTTACAGCTTATGCGAAAATAATTCTTTCTTATGTAAAAGTAAATAATCCATTGCGAAAGAAAAATTGTTAAAATTTCTCTTGCAACAAACAATTTAAATTAATTGAACGCACCAATTGCATCTAATAGGTGCAATTCTTGCTTCGACATAAATAACGTTTTTAAATTTCTAAAATTTACAATTCAACAATGTGATTATCATAGTTGTAAGAGTTATTGTTTACAGAAATTGTTGTGATTAAATGCTTTCAAAACAATTCTTTTGAATTGGTTTAACAATACAATTATGAAGGGATTATTCACTGAGACAAACTGTCTTTTTATTTACCTTTGCCCATTGTCTTTTTGCTGAAGTTCCTCACAATTCCTGCTCTAGATCTTCAATCATAGTGGACAAAAAAAAATTTTTCGAAAATTATTTCTCGGTGAAAGCTCAGACTGAGCCAGGATAGAAAAATTGAAATCGCCACAAAAACGAAAAAAATTTTGGAAACTTAAACACAACAACTTCAATGAAACAATTTTCACACACATTCACAGTCACATTGCACCACAATACGGTATGTGTGTGTTTAAAGTTACTGGTACGACGGTAGCGCCACTTGAAGGTGGCGGTAAACTGCGCGCTAATAGTTAAGAAAGCTTCAACGACCTACTTGCCGCCGCTTTAACACCACCCCTTCTTCAAAAAGCCACGCGACGCGTGGGAGAAGGCGGCTTTTTCTTCGATGATGTAAGGATTCGGAAAAATCGCAATTTTCCGCTTAAACTGTTGACATTTCGGTCAGGGAAATGAGGGTGACGAACGCTTCTAATGAGGAAATAATCGCGGCGAAATGAAAAGAATTTTTCTCTAAATTAACAGTTTTTTGCCAACTTTTAATTACTTGCCGGAAATTTTAATTAATCCGTTTAATTTGTTTTAAATCTGATGTTGGCTACAAGAAAATATTCAATCATTACCGAAAAATAATTACGGTGGGACCACCTTTAAGTTACGGTTAGTTTTCTTCTAATTGTGGGTTTGTTTTTATGGCCCACAGCACGAAAATAACGCTTCTTATTACGCAATTTACTATATATCTAAGTTTTGTTAAATTGTCATAGTCCGATGAATTTTCTGCGTAATTTCACTGACAACAGTAATCACAATGAACGCTTGTTCTATAATCATCGTCACGATTCACTCGCACAAGTTTAATTTTTGTTTGATTTTCATGTTCTATTTAATTTAATTTCTCGTTTTTTATTTTAACATTATAACAAAATAATAACTTTTCCATTTAACCATCCGTTTAGGTGACGTCTTAATAAACTGAAAGTTATGTAGTTGCATCTAATCGGCTTTTTCTTGCAAACTCTGACGCGATTAAATCGTTTATTATGTTTTTATATTTTATAAGATTCAGAAATCAGAAGAGATCAAAAAACTTTGGCCTGGACTATTTTTAAATTTGTCGTTTACAAAATTAGCAAATTTCACAAAGAATTTTTTGAAGTCAGTTTTTGAGGTCGCTAAATTCGATTTTCAGGTGAAAATTGTAAAACTCAAAATGGCTGATTTAGTTATAGCTGACTATAGATAGAAAAATAATAAAATTTTAGACAATATTAAACAAAATAAGGTAGCTTTCTGTAACTTTGTTGTTACAGTTAGTGTAAGTAACTTGTTTTAAACGTAAGAATAACTTTTTAGAATGTCGGAATTTAAAGAATAACACACAAAATGTTAATTTTTTAGGCCAAAATTGGGCGAAATAACATAAAACTATAAATTTAAGTAGTTTTAAGATTACTAATCAGCAATTAGAATTTGAAAAACACCTAATTATTATTTTGACTAGTAATCACGATTTTATGAAAAAAAATTGTAAGATTTAAAATGACGAACCGAATAATTCTTTGGTACTTGGTTGAAGTTTTTTAAGTTTGAGTAAACTATCACTTGACATTTGCACAATTGCCATTTTTTGCTCAATTTTTGGATATAACAGCTCTATTTCTAGCTAAAAGCTTTTTTTAATCTTATAAACTTTTTATACAATTAAAACACATAGAATAGTTATTTATATTAATAGTGGGATAGAAGCAATACTTTATCTATGACTGCAAAAAATTAAGAAAATCGAAAAAGGTGACCTATTAATATGTTCAGTAAGCACTATGGCAACCGCTTTCAATTTTTCAAACAAAGCTCGCCATTTTGAGATAATTGGTGAAAATGGTGCTTTGTGGTAAGAATAAGAAAATTGTAAACATGAGTGACTCAGAAAGTTTACCTTCTGATATCCAAGAAGCGGAGACAAATGCTGCTTCTTGCTTGGTGCCAGAGAAGTTCAAAGAAAAGTACGAGACGGTTTTTCAACGGTTCAGTTTATGGTGCGACGAGAAAAATGTGAAAAATATTACGCAGGAGAAGGTTCTACTTGCAGATTTTGATCATTTATCAAAACAGTTTAAATCATCGAATTTCTGGGGTTTTTATTCTACGGTTAGAACAACAATGAAAATGAGGAAGAATGTTGACATAGTAGATACGTGCATTTAATCGCCTTTCTGAAAAGAAAATCTAAAGAATATTGTGCTAAAAAATCGAAAATTTTAACTAAACAAAAGATTCGAAAAATTTTACAAGAAACAAATGATAAATGATAAAATTTTTGCTAATGAAGGTATTGTTTCTTTTTTATGCTTAAATTATTCTTACGAAGTAATGTTCATTTTAAGATTGCTTTAATTATTGGAGTTGGTGGAGCTTGTTGGATATAAGAACTTACCAACTGCTTTTGGAAAATGTCAAAGATCAGGGATTATGTTCTAATACCAAACATTAAAACAAAAATATTCAGAAAATTTTTTATTACGTCAGGCGGAATTAATGGATTCAGCATGAATTAATTAAAAAATATGCTGTACTTTGTCCTAATAACGCCAGTAGTAGACGGTTTTTTTTAGAATACAGAAGCCAGAAGTGTATAAAGGTACCTGTTGGTATAAACACATTTGCTGCTTTTCCCCAAGAATACTGCTACTTTTCTTCAGTTACCTAATCCAGCAGGATATACGTGACATTGTTATAAGCGCTCATCTACTTCGTTGCTTGCTAATTCGGAAGCTGATCTTTTAACAGTAAAGTGTCATGGAGGCTGGCGCTTGAATACAGTGGTGGAGGAGTACATAGACACGGCAGAAAAAAAAAATTGCTTCAAAAATTCTAGGTGACAAAAATGCTATAAAATGTATCAGAAATGGCTTGTCTTTCTATAAGTAGATGTGAAAATTGCGTTATTAATATTTATAACAATAATAGCATGTAGTTAAGATTGAGCTTGAAATTAAACCGAATTATTTTAAAGAATGGATTTTTATTTTTATCACTAGTGAAGTAATATGTCACTTTACTTCACTCAAATATTTAATATAATATGCTGTTATCAAAGCAGTCATAGAAACTAATTTGGATGCTTCCCAGCCTACTCGAATTCACTCATTTCAAATCGCCCAAATAGATTTTTTTTAAAACAACATTGAAAAGAAAATGATGCAAAGTGTACCGCTTCATCAAAACCATTCCGATTCCGGCTCCAATTAAAATTAAAAAAAGTGTTAATTAATTCTTGCATATTTATGACCACCAACAACGCTGCATAATTTTTATGTCAGGCATACTTCATTTTGTCTATTAACAAATCTTTTTTCTGTTTTTTTAATTAACTGCAGAACATTTACGATTATTTTACGAGCACCTCCACCATTTCTCCTAATAATTATTTTCTGAATTTACCTCTAATTAGACGTAAAGTTGCAATATTGCAGATTTCGCAGAATATGTAATTACGAAAATTGTTGTACCGTTTCCATTTTACCGCATTGCATATTTTAATCGCTTTTGTCAAGTGATTTTGTGTTTTATAATTAAATTGGAATATTTAAGTTTGTTTCTTAAGCCATCCTCGTGCTAATTAATAGACTAAAAATATACAGTTTTTGTGACTCAATAATAACATTTTTTTCTGGGCTAATTAGTAATTATCGACCAGTGAACTTGCATTTCGCCTTATTTCAGTTCTTAATCACGATAGTTCTATTCTTGACCTTCCATAAATAAAAATCTACCATTTCGCCCTATTTTAACCAATTGTACACAATAAAAACAACACACAAAGCAACACGCAAAGAAAACTAATTTTTCTGTTAAATTTTCTCGTAAAATGCAAGTTTTCTTGTAAATAGAGAGGCCATCGACCTTTCTACTTCCTTACCACCGGACTGACCGGACTTTAGAAACGGAAGTTGTCTACTTCAGACTTATTGCATCGCATATATGCATCAATACTGTTGTTATCTATTCACTTTAATGCACTTTGTAATTTAAATAAACTTCTTTGAGCAGTAAAGAGTGATTTTTTTATGTAACACAGGAAGTCAAGCGTCAACTCAAGAAGTCACTCTTTCCGGAGTCTCTGATTAATATTTCCAAAAATATAATCCTTCTATTTCCGTCAAAGAATTCCTCTGTAGACAAATACTTCCCTTTTGAAGTTTCCAATTTTAAAATTAACTCATTATTCAATGTCAAGCGCACGAAAAAAATAGAAAATGCCGAAAGTGAAGGTTTGTTTAATTTCATCCTAATTAGCTTAATTTGTTTCACTTATGAAATTCTGATTAATTAGGACATTGAAAACAACAGTAAAAATACGGTCAAGTGCAAGTAGGACTTGTAGTTATTAGTAATACTGAAAATTCCTTTAATAAACAAATAAGATATATAAAGTATTGGCTATCTATCTATGCATTCTAAAGCAATATTATTGGTTTGACATTGTGACACCGTATAAAAATTGAACTAAATCAGAGCAAGCCCTGGTTGTCATTTTTATATAGTTTTACTCGATCAAGCAAAGCGCGCACAGGCAACTCTAATTCAGCTTATTTTTGTTCTTTATGTTATACCTATTTACATAAAAATGCAATGCAATGACCGAGATTATTTACATTTTTGAAATTAGTTTTATATTCCGAATTTTCTATTTACTTGTGATGTAATAGGAACTTTCTTAATGCCATACTTTAGGATTTTAGATAAACAGGAAATACCGTTTAGGGTTTTGATGATGAGTTCCTATGCGTAGCGCTTGCGCATGTTTTTATTGCATGAAACCAGATGTTTAAATTTTTTACATTATTGTCTGTTTACTTTAGTATTTGATAACAAAGATGCGAAACTTAAATTTAGAAAAATTAGTGGAAATTCGATAAGAGGAATTTTTTGAAAGATAAGCCGCTGACAAAATTTTGTACGCTGAATTTCTCTTTTTATTATAATTTTTTGCGATTTTTGGTAATTTCTAAGGATTTCTTATAATTTGTACATATTTTTGAGGATTTCTAAGGATTTATAAAAAAATTTAAAAATTTCTAAGGGTTTTTAATAATTCATAAGAATTTCCTAAGGTTTCTAAAAATTTTTACGGATTTTTTAAGGTGATCTCAGAATTATTAAAAATTTCTAATGATTTCTAAAGATTTCTATAAATTTCTAACAAGATTTAAAAATTTCTAAAGATTTCTTGAAATTTTTATGTTTAAAGGATTTTTTGGAACTTGAATGTACATTTGATTTCTTGAGCGGATTACCCTCCAAAATTTTATTAACTTTTGTTTTAGGAAACCTATTACAACAATCATTTGGGTGTTTTTACAGATATTAGAGCACTAATCTTCTAATAGGTCTACTATATTACACAAAATTTTACTATTTTTTTATAAAAAATAGCTAAAATACGCCAATTACAAAAAAAACTAAATAAAACTTGTTGCATAACACAAATTGTTGCATTTATTCTATCCGTGCGATAATTATTGTCTTATGTAAAGTGTATTATAACATATTATATTGGTTCTATAAATCGATTTAGAACTGATAGCAAAAACATTTGATGGCGAAACTTTTGACACGAGAATTCGTTAGAATAGCATCAGTGGCTACCATGGATCCTCTGATCTTCACATTACGGTTCGTTCCACTAATAACTATTAATGGTGACAAGACTCTGGACAATAAGGCGTTGTAGAGACTACTTTCTCTTTCATCATTTCTCCGTCTTTCCTAGAATATCCCACCTTCAAAAGATCCTGCATCACATAGTCACTCTTTTTATAGGTCCTGATAGCACAATCAATTATTCTTATCAAATAAATCAAGCTAAGCTAAAAAATTTAGTGGGAATTTTACTTTTATTCCAAAGATATTATTCTTCTATTATTATTCTAAAGATAAAATTGATACAAATAATTTTAATTTCATAAAATATAAAGTGCTTAATACATCTTCTAAAATCAATGTCTTGTCGGGTCGTCTATTTATCAGAGTAATAACATAAATTTCTTAGGTGGCTTCACTGTATTAGCATTTACTTTAAGACTTGTTTTTCGCCCAGTTTTGGTGAATTCATTGATGTAAGCACTAAATTACTCTAAACTTGGCTTTCAGATTAGAATTCTTGTTTATTTTGGTCCCTTAAAAGCTCACACTTGAGAATAATTTTATCTGAAGCGTCCACCTGCTCTTTGGGTTAAAATAGTAGAATTTTCTGTTATGAGAGGAAACGCTGCAGCTTATTAATTTTTTTAAAGACAGGATAGCAGACAAGATAAGCCGCCTTCAAGCATCCTTTAAAAGCAATTAAGTACTGTGTAAAAATGTTCATCCGGGATTTGAAGGCTTAAAATGTCGGTTTCGGTGTCTAAAAAAAGGCCTCCTTGTAGGTAATTTTAAAGCAATTAAAGCACAAGCGCCTGAATCGATCCACAAATATTGTTCGGATTTTATTAAGTGTTGTAGATTCTTTGTGAGTTTTGAAATAGAATGGAGCGGATGGTACTTTTGAACCGTTCCAATTAAGCAAGTTATTCAAGGATCGGGTAATAAGTTTTGCAAGTTTTACACAATATCCCATTTGTCTACATGTCAATGGCTTTATCTGTTTTAATTGGGAATTTTTTGCTGGGGAAAAACCTACAGTTTATTGTAGCGTGTTGGTGGCAGTTATGACGAGATTAAAAATTTTTCTTATAAATTTTTGAAACCTTGACATGATCTAATCCCACCCTCAAAAACAGTGCTAATCTAGGTGTATTAAAGTAAGTAATGAATAAGGTAGGGCCTGGGTCGATGGTTAATTATGTTTCAAAATCCAATAACTCTATGAAAAGCTGCACTTCATGTTCAACTCATTTTATAACCAACCTATCCTGTCATGACAGATATCCATATATCAAAATAAAATACGCTGCCAATAACGCATTAACAGAATTAATTCAGTACCATAAAGCCTTTGCATCAAAGTATTACCCACTAACAAATTTTTTTCACGTTTTAATGGACTACCGGAGTTTTCGATATAAGTTGCTAAATTAATCTACGCCGGCGTTTTAGAGGAAATACAGCTAGTTTGTATTTATTAAGAGGAACAGAACAAAGCTGTTTTATAAAAAATGTAAAAAGAAAGTAGTCACCGATAAAAATAGCAGATTATTATATTAGATTAGACAATTTTCCAGTGTAAAAGTTGGATTTACGAAGCGCAACGCAGCAAGAGGATCTATAAATAGGAACTGCAAATCGTATTTTAATATATTTTTGTAATTTGTCCCTTTAAATAACTGACTAGACAACACATTTTGCGTGAGTTTATAGCTAGTAGAATTCGAGTGCTAGAGGCTCAAGAGTCTTAAAGTCCATATGACTATTAGAGGACGCAAAATATTTTTTTTTCATAAATATGAGGGTAAAAAATTCAAATTACAAAAAAAAACATAGTATAAAGAAGTTGTTGCTGTAATTCATTGTGGGCATTCATTCTTTATAGAAACTCGGGCTTTGCCCTTGTTTTATAACGGGTTTACGAAACTCGTTTTACAATATACTATTATACTAATCGAAAGATCTCGTATTTATCTATCTTGTGTATTTTTTTAAGCATTTTAAACTTATAGTTTAGACAGTATAAACAGAAAAAAAAAATGATATTGAAAAGGCACCCACTAACACCAAACACTTCACTTAACACGACGTGCGTTTCCACAACAAAGTTAAACCTGGGGATGGCAAATTTGTTGTCGAAACGTGCGTCATGTTAGGTGTGAGTCTTTTTTGATTTATTATTAATATCAAGAGATAAATAAAATCCCAAAAAAGTTTTTAAACTTCATAGCTCTCAAACTATCTGAAATTTTGTACTTTTCTACTCCTGTTTTCAAATTTATCTCATAAATTTTTACAAAAATATGTCAAAGAAATCAATTCTGATTAATAATTAGAGATTATTAATTTTGCCAGAGTTTAAAAACTATAAAAAAGTTGTAATATTTCTCCCTTAATTTAAAAAAATGTGCTTATTTTTGTATAAGCATTGATTCGATAGCAAATCCTCTTTTGTATGCCCTCAAACTTTTGAAAATCGGTTTGTTGATTTAGAAGTTAAAACCATTCAAAACGCTAATATTCCTAAAAAATTTTAAGTTTCTCCAAATAGTCATCCAAAATTCAAAAATTGTATGTTTTAGGTAAAAACTAATGTTAAATTCGTAATCTTCAGGCAGTTGGAATGAGATAAGTCTACTTTTAAAGCAAGCTATTTGCACCTTTTTTTATACAATTTGCTTTGGTTAAAAAAGGTAGCTGTTAAACATATGAAACATAACAACAAAAAATCCGTCAATTTTGTTTTTTTTTGCTTTGAATTTTCTAAAGGTATAACGTTCGAAATACAGAATATATTTGCGTGTCTGAAAGCGATGGACAATTATAGTGTTACTGCACGTGACTTCCCTTAAGATTTCCCTCTTCCATAACTTTCCTTCTTTTCTTTCTTCAGGAAATCTGAAAAAATATTTTCTACCGATGGTAAATCAGTATTTAAATAACTTGATTCCCACTTAAGGGACGTTTCAATACTGATTTTTGACATATTAAAAAATTATCTTTTACTTCTCGGATCATCACCAGATTCCTCGTATCTTCTCTATAAGAACAGTCAAAAAAGTCCAATTTTTTTCAAAAATTGGTAAAGTTTGAAAACTTTGAAATAAAAGTTTTAGTCTATTTTAATTATTTTTTTGATTATCGAACTAAAATCAGAACCGTTATTTTATTTAGGTGCAGCCAGCAAGATGCTTTAGTCACTAAATAAAAAATAATAATGGCTGCGTTTTACTGCTTAGAAATTTATCGACATAAATTTTTAAGTGGTTTCCTATTCATAACTGAAGTAGAAAAGAAAACCGAACCGGAATCGACACCGGAACCCGTATTTAATTTTCCTTTTGTTGTAATATTAAACCAGAATGACCAAAAATTCTCTCTCATTCATCAAGAACCAGAACTGTAACGCAACCAATATATTTTACCCATTTGAAACCGAAACCCGAACGTGAACGTAACGTTAATTTCATTTGAGTCCGGGTTCCTGTTCAGAAATAATGAAAAACATAGAATTTTTTAAAAGTGTCCTACGTAGTAAATAGGGCTGGGCGATACCTGTTTTTAGGTATCGGGTATCGATACCTGCAAAGTATCGATACTTGCCAAAGTATCAAGGTATCGGGGGTATCGAGGTATCGGGAAGTATCGAGGTATCGGAGGTATCGCGGTATCGAGGTATCGGAAGTATAGGGTGGCGATAAATAAATATCGCATCAAATAGCTTGTGAATTTGTTTGTTTTCATCAAAATAGCTTATGTTTCCAACATCCAAAGCACTCTAATAAAATAGGATATTTATTTATAGCCACTCTTTATCAAGGCATTGCAGGTATAGAAGTATCGGAGATATCGGAAGTATCAGAGGTATCGAGGTATCGGAGGTATCGAGGTATCGGAGGTATCGAGGTATCGGAGGTATCGAGGTATCGGAGGTATCGAGGTATCGGAGGTATCGGAGGTATCGAGGTATCGGAGGTATCGAGGTATCGGAGGTATCGAGGTATCGGAGGTATCGAGGTATCGGAGGTATCGGGGTATCAGAGGTATCGAGGTATCGGAGGTATCGAGTTATCAGAAGTATCGATACTTCGATACCTGATTGCAGTCGGTATCGGTGTACAATACCTGAGCAGGTATCGATACTTTTCCCAGCCCTACTAGTAAGTTTAAAATTAAAAAATTTAATAAAGAAAGTTTCAAGTAAGAACTAATCTTAAATTTGTAGTTCTCAGAGTATTTTAAGATTTTGCAAAAATATAGAAATTTAAATTTTTGACATATTATGTATGAGCCTTGAAAATTATAACATTTACTTAAATAAGAGTAAAAAAAAACAGAATTTTTTGTTTGTAATTGATAGCTTATGAAATGCATTTCTACACATTGCTAAGCACTTGAAAATTAGTTTGGAAGTTCGAGCTATTAAAAAATTGTTTTTATTATTATTTTATTTCCAAAAAAATTTGCAATATATGTATCTGTTATGAAATTAAAAAAATTCTTTAAAATTTTTTTTTTTTGCTGCCAAAGAGCGTTTAAACATCAAGTTTGTCCCTATTGTCAAGTTGCTGGTTTTTTGAAAGGTACAAGTTAGTAATAAAGACGACCGCGAGGTGTCTAATATTTCTTATTAACTTAGTTTAATTGTAAAACTGTGTTTAATTATTTTTTTTGGTGACGCAATTTCATTCGTACATGGCTGTCACTAATGTATAGAACTCTCACGTCATGCGTGACTGATTTTTTAATTCGTTACTATTTTCGACGTATTTTTTAAATAAAACAAGTTCCTTCATTATAAAAAATTTATTCAATACAGTTATATTACACATAAACAGTTCATAATTCTAAAAGAATCAACTGCAAAGCAAAAAAATATCTAAAACTTCTTATAATACATGCTGCGTAAAATAAAAGTATCACTAGAGAAAAAATAAGTAAAAGAAGTACTTAAAAATAACATAAAGTTGAAAACCTAATCACATTTTAAAACAAACAAAATTCACTATAAACTTCTTATAATGCCATATTACGTCCTTCAATTGATATTTCTACAGCTCTTCTCGGTTGTTTTAATCGTTTACCATCCAGGAAATTCTTGTAATGTTTTTCAAATCTATTCATTTGTTTCTTTGATGACTACACAACAAATATTTGATTAATTCTGAAAATGCCTAAATTTTAAAAACTTACTCTGCTAATATCAACTTCAGAAGTCCATTTAGGCCGCACAAGATAATCCTTATTGGAAGGCATTGGAACCCGAGCACGGGCCACCCATCCTTTATCTCCAGGTCTCAACGGTCTAAAAAAAATATTAGAAAAGCTATAACACACAAAATATAAAACACATACTTTCCCTCAGAATTTAAAGCCTTCGTCAATTCTTTCCTTTCCGAAGAGGATTGTTGTTCATTTCTTCCACGTTTTGGAAGCTGTTCTAAATCTCTCTGTAGACGTTCTTCTCGTGTCATTGCTTTGAAATCAGCTGATAAGTTGAAAATCGGACGCACCCATTCGTTGATTAATTTTCCTGCTCGTTCTTTGTTTTCTTTTGTTTCTTTTGGATGTTTGTACAGGTACATAACGGCTTTACCTATACTTGAGTGTTTTATGGTGGACTGGTCTACTCTAGGAAACTGTATAAGAAAAAATAGCAAACATCTTGCTGAATTTCCTTGATGTGTTGAATAATTCGGAAGATGCACCCAGTCACACCAACACTTATCTGTTATTGAAACGCGCATCGTGTTCAAAAAAGTGTTTGGTGTGATTGGGTGTATTTTCCGATTTATAAGAAAAGGTGGCTTACATCAGCTAGGAGTTTTAAAATAGCCTCACGAACTTGTAAAGAAGGTAAGGAACGGTCAGGCATTGGTGCCAACCAATCAGTTAACACGTTAAGAACGTTATGTTCGATGAAAGCCAATTGTAAGTCGTGTTTTTTTAGCTGAGACATTACTTTGCCTAACATCCCGATTTTTTTCGTTGCAGGTTGGCTTTGTTGGTTCAGTCTTCTGTCATCCTAAAGAATTTTTATTAATTTTCGTAATTTTAGAGAAAGTCCAATATTTATTTAAAGTTTAATAAAAAATAACGTATAGTACTTAGGTATAAGATCTTACTTCAGCTGCATTTCTCATGTCTGCCAATAGTTGTGCGATAATGTCATCATTGTCATTAATAATATCGATATCTTTCCTCTTTCGTTTTTTTGACTGTTCTTCGCGTTTTCGCTGTAACATTGCTTCAAAGTCCGACAATCCATCATTTGATTCGCTGAAATTTCTGCTGTAATAAAAGTATTAACTAATCCTGAAACACTTACTGAGTAGGCCGATCATCATCTGAATCTTCCGAAACATCTGGAACTACTTCATTTGCTGTTTCTTCTGGTTCGCCTTCAGTATTTTTCTCTTCTGGAGGATCTCCACCTTCATCATCACTCACTATAGCTTTTTTAGCTTTTGGAGGTCCTCCATCACCTTCATCTTCCGAATCTGAAAGCAAACGTCGTTTCCGACCCACTGCACCTTCATTTCCAGAATGTGAACCAGAACGTGACCTGGAACGTGATTTCGCCGAACCGGACCTTGACCGTGATCTAGATTTTCTAGATCCAGAAGCAGAACGTGATCTGGATCTTGCCGAACCTGAACGTGAACGTCGGGAACCTGATCTGGACCGTGAACGTGCTGAACCAGATCTTGATCTAGCAGAACCGGATCGGGATCTTCTCGATCCTGATCTCGATCGTGCCGAACCTGAGCGAGATCTTCTTGATCCAGATCTAGACCTTGAGCGAGAACCTGACTTATTCGATCTTGCTGATCCAGATCTTGATCGCGATTTTCTGGAAGCCGCTGATTTCGCTGAACCCGAACGTGACCGAGATTTTCGCGAATGTGCCGATCCAGGTCTTGCCGAACCCGAACGCGACCGAGATTTTCGAGAATGCGCCGATCCAGATCTTGCTGAACCCGAACGCGAACGAGATTTTCTCGAATGTGCTGATCCAGATCGTGCCGAACCCGAACGTGATCGAGATTTTCTCGAATGTGCCGATCCAGATCGTGCTGAGCCCGAACGTGACCGTGACTTTCTCGAATGTGCCGAACCAGACCGTGATCGAGACTTTCTCGAATGTGCTGATCCAGATCTTGCTGAACCCGAACGTGATCGGGACTTTCTTGAATGTGCAGATCCAGATCTGGCCGAACCAGAGCGTGATCGGGATTTTCTCGAATGTGCCGATCCAGATCTTGCCGAACCCGAACGTGACCGAGACTTTCTCGAATGGGCCGATCCAGATCTTGCTGAACCCGAACGTGAGCGAGACTTTCGAGAATGTGCAGAACCCGAACGTGATCTTGATCTGGAATTGCGTTTTTCAGGGGATCCAGATCTTGATCGTGAAGCTGCTTTTTCCGAATCTTGGCTTGCAGAACGTGATCTTGATTTACGTCCACCTTCACTTCCAGCTGGAGAGCCACTTCTGGATCTCGATCTGGATTTAGAGTCACGTGATGTATTTCCGTTCATTTGGGGAGAAACTGATCGCGAACGTGATCTAGATGCTGATTTATGTGATCCAGATCTTGAAGAATGAGCTGGAGAACTGACTCCATTTGCAATTTCGTTTTTTTCTACAGAATTTGATCTGGAACGCGAACGGTCGCTTCCAGCTGGAGAAGAAGGCTCTTTAGCGTCTGGTCCTTCTAAAAAAGGCGTAGAATTCTCAATGTAAGAAGTAAATTAAGTTAATCTAACAAGTATTATTTACCTGTCTCAACTTCCATGTTAAATCACGTCTATTAAGTTTTTATTTAGATAAATACTATAAATATATAAAGTAGTTTTGATTATTTTTTCACAAAAACCAGATATTTCGTAATAAAGCTCTAATTTCTGATTTTTTCACTACCCCCTCTTCGCTTAACACTTTTGACAGTTCACTAACCAAACAAGTACCAACAAAAAAACCTTAAAAATCCCTACAAAAAAAGTGTCATTGACATTAGTTACAACTAGAAAGTCAACTAACTTTGGTTTATTTTTTTTAATAAAACAAACGTATTATTTACCAACGAATTATTTTAAAACTGTTTAATTGTAAATTTTTTGCATAACGTAAACATATTGAATTACTTACAGTTAAAATGTTAGGTGCAAATGACAGCGCTCTATGCTAATTATATTTCAATGGTTTTTGGAATAGCAGTGCAGCCAACATAACATGTTTGACAGTTAACACAACACATGAGAGGTTAGAAGAATTGTCAAGTTTGACACGTTTTGTGCATAAAATAATTAGTTTTTTGAGAGGTATTTATTAGTTTTTATTCTGTTTATATGATTTCATTATAATATGCTTTTATATTTAATTGTTTGTACAGACAGCTGATTAAAACTTGTTTAGTAGTGAATATGGGCGAGACCAAGCCGGTGGAAAACTCTGAAAAGCCTGATAGCAAAAAGGCTGCAAAGAAAGAAGCGAAAAAAGCGGAAAAGGCTGCAAAAAAGGCAGAACATAAAGCAGCCAGTGGTCAACAGCAATCAACTATTGCTAATGAAAGTAATTATTTGTTCCTGTTATGTTGTGCAATAATTAGAGCGCGCTATTTATAGATGATGTTTCGGTGGGAAAATACGGTAATTTACCATTAATCCGGTCTGATAACAGTAATCAGGACCGTAAATTTATTTACGTAAAGGAATTAAATAAAAGTCTTGCTGGTAATACTATTTGGGTTAGGGCTCGACTTCATACTGTTCGTGCAAGAGGAAAACAATGCTTTATTGTACTAAGACAACGAGAGTTTACCGTTCAATTACTCCTAAATGTCTCTGAGACAATTTCCAAGTCTATGGTTAAATTTGCAAGCAAGTATGAGACGTGACAAAACTCTTCTAATTTCTCATAAATCAAAATTTTCCAGCATAACCAAAGAAAGTATAATTGATGTTGAAGCGAAAGTTGTTGAAGTTCCCACTGCAGTGGCTGGTTGTTCCCAACAAGACATTGAGTTATTAGCGTCGCAAATTTGGGTTGTCTCAGCGTCAGCTCCTCAACTTCCTTTACAAATTGAGGATGCTAGTAGGCCTGAGAAAGGCGACGTAATTACAATTTTTAGCGTTCAATTCAAAATTAAAAATTAATTTCAGGAAGCTGAAGGACTCAATATCAGAGTGAATCAAGACACGAGATTGGACAACCGTATTTTGGACTTACGTACGCCCACAAATCAGGCAATTTTCAGATTAGAGGCTGGCGTATGCCGGCTTTTTAGGGAAGTCCTGACGAGAAAGGGCTTCACTGAAATACACACCCCGAAAATAATCCCTGCAGCATCTGAAGGTGGCGCCAATGTGTTCACAGTTAGCTATTTCAAAGGCTCTGCGTATCTCGCCCAAAGCCCCCAGCTTTACAAACAAATGGCAATCGCAGCCGATTTTGATAAAGTCTTTACAATTGGAGCAGTTTTCAGAGCTGAGGACTCCAACACTCACCGACATTTGACTGAATTTACTGGCCTTGACTTAGAGATGGCTTTCAGTTATCACTACCATGAAGTCATGTTGTTAATCGGTAATTTATTTACTGAGATTTTCAAAGGTTTGCGTGATCAATACCGAACTGAAATTGATATAATCGGCCAGCAGTTCTCAGTTGAGCCTTTCACTTTCTTGGATCCGCCTTTAGTCCTACATTTTGATGAAGGCAGGAAGCTTTTGGCTGAAGCTGGTGTTGAAGTGGGGGCTGAAGAGGACTTAAGTACCCCTGCTGAAAAATTATTAGGCCGTTTAGTGAAAGCCAAGTATGATACTGATTTTTATATTTTGGATAAGTACCCATTGGCTGTGAGACCGTTTTATACTATGCCAGATCCTCAAACTCCTAAGTCATCAAATTCTTATGATATGTTTATGAGGGGTGAGGAGATTCTGAGTGGGGCTCAGAGGATTCACGATCCGGAATTACTGACAGAACGTGCCAAACATCACGGAATTGGTTAGTCTAATCCGGTTTTAATAAAACGTAATTGATTTTGCTTCAGATTTAAAGAAAATTGCGTCATACATTGATTCCTTCAAATATGGGTGTCCTCCACATGCTGGAGGCGGTATTGGGTTAGAACGAGTCGTTATGCTTTATTTGGGACTGGACAATATTAGAAAGACTTGTATGTTCCCACGTGATCCCAAACGTATCACACCATAAGAAGTCTTAAGAACAAAATGTTTTATAACAGTAACAATCTTTAATAAATTTGTTTGAATTTATTTACAAGTTTGATACAGAGAAACACTTAACTAGTTTTTGTTTGGTCAATCTCTAAAGCTTCTAAACATCCGTCCAAATTAACTTTCTGTACTTTCTCTCCTTTTTCAGCTAAAATCTCTTCAATATTTCTTTTCCCATTCAAATCAGTAAACCAATTTAGATTATCAGCAATTAAATGATTGTTATTACAACCAGAACATTTAACAATAACGACACCTTTCTTATAAGCTACTTTACTTATAAATTTGGTGTTCCTAGTACTACACACTTTACAAGTAAATCCCAACATTAATTTCCCTTCAATTTTTGCAAGAGGTGTTGAGACAGGTTTTTCATGCTCTTCTGCAGGTTTTACATCTTGTAAATGACTTGTTAAGCTGTTGTTTATGCAAGAATTGTGAAAAAATCTTGCTGATGCTACTTGTGGAAAATCAGCACATTTTTTTATTGATTGGGATTTAATAACAGGTGATGGCTTCGTTATGTATTGAAATAGAGTGATAAGACGTGACCTCCACGCCATTATTATGCAAAAAAGTCAAGTAATTTCAAAAAGAACACTAAAAGACTGTAGGCTTGTTGACATAACCTTAAACTAGAATAAAGTTAGGTTATGTACGTGTTGTTATAAAAACAATTGTAAATATTAAGCGAGTGATATTTATAACAATTCTACGTTTTTAATTTGTTTGTTAAAAATTTATTTTTGTTACAAATTGTCTTTAATTGTAACTATTTGTTTAATTAATTTAAAAATTCAAATCTTACCGCTAAACAACTGACCAATCAAAAACAACTACGTAAGATTAAAAATGCATACATGGTCGAATAATTAAGTTGTTCAAATGAATTAATTTTATTAATCATAAAAACTTTAAATTAACTCATTTTAAGTAATATTAAAAATAGTTATTTACGGTATTGTAACAAAAAAATTTGGGAATTAATTTTCTGTTGCTAATTGGGCAAAAATAACGTAGTTTACAACTAAAGTTAGACTTTATTTTTCGAGCTTCTACACTTTAGACCACAAGATTTTAGGTTTGTTGTGAATCATCTGTTCACTGACAAGGTCATAGTTGTCATCCATCATCGCCACCATGGCGTTAAATTTCAAGTAAGTTTTAATTTTTTTTCCTATTTTTGAGCTTAAATAACTGTATAAAACAAACTTTTTTAAGACATTTTAAGTCGCTTCACCTTTTAGAAGTGTTTTTACATTAAAATTTCATGTTTTTCATTGATAAGTTCAAGTACCGGCTAATTGGGGCCCAATTTTTTCCAGGTACGGATTTCTTCTTTTAGTAATACTCGTAACAACTTCAGCAGTTGATAAAAATAATTTTAAAACATGCGAACAAAGTAGTTTCTGTAGGTATGTATTATAGCCCCCCTGTGTCAGATTGTGTGATTATATAAGCCCCCTTTCAGGCGTTTAAGGGACCACAAAGTGTCCTACGTTTTAAATTTAGACACTCTTCACGTTTCTGATAATGCAATAGAAGCTGATTTAAAAAATACAGACGCAGAGGCCGATTTTAGATTCACTCTGACATCTCTTGCTGGCAATATATTTAGGGTACTTATTGATGAAGTTAAACCTTTGCATCCGAGATATCAAGTCCAGGGGGCACTTAATGGCGAGCCTCAAGTTGCAAAGTAACACAGATTTTAGCCAAACATTCACAAAATTGAAATTTTTATTTTAAGATTGGAGGTTCTAGAACGCACAAAAGATAAAGTTTCAGTCCGTTCAGGCGATAATAAGGCTGTAGTTATTGCTAATCCTTTTAAGATTGAATTTTACAAAAATGAAGTCCTTGTTGCTGTTGTTAATGATAAAGGATTGTTCAACATGGAACACCTCAGAACAAAACCTCCAGAAGGGTTCGTATTACTTGGTAATTAATTAAGACGGTTCTAATGAATATTTTAGTGAAGGGGAAGGCGAACAACAAGTGAAAGAAGATCCAGGAGCTTGGGAAGAAAATTTCAAATCACATCATGACTCAAAACCCCGAGGTCCTGAAGCTGTTGGTGTTGATGTTACGTTTCCTGGGGCTTTACGTATTTATGGATTGCCTGAACATGCTGATAAGATGGCTCTGAGGAGCACAGGACCTGGAGGGCTTGATCCCTACAGGTTATATAATTTGGATGTTTTTGAGTATGAAGTTGACTCGACTATGGCTATCTATGGGGCTGTACCAGTGGTCTACGCGCATTCGTAAGTTTCTGTAACATTTGCTATCTTCTTCTTGGATCTCGATCTTCTCAGTGTGATAACTAAATAGAGATGTTTTTCTACACTAATTTCCCGATAAAATTTTTCAGCAGAGCTTGCCTTTAAGGCGTTGTTATAACAATTACCAATCTCAGCTCTTTATTTTATGTTAGTCATTGCTATGCGAACAAGATAAATTCAACTTGGAATATTTATTTTTTTAGAGATAAAAATACAGTTGGTATTTTCTGGCACAACGCTGCTGAAACGTGGGTAGATATCGGCAATAGCAAGGACACAAATGTTGTTTCTTCCATTGTAAATCTCGTCTCAGGCCACAAACCTGACAACGTTGTCGATGCCCATTTTATGAGTGAGAGTGGTGTTTTTGATTTGTTTGTTTTAATGGGCCCTAAACCTAAAGATGTGGTTCGACAATACGCTTCTTTAACTGGCGTTGCACCTCTACCTCAAGTACTACATAAAAATATTTTTCACAATAAGAATTACAATTTTTTCTTGTAGTACTTCGCATTAGGTTATCACCAGTGTCGCTGGAACTACAATGATGAGACTGATGTTATTAATGTTATTGATAATTTTGATCTCAATGAATTACCTGTTGATGTTATTTGGCTAGATATTGAGTACACAGATGGTAAAAAATATTTTACGTGGGATCCAATCAAGTTTGCTCATCCTAGTGAAATGGTGTCGAATTTAACATCAACTGGTAGAAAGTTGGTTGTGATTATTGATCCTCATATTAAACGAGAGGGTGGTTATTTCCTTCATGAGGAGTGTCTAGCTAATGATTATTATGTCAAAAACAAAGATGGCAATGTTTATGAAGGTAACTCTTCAGCTATAGTCAGTAAAATTGACTCCTAGGTTTAGGAGGTTGTTGAGAAGCAAAATTGCTACAAAAGGACAAAATTTTGCTAGAAAGGACCTGTTGAAGTCTATTACTAAAGAGTCTTCAATGCGTAGTAACGTCAGAACTCCTAGTTCTTTGAAATGAGAGCAGATCTTTCAGTAACACCCTAAACAATCTCTTGAGTCTTAGGAATCAATTCTATTAACTATAGTTTTTTTTTCTGTGAGGCTCTTTTTGATTTGATATTGTTAGGTTGGTGCTGGCCTGGCTCTAGCAGCTATCCTGATTTACTCGACCCTAAAGTCCAAGAATATTACAAAGGTTTATACGCATTAGATAAATTCAAAGGAACAACTCCAGATGTCTATATTTGGAACGACATGAACGAACCTTCAGTTTTTAATGGACCTGAAGTTACAATGCCTAAAGATTGTAAACACTATGGAGGATGGGAGCATAGACATATTCACAACATCTATGGGTTGCTCTATGTATTTTTCATAATTTTTAGTTGCGGAAAACATTTCTTCTAATTTTTTGTAGACTGAGATAACTTATGATGGTTTGCTTAAGAGGTCAAGTGATCGCAGACCGTTTATTTTAACAAGATCACATTTTGCTGGATCTCAGAGAAGTGCAGCTGTTTGGACCGGTGACAACGCAGCTGAATGGTCACATTTACAAGCTAGTTTTCCAATGTGTTTATCCGAAGCTTTAGCTGGAATTAGTTTTTGTGGGGCTGATATTGGTGGGTTCTTTAATAATCCAGACACAGAGCTGTTACAAAGGTGGTATCAGGTAGGTCTACAGCTATTCAATATACAGGTTGGCTTTTTTTCGGGTCTACAGTAAGTACTCTTTCGGTAGAAAGTTCTAAATTCGACCACCAGAGTGCACATTACTTATGTTAATTGTAAATAAAGCCGTTCCCAAATATAAAAATGACCACCCCTTTTTTAATTTTGTTTAGACTGGTGTTTGGTTGCCATTTTACCGCGCCCATGCCCATCTAGACACCCGACGCCGTGAGCCATACCTTTTCAGTGAAGATGTTCGTGCTAGAATCCGAAACGCGTTGAGATTACGTTACGCCATTATGCCGTTGTATTACACGTTGTTTTGGGAGCATGAAACAACAGAAGAACCGGTGATCAGGCCTCTGTTTTATCATTATTTTGATGATCCTAATGTTGTTGATATCGATAATCAGGTTTTGATTGGTATGTTTTTTTCCGGGTGTTAGAAAAAATATTTTATGGGGGTTTTAGGTGATCGGATTTTGGCACGTCCAGTTACTGAATCTGGGGTTTCTTCGGTTAATATTTATTTGCCTGGAGGTGCTGAACAGTTTTGGTATGATATTGAAGATTTTAAGCAGTATCAAGGAACGGGTGTTATTAATGTACCGGTGACTTTAGATAAGGTGATTTTTGATATTTTTTTCTGGAGTAAAATTGAATAGTTATGATTTATTTATATAGAATCCAGCGTTTTATAGAGGAGGCACTATAACACCAAGGAAGGACAGGCCGAGAAGGTCGTCAACGTTGTCTCATAATGATCCATACACTCTGTATGTTGCATTAGATAACAAGGTAAATTTTTGTTTATTGTTTGAGAATGTTAAATTATTTTAATTTAATATTTTTTACAGAAATCTGCTTCCGGTACTTTGTATATTGATGATGGTGAAAGTTTTGCTTATCGCAATAAAAAATATTTGTATTTAAATTTTGAGTTTAAAGATAATACTCTAACAAGCAGGTATTCAACATTTTTTTCTTGTCCTTTTTGTATTCATTTTTTTTTCTTATAGCTTGATTGATAAGACCGATTTTCCTACTCATGCTTGGATTGAAAGGGTGGTAATTTTAGGGCCACCAGAAAAAATAACCAAAGCTGTTTTAACAAGCAACAGTAAGGAATTTATTTATTTTTTAAAATTGCACTGAAATTTTTTTTTTGTTTTACAGGTTTAGGTACTGTAAATTTGGAAACATCTTATGATGGTGAACACCGTTCTTTGGTTATTCGTAAACCTGGTGTTAATGTCAGAGAACCATTTACATTGAAGATACAGTAAATTTTTTTGATTAGTAACTTTTTTGTTTGATATTTAGTACGTTTTTTATGTGATACTTCCATTGTTGATAGTGCTGTCTTTCTGTTTACAAAGCTTAATTATGAATAAATTTACGAGGGAATTATGATTACAAAGAAATACATTGTGTAAATTATGATAAATTTAAACACAGAATATAATACTATCCTTCAAGACCAGTTTCTTTATTCGCCGTTCCAAGCACACTGAAAGTATTTCCCCAAATAATAAATAAATAATAATATAATTAGTTAAAAAATTGATTTGTGTTTTTTTTTCTAAAATACCACTGACTTCTATCATGAAAGAAAAAATTTGGTTGTGTAATCGTCGGTTAGTTAACTCAAAAAAATAATCGGAAGCGGTGCAAACGACAACTTAATTCGTTTTTCAAAAATACAAAAGTTAATTTACAAAAACAGACGAGCTATTATTGTACATCATCGATGAGACGTCACTATGTAAGAAAAAAAAACGGCTTCATTGAAAATAATTAACCACTTTCAATATTTGATATTGAAGGTACAATTTTAAACAAATATTTTTTTTATTAAGTACAGTAGAATTTCGATAATCTGAACTCGTAATTGCAAATATTTGAATTACCGGTTTTTGCTTATTATCAAAAACAGAAGGTTTTTTTTAACAATAAAAAAAGGCTTTAAAATAGACAGATAAAAATGCCGATGTCTATTCTAAAATAAAATTTATCTGTGAGGGTTAACAAAATATGGTTGCGTTTTGAAGTGATTTCAGTTGTTACCATGGTGTTTCTAAATCCAAAATAGTCCAAAAACGCTAAACATTTTATAGAATCGGAGGTTTCATTTGTGTGATGCTAGTTTGATCCTCTTAAATTTGCCCTACTTTTAGTTTCTTAATTTTTGTTTCTACCTCACTAATTTTTTTGTCGAGATCTTCTTTTATTTTTATCTTGCAAAGTGTCAAATTTCTCCAAGATATTCTTCTGTTTTTTGGTGGCCGTTTTCTTAAGTTTTTTAGAAGTCTTTTTTGCTTTTCTTTTATTTTCAGTTATAGTTTTTCATTATTTTCCTAATTTCTTTATAATCTTCCTTTTCTCTTGCAGGATACTTTTTTCTTCTTTTTTCAATTTCAATCGTTGTTTTCTCTCTTTTTAATTGTCATATTTTTTTTTCAAGCTTTTCCAAAATCTTTTTTTGTTCTTTCAAAATTGTTTCTTACATTTCCACAACTTTTTTTTGTTTTTCACCTTGTAACCGACGTCTTTCAACTTCTTCCAGAATTTTCTTTTACTTCTCTAATCGTCGTTTCTCATATTTCTTTTCTTTCAAACACAGTTTATCAAGCCCCAATTGCCGTAACGAATATCAGAATTTCTCAGAATTATGCGCTATAGTGTGATTAATTGATATGAAAGGGTTCGGCATCTCTCTGGACTAGTTCCTAACAATATTATCAGACCGTTCACTCTTCTGTGATAAACAAACAAGTCGGCAAAACAACTAACACAGATTCCTCTTCACACTATTACTATTACTGACCCCCTCTGAATTCATATGGTTTCCTAGATAAATTATTGCCCACACTCGAAAACGCCTACTGTCACTTCTGAGATCAAATCAGGATTTATCAGCAAGTAAAGCGGTGTTCCATTCTCTATCTTAATTTTTATAAAGAGTTGTTCATCTAAAATATATCACATTTCGCCTGGTCTACAGATGATAGACGAGGACTTCGGTGTAGTGGATAACTTAAATTTAACGGTTTCAACGCTTAATATTGGGCCAATCTCAGCATAAAGACTACTTTTTGCTTTTTGCCCGTTTATATAACGATACGTTCTTCTAGCCTGTGTCCGGAAGTTTCGCAAACTTTCTCTACTTATGCGAAATTATTTCTTTCGGTCGGCCTATGGGCATGACTTAATGGTTTCGTAGAGTTTAACGCTACAGCATGACTCATGGCGCAATCTGGTATGTGTTACGGTGAGTCTCCTAAAAGTACACACACCAGAAAAATCTACGGATATTGATAATTTTTCTGAATAATATGAGTTTAAAATGTTTTCAAATGAATTGGGGTTTGTCACCATAAATTTATTAAATTCAACAAAATAAACAAGTATTTATACACCAAAAATTTGAATAATAATAAAAAAAATGTATTTTTTAAAATTATTATCTTTATAAACAAATAATAAAAAAATAATAATTTGTGTGACGTAGGAGGTTATTAATTAATAATTACAGCTCTGCATCGTCGTGGCATACTTGTGATGAGATTGTCGATATCTTCTTGGAGATTTCTTGACACACTGCGTTTGGAGCTGCAAATAACTATTAACTATTTTCTCGCGGTAATCCCATATGTTGAACTCTTCTTTGGAGCGCATCCCAAAAGTGCTCAATTGGGTTCAAGTCGGGGGATTGCGCTGGCCACGGCAAAACACAATTTTCGTGTTCCTCCAAAAAATTGATCACCACTCGAGTAGTGTGTGGGCAGGCATTATCATGCATAAATATAAAATTTTCTCCGTAGTTTTCAGCATACGGCATCACAATAGAGTGGAGAATAAGATCCCTGTATCGAATTGCGCTTAAGGATGATTCAATCCAAACGAGGTCAGTACTTCGGCCCGTTTGTATTCCTCTCCACATCATGATTGTTCCACCGAGGTGAGAAAGGACTTCTTGAACATGTTGCAAGGGATTTATATCACTAGGCTCTCTCCAAACACGGATTCTCCTTGAATCCGAAGGTATTCCAAATCGGAACTCGTCGCAAAAGAAAACATAAGCCCATTGCTGCCAATCTCAAACAACATGTTCTCGAGCCCATAGAAGACAAGCTCCACGATTGCCTCGTGTTAGGGCTACAACTCTCATGGGTCTTCAGGAAAACAAATTGCCTTTCCACAACCGATATCGAATTGTATCTGGTCCAACAGTGACTTATAGTGCACTTGTTGCAATTGTATTGCCAACTCAGGTGCTGTTATTGTAGCATTTCTGCGAGCAGTCAAACGCAGAAATCGGTCCTGAATTGGGGTTGTTATGCGATGCCGGCCTGTGTGGCGTTCAGTTACATCACCTGTCTCACGGTAACGTTCGTGCAACCGGGAAATCACACTTTGTGAGGTACCCAAAGAACGCGCTACTTCACTTTGGGTGGTACCTGATTCGAGCATCCCTATTGCCCTATTCAGTTTGTCACGATTTAAATGTCTTCGTGACATTATGTTTCTACACTTATCCGAAACGACTAAAGCCATTAAAACATAAATTCTGATAATTTAACTCTGTTTATCAGGTCTCAGTGTATCTGCAATTTTTTGGCGAGCAATGATATTCTCTGTAAAACGCGAGATATAGCGTACAAGCGACAAAATAATTATAAAAACTGCTTTAGGTAAAGTTAATTAGTATGTAGATGTTTAATAAATATCTATTAATAATAGAAAAAAATATATAAATTGATTAAATTGACATATTAAGCAATATTCCTAGACTTTTCTGGTGTGTGTATATCCTAACTTTTCTCAAAAACTAGTTGTTTAACCATTTTTTGTTTTAATAAATTAGTATTGATCGAAGCTTTGTCTTGTTCTTTACTCACCCCTTAACACTAGTTATCACACCGACTTCAGGATTCGTCATTAAAAACTTTGTTTTTTCTCCACCGCATGTGAATTTTTTCAGATTTTTTCTAATATTCCTTCTAATGAATATTAATTTGTTGAAAAAAAGTATTTAAAAAAAAATTTAGATTATCGCAAAAGTAATAAAGTTTATTTGTTTTGTAAGACCTATCTTAAAGCAGCATTGCTGTTACTCGACAATGGGGTAGATGGTAGATAACCTACCCTTTAGCTTTTTTGTCCCTCCCCCCACTTTCTTGGAAAAAATGGCGTGTTAAAATTTTTACTGAAAATGAAGGTGAAAATGAGGTTTTCACTCAATTTTTTTACTGTGTAAGTATTGTCATTATGTCGACAAACAAAAACAAATTGATATTTTTTATTTTATTAAATTTTTCAACATTAAATAATTCGCCATTATTACCAAGTAAGTGGGTGGGATGAAAAAGCTGAAAGGTTGATGTCCAACCTATTGTCGAGTAAACTGACAATGCTGCTTTACAAAACTAGTAAACTTTAAACTTTATTATTTTTTGGGGTTATCTACATTTTTTTTGGAATATTTTTTTCACAAAACAATATTTCAACATCGTGTTATTTAGAATGACATGAGAATAATGTAAATTTTATATTTTTTTAACGAATTTATATCAATTAATTAATATTCATTAGAAGGAACGTTATGAAAATTCTGAAAAAATTCACATGCCTAGAGAAAAAAATAAAGTTTTTAAATGGAAATCCTGAAGTCGGTGTGATAACTAGTTTTTGAGAAAAGTTAAAATAGTCACAGAAAAATTTTTAGTGTGTAAAATGTTGGATGCATCGGGCTACCTGTATATTTATTTTGTGATAACAAATTTATTTTGGTAGAAATATTGATATTTAATTTTCAAAATAAAAGAAAATGTAAAGAATTTGTTTATGTAAAGAATTGTTTTTGTTGTTATTAGGGGTTGGGTTTGTTTGTAAATGAGACTTCATAGTTGAAATAGGAATGTCGTATATTAATCAACATTTATAAAATATTTTAAATTGTAACAAACATGACTAGATTCATACTGATTCACAAAAAAATGACAATGAGCGGCGCCTATTCGGACGCGCACGTTTGGTGTGTGTCGGCGAGGGGGATGCGAGTGGGGCCGGTCCCCCCGCACGCCCCCAGCCGCAAACGAACGAAACAACAATAATAACATTAACATACACAAGTATACCGCCTGATACAAAGAAATGAAACCATTGTTCCGGTGTTTTGATTATTGATTATCTACACAGTAATGATTATTAGCATTCGAATTCGATTTAAATAGTGATATATTGCGAGGGGCGGGCGCGTGCGGCCGCAGGTCGGTGCCGGCCGGCGATCCCAGGAGCCCCCATAAGGCTGCTCCCGGCCGCACGCCCCCGACCGGTCCGGCTACGCGGGTGGATATGTAACAAGGGCTAAAGCTAATCCAACCCTAGGTAAGCTTCACACAGCCCAAAAATACAAGCACTTAAAACAGTGCCGACAACTAATAGAGTTCGGTGTGAGCACTACACAGCATTCGTCGCATCTCGACGCGCCACGACGCGGGCGCTGACAAGGCCTTACCGGAGCGAAGACAGACCACCACGCCCCCTCACCCACACCTACAACTGCGAATCCTCTCGGTCCACCCTCCTCTAACACACTCCTTCCTTACTTACACAATATACCTATATGCTGCAACTACATACAAACTGCACTGGGCTTTTAGAATCTCTATTCGAAAACACAGAAAATATCATTAAATTACACAAAAAAATATATATAATATATAAAAATCAACCCCAATACAAGTAACCAGGCAATAGAAATTTTGTTGTCTTACTGTTGGCAATTCTAGATCTGTCAAATATTAAATCTAAAATTAAATTGATATTACATTAATATTAATACAAATTAGTTGCCTGCTGAGTGCTAATATTTATTTAAATCTCAATAAACAAATTGGAGCCAAAGTTAGACAAATTATAGCAAATTTTTAAGTTAGAATTTCAAAAGCTGGTATTACACAGCTAAAAACTAAAGTTACCAAATCTAGTTACTTCTATTAAATTGAATAGACTGTAATCTAATTTTACAAACAATTCAACTATTTCATTTGAGAAAGACACAAATTATGATAAAAAATAAAAATTGTGTAATAAACAAGACATTTCCAGTGTTTTCGAAATCGGCTTCCTCTTTTAATGGAAGAAAATAATCCTAAAATCTTACTTAAAATAATATCACTCTTACAATATCATAAGCAAACCTTTGATGGACCAGATTCTCGTTCTTTCTGAAATATTTTTTTGTATTTGTACGGATTTCGATGATTCAATGTTAAAATAGGTCAAGGTCATTTCTTATCATTTGAGAAACATATTTCTTTGTTTAATTTGAGTGTTTTGGTAAATTTAGCAGTGCCAGTCGTGGTGTCGATAAACTACTACAAATAGTGAAAAAAATCAGTTACTATTTCGTGTTTTATCAACGAAAATAATTTTCAAAAATAACAGTTTAGAAGTAACAGACATATTAAACTCTTATTTTTTATAGCAGTTACTTTATAACAATAACAGTTTATGCCATTGCTATAATTTGCATTACCATTAATGAATTTTCAAAATAACTATTTAAAGTAACAGATTTGTTTAACTGTTATTTATCAAAAAATAACAGAGTTTGTAATCACTACAAGACATGTGTTGTTATTTTTTAGCTATTATTTTATAACAATCTAATCATTAACAGTTATTTTCCAAAATAACAGATATCTACTTAACTGTTAAAAAAATAACAGAAACAGCTAGTGGCTGTTATCCAGAAATAACAATCACTAGAGTAGTAACGGATTGTCACTTCTGTCTTTATTTTATAAATAACAAAATGTTACTCTTTTTTAAGCATTAACAACTGAAAAATAACGTATATTTTTTAGCAGTTACTTTTTAAAAATAACGGTTTTTGTAATCACTAGTAGAGAAGAGTGGCTATTTTTAGCTATTATTTTATAACTACCTACTTAATCGTTAACAATAATTTTCCAAAATAACAGTAACTGTTATCCAAAAGTTACAATTTTTGAAATCACTAGAGTATTGATTTATTATTTTGGTGTTTAAAATTTTATAAAAAAACAAAAACAGAAGGTTCCACCACTTAAAAATAACAGATACTGTTAGATATTGTTAAACTTGATCTAACAGTGAAATATGAACAAATCTCATTTTTCTTTTGACGTTCTTCGATGAATTTATTAAATTATTATTTTTTAGTTAATTAGAAATTAAGTTCAGATTTGAACTGGTAGCTGTTATTGTAAGAATTATTGTAAACAGTTATTTACTACAATAACCCTTTAAAGTAATAGTTACATTTAAAAATTATTAAACGGTAACAAGTAGTAACTGTTATAAAAAAATAACTGTTTTAACAATCGCTACAAACAGTACTGATAGTTGCAATTGTTAATAATGTTTTTTCAAAATAACAGTTTGAAAATATCTGATATACTTAACTGTTACTTTGAGATAAATGTAAAAAAGTTGCAATTTTTGTAAGGAAATAACAGTTTTTTTAGTAGTGATATGCTGCTTTTATTATTTACTATTTTATAAATTACAGCACCAGAATGTTACTCCGCTTAAAAAATAACAGTTATTAATTGTTACCTTCAACTAGTACGGTTAAACATTATTAATCAGTGAAATAAATATATTATAGTTAACTGCTGTTAATATAACAGATTACCAGACCTATTCTATAAGATTTTGTTAAAATTAACTGGTTAATTTCACTTGTTATAGTTACATCCTTTATAGGAAATTTAAAGTTAGATTTTAACTGATAGCTGTTGTTGTTACTAATAATTTTTTAAATAACAGTTTAGTTAAAAACAGATATAAGATTTAACTGTTATTGTGAAATAACACTAAGAAGAAGTAACTCTCATAAAAAAAATTGTTATTGACTGTTTCATAAGAGTAACAAACTGTTATTGCTCCTAAAAACCGTTAAACTTGGTATAACAGTGAAATAGAAGTTACATTTCTTGGCTTTCTTTGATTCAATCTATTTATAATCACTTGTTACAGTTACACACTGCCTACATAACAAAGAAATAATTTTTTAATTTGATAACAAAATACGTAGAAAAAAGTGGAGCAATATGGCTTGATTTTAACTGGTAGCTGATGTTACAATTGTTAACAATATAATTAGCAGTTAATAATAGCAGTAACGGGTAGTAACTGTTAAAAAAAGTAGCAGTTGCATGACTAGTTTTGAGAACAGAAAAAATTGTCAATTTAATTATAGATTTTCGCGACTAATTGCAACGCCAAATTTACCTTGATCTGACCTTTTTTATTCTTAATGTTTAACCAAAATTAGCTTTCTCTGTGACATTTTTTCGTTGTGGGGTCATTAACTTATATTGTATATAGGATTAAATTTAATATTTCATTTTTTGGCTCAATACAACCAACAAAAAGAAACGTAAAGCGTAAAGTTTGAGCTTATATTGGACTTTCTCGTGTTTGTATCGATATTATTCGTATACATACAAGATATGTATGACATCAGTCCTAAAGTTTCGAAAAGTTCGCGAGGTTTCTGTGAACGAGATTTGGTCAAGCAAAGGTTGTTTGAGACATTCTTATCAACAGTATAATTAATTTTGGCTGGATACTCTTACTTCAAGAGTATTAATTAATTTATTATTCAATTAGAAATAGTGCAAAATTTGTTTTTCCTTATAACTATTCGTAAAGGCAGTACAGTTTTCTTAAGCCATTTCAATGACTTATTAGTGTTCAATCTTATTACAAATTTTAACATTTACCTAAAATATCACTTCAATAAGGGTACAAAAACTTTGGCTAACTTTAATATAACAGTAAAACTAAGGTTCCAAGGAAGTTATTAGAGTTTTAGAATATCTGAATGCGGTTTTTAACATGAAAATAGCAATCTGATTTGAACAATAATAGTATTTCGTTAAATGCTCTGCTCTGCCGCTAAAACTAAAAGCAGTAATTTATTTAGGTTATCTGCTACAGTATTTATACTTAGTTAAATTCAATATTTATTATTTTAGTACATTCATTCGAACAGGATCACAATTTGAATAAAAGTTTTGAATGGGAGTAACGTTACAAATAACTATGTACAGTTAGAGTATTTAACAGCGTACCTAAAATTTTAAATTTCGGTGGCATAAGAGACTAAGGCTGCTACTACACTTGATAAGTGCAGTGACTTGACTGAGGCCTGAGCACCCAACTGTACATGAAGAAAAAATTGAGATCAGCAGAGAAAGAACTCACAAAAAACAGAAATTACTGTTGATTTATAGCGGCTGCTTTGTAACATCGACAATCTTGGTCCCCTCGCCCTCATCCTTCATTCACTCAAAGCAGCCTTTGTTTTTTGGGAGTACTTTAGTTAGTATTTGTTTCTGCTGCCTATAATAATATAATAATATCAAAATGGCAGGTTAAGGGTGCTAAAACCGTTTTAAGTAAGTAAAATAAGTAAAAAAAAATGCCTTGTGCTGTGGTAATTGACTGGACCGACAGGACCGCAGACCGATTTTGAGCGGGGTTGTAAGGTTTGAGTTGCCGCCGGCCGATGCGCGTTGTTTTACTCATTAAATTACGTTATCATTATTATAAGTTATTCATTATTTATAGGTATTTATTATTATGTAGTAATTATGTTATTATTATATGTTTGGCAGGATATCTCACCCAAAAACAATCGTTATGGTAATACAAAAGTACCGAGAACAAGTACTGTGAATTTGATGTAGCAGTTCGGTAAGCGTCCGGAGCACTGCGCGCACACACTTGCTTTTCCTGCTGGCGAATTTTGCTGGTGCTGATGCTGCTGGTGGTGGTGGCGGCGGCAAAGATGAGGGCGACGGCAGGTTGTGTTGGTGACGGCGGCGGCGATGATAACACCAACTTTGAACGCCGAGTAGCCGTGGGCGCAGCGCATCCGTCACTGAAAATTCACAAATTTATATTTAATTAACAACTACGTCAACAATTTACAATTTATCGATCAGGTTACTGAACCGTAATTCGTATGCGCCACTAATCTACAATTCTACAACGCTAAATTTTAGATTTTACACATCTTAAACATATTTTCGCTCAGAAATACATTCTACACATGTTTCTGTAAAAAAGGGGTGGTTTTTTGCGTGTTGTAAGGACGTAGCCAAACTTTAAAAATTATTTTATTTTATAAAAAGATCTTCTGTCATACATACATATGATACTGTTATATTATATAACAAAAGTTCTTATATATAGGGTTGGAGGCCTACCCTGTGATTTACCAGTGTCTTGCCCTATTCGTCTTTGTACTGGTATAACAAACTGCTTATCGTAGGCAATTTCAATCAGCACTTATCGGTTGCTCTTGGTTCGAATCAGATACATTTACGATTTACTGGAAATGAAGTTGATTTATCCCAAACTAAAAATCATACTAGAAACAACGCCTCTATGGTCAAAATTCTCAAAATTGCGACACAACAACAACGAAATCAATTCAAATCAACAAAGCCGCTTTCTGGTTATATCCATAGTATGTCATGTCGCTCACACCTAGCTCACTTCACGTTATTTCTCTTCCAGAGTGTTGTGGATTGTATTTTATTTATTTTACTTTATTCTTACTCAGTAACCTTCCTTATAATCATCCACGTGTTCTTTTAGATAATATCATACTATATTTATCCACATGCAAAAATTTTTCTTTGGGAATTCGATTTTGCAATTAACAGTCTCTAAATAACATAACAAAGAAGATTTAACCTGTTGAACTAACGATCTAAACAATAATTCAATTTACATGCAACGAAACTTTAAATAAACCGTATTTTATTGACTGCAACACTAATATAACAGAGTTTCCTTTATTAATAACGGATATTATTTAGTAGTTGGCTTTTATTCCTTTAATCTGTAATTTATTTACCTAAAATATTTACAAATAACCTTGATTTGTTAATTTTTTAATGTCAATTAAACGTCTTAATTTTTAAAAAAAAGAGGAGAAAATTAATGAAAGGATAATAAGCTTGGTATACTTTATATTGTTATTGTAATAAATTGACAGTTTATTTGAAAATGTTAAAAATATTGTCTGTTTTGTTTTCGGAATTTACCACGGTTATTCTACTAAATGAGTTCAGCTGCTTTTCTCCGTGAATGAAATTAGTAGATAGTTCTGTAATACTTTTTTGTTTCTACTTTTAAAATTTTTATTTTACACTGTAGGTAAAGTTATAAAAACTGAACTTGTCCCTCAAATTTTCTAAAACTTGGACATTTCTTACGTGTTTCGATCATTTATAAACCATCAGCTTCAAGCTCATGAAATACACGTGTCAAAAGTTTTAATTTAAACACCTAACATATCTCAAAATCCGAAAAATTTTGATGATCTAAAGATTGCTGTATAATAAATAGGCGAAACGTGTAGCAAATTTCAAAATTTTAGGAAATTTGATTTTTTTTTTAGATATTTCCAGAGATTTTAGACGCCATCAACGCTCTACAATCAATCGTAAACTTGGGCTAACGCCGCTAAACGTATCTTCTAAGTGTCTAGGCTTTAGGTATTATGCATAAAACCCAATGCTCATTTAGATATTTCCAGAGATTTTAGATGCTGTCCATACCTTTTAATCAATCCTAAACTCAGACTAACGCTGCTAAACTTCCCTTTCTTCAAAATGTCTGGGAATTATGCATGAAACCCGGTTCGCATATTAGCGGTAATATAAAAAATTAGTCAAAAATATTTGTTTTGTTTAAAATAGAAGTTATTTTCTAAGAAATCTTAGTAATCGATGAATGATTTGATATGGAATCTGGCCAAAATGTTAGAACATATAACACGCGTCTTGAACAATTTTTATTTGGATTCCGGATATGACACACTGGCTTAGTGGGGCTTCCCATTATTAAATAAAATCAAACAATGTAAAAACATTTTTACGAAACGTTATTATTAACATTTCGGTATTTATTGGTACTTTGTCTGTAGTATTCAGTAATTCTCCAGAAAATCGAATCTAGTCTTATGATATTATTGGAATTTTGCAGATATTGTAAAAATTGCCATTATATTTATAACAAGTGATTATTTAAAAAGTTGTCAAGAGTTTCATGAAAAAATAAAAACATTTAAAAGTACTCCTTAGTTAAATTCGGCTGCTGTACTGTCAGTGATAGTTGTCAGAAATATCAGAATTGTGACATTATGTCGGATTAGTGACCTGAATTCTATTACACGGAATATTTTATAAAATCAGTAATTTCTAAAGCTTTTTGTAAATAATTATTCATTAACTCCTATAGAGAAACATTCCCAGTGCAATATTTGCCGATTTCAAAGTGTTAATATGCTGTGAACAAAATCACTAACTCTTTTTCAATGACCTTGTTCTGTGTTCCATCAAATAGATCCACTCGCCTTCAATCTTTCTACCACTTCGAAAGTAACTTTCGGCAAAAAACTTTTTGTGCTCCAAGTGTTACTAGCAATCCCGAGAAATGAACAATAAACTAGACCAAATAATAAAGTTATGGAAAGATATGTAAGAAACAAAAAACTTCAAGATAATGTAGTTCAAACAAAAATGATGGTGTTTGGAAAGAAAGTAAGAATCGAAAAAGAAGATGAATGGAAATGGGAAGGAAAAAATATAGAACAAGTGAAAGAGTTGAAATATTTGGGATATGTATTAAATAGTAGTATGACAGACAAACGACAAATAAAGGAAGTAGTCAAAAAAGCAAACAAAGTAATGGAAGTGTCTGGAGTTTGGAGAACGTAAATTAGGTGGAAATTGTAAAAGAAGAATGATGATGTTTGACAGTTTTGTGAAAAGCATCGTAATGTATGGAGCAAAAGTATGGAGATAGAAGGAATATGAAAAAATTGAGCGTGTGCAAGAAAAGTATATAAAATGGGTTTTAAAGTTAAATAAACAAACGCCAGGGTACATAGTAAGAGAAGAAAGTAAGAGAGAAAGTTGAGAGTGGAAACAGGAAAAAGAGCGGTGAGATTCAAGGAAAATCTAAGAATGCGACATGAATGCAGAATACAACAGTGCTCGACTGAAATTAAAAGAGCAAATGGTAATCTTAGGTGGATAGAACGAGATGACTACTATGAGAAAAAGGGGTATGCGTGTGCAGAAATTGAGAGAATGAGAAAAGGAGGAAGAACAATGGAAGAAGAATTAAAACAAAGAGATGCTGACATAGATAACCAGGAAAGAATTGCGAGTATAAAAAAATCAAGGTACAATTCAAAATATGCCTTGATTGTTACCACTGAACTGCCAAAATGTCTAGATAAAATGAAAAGTAAAAATTAAAAAAATAGTTGCAAGATATACAGATGTGGGAATGAAGTAAGGGAATATAAATTTTGGAGAAGAGATTGGGAAAGAATGTGTAGATTACGTAGAGAAGAAAGGGAGACGATAGAGCATTGTTTGTCAGAGCGTGTAGAGTTAAGAATGTGCAAGTAAGGAAGGATAAAAGTTTTAAACGAAAGTAGAGAAGGGAAAGAATGAATAAAAGAAGTTACGTGTGCTAGAAGAAGAGTGGAGAAGAATTAATTTTTTTTTTGTTAAATTAAAAACATTGTATAAAAATGGTATATAAACTTTCAAATACGTACAACTGTTAAGCCAATTAGGCAATAAAGACATTAAAACTAAACTAACTAGATCCAATAACAAACAAAACTGGAACTGGAAATGAAAATTGACTCGGAATCTTGTAAACACGTACTCAAAAATAATCAAAATGATTTATTTATTTATAATGTTTTTCACAGTTCATCAAGTTTCGACATCCATTTCTCGTTACGTTTTCTTTTCTCAAAATTTTACAGCACACTTGACAACTTTTTTAAATAAACACCTTTTACAATAAATAAAAAATTAAATAAAAAAATTATAATAACGTAATAACCATTCCCAATTATTAAATTTTGGTAATTTTTCTGCAATATTCGGTGATTTTTGTGAAAATCGATTGTGATATTGCTGCAAATCTGCAGATATTTGTTTAATTCTGAGTAACATTGCAGTGTGACCTCGTGGTGCTGCATCGTCGGATGGCGGTCCAGGGCCAGGGTCGGGGTAGGGGTGGATTCGCACCTCGCGTATCGAACGCTCGCGGCGCATCACTCGTTACCATGCCTACGTAGTAGCGACGGCGGCGGCGCCCTCGACGTCCATCCGAGAACGATGCCAAATTCAATGAATCGCCCGAATTTCACAACGGGGTTCATGAATTTTAATTTTTTTTTTGCTAATTTATAAAAGGAGAAGATGGTATTTTTTCTTACCTTGTAGTCAAACGTCAGTCTCGATGCTCATGGCGTTGATGTTGTTGTTGTGGCGCGGATTGCAGTTCTGCTTTCGGACCAGCTGGTCGCGCGTCACCAGCAGGCCCTCCTCCAGCTCGACGAGATCGCTGGAAGATTCGCTGAGCGAGCTCTTCTTCATATGTTGGCCTAAGGTGCCTGGCAGGTACGGGCAGCTGGTCACGTGGTTGAAGTTCTGCGACTGCATTTCTTCCTGATCCGTCTCACGATGATAAAAGTAATTGAAATTCGATACTATGACTGGCACTGGCAGCGCAATGGTCAATACACCAGCGATTGCACACAGCGACCCCACGATCTTGCCCCAGACGCCGACCGGCCTGCGAACGAAAAAAAATTAGAGCCGGCGTTGCCACCACTCGGAGAAAATGTGCGAAATCCTCTCCCTCTGAGAGAGTCAAGTAAACCATGCAGAAACCGCAAAGAAGCAACACAAACACGAGCGGGGCGGGACGGGAAAGGCGGCATGCAGGGGCGGCGGTGAGTTTACATTCCAATAGAAAATTCTTTGTTCCTCGGTTCGGATATAGACCCCAAAACCTTTTTGGTTCGATTTGGGGGCCTACGGTAACAAGCAACATCGAGCACACATCGAGCGTCACGACATCAAGGGTTTGATGGTGGGGCGGCGATGGACGCGTCCTCGGAGCAAAGAATTTTCTCGTGGTCTCGTGTGTTTAGCTACGGTGGAGGCAACTAAATCTGAATTAGGTGTGTACATCATACGTCATGTCGCCGTAGCCCACGGTCGTCATGGTGACCACTGCCCACCAGAACGCGTCTGGGATGGACTTGAAGAAGGAATTCTCGGAGCCCGCCTCGGCGAAGTAGACGGCACTCGAGAAGAGCACGACACCTGCAAGGAGGAGGAGGGGTGAGTCGGGCTCTGTGCGATACTGTACCTCATGTCGCCGTAGCCCACGGTGGTCATCGTAACCACAGCCCACCAGAATGCGTCCGGGATGGATTTGAAGAACGACTGCTCGGCGCCGGCTTCAGCGAAATACACGATGCTCGAAAACAGGACCACTCCTGTAACAGACAAAAGAAGCAGGCCAGAGAGGGCCGGGACGTCCCAGTCAGTCGCCGATCGACGATACACCACACCACCAAAATTACCAACAAACACAAAATTACCAGCAAACACCACCAAATGTGCGGAAATCAATCACTCTGTCACCCTTTCAAAAATAAACTAATTTTGAGTATGTATTGGCATTTCATGGTCATTTGAGCCCTAAAATAACAACTTGGCTGTGCAAGCATTTGGCGGATAATAAAGTTCGTCGATAGAATTTGGCGACGATAATTGATAGTTCAGAAAAATTCGGGAAGGAACTTTGGTTTGTTCCGGTTGTTGTCAACAACTTTTTGCAGTTATGTTGACCCAAAGCCATAAATATCAAATGTCAAAAGTAAAAAAAAAAAAAGAAAAATGTTTAGTTAGAACTGTGCCGGAATTCGGTGAAACAAAAGAAATCAAAAAGAACAAGACACAAAAATAATCTTTGAATTATGAATTTCGTATGAAATTTATGAAGTTATAATTTCAGAAATATGAATTTTTAATTTTACATCTAAAATTTATTCGTTTAGTTCAATTTTTACCAAAAATAAGAATTCTGTTTTAATTTTTTGAAAACTTTCCAAAATCACTTTAATAAAACTACTTAACTGATTACCGCACATTTGGATCTGGCTTACCACTGCAATTTTCGTAATTACTTATTAGTGAAGCTACAAAATTGATGAAATTGCTAAAGTTGCACGGTTTTTAGCATTAACCAACTTTCAGACAATTTTTCAACGTTCTTTTAAACTAAATGTTTAACCATCGTCAAACAGATTATTTCCTTTTTTTCTGTAAAACACAAATGTATGGCAAGATGCAATAGGTCATTAACTGGATCTATGGCTCAAGGAAATTGCAACAAAATATTTCCGCATGTAGAAACAATTTAAACAACAAGTGTGTAAGCACAGACTTGCTTACTTCAGCGGGGGCAAAGTACTATGACAGTTGCACGGTTTTCCAGCGACCGACAAAATGTAATTATTATATCATTTAAATGTACAGAGTAGCAATTTAATATAAGTTATAATTTGTTTTATATTCACTGTAGGTTAGGTTTATATTGTTATGTTTTTGTTTTAATAAATTAGTATTGATCGAAGCTTTGTCTTGTTCTTTACTCACCCCTTAACATGGTCCTTCGAGCGAAAGAATTTTAAGTCGTGGACGTGTGAAAATACTTTGCGAAATTCAGAAGGAATTTCGGCAAAAATAGTACGGTGGTTTCGGTAAATTTGAGTGTAGTGTACGCGAAAATGGAAACCGCAAACAAGTGTAACGTCGCGAAGTGAAGTCGTGGACGTTAAAGAGTCGCTATAGTTCAAAAGGGAATTTAAGCGAAACAGAAGAAACAAGTGGTGTACAATGGAGACAACACAAGAAAATGAAATAATGATACTAAGAGAATTCTATCACATGTGTTGTAACTTTAACAAAATAGTAAAAGTTGCAAACGAAGCACAGAGTACCTGGGAATGTGAAGAGGGTTTAACATCCGTTGAACAGGCTAGGAACGAGATCGTTGAATTCATGTCAGATCTGTCAAACTATGTATTTAAACCAGACGACGAGACACTAGAATTTATGGAGAGAAAGCTAAACAAGGTTAATATAGATTACGTAGAAATTAAAGAATACTTGGAAAATACACTAGAAGAAGAAGAGGAAAGAGTAGAAAAAGAAGTTCTAGAAATGATGAAGCGTATAAAGGAATGTTGTAGACCAAAAGAAAATGACAACCAGTTTAAAACTGAAACTCAAGATGGTCAGGATATTATTCATGAAAAACAAAAATTAACTCAAAATCCAATTTTTGAGAGTAAAACTGTTGAAGATAAGTCAGCAAGCAAACGGCAAGAAAACATCGCGAAAGATTATTTGACATACAGAACGGAACAAGAACTTCGCATTCAAGAATTGGAAGAAATTTTGGACGAAGTGGAGAGTGAACTTGGACTAAACAAAATGAGTTCAACTAAACACGCATTTTATACTAGAGAAATAGAAGAAAAATGGAAGGAAATCAACAAAATCAACATCAAAATTAAAATAATCGAAAAAGAGCAAAAAACCCCATATTCAAATAACAACTATCAACAATTAAGAGCGAGGTACATAACAGTAATAGGGGCATTAGAAAACAAAATTCAAGAAAAAAATGCGTCCTGTGTGAGAATGAGCCTTGTGAAACTTCCACCGTTACCATATTGGATTAAATTACAAGCAAAAAGGAACGCAAAAATGTTAAAGGAAAATGTTAACCACTTCAAATCTAAAACTCAAGAAAATGAAAATTTTATTCATGAGATACAAAAATCGACTCAAGAACCAAATTTTGAGGCTAAAAGAGTGGAAAAAGAAGTGTCCATTTTGGAAAATTCAGAAACTTTTGATGAAATTTGTCCGGAAAAATGTAAGAAAAAATCGGTTCTAGAACTAAATCTTGAACCTGAAGGAATGGAAAAAGAATTATCCATTTTGAAAGTATCAAAATGCCATAACGATTTCAGAAACAGACAAATAAAAAATGAAGATAAGACGCTAATGACCGTTGATCAGATTCAAGGTGAGGTTATAATTAAACAATTCCAAACAGATGCACCAAAGATTTTACAAAAATTGACTGAAGAGCCTAATTGTGAGACTGAAAGAGTGAAAAGAAAAAACGAGTCGGGGGCAATAGTAAGGAAAAAGAAAAATCGACACAGGAAGAGAAACAGGTACGTCAGAGAAGCCAAAGTGGGCAAATTACAATTTAAAGTCAACCTCAATAAAGTGGTGAATAGCGTAAGTTACTACAAATACCGTTACAAACGAAGAAAATATGTACCACACTCTGGCAAGAGAAACGGAAAATTCGTGGCAAAATGTGAAAAATCGAAGTGGAGAAAAAACATTGGAGAAAAAGGCAAACGAAGAAAGCAGAAAAAATTATCGTCAATAATTGATTTCAAATTCTTGGAGACTGGAAAGTTGACTACGTCAAAAGTATTCCACTTCCGAGGTGAAAACGATCACAACACAAGGCCACACAAGAAGCAACACGAAGAGGTATGGGAAGAACAGAAAACACACCTTCTTACTGGGATAAATGAAGTGGTACACACATGGATACAGCCAAGAATATGGAATCCAGGGATCAAGAGATTAACAAGTTCAATTCAATATGGAGCGACTGCCAAAGCCGCAAGTTAGTTTACATTTTTTTTATTTTTTTAATTAAGTTTTGGGATTATGGGAATTGTAATTATCAATTGGGAATCAAAAGTAGATTTATTGGTTTGTTATTTTTTCTGTTGTTTAATTAGATACTATTATGAAATTAGCTATGTAAGATTGTAGGTCAGGTTACTTTGTTTATTTATGTTTATAAATCACCTGACCTACCACACGCAAACGATGAACGAATTACTGGTGTCAGCAAATTGTTTCAGGAGGTCACAACCAGTCGCTGATACCAGTGAGACACATCCACGACGCTGGTGCCGCCGCTGAAAGATCCACCGAAAACAGAAGCCTATCTTGTTGAGGCGCCAATATGTTTAACCATCGTCAAACAGATTATTTCCTTTTTTTCTGTAAAACACAAATGTATGGCAAGATGCAATAGGTCATTAACTGGATCTATGGCTCAAGGAAATTGCAACAAAATATTTCCGCATGTAGAAACAATTTAAACAACAAGTGTGTAAGCACAGACTTGCTTACTTCAGCGGGGGCAAAGTACTATGACAGTTGCACGGTTTTCCAGCGACCGACAAAATGTAATTATTATATCATTTAAATGTACAGAGTAGCAATTTAATATAAGTTATAATTTGTTTTATATTCACTGTAGGTTAGGTTTATATTGTTATGTTTTTGTTTTAATAAATTAGTATTGATCGAAGCTTTGTCTTGTTCTTTACTCACCCCTTAACACTAAACAAGCTTGTTTTTTAAATAAAACCACCAAGTTTTGGTTTAACATGAATAAAATAACCAATCGTAATACAAAAAAAAAACAAAAATTTGAGTTGTGTAAAAAAATGGATAATCGTTACAGCAAAACAATCAAATAATACCGAGAAGTAGAGATGCGTAGTAGATAAAGTTTAGTTGTCAAAATATCTTATATAAGTGATAAAATTTTATTTTAACCACAAGTGTTTTCGTACAAATTTGGCTCACAGTGGGATGTAAACACTATTTGGTGGCGCTTATTTAAATTCCATCAGAATGAATACATGTCACTCAGATTCATCTTAAACCAATCAAATTTCAGAACAGTGACTCATCTCTGCGCCATCATTCTATCGTTTGGATATACATATTTACATTACTAGTGCAATAACAGGTGATGAAAGCATAGCTCACATAAGATACTGTAATAATACTGTAATACACGTGTGATGTACAATACTGTATCTACGTCTATCTTGAACTAAAATAAATATTATCAATATTATTCAATGATAAAACATTTTTTTCTATAATGCCTGTCAAATTGTTGTACAATTAAAAAAATTTTTTTAATTATTGTATCCAGTCTATTTGTCACACCGACAGTTTGTAATTCATTATATTTAATTATTTATATCAATAATGAACTCAAAAAAAAAAAAATGATGACGATGATTAAGATTAACGTTCTTATTTTGTAACATTGCGTTTTATTATTTGTTTTTTTTTTCTAAATCATCTTTAAATTTGTCATGGATTGTCAACTACTGAATCTCAACTAATTAGTCACTAAAAAGATTACCAAGCAACCTATATAAATTATGTAGGAACCATAAAGGTTACCAAGAAAATTTAAAATTTTGAAATTGACAATATAATATTTTTTTTATAGCCACCGTGTAGTCAAATTTATTTTTCGTTTATTTTAAAAACAATTAAGGCGACATAAATATCATATTCTTGAGTGAAAGTCTGCTGAGAATATGCAGCGAAAAAATCAGAAAATAATCAATTTTATATGTAATAGGTCTATTACATCACTCAGTTAGGTAATAATGCGTTTTATCTAAGCAGACGTAAATAAAACAATTTTTTCTAGTACAAAAAATATTAGATTTTACGCATACTCATCGACTTGTGCATTATGTTTTTAGGCACAAAGATTTTTCTTTTTTTACACCCATGAATTTCGTGTTTTAAGACAATTGTGTTAAAAATTTCAAGAAAGTCATTAATATTCTTTAATTACCAAGAATTAATTTAATCACTGTAACTACTGAACACGTGCCTTATTGAGGGCAAATAATAAAAGTCAGTTTCAAATTAACAGATTTCATCAACATTTTAACAGTTTCTGTTTTCTTCCTCAGTTACTATCTAGAGAAAGATTTAATATGGCCGAATATAAAAATGATAAATAATATTAGATACTCAGAAATTAACAATGGCGAAGCTAAAATGGCTATAAGTTCTATTTATTTGCGTTAACGTCGTAATAAGAACAATATGAAGCGAAAATAAAAAATGACAAACATTTAGGGCCGGTTTACAGAAGGTGAAATTAACTTTAATTGCGATTAAATAGTTAATTCGCAATTAAATGCCGATTTTGACCAATCAAACACGAAGAAAGCCGATTTAATCGCGAATTAACTATTTAATCGCAATTAAAGTTAATTTCACTTTCTGTAAACCGGCCCTTAGTGCCTAAAATATAATTAAATTTTAAAATTGTTACAAATCTCAAAACAAAAATTTAAATAAATTTTAAATATTCTTAAGTTATTTGTGTTAAACTAAGAATATAAAAATTAGATAAAATATAATAAGCATAAAAATAAATATTATTATATTAGATATTAAATATTGATTTACATAATTAATCTGGGATTCGCCATTTTGATGGTTACATTTTTATAACAAAATCGTGAATTAAAGAAAGCAAAAGAAGGTGGTGCAATTTGTAAAGACTGCTTCCGAAACCAGGAAGTTCAGAGAAAAACTAAGCTAATTTTTTGAGGAGATAACTTTAGTTCTAAGTGAATTAGGTATCGTCTTTTGTTTTCGTTTTACACAAAAATTTGAAATATTCATATCCAGGAAAAGAAAGTTTTTTTTACATAGAACCTATTGACGTAATCAATTTTTTCCAACTATTAGTTTCAACGCAATAATATAAAATTGAATTTTTTGTTGTTTTCAGTTTACAAAAATATTGTAGGTATAAAAGTGTCTTATAATGTTTTTGTTTTAAAGCTGTATTTTCAATATAATTACAATATAATTGTTTTAAAAAATTTAATAAAATGTCTTTATAACCCAAAAACAAAGAATGATAGCAAAATCTGGTTTTTATCAAATTATTTTTTCAAAAAACGAACCACAAGTTGAGCTTCTCATTTTCTCTAAACCTCTTAGTTTCTAAATTTTTCTAGTTTCATCTAAATTGCACCTCTCTGTTTTATAGCTTCGTGCAATAAAATTGTTATAATTGTTATAATATGTAATTGTTTAATATTGTCTAAATTATTAGCAGTTTTATCTTTATTGTAGCCATATTCAATTCGCCATTTTGGTTTCTACATTTCTTATGACAATATGGTTTTAGTAAACCGAAAAACATCTAATTGTATAGCTTCATGTTATTTTGTCCAAAATTGTTATAAATATCTATTTGATCCGTCTGTTAATTAAGTCCGTTATTTTTTTTTAATAGCCATTACAAAATCGTAATCAGTGATATCGTCAAGTGCCTCATCTTCATGCATATTTGCTACATACAGTGTTATCAACAAATACTGACTAGTGATCATTTAATGCCATAATTTTAGGCAAGAAAGTTACCAAAAATACAGACTGTTTCACGAGTAGTAATGAGCCTGCGAAGCTGAAAATACAACCAGCAATACAATTTCAGAGTTAACATAGATGACATAGATTTCAAATTTTATTTGAAAAAATCTGTCACCTATAAAAAAAATGTATTCAAACGATGAAAAAACCGATATGATGATGGTATATGGGAAAAAATGCCTCTGCCGCGATAACTTTGTGCAGACAACGTTTTCCGGGTAGAGAACTCTTGCTGACACCATATTCGAACGACTTGAAACTACATTAAAGAAAAATTAACCATCTTTGAAAAAGCCAAAAGCAAGAACAGCTACTGGTTCTGTTCACATGTAAGTCAAAGAATGATTTCACAAGCAAGTGGCATTATTTTGTCTTCAGTTAACCGAAGAATTAAATGATTTTTTTTAATGTATTTGTAAACAAAAAAAAAAATAACTACGTTACCTTTGAAATTGTATTGCTGGTTGCATTTTTAGTTTCGCAGGCTCATTACCACTCGTGAAACACCCTGTATTTATTTAAAACCTGTAAATTCATAAATTATCTCACTGAAGGTGTTCGGAATGATGATACGAGTATCATGATTATACGTTATTATTCAAACTATCACAACTATCTGCCATTTGTTTACAATTACTACATAAAAATCGTAATAACAGACCTCGAAAACCCTCGAAGACTTTTTTAATTTTAATATCGCTATTTCACGAAATAACGAAATAAATAAAGTTGTTGATTTTGTTAATAAGTTTACAAACCTTCAATTTTCTGAAATGCTTATCGAAAAATTATCGCTTTATCTTTCAAAAAGTTTGAAGAAAAATGCAAATTTGACCCGACCATTATACTTATTTATCATAGATTTTTACAGGGATTTTTTGAATTAGTAACCATGACATTAGTTCAACATAAATTGTCATTTTAAAAATTTAATTTAAAATAAACAAAATATTTTTGTTTATTAACTTATGATTTTTATAACAGTCGCCGGCCAAAAAATTTAATACAAATTTTGTGCATAACCATTTTACAGCACTCTGCTGCGCGTTCTGTTGTAAGCTGTAAAATGTAAGAGTTATCACAAGCAAATGTAAACAACTAATTTTTCATTATAAAAAATTTAAAAAAAAACATTTATTTCAAAAAACGAAAAACAGATGAGAGTCTTCTTATAGAACAGTCCTCGAATAAGCCCTTAGTTATATGTTGCAAGATGCAACCTTCAATCAACCGAGATATGTTATGCATAGAGCTGAATACTTTTAGAGACAAAGACCTTTTTTTATTAAATCGGTAAATTTGACTAGATTTATGATTGAGATAAATAACTAATTTTGAATAAAAAAGCTGTAAAGATATTTGTTTGCAAATGTTTTGTTGGTCGGGCATAACTATCATTTTTTGCTGGTACTTGTGAAGTAAAAACAAACAATAAAACTTAATGTAGCAGTATATCCTGTTGAAAAATTGCCGAATGTTTGTTGGTTTGTGTAAACCTCGTGCAACTGTATATCGTTAAAAGGTGTTTAGTAGGATCGAAAAAAAAAGTGCACTGGCATGACTGTTTGGTGTAATTGTAGTAGTGGTACCCACCTATGAATAGGAAGAAGATGAGCAAGCCTAATTCGCGCATGCTGGCTTTAAGCGTGCGCCCTAGGATCTGCAGGCCCTTACTATGCCGGCTAAGTTTGAATATGCGGAAGACTCGCACGAGCCGAATGACACGAAGAATGGCCAGCGACATGGCCTGGTTGGTGCTTTTATCTTGCGGACTAACAGGCGCACGTGGCAGGTTCAACGTGTCCTCCTCCTCAGCCACAACCGTGGCTAACGTAATAAAATACGGAATGATGGCGATGATATCGATAAAGTTCATGACGTCCCGGAAGAAATGTAGCTTATTGGGACACGCCAGGAAGCGCACGGACAATTCGAACGTGAACCAGATGATGCAAATGGTCTCTATGAGGAAGAACGGGTCCGTGATATCCGGCACCTCGTCCTCCTCTATCTTGGTGCCGTTGGTAGTCGTGTTGAACACCTTGTAGTGCTTGAACTCGGGCAGCGTTTCCAGGCAGAAGATGACGATCGAGAGCAGAATGACGAACACGGAGATGATGGCGACGACACGCGCCGCCTGTGATGACTCGGGGTACTCGAACAGCAGCCACACGTTGCGCTGGAACTCGTGCGACGGCAGAGGTTTCTCTTCCTCCTTGATGAAGCCCTCGTCCTCGCGGAATTTGTTGATCGCCAGCTCGCCCAATTCGTAGAACTTGATCTCCTCGGAGAAGACGTCCAGCGGCACGTTAACAGGGCGTCGGAGCCGGCCGCCGCTCTGGTAATAGTACAGGATGGCGTCGAAGGAGGGCCGGTTTCTGTCGAAGAAGTACTCATTGCGAAGCGGGTCGAAATAGCGGATACGGCGGGCTGGATCACCTAGCAGCGTGTCAGGAAACTGATTTAGCGTTCTAAGTTGCGTCTCGAACCGAAGGCCGCTCACCTACACACAACAAAACCTATATTCAACACAAAGAAAAACATTTTTAATACTACATTATCTTATTCAAACAAAATAACAGATGTTCAATAATTGTTCTGGTCGTGGTTTGCTGTGCTTTTCTCTTTCTAGCATGAACGTAGGTTGACGTGATAAGTTCATATAGTTTGCTGTCAACTGTCTAAATGTTGTCTTATTTTTGCATTTAGGAATTTTTAATAAAAAGCACATTACAAATCATGATAATTGTATGCAGACGTTCAAGAACTTACTCTGCAAGCGTTATCTCAGTTGAACGTGTGAATTTTTGGCGGCATTTTCGTATGAGCACTGACAGCTGTCATGTGCCACTGTTTTGTAATGATAACCAAGACATACGTGTTTTGTGACAATTGTCACACATAGACGATCTGATCAGAACAATTGTTGAATACATTTTACATACATACAGATGCTAAATACCCAAATTTCTCTTCTCCAGATATTTATGGTTTCTGCAATACAGGATGTAGCCATTTCGTTTGAGAAAGCTGGTAGATTTTTAAATTTGGCGGCTTATGGAGTAAGGAAAAGGAACGTGTGACATCTGACTATCAAAATACAAAATAAAACTCATTATCAGTTCGCTACAACAAATTATAGCTGGTTTTGCCAGTAAAACTTTTAAAATTAGCAGTGAAAATGGTTGTAGTTTTCACGTCAAAAACCATTTGCTATTCCAAAAATCAGTTTTCAACTGTACCAGACAGTGTTTATTTAACGAGGCTTGGAAAAATTTAACCGCGAATAGAAAACACCTGAAAGGTATGTGATGGGCATTAAATCCTTTCAACTTTATATCATAGAAGAATATGTTGTACAATGAAATGTCATATTCGACTATTCGATTATTGAGCCCAATTAACGATTTAATGAAATGCTTAAAAAAAGTCTTCGACAATTCTCTAAAACTGTGTACTTGTCATAAAAGAATAAACAAATTAAATTGTAAATAAAAAAATCTGTACATCGTTTTACAAACTTGTATTTACATTTTTAAAGTAAATAATGTTGTTAATTAATGTGAATTTAATATTTTTTGTTTCAAATTATCAAATGTTGTAAGTAGCGATGCTGTTCGGAATAAGGGAGGAGAAGGCAAATAATGCATATAAATCCCTTATACAAATGTTTTTAGCCTGCCTATACAAAACATGTATCAATTATGACCGATTTTGAGACCAGAAAATACCTCTTTTTGTCCCCTTATGTCAAAATTTTTATTGTGCTCTTCTGTCAAGAGTGACAGCTTAGTAAGTCTTTTGATATCATAATATGTTCAGGTCACACGTGGATCACACTATTACAAAAAAAAGGCAACCCAACGCAATGTATTCGTAATAATGGCAACCATTGTATCCTAAACACCCTTATTTTTCTTCTTAAATTTAGAAAAAAGGGGTTTTTTGTACTCAATTACACATAAGGTCAAGGTCAGGGATTGAGAGATGAAACTCAGTGTATTTTTCAGTGCATTTTATAATATTTTATATCATTTGACGATTAGTGTATTTAGTGACAGTTTTGTGCAATTTATTGTTTATGTAATCAGTAGATCACGGCCTCACCTTTTTATCATTTATTTCATTATAAAACTTAACAAAAGCGTCTGATGATGCCTACACAGGCGAAACCGGTACCGGCATTCAATAAATAAAGTGTAATTAAGTACAAAAAATCCCTTTTGTCCAAATTTAAGAAATAATTTATTATACTAACAGGGACTAACACTATCACCCTTATTTTTGTTTTTTCAATAAGCTAAAAACAGTATCAATTTGTATATTATGTGTACTCTTTGACTCATTCGAATTCGAAATACAATACTTGCAATACAATTCATCCAAAACAAATTTATCCGGCAAAAAGTAAACTAAAGTTTTAAACATAACACATAATTTTAGCAAAATTCATGGGAACGTAGATTGGGGCAATAAAGGACTTCTTATATAGCCGACGTTTCGAGTCTTTTTTGTTTTTTTCTCAAGACTTATAACTAGGATCTTATAAGCCTTGAGAAAAAGCCAAAAAAGACTCGAAACGTCGGTTATATAACACGTCTTTTATAGCCCCAGTCCACTTTCTCAAGAATTTTGCTAAATAATGGACATAACACAAAACTAACACATAATAAATAATAAAAAAACATTATTTTACTTAAAAACTTTAATTGTAGCATTTTCAGCAGCCCCGATTCCACATTTTGTAAAAAGACTATAAGTAGATAAGAGTAGTCACCGGTTTTGACCGAAAATATCCACCATATAAATAAAATGACCTCCAACAGTTTCGATCTACACATTGTCAGAAAAATTTTGCTGGGGAATTTCTTGTACTGCCTGCAAGATGGTCAATGTGGTCAGATGTAGTCAAAAGATTCATTTTAAAAAGGGGCTTTAAGGAATCAATTGAAGGGTACAGGAATAAAAAGAGGAATGTCCTAAAAGTCGATTCTTAACGAACTGGAATTACCATTGTTTTTTTCACCAATAATAAATGCAATACAGACAAAAAACAGTTAAAAACAATGAATGCCAATATTTCTAAGTCTACTCAAGAGTTATATCGAATAAAAAAATCTGCCGTATTTATGAAAAAGGATAGGAATCCCATCTCTTTAAGAAAACAAATTTTTAGACTATCCTCTTTTTATTCCTGTACCCTTCAATTTATACAAACGTATTTTTTGGAGTAACTAAAATTTCTAATGAGTTAATTTCAAGTTGAGATAATATCGGTAGAATCTTCGTTTCTATAAAAAATTAATAAAATTCAGGGTTGTAATTTGTTGTTGCTACGGAAAAGTATTAAAATTTGCGGTACTATCGGTAGTATTTCAATCTGAAATTAGCCCATAAGTTTCTATTAAATTTAACATTTTTTGTAGATACTAAACCGCCTTAAATCAATTGCAATTTCCCACTAAACAATATATCTAATATTGTTATTAAAAGTTGTTTTTAAAATAGAAAAAAAATTGTTTTGAACGATAACAAGGACTATAACACAGATTTTTGTTAACTGCCTCTGAATAAATTTAGAAAACACTTAAGACAAATTTAAAAATATATCAACGCTTCTCAAACAAAATAGCTATGGATAGGAATTAACTGATATAAATCTCTTTGCAAAGAAAAAAAATTTTGTGATGTAAAAAAATTCTTATTTCACCCATTAACAGTAAATACCACGTTCTAGTGACAATTGAAGCGCACTAAAGTATCACATTTATTGACTCGTTAATTTTTTATAAGAGTAAAAGCATTGCGCGCCTATATCTTTACAAAAACATGTCACACTGGGAGACCAAATTCGGGCAAGCGCTACTGACCGCCTTTTTAAACAAACGCCCAGAACAGTTATTTATTTATTGGTTGATTATTTTTTTAGCATTTATTATTTAATTATTTATTATTAAGTAATTATAAGGTAGACTTATAATATAATTTTTTAAAGCATTTAAATTATTCCCAATGGAAGTGTATCTAAAATATCATAAACATTTGTATAAGACAAGTTTGGGTATTTGGCATTCTTTCAAAGAGTACTAACGGAAAAAAAATTTGCAGAGTTTCAAATTAAGTAAAACTTAAAATTCTGCTTTCCAAAAATCCAAAAATTCAAATTTTTAAGCAAATGTTAAATTAGAAACAAGATTCTTGCTTTGTAATTTTTTGAATATCAATTGGTTATAGGAAAAACCACTTACGTTTATCACGACTCTTTCACAAAAGTCGTGGTCGTGCGGGATGGGCTCAAAGTGGGCTACGCCAGTGAACTGGGAGTGGGGGGTGTGCCCGTCCTCTTCCTGGCTGCTGAGCTTGGGCAGCGACCTGAAAAAACCAAAAAAAAATTGCAAAAGCTTGTTTCACACCACATTTTTTTGAACACCACAAATACTTGTAAAAAAACACCAAGAGTCTATGCTTCACCTTGTTTGCCTTCATTACCGTTTTTTGTCACTATGATAGAGCGTATGTAAAGCAACTTCGCAACAATTTGTCATCACTGTCGTTCATAGACAAGACTGCTGTGTCAAAGTTTCTTTACTACACGGAGGAAACACTGATAACATACAAGCGGCAAAAAGTTGCCGTGATAATACAGGCTTTAGTTCTTTATCTCGACCCAGTGAAAACCTAAACAATAAAAATTGTTTTTTTTAAACAATGAAATGTAGAATTATTTTGCAATTTGGGTTTTGTTGGAAAAATGACCGCACCTCTTTTGTTTTTTCTCCCACATGGTCAAAATACAACTGCGTATCTACAAACAGGAAGCAGCTATCTGCAATAATTTCCTTAATTGTAACAATTAAAACAGTGAGATTTTTTCCATGACCAGGACAAGGAGAAATTCTGCCAAATCTTAGTGTTTGTTGATAAAGCTGTCTTCTTTCAAACAGTCTTAACCTAATATCGATCGTGTTGATAGTTTCCAGTTGGTGCATGTCTCACAGCAGTCTTAAATTCAAGTCGTATCCAATCAAAGCTTCGGTTGTATGTATTTGTTGACGTTTATTCAGATTGAATTTAGATCGGTACTTTTTCAAGAGGCCGTCATCACAGTCACTTGAACCCCTCAATCTTTTCAATATACGTTCAAATTAAAAATAACTTGGTGATGAAGTCTTCAATAGATGAGTTAATTACAAAGTTTACCGCTTTCTAGAGATCCCGCATACACCCACGTCTATTTATTGTTTCAAGCCAAGATTACACAGTAAAAACTGTTTTGGTAATTTCAATCCTTTTTGACAAATATTTTCTAGATAATTTTATAGTCACATTCACAAGAATATTGTGAAATTAACAATTTTTTTTATTCATTAATTGTGTTGTCAAATTAATAATAAAATCTTCTTAATTTTCTAAATAAGCAGTTAAAGTAAGAAGGAAAAACTCTTATTTGCAATTTTAACTAATTCTAATTATGTTGTTTATTTATCTAGTTTTGTTAATTTTTCGAATTTTTTTAGTGTTTTTTTGAATCGCAATCGTTTTAAGTTTCAGTTGTCGTTTCTTCTTTATACTCTCATTTTGAAATACGCAAATAGGGGCTATTTATGAGAAAGTAACAAAATGATAAGTTCCTGCAGAGGTGGACCGTTAATTTTAGTAACCTAATTTTGGCAACATTATTTTGAGGCCCTCTTAATTAACTCAAGAAATGGTTGCTATGATAAGTCATTGGTTATTTTGTTGAACACTTTTTTAAAAAAGAAATTATAAACAACATTTATAGTTCTTTTAAGTGATCACGGCGATCTACAAGCAATATCTCAGCGATATAAAAAAGCAAAAAGTTATATTTTTTGCTGACTGTTATTTTGGGTTTCTGTAAATGTTTGTTGTTAAATAAATTATTTTGTTACGTCAATTTTTCAATCAGTCCAAATACAGTGGTGTTAAAGGTGGAATTAAAGAAACTTGGACCGGAAACTCCAATATTTGGGTTCCTGTTTGACTACAAAGAACGAGACAAAAGTAATAACAAAAGAACAGTACAGAACTGAATATGTAAAAAAATGAAAAGAAATTAAAAAAGAAGAAAGAAAGAGGCATTTAAAAGAACTCCAAACAGGTGAAAACAAGAAGAACAAATAACGTTTACAAGATAAAGAACAAACAAAGATTTTATAAGAAAAAAATAATATTTTCGAAAAACATGGAATTCGACTACTGTCGTTTATTTTAAAATAATTTAAAAAACAACGATCAGAGAAAACAGTACAAGAAAAACTATAGTCCGTTTTTCTTTTTAATGCGCTTGTCTATCTCTGTTCAACACATTGTTGTATATGTTGTTATGTCATATAGATCTTGTGTTGAACAGAGATAGACAAGCGCATTAAAAAGAAAAACGGACTATGATAATAGAAGCAAAAAAAGGTTGAGAAAAACCGAAGAAACAATTCCTGAAAGAAGAAAAAAATCTAGAGAAACTCCACCGACAATGACTGAGGACAAAAAAAAACAAACAAAACGCTGACATAAAAAAACAACAAAACAGAAAAAGTCCGATAGTGTAAAGATGTTTAAACAATAAATTAAACGGAGGTAAAAATATGAAAAAAAGGTTAAAAAAATAAATAAAAATCAAAGATTTTTAGAAATATGTGGAAGTAAAATTTAGGAATGTAGGAACAGCAGGTCAAATTACGGGAATCAAACTATTGCTATAATAAGTCAATTTTTTTATCATTTTTATATTATTTTTTATTTTATTTTTATTACTCTTTTTTATTTTATTAGTAGCAAAGAAAGCTGTTAGCTGCACCTGAGAGGCGGAATAGCAATTTTTTTTGAGAGTGCTAAGTTAAAAAATGGACTCAACATTTACAATGCTTGAAATTCACCACTGCTTAAATTTAAAATAATGCTTTAAATATAGCATAAAGCGTCATTTTGCGTCTAATGAGAAAACCTCTCAGGTTAGTTTTGTCATTTTCTTTTGTAATTTATGTGTTAATTCTTAGTTTAATTTTTAATTTAACACTTTTGATCTATGTAAAATAACTTGTCACACAGGCATAAAGGCATTAGCAGCCATCACTTCTTTCGCTACGCTTAAGTATCAAACACAGCCTCAATCTCATGCCTACTTTCTGCCCTTGCGTTGTAATGTACTACCGGCACCAAAAAAATGAAAACATCAATATCTCTATTTCGTAACCTACTTTTCAAAAATAAGTACTTTTCAAAACTTTTGAAAGCTTCTGACTTGGAGGCATTTCTCTGTATCTATACGACAGAAAAAAAATGTTTACTGAAGTTAAAATTTTCAAAAAATGGATATCTAATTAATGTTGTTTCTGTTTTTTGGCGATGGTAGTATTTAGTAGATCTCCTCAGTTTATTCACTGTATTTTTTTTTAATGTTGAAGCATCTGTACATTAGTACAACAGATTTCTATGTAATAATTTGGTATTTTCAACTGTTTTTATTAGTTAGAAAATCATTTTCAATTCGTTAATTTAACCAATTTCATTAGGTATAAATCACAAAAAAAACATATTTTTAAATTTCACTAATAACAAGCGTAGACTTTTGAGAACCCGAATTTGTAGTCAAATAAACAAAATCGTTTTTGCTGAGAACCAATATAAGAAGAAAGTGGGTATATAATCCCTCTAATTTTTTGATTATTTGGCTCACCCAACTCTTGACCGTCGTTTCGATCTTTTATTTCTTTTCTTGAACAAGATCAATCCAGACTTGTGGTATCTCACCATTAAGAGGTTCTTCTCTAAATAACAAATTAATCTCGACACTTTCCAGAAGTGCATGCGAACAGCTACCATAAGAGTAATTCAAACCCTATATAGTTACCAGCACAACACTCAATTTCAACGACTGACACTTCCATCTCGTTTACGCTACTAACGCCTAATTGATCGACACCTAACTACTGCAAAAATTACTCGTTGAATATCCTTGGCCTTGAGCAGTCTTACTTTTATAAGACTTCGGGAGTTGGCGATGCAATCAATGCACGAAGTGCAACCAACATGCAAATTAAAACAATATAGAAAATTTCTAAAGGGGAGCTGGCAATTTTCGATAAAATCTAAGCAGGCTCTTAAAATTTCTGCTATATTCACTATTACATGTTCTATCAACAATCTGCAGCGAGTGGTACTAGAAAAGACTAACTACAAGCCGTAAAATGAACGAAGTGCCTGTGAATGCATATACATGAACACTAATAAATTCGTTTCGAAATTTTGCCAGTGATAACCGCTGGAACGTGATGCAGGATTACGTAACCTCAGGAAGGAAAAAGGTTAAAGAAGGTCTCTTAATTGCCGAATAGCGTGTATTTTAATCAATACCGGTGTCAGAAATGGATAATTTAAGGGCATTTTTTATGTCGGAACACGTTTAAACTTTTACCATCTTTCCTACATCAATCTTGACAGTCATAAAAGAATTACAAAAGTTAAAATTGGCATATTTTAATTGATTTGTGAAAAAAATATTTGCTGACGCAAGTCGCCATTTCCTACCGAAATAGAATTAACAAAAATTTCTGAACAACATATTGTTAAAAAACTATACATGCTGTATTTATAAACAGTCTAATTGGTGACAAACTATTAAGTGAAAAATATCACCACGCCAAACAAATTATAACTGGCTCGAAATAGAATTTACTGAGTTTGCAGAAGCGAAAAGTGCTCACTGAATTTAAGAGCCACACTCGAGTTAAGTTCTCAAGCGGGCAAACTCTGCCTACGATGCTCCATCCTACACTTACAATCTTCAGCAGATTGACAACGGTTTTCTAAGCTAATCACTTTTGCTGCATTTTTAACCCAGCGCATCCACCAAAATTCTAATGGGCTGATTTCAAGTTGAGATAATACCGGTAGTATCTTCGTTTCCATGGAAAAATAAACAAATTCGGGGCTGTGATTCGCTGCTGTCATGGAAGAGTATTAAAATTTGCGATATTACCGGTATTACCTCAACTTGAAATCAGCCCACAAAACACCGAAGCAACAATAGTGAATTTTGACTAAATTGGTAAATATAACAACAATAAAGTTGTTTGGGACAGAGTTTGACTGCACTGCAGTCAAGTTTTAAACTACTTATTATTTGTTTCGCACTTAGAGCAGATGCTTTGAAAGGTCTAAAGTACAAGAGTCGTAATTTTTACATTTCGTGACATCACCATATTTTTTTAATGAAAAAAATACAATTTTGTAAGGTAGAAGCTCCAGCAACGCCAGACTTACGTCATAGTATAAAGCAAAAAAATTTTTGCGTGACCGTTTGCTTCCTAATAAGTATAGTAAGTTTTGGGGTACAAACTTTCAGTAAAGCCCTGTTTATAAACACTTAAATTAATAACTTAGCTTAATAATTAGCTTTCCGTATTGTTTAACTACTTAAGTCATAGTGTCTAACATAGTGTTTCACAAATTTTTAGCTCATCGCAGCCTTTTAAAATTTAAGCAAAAAATTATTAAAAATAAAACTGTTGTCTATAGTTTTTAATTTTTGTAGACGTTGTTTGCGCTCTTTAGTTATTTTTTTTAATAAATTACCCTTAGTGACCTCTAATTTTAAAAAATTATAGCTGATTGAGTATTATCAAGACGAGATAAGCGTTCTAGTCGTAAAATTTTAGAAATAAGTCCATGCTACCATAATGCACGTGTCTACTAGTAGTACTAGTTCTAAACCTCTTCGATAGAACATGTATTACATTTCTTAATTGCTACTAGATCCCAATTTCTATAAAATCTTGTTTAAATTTCTAATTTTTCAGGAAACTGTTGCCTGCGACTCCCTATTTTAGTAAAACAGTCGCCTACAGCTCCCAATTTATACGAAACTCTCATCTGAGGTTTCCAATACTTATTCAATAATAACTAGAAGCCTCAGGCGACAGTCTTTATAAAAATTAGGTGCCGCAGCCGACAATTTCATTAAAATTGGGACAGTTTTGCTGAGTTGGTTGTCAAATGCATTTCTCAATAAAGAAAACGTATTGCCATAACGTTTTAGAGTAACTTTGGTGCTTTCGATCAAAAATGGAACTTCACCAGCAAAAATATGTCATTTTCTAATGCACTTTCAGTGATAACAACACAATTTGATACATAACCAGGACTGCTGTTAAAGACAGAAACGCAGTCAGCTGTTCTTAGTAGGAAAACATAAAGTGTGATTTTTTTAAAATAAAATAGTTTCAAAACCAATAAATAAATACTGTTATATAGAGAATTAGGGGCTGATTTCAAGTATAAGATAATACCGCTAGTATCTTCGTTTCCATGGAAAAATAAACAAATTCGAAGTTGTGATTCGCTGTTGTCATGGAAAAGTATTAAAATTTGCGATAGTACCGGTATTATCTCAACTTGAAATCAGTCTATTAGATTCTTTATATTATCATATTAGAAAAAACAAAAAATATACTGTATGTTTAAAGTCTGGGCAACACTAGCTTTATTTTGAAACAATGAGCAAACGGGTAAAGCTATAAAAATACTAAAAAGAAGAGGTAAGCAGACTTAAATTATGTATAATAAGGTGTTTAATAGTTTCAGCTCTTGAGATGCTTGAAATAAGACTTTTATTACATTACTTATTAAACGTTTCTTTATTATTTCTTTATTTGAAATACACCTAAACATTTTAAAAATATTTTCGTAAAACTAAAAGAATAGCTTTTTATTTTTTATTTATTTCTTAAAATAAATAGTTTTTTAAAAATATTTTTGTGCATTAAATAAATAAATTGAAATAATACACAATTTATCATCTATCTTTCTTACCTTTAATAGTCTTTGAGATCTAAACAATTATAAAAATTATTACATCCCGTACTTCAACACACAAAATTAATTTCTCTACAACTTTTTCTTATAATATTTTTTGTACTTTTAACCGCTTAAATGGCGTTTTAAAATAAATACATTTTTGAATTTATTCGAGTAATTTGTTATTTTCTTAAATAAAAATAAAATTGTTTATTCTGAATAAGATAGTTTCCTAACTTTATTCAAAGCAGCTGATGCTACTTTTCTCTTTGATATTTTGATTTCTATGTGGGTCAGGAGAGTAAATATTCCTTTATATTATTTCGTTAGTACTATAAAAAATTTGGTGGATGCGCTGGGCTAGCTGTGTAGCTAATTTGATTAGTATATCGGCTTGGTACACAATTATTAAAAAAGATTTGAAGATGTTGGGGGTAGAAAACTGGAGGTGTTTGACAAAGCTAAAAATCATAAAACTTTTAAGCCTTAACGAACTGAAAAAATACAGAATGTTCCTAAAACAGTTTAGAAAAAATGCAGTCACAAAGGACAAACCTGAAAAATTCGAATCCACTTGACCAAAAAAATTGTGTGCAAAGCTATTTAAAAATGAATTTAGACATGTTTCAAGGACTGATTGGTATACCTAATAACCGTATGTAGCTTTATCAACTTTTCTAATCAAAAATTTGCAGCTTGTAAGAAACAAACGTCCATGTTTGTGTATTGCTTTCAAAAAAATTTAAGAAAACTTTGTATACAACTGTTTGGTTTCAGGTATTACGTAAATTTGTTTATTTTTATATAATTAATTTTAGTGCTAATTTAAGTATGACGATGAAGTGTAATACGGTCAAATTTGTTATCATGTTTATGCGCACTTCAATCTAAAATATTTTGATTGACTGATGGACTTACTGAAAACCTGAAAATTTATTTATTAAAAGTATGTTTTATTTTCGATTTGATTTGGCATCGAGATTATCAAAAATGCTAAAATACGTTCTTTGTTATTAAACATGTACAATTAAATCTGGTCAGTGTTATTATTAAATTTAGTCAGCTGTTTAATGCACTCAGATGTTAATCTGATTTCACTCTTACTCCATCTACTTTCAGTTTAACAAGTGCAAAACGTTGTAAATGCATTTCTTCGGACAGTTTGATTACGAACCATTTTTCACGTTGATAAATAAACGAAAATTAAGTGCGTCTTTCGTTCAGTTCCAATAAAATTCAAAATGGTCGAGTTTTTGAAGTGAAGATATCGAACCTGTCTACAGTAATAAAGATATAGGTGCTGAAAACCCATTTGCCTCTTGAATTTTACTGTCTTCGATATAAATATTCGAATAAAATAGAGGTTCTGTTTTTCTTGTAAATTTTAGTTGAATATCCAGAGCAAATCTATAAAATTAATTATAGAACTAATAGGTTTTTATAGATAAGCTATTTAGAAATCAATTTTTCAGTAGTCAAAACAATAAAATTTTCATGAGGCGTGAAGAACCAAGAGTCATCAGTAATGAATTCCGGATTTTGTCAAGGAATGCTTGGATTCCTGTCCGCGTCGCAAGTTGTCCTTGCCAGTCACTTCTTATGAATTATAGTATTCTTCTCATTTCGAGAGTCAATCAGTTCCAAGCCCGAAACGATGCGTGGATGCGTTTTATTACGAGGGGGGTTGATAATAGTGACGTCAGAGAGGTGTTGTTGGCCTGCCAGCAATTCACCCCGCTCCACCCCGAACTAGTGACGTCAGGACGAAATGTAGGTCGCTTTGCAGATGCCGGCATAGGAAAATCGTCGCAAACTGCACCGAATTTCCTCCAAGATCAGGGCTAAATTTAGAGAGATTCTTCTGAAGAGATCTCTTATAATTAGAGTCGGCGCAATTTGTCACATGATTCTTCTTGCTAGACTGCCCGGAGTCAAAATAAAGGCCGGGTTTTATTACCTCGCTACGCTAAACAACTCATTGATTATTCGGAAAGTCGAGTTTATTATTTGGAATTGTTTATTCCGTTTCGTCTGCGAAACAATTCCGTGACCTGTCTTATCTCCGGCCAAACTCGACCTTTGGGAAGCCATTACTTTCCCTCGGCTTTCCTCAAGGTGTACTGTCACTGCAGAGGGAGTCGTAACACAATACGAGGCCAAAAAGTCGCTCTCTCCGAATCGAATTATCGAACGGCAAAAATCCAACGTTTGATTATTTATTACTTTGATAAAGTTAAGGTGCTAATTTCCTTTCTGGAGTCGACTATGCACATTCGCGAGATATCGACGATGGTTTCAGATAAATCTGCAAGGGAAATTATGAAACGCTCAAAATGCCTTTACAGGAAAGTTGTTGACAGTGATGGCGATAAGACTTGCAAAAATGCGATTTTAACAAGAACCGGCAATCGGCAATCGGGCAATGCCACACCGGGAAAATTATCGTTTTATCAATGTAACACCCACTTTTGGACATTGGAATTTTTGGTTTCAGGATGTAATCAATAATTTTAATAAATGGACTATAATTTTAGATTAAGTTAAATAATTTTGCAAACGGGCTATTTCAGTAACATCCGTCTAAATAATATCTGCGTAAGTGGGTCTAAAAGCATCGTTCTTATGTCATTTTATAGTCGATTTATTTATCTTCAACTGGAAAATTATTATTTATTATTAATCTGGATATTGCTTTTATTGGTTGGAATAAGAAAGAAGATGATTCATTCGGGTAATAATTCTGTATCGAATTAAATCCGTTTCATTGTGGAATAGCTTTAGATGACTGATTAGAAGGGAGTTGATAGAGTATCATCTTCCGCTTTTTGGAGGGTTGAAAAATTTTGTGGTTTAATCAGTGTGACCTTTATGGTAATGAAAAGCTTCCGGTGTAAAGGACAAGGGTGTGAGATTAAAAAGCTGTCAAGAAATCTTCATTTGAAACAAGGTGGAGTTTTCTATATTTAGGTTAGCTTAATGGCATCTTCAAGTTCACAAACTTGACTGTTGAAGGTAGAAGTGCACGTGGCCTTACCCACGTGGATGGTCTTATGTTGGCGATCAATACTTAAGGCCGTCGCCCTAAAATTTGCAATAAACAATCTAGAAAAGTGGCGTCGATCTCCGCTTGCAAGAGGAAGGTATGGAATGAGATAGACGACTTGAGTCTTGAGAGTAGATATATCGACAAGTGTTTGATTTTGGTTTGGTGATCGTTGAATTGGGTTACGTCGACTGAAAATATCGCGTTGATGCTAAAGATAGCATGTCGACAGTGAAGAGTTCGTGCATAAATAGATGAGGGAGTAAGGTTAAGAATGAGCAAGGGGAATGTGTGGAATGGTGCATGCGGCAGATGAGTCGAAGAGCGTCATCGGAGAGGTGGAGCACCTGGGGGGATGCTAGGTCGGGATGCAGCATCCGCAAGGAGTAAAGGCGGGAGTGGCCGAGTGTCATACCTGGCACCTTCGGGGGGCCGTGGGTCCTGCCTCGGCTTGAGGACAGGGGTCAGCCCCCATTTCTCCACCAATTCGAAGCGGGAAATGTTGGCGGATCACGAGAGGGGAGCCGCATCTCCCCCCTCGAGCCCCATGCCGGACTTCTGGGGCTGCACTCTCACTCGGCCGCGATCACACACAGACTGCGCCCGGCCGATGCTGTCGGACGCCGTCGCCCGCGTTCGGAGCCCTCCGGCGGCGCACTGCTGCCAACCTAGCGCCCGCTACTCCCTCGGCGGGCCCCCTCAGGCTCGCCGCCCGCTCCTGGCGGCCCTCAGCACGCGCCTGTCGCGCTCGTCGGCCCCCACGGGCTCCTGTAGGGCCCGTCTTGGCGGCCCATACCTGCTGGGGAGTTACTCCAACTGGGGTTGGCACCACTGCCGGGTGGTGGGGGACAGCCGAGTGATCATTGATCAGGAGAGGAGAAAAGCGTCGCGCGAGAGCGCTGCAGAAACGATCAATAACAAACCCCCGCACTGCTACAGCTGATCTTGGACCGACAACCGCAACAGCCGACGAAGAGACGGCGCACAATCTCTCATCTCTCCCTGCTAAAGAGGAGTAAGAGGACTCATCGAACGACCTAACCTACGCGATTTAATGCCGACGGTCAACGCTTGCTGCAGTACGACACAACTCAACCTATTTGCATAAGAGGAAACCGACACTGAATCAGGAGCTTTCGACGAGAGCTTTGTGTCAAGGTCGATTTACAACGAGAAATTTTCAAACGCGCGACGGAAATAGCTTCCACGGACAACGGCACGAGATGAATTACCAACATTTTAACATAATGAAAGGCGATGGAGGGACCTACATTTCGGCTTCGATTCCTTCAAACACACCAAAGTCATCTATTTCAAAGTGAGACGAACCAAGAAATGGCGATTTTATCTCTCACATTTTAGACGTCTTTTTAATAAAATTGGATGGATGAAAGATGCGAGAAAATTTAAAGATATTGTACATTGATTATGTCAACGTATTTCGTTATTATTACATTTAATATCAACTCATCCCTACTGACCTACACAATGACTTCTAAAGTGAAAATGGAAGAAACATATACAACTCACCTAAAAATACAAAAAGTTTAAAATTCTATAAATACAACTATTATGCTATCATTTGCTTCATTCAAAAGTCAAGCTATTGGTTATTACTTAGTTTGATTGAAAGAACAATGAATGGGACAGTAGGACAACAATATACAACACAATACTGTCCATCTTAACCACTTCAGAATGTAGATAAACATAAGGAAATTAAAACCACCCACATAGCACAAATGATTAGTTAATAGTAAAATTTATTGAATAAGTTCGGATCTAACTGAGAAGTACATAAACCGCTCAAGAAATTGTTATATCAATTATTGTACGAGTACTAAAAAATCTAACAGAAATCTTTAGATATTTTATCAAATCTTGAAGAAGTCCTAGATATCTATGTATAATAATAGTATTTTTTACATTTAGACAGAAAAAATATTCTTAAAGCAGAGCGGGATTATTACCCGAGCAAAATAATTATTATTCTCTACTAAGAAATTTAAAAAATCCAATAAAAAAATTTTGAAACTATTAAAAATGACAAAAAATCACAAGTAACAATGATGACAAAAGAAATGTAGTGTACAGTAGTTTACCTCCAGATTTAACACATTAAAAAAATCTTTTCTGATCGGGATCATTTCGAACACGGCTCTTTTAATTGACGATTACAAAATCTCTCACGAATTACCAAAAATCTCGAGTTTAGGTGTTGCAACAATTTTTTTTTCTTTCAACATTTGTCCTTAAATATTTAAATGTTAACGTACAATAAATGATTATTAATTAGTATTTCAACTCGTTAAGGAGACCTGGTTTTCTAGTGCATCCACAAGAGTTGATAAATGCGGAAGTTGTTATTTTATGAGTAATAAAGCTTGAATAAAGCCGCAATTAACACAACTTAAGATCTGAGAAACTTTTTTAATAAGAACCGTAGAGCAAACTATTTAATATTCTACATTAAAACTAAGAAAACAGAGAATGTTGAGCAAAAGTGGTAGCACCTCCGTCCATAATTTAGAAGTTAGATCTCGGGTGAAAATATTAGGGTAGATCAATACGGCGGTGGGAAGTTTTCGCATTAAGTTTGTCAATTTTTCTAAAAAACTATTTGCTCAAAATAATTGCCATAACCAAATTATGTAAAGCAAAGTGTACGAAATTTAATTAATTCTTGAACCGTAATATTATTATTTTATTAGTTTGTATTCGCACCAAATCTTAGATTAGAACTCTTCTGTTTTGAATTTTTTCACGATTCGGTGTTTTTATCCATTATCTTTGATTGCATCTCGTCGAATTGGGTAAGGCGAATTGTGAGAGAAAGGTCAAACACTCAAGGACAGGAATATTGATAGAATGATATCAATTCAAAGACACGTACAGGTAATTTTTAGGAAGAAAGCTATTTTTAGATCAAAAATTAATTAGTTTTTTTAGAGGAAATTTGTTAGCTGAGCTGGGAGTAATGTTTCAGGATTATGGAACAATTTCTCAGGATTGCACTCAAGATCGGATTGATCAAACTAATAAGATCTTCTTGTAAAAAGCTCGTTTCTCTTAGTCCCGGCGCTAGATGGCGGCAAGTGTAAAGTTGTTCAGTGATGTATCACATGCGCACATTGCTATTAAATGGCGGAAATAGCGGTATAGATGTTAGGACATCGCCGGCGTCCCGACGCTCAGTTACCCACCAGCGATCAAGAGGATCACATTTCTGGTGATTCCTCCGTTCACGCAGCGCAGCTTATTGAACTACAACATTAGCCATCGATCCGGTCACTCCCTTGAATTATTTAATAAGCTGTGTGTAACGAGCATAAAATATTACACGTAGATTTCTGGTATTTTTCTCCTCGAAAAAATTTTCTGTAAGACGCGACATTTTTACGGATGATCCCGAAGGATAAAGCGGGAATTTCCCGGAAATTTCAAACAGTTTACATAATAAAACCGGCTTACGTTTAAAAATCAGTCGTAATAAAAATAAATCAGTTTTATTACGACCATGACCTACTTTTTGTATTTTTCTAACAATAAGAATGTTGGTATTGTAAAGAAGCTTATCGCGATAAAAATGTGATAATAAATTGGGATTCCACTTCCGGTTTCTCTTTCTTTGTTGTGTGCTGCTATCAATTTTATCATTTATTGATGTTATCATGGAAATTTCGAATAAAGCTAAGACACGACTTTCTGAGGTCCTTAACCTTGTTTACGCATCATTGACATGTAAAGCTTGTTTTACGCATCTAGCTCTAATACCTGAATAATTAATAGAATAATAACTTAGAAAGATTAAAAAAAAAACTACAAATAACTGAACGATTGAAAAACTATTTTTAAATTTTGATTACAACAGTTTTAACTGTATGACTATATTTAGTACAGCAATTAGTAATGTCTGATAGATGCATTTATATTTAAACTTGATGTATGTTGTGTCTAACTTTTATTACAACTGTCGATAAAATGACCATAAATATTTAAAAATGATACAACGTGGACAATAAATAAAAAATTGTTTTTGAGAAACGTCCAGAATCTCCACAATTTTGGTTAATAATTTAGTTCTTTACGTGACAAACCTTGGAAATTAGCTTTAATAGGTGAGTCGGTAAGACTAATAAACGCTGATTGCAAGCAAATCGCGTTTTATGTCTTCTTGCTCAAAATCCGAGATTTTGCTATTTGTTTTAAGAACTTTAAAAGTATTAATTAAAATTAAAAATTATATAAATAAAATTATGATTGTAGTTCATATTTCAATATGAAGTAAAATAGAAATTTTAATTTGTTTATTAAAATAGGTCCTTTTGGCTAATTAATCATTAAATCTAATAAATGTAAAAAGTTTAAAGATAACTTTAATGCCAACATTTGTTCAACAAAAAAAGAGAGAAAAGTATCAGAATCAGTTTCGTTTATATAACAATTAAAAGAAGAAAAAGCGCTGAGATGAAGAACTAATTAGAGCCACACTAAAGAAAAGAGCTAACAAAATTTTTTTTTTAAGTAGGTACCCCTGATAGACATAATGTTTTCCAATTTTTACCTTCTACAAATGTTAAAATACAGTAAAACCATTCAAGAAATTATAAAACATAGGTATTTTGAAACATTTGCAATTATTTTAAAAGCACGGTTCAACAGCATTATTAGATTTATAATTTTACATTATTGTATTCATAAATCGTTAAAAAAAATTGACGACCATTCTATTCCAGAATTTTCCTTTCGGATAAGTATTCATAATAGCTCAAACGTTCTGTTAATATCATTTTAATTTTATCATTTTATTTATCGATAACCGATGTGTTAATTTTAAAAAACTTTTCTATTTTTTTTAAATGAGTTATTCTTTTATTATCTTCTAAACTATGTAGCAAATAAAAAAAGTGTGAAATCAAAGATCCTTTTCCTTTATTATCCTTTCCTTTATAATCTTCATATTTCTTTATAATCTTAAGACGATTTTTTTCGAAATTGATGTGTTATTTTTTACTACCAAGACTTACAAAATAGCCATGTGGCAGACTTTTGATGGAGTCAAATGTTTACGTTTTCATGGCCTTGTTGAGTCTTACAAAAATAGCTATTTTTTGAGAAAAAAAAAATGTGGAAAACAGAAATGATAAAGAAAAAGTAGATGGCACAACAACGGTTTATCACCTAGACACTTCTAGACTTCTTGGTCTCTTACAGACTTTTCCATTTTGTTTGTTAGCAAAAATTTTGAAAATAGAGATTGACATAAAATAAGTTAAAACATTTCCTTAGTCGAGACTTCTTCCACCAAATATTCTCGCTATTGCAGTTATCAAAGTTAGTCGTTATAAAAAGAAACACAACATTATTCTTAAAATTCAGAGTTTTCTATTGCTACGGTTATTAGAAATTATTTGAGGAGAGTAAACTTAGACGCCAAGGATAAATAGAAACCAACATTAGAAATAATTCAGTCTCAACAAACCCTAGAAAAGATGCAGAAAAAATAAAGATAAGAGAATAACAGCAGAATTTAGTGGACACGCATTTGTAACCAATTCTTAGAAGTTCCGTGCAGAAAGAGACTTTTTCTTGCGTGAATACAATTGTCGTAGAGACCAGTTATTTATTTGTTGATTTACTGTTTTTTTTCACTGAAGTTTTTTTCTAAATCTGTCTTTCCGGTTTTTATCCTTGGGATTTTTTTGGTGTAAGATAATTTAACACATCGCCATCTTGTCTTTGACCAAAGTCGAAATTGGAGTTTGTAGTTCTTCAAATAAAGTGGCTGGCTAGATTAATTTAAAGTTCAAATGACTTCTGTCACCGAATTTATAAATCTCTCACTTGTTATTTATGACGATTAAGTCAGTTGATCCTTGAGCCTGCAGGTAGAGTCCGTACACTTTCAGAACAGCATGTTGGATAATCAAAATCTGTCAGCGAACAACACTAAACAGACCAAGAATGACAAACGCCGCTGACCTTTCGCTGACCACGTGCCGCTTGGCTTCCTCCCCTTCAATTTGCAAATGGGACTGGCCCGACACTATTTTGTCATCTGCACACTTTTATTGGTGTGCTGTTCTGAAAGTGTACGGACTCTACATATTATCTGAAGGATCCCAAACCGTAATGTACCTCCCATAACGTTAAGCTTATTGTTAAAACTTATTAATTACTATTATTACCTAGATTTAATGATTTATAGACTTTCAAACAATCTCTGGCTTTGTTTGGCCTCACTGGCTCTAACTCTTATCAATGCATTTTGCATTTGCCGTTTTTATTATTTTATTTTTAATAAAGCCTTTATTTAAAGAGCTACAAAGCTGACGCAATGATAACAATTACTTATTATTTCAAGAGCTATCAATTGATACAAAAAAGTCTCGATTTCGGTGGTTATTAGATTCCCATAAGATAGAAAACGATCTCCTTTTTATGTTTTATCAGTTTCAATAAATATTTTTTGTACTTTTTGTACTTAAACTAAATAAATTAATATTTAGTCTTCACTGTTATATATTTCAAATTTGGAGGGTCATCCCATTTTAATTACACTGGTCTGAACTAAACAAAATGAAGAGGGCACTCGGCATTGAGACATCGCAGCGTACACTACTTGCTGTATTCTATTAATTTGTTGGCAGCCAACTAAGAAAAAAATCTGGTGTTTCTTAGAGAACAAATTTGAAAAACCAAATTCCCTAAGAAATAAAATGTACTTTTCCGGTTTCTTCTAAAAGCTTTTGTAATAATGGCCAAAAACCTTATCAAACTTTTGTTTTTTGTTTCGTTTATGACTCTATATTAACCAACTGTATTTAGGAATTACCGTATCAAACAATCATTGTTTTAAAATACCATTTTTTCTAGTTATTTATTAATTTAACCGGTTAGGAAGTTAAATTCTATTGGTCACCTCTAGCATTACTTATTTTGTGAGGATTAAAATAATTATTTATTTATATATTACACAAATAATTATTAAGACTAGAAGTAAAATTCTAGAAATAGTGTCTATATATAATTTCTTTAGATTCTTTTATGTAACCGATAAGTTATTTATAGCCAACAATCCATTATGATAAATTTTAATTAATTATCTACTGGTAGTCTAAAAATAATTTGATCACATGACCAGTTAAGTAAATAAATAAATAAATAAGAAAATTTATTGCATTTACATTAAGTTGACTAAATAGACCCAAGAAATCAATCTATCGATTTCAAATTATTTACATTTGTTACCAAAGTAGCAACTATGACAATGATTGCAGTCGTTAAATGCAACAAAAAATATACGAAACGTAATGAGTTGTCCAATTCGAAACCAAATAACTTTATTACCAAAGTTTTGTGTATTTAGAGACATAACTTGGTTTATCCGAAACTTTTAAGTCCGAGAAATAAGTAAAAAATTTCTTCTAAGAAATTCTACTACTTGAAATCTACTTGAAGGTTTAGTTGTTATACCTGGGTAAGCGAGCCTCATCTCCCAATCCATAGAGACCAGCAACAGCGGCCATCGCTGCTAAGAATAAAAATAACACTTCGGAACCCCTCCATCGGTGCTCCAGAGCATACTCGTCTGAAACACTTCTTCACCTCGACGATTCACTTCACATCGTTAATTTGATCACTGTTTTTCAAGTCCATTCTGCTTCCCACCGATTTATCTTTTAGTTGATTTTACAGCAAGAGACAAACAACTGGGAGAAAACAAACCGATAAATTATCTTGAAAGGAATGTGCTCTTTAATTAATTTGTCACGATTCCTGATTGTATATATAAAAGTCTATATCCTGATTGCAAGATTACGTGTTAAGCAACAATAGCGTGAAAGATAAAATCGGAAAAAGGCTTTATCATCAGTTAACAAGTTTTTGACGGAAAGGAGCAAATTGCTGCAGATATTTATCGATTGAGACACAATTAAGATTCTTATTCCTTAGCTAATCACTTTACGCACTGATAAAAGAAAGACTGGGAAGCTAACAGTAATTTGTAAAAAGCTTCACACGAAACCGCCCTTTCTAAGGTAATAAATCAAATCTAATCATGCTAAAGGCATTTTCCCTACTGTCATCCATTGGGTCTTTTCAACAGTAACGATCAAACTAAGTTTTTGTTTGAACACAAAATGCAATATTGATAGTTGCAGGTAAATGCCCCCCTCGATCAAAAATTTTTTGTATAACTTGAATCTATGCAATTTTGTTGCTTTACAGTTTAATAAAACTCATTAAATTATTTCAATGTAACTAAAACCGAACAAACCGAAATTTTAATTTTCAGTTGCTTTCAGGCGTTTGTGCTCAAGAATCAAAGAATTGAGTGGCTGAAGCAAAAATAAATTAAATTCGATTTTTATTTGTGCATTACTTTTTGTTGAAATCTAAATTGGAAGCAAAATTCTTTTTACAGTATTCGCGATTGGAATCTAATGAAAACGAAACTGTAATTTCCTGAAAATGCAACGTTTAAAAATTATAGATAGGCAGTAATAAAAGAATTTTTTTTGCCCATCGACAGTAAACACCATGTTTTAGTGACAGTTTAGGTTCACATTTATGTTTTCATTTCAGCATTTTCGTTAAGTATTTGTTAAAACAAACAGTTCAGAGCTTGTCAGGATATTACAGCTGTCACAAAAATTTAACACTCAATGTTAAGCAGCATTTTTTTTAAATACTAAATTGGTAGATTCGCTAAAAAACTTATGTTTACCACGGCAATAAAGCAGATTGAATGCTTTGCCTGGCTTTTAAGCCGCGAATTGTCTCTTGATTTTAAACTGCAGTCACGGCATTAAAGCAGATGGTTTATTGCCCAATTAAACAAATAACTATTTTTTATTCCGCGTTTACTATGGCGATTTATCTTATTTTATTTTGTTTATTGAAGCATCGTTTTTGGTAACTTTTTGTGTTACCAGCACTGTAAATTTTCATAGTAAGGTTTGTTGATTTTGATTAATTTCATTATGAAATCTAAAAATATTGCAATGTTACCGACAAAAAATGTTTAAAGAAAAACTTACTAGATATATGACAACAGATGTCAGATAAAAAAATTAATCGTAAATACTATTTGAAATAGCTCAATAAAAAAAATAATATATAAAATACGTGTTACAACCTCTCCATTGTAATTCTCGTTCTCTGTAGCATTCGTATCACAAAAAGGGTAGTTGTAACACCTGTTTTTTAAATTACTTTATTACCTTTATTCTACAAAATTAAAAATCTAATTTAATTTTCTACAGGTTTTTTTTGCAAATAATAAATTAATAAGTCATTAATTATTGTTATTATTGATTGCATATTGAACAAGGTAATTAACTATTCTAAAAAATTAAAAACTAAAAATTAGATTAGACTGGAGGGTTACACTTACAATTAAGTACAACAATTACTTATTAGTTCCCCAAGTAATTCATTAAAATTACATTTAATTTTGAGTCAATGTTTGTGTTACATTCTTTCCTATAATACGACGTCATTATAAATCACCTCGTTTCCGCTGACCGCTAAAAATCGATCAGGTGACTAACACTTGCGGCTTGTCGGAAATTTTTTCTCTTCTTCAAAGCTGCTATCATTGAATCATCATTTCGTTGAGTTTACTTCGAAATTAATTTTGTAAGTCTAACACAAACTGTAAACAAAAACTTTTCATTTTTATGCTATGTTTTCATAAAATATTCTAAATTATTATTCAATAACTTTTCATGGTATTTAGTAAAAATTAAATTCAAGAATAAAAACTCAAAATTCTCTTCTTGCAAAAGAGATATTGTGCCTAGGACTTGGATCAAGCAATTTTTTACTTTTCTTTATTGGTTTCTTTATGACTTTCTAATCTTCATTATCTGTCTTAAATGAGATTTTTGTTATTCTAATTAAGAATTCTCAGTTTAGCTTCATGTTATCTTTGCGACATTTTTCTTTTAATTGAAACATGTTTTGTATGAATTTTCAAATTTTTGAGCATGGAGCGTAGAGAGAAATTTTTTTATCTTCAACGCATTTAAAACTCAAATTTATTAAAAAAAATAGACAAATTAATCTTAAAAGAAGACGTCAATAACAATGTTAACAAATTTGTACAAAATAATAGAATAAATTCTGTTAAAACAATTTTTTTTGGATTCAGTTTAAATAATTGTTTTAAAAAAATTCTCTGTCGTTAGGTCTAAGTTTAGTAAATTTTACAGCCCTTTTCAGAATTTTTATTTATGAAGTGAGTTATTCAAAGTTTACAACAGTAATGCTGTTAAAAGGCATTTTAATCTGTTAAGTAAAAGAAACTTAAAATTTTGAGTGTTTTGTTATCCTCTCCGCGCTGACATCAGAAATCAAAGTTTCATTCTGAGCAATATCCTGTTGAGAAAAATTGACAACAAATAACAAAAAGGCCAAATTTTATATAAAAATTACAATAATTTCTGACAATCCAACAATTTATTAAAATCTAAAAATTTTTAATCTTATTAAGAGTTGCTAATTAAGGTCTAAAAAACACGAAAAAAATGTTTTAAAAATCTACTTTGTTTTGTTGACATTTTGAATAGTAGAGATCTTAATTATATGTTTAAAATGGCAAAGTTGAAGATATTATGTTGTTAAACAATTTTTGAACAAAATAAAAACAAAACTTTTTCTAAAATTAAGATAAATAGCAGACGGGATTTTCAAAAAATGTAATTAAGCAAAATTTAAAGACAAAATTTTCTTCAGATGTAAAAATAGTACAAATAAATCTTGAAAACTAAAATAAATAAATTTTTTCTAAGAAATTTTTGGATTTCCAGCTCAAAAAACCTACGTACAATTTCATTGTTCTACAAATTTTGGAACAGTTTGTTTACATTTTTTTCCCTCTGGGTTTTTTTTGTAGTTATAGCGTTTTTATCAGAAAATAAAATTTTTATTTAAGTATCAAATTATTGTTAATAAAGCAGCCGTATTTAGGCTGTTGAAAGTTTAAACTCAAAGTAATAAATGGCCGCAGACAACGGCGTTCAAAAATCATAAATGAAAAGCTTGTTGACAGATGTACTGATAGATTTGAACTACTTGAACTTCGTACTGAAGGAACTGGTATAAACGAGTCAAAAAAATAAAATAAAAATAAAAAACATCTATAACTCATAATTTGTAATTCATCACAAATTATGCATTTCTTATAACTGAATTACTTCAAATCTCCGCTTTTAACAACGACTTTACTTTGCCTTTTGCTATTTTCTTTTTTATCCTAAACAAAGAAATTATTTTGGGCTAACCGAACAGATTTTTGTCCTTGAAAAGCAAGACTTGCAGTTTCCAGGGTTATTAAAATTAACATAGTCTCGTGTAAACACGTGTATAGCTCTGAATTATAGATGTCTGCATGCGAAGGGTCGTGGCTTAATACGGAAATTCAACATAAAGTAAAATTTTGAGAATGCAGGCTTTTTTGTCCCAAAATTGTAGCACTACTTGTAGCACCTTGCCTGATTAATGAAGGCGTCTATTTTTAGCTGCATCTATTAATCATATTATGCAAACGACTTTCTTTTACTTTAAAACAAAATGGAAATAGGGCAATTGAAGGTTGTCCACAATCTTTGAGAAAAGCCACTCTTTACACGTGCTTAATATCGATCATAATTAACTTCAGGTATAAAATCAACAATGAGAAGTGTCAAGCCTAAGAGTAAAAAAACACAAAGTAACACTCTACAATCGATTCGTACAAAACGTATGGAAATAACTTAATGTTTATTCAAATCTGCCACAATGAAACTAAAAACATTCATAAGCAAATACATGGCGAATATAAATTCGTTTCTTTCAAATGAAAATGGGCTTAGAACTTTCTACTTAATCGTGAGGATTATTTTCTGAACTTAACCAACGACTTTTCTTGTATTTTCCTTTGTGTCCGATAAGTTTTCTTAAAATTGTTTTTATAGTAAACATGACTTAGAAATATGTTTGTAAGGATTCTTTTATAATCCTATTAAATGGTATAGTTTGTAATGCACTGATGAAATATCTCATCAAATATTTCTACAACTCGAGAACTCTGCTTGTTAGTGTCAATTATACAAGTGAGAGATTATGACTTTTTCATTAGGAAGTCGTGCTAATTGGGTGTCAATTGAGAGGTCTACATAGAATTGATTTTAACGAGGTTAATAATTCAACTCAAAAAATCAAACAAACTCTTTTAATTTTTTTAAATAAATATTTGTTTAATCTGTTGAAAAGTAGCTTGTAATGTCTACAAAAATGTTTTAAGTGATCAATGGTTTTTTCATTTTTCTGTTTTTTTTTATCAAATATTTAAGTAAAAAAATCAACAAAATTTATTTTTAAGCACTCTAATATAAATATCAATTAATATTTTATTCTATATTTTTGATTAAAAAGAAGTTTTACAAAAATGTAAATATTGTCAAAATGGTGGATGCGCCGGGTAAATCAATTTAGAAAATAAGTTTCAAGTATAATTTGTAAAGTGTATAAGACAATTAACAGTGATATTTGTAAAATATTAAAAGTGTTTGTAATAATCAAACAATTTATTATTTTTATTTAGAAATAGAAAGTAAAGAATATCATTTAGAATAAAAAATATAGAACACAACATAATTTTCGAAATTAACTTACTATAAAGAGGTAGATATTTCAAATTTCCAAAACTTACTAATTTCTCTCTAATAAAAATACCCAACAATAAACATCTAATATAAAAAAACAGCTATAGAAAAAACAAGATCAAAAAGAAAGGAATTAATAGCAAAAGAAAGAAATATGCTTGGGCACAGTGGAGTACAAAAAAAAACTACAAAAAAATTTGTACATAGTATTAGTAAATATTTTTTTTATATTTCGTTGCAAAACGTCAGTTTCTACATCAGTTTGTAGCGGTATGTAATGTCACATATTACATAACTAGTTACGTAATAGATTTCGTTACTATCAGAAAAAGATATAAAAATATATAACTTAAAATATCATAAATAAAAAAAACTAACTTCTACAATAGAGAAATAAATAAAATTATGTACTCTAGAAAAATAAAAAACAAGACAGGTAACATAGAGAACATATCCACATAAAAATGAGGGACATAAAGAAATGACATTACAAAAAAATGATATATTTTTAAATGTATACTAGCTTCAGGGGATTGAAAATAGACTGTTTTTGTAATTCAGAAATTATTTTGCTGTTGTTTTGTTAACAGGTGTTTTAATCTAACATCACAAAGACTTTTATATTATGATTAAAATAGCACACAGTCAAAGAAACTATTTGTAACAACCTTTTTTTTGTACGTAAAGCACAGACTAAAAATCTAGTCAATGAAAAATAATCACTCGCAATCACTCGTTCTTGCTTTAAACTGTTTCGATTATTTATCGTTTTAATTAGCATTCTTCTTTATATATTAAGTATTTTACCTTATGGAAAACAAAGTAATGTTTTACTACTTTCTAGGTGATACAAAATATATTGACTTTATATACTCGTAAGTTATAGTAAAACCTGGTTATAAGATTTTCAGATTTAATGTACTTCGGTTATAACGTACGTTGTAGGTAGATCTATGGTGTTTCGTACCTCAATTTGTTGGGTTTTTCTATAACGTATTTCGTTTATAACATACTATATAATTAGATGAGTACCGACAGATACGTTACAACTGGGTTTTACTGTATACAAAAAAAATTATTTGAAATTAATAGTTTATATCGACCGTTTAGCAATTATAGGTGAGAAATAACTTAGTAAAAGCCATAGTTCAACTAGATAAAAAGAAAATAAAACTAAATATTGAAAGACATGTGTGACAGAAAGTAAATATACGTAATTAAAAAAAAGAAAATGTAAAAAACAATCAAAAATATAAAAACACAAAAATTTACTCTGAAAAAAATTAGACTTTCAACTCTTTGGAAATTTTGTTGACAATTAAAACACTAATTATTCAAAAAAAATACAAAATCTTAGTAAGGCAATCTGTTATAAACTATAAAAAAACAACAAAAAATAACAATAATTATTAAATAAAAAATATTAAAAGATTCTAACTTTAAAAAAAAGATATAATTAAGCCTATAAAAAAGTAGCAGAAATAACGAAAAAGAAAATATTATCATGTAATTCATTATATAAAAAAATATAAAAAATAAAACAATGAGTCTATCAATTGGGATCAATATAAGCAAAAAAAATTTTGAACAATTGTCTTCGATAAAGATACGTGAGGTGTGTCAAAAAAAGCGGATATCCTTAAAGGCACTAATAAAAAAAAACATTTTACAAAACTTTTTTTATTACCTTGTAAACGCTTCTGGAAACTATACAAATGCATTACATTTATTTTATGATATTATAAAAAACACATTTGAAAACAATTCATGCCTTATTTAATGTTCGATATTAACAAGTTCGCTAAAAGAAAATGTTCAAAAACGATTTTTTCAGTACTGTTAAATTTGATTGTTGGTAGAAAACAACGTTTGGTAACATCGTATTTAATTATATAAAAACGAATTTTTTTATTGTTACAAACATTAAAATTTCTGTTACTTTAAAATTTTAAAAAATGACGTCAAAACTTTTGAATCTTATTTATAATCTACGTAATTAACACGATTTTTTATTAGCAGGATATCTGCCCTAATAGTATTCGAAAGAAAAAACTGAAAAACCAACGAACACATGTTTCTACTCATGCATATAAAAGTAAGCATTTTCGCTATTGCAAACCCTATGTAGAAGTACAACTTTTTTTAACTAGAGATGAAAATGCATGTTACTAAGGAAACAAGTCAAAAACTAAATAAATTAGCATTTTCATATCGGAGAAAAAATAGTATTTACTATAGTTCGTCTCACCGTCTACGAAATAGCTTCGTGTGGAATTGACATTTGACAAAACACAAACAAATCATTTAAATATTGTAATTTTGGAAACTACATTGTAGAATTCTTTGTTGCTGCAGTACAAGGAATTTAAACTCTTATACCCAAAATTTTTATTTCTTAGGTATTGAATTACGCTGTGGTCATTGACTGCGCTACCTTCTGATTTGCATTCAAGTTTCGAATAGAAGCTAGAAGCTGTCTTTGTTTTCGCATTGAGCTGAAAAAAAAATGAAAAGTGTGACATTATTAATACAATACGTTTTGTGTTTATTGCATTTTAGGCCATGATGTAGAAAGAGATAGCAGCAAGAACGTGAATCTTTATGTGCGTTGAAGGTTTTATTACAGATGGGGATAGAAGTGTTGGGTTTTGTCGTGGGTTAAACAGATCTACGTCAAGTAAAATCTTAAATGCGGTAAGTGAAACCCAAAAACATCTGACTAGTTTCAGATTGCGGCAAATTTAAAAGTCTGCATGAAATGCGAAGGCAGGGACCCGTTGTTTGTTGTATTTTGTACAATAATACAATAAAAATACAAACTAAAAGACAAATTTAATAGAATAGACTGCACAGCGATTATTAAAAAATAAAAGATAAAATAAAGAGTGTGAAAATTTTTTAAAAAAATATTCTGTTGACATAAAACATTTTGCATAATTCTTGCAATTTTGAGCAACCTAAATCGTTTTCCTCGTCGGAAGAAATGTAAAATTTCGAATCGTTATCACTTCGTCAGTTCTAACAGAAATTATGAAGTCCTCTATATCATCCATAATGTGTTCTCTGGCCATGTATTCCTCCTCGGTTTTTTCTACGTGGTTACATATATTTCTCCATTGTTCCACTGAAATCGTAGCAAATTTGTCTTCAGCTAATTTCCAGACGTCTTCTAATTTAAATGTTACGTTGTGAACGGCCACATGATTTTTTACTAATGCCCAAATTTTTTCGATGGGGTTAAGCTCTGGGTGATATGGAGGCAACCGTAAAACTGGCATATCACATTCTGCCAGAATTTTGTCGATCGCAAATTGCTTATACGGTGGTTTATTCAAATTAAGTTTTTTATATAATTCTGCCTTTGTTTCTTTGGTCCCAAAAAAATTCCTCTTTCGTTTAGCCATTGCTGCATTGCTGCTTTATTCCATGATGAGTTCGGACTAGGTTCTATTGCCATATTATGATAGGACGCGTTATCCACCACCAAAACCGATTTCCTTGAAATGTTGGGAATAAATATTTCTTTCAACCATTTGGTGAAATTGTTGTTGTTCATTTCATCGTGATAGTCGCCTGTTTTCGATCCCGATTTAAATATATTTAAAACATTAGGCACAAAACCTTGCGCGCCTCCAGCGTGTAAAATAATTAGACGTCGCCCTTTGGCATTCGGTGCCTTAAGCATGTTATTTGTGCCATCATCCCATGCCATCGGTACAGTATGGGAACTGTAAAGGTAAGTTTCATTACAGCATATAATATTTCGACCTTCTTCTTTGTACTTTTTAAGTTGTCTTAAATACTCAACTCGTTTTAACCTGATGTCCGTTTTTTCAATTAAGATTTTTCGATTATCTGTCGATTTCTTCCAACGAAAACCTAGCTTTCGGATGAACTGTCTAAATGAATCTATTTTCCCAGTAAAATTGACACCTTCACGTTTTACTGCCTCAAATAAAACTTGCATTGTCGGTCTTCTTTTATAAATGGCGGCAAAATTATAAATTACTTTTCGAACTATTCCTTCTTCGAATTCATCCAAAGTGCTTTTTGGCGATGGTTTGTTGATTTTTTTACGCGGAGATTGAAATTTGCTATTTTCAAGTTTCTTGCTACCTTCCTCTATAATTCTCCTTACCGTGTTAAGACCAACACCAGTGGCTTTAGCAACACGTTCTTGTAAACGACTTAAGGGAATTATAACTTCACCTTTCTCTTTTTCCTCTTTCATAAACGAAAAAACGGTATAAATTGTCTGCCTCCCTTGACTATGAACAACACGACCGTTATTGCCCATCATATTGTCGCAAAGTATGTTCTTCAAAAACACATTTATATCTTGTTTCTAAATTGTACTAGGTATACTTACAAAACTGTAAACCACGAAAAAAACAGAGTCTTGAAAAAGACTGTTGGAATAAAATTACAAATCTGTCAATACACGCAGGCTTAACCACAACCGTTCGACAAGAAGGAACGAAACGAAATGAGAATGTTTTTGGGTTAGTGAATAGCGCTTAACCAAGATGTGTTTTCGTACTTTGCGCAGAATGGCTCATCACCCACGACAAAATCCAACCACTCTAAGACTGTGAGACGTAACAAATATTGTATACTCGACTTGAAGTTCGGTTTTCTGGTTCGTGAGTATGCCTCACTCGTTGCTAACGCAACTCGTGAACAAACTATCATCTTACTCTCATGTCTTGTTGAAAAATGTACTATTTTATTGTTCAGAATTTATCTTAAATAAAAAACGAATATTTATGCATTTGCTCTCTCTTAATAATGAATAAAAAATGATGAATGTGTTGGTTTAAAAATAGTCAGTCAAAATTCTGTCTTTTATTCATTTACACATTTTATTTTACTTGATCCCTCAAAGCGAGTCTATAAAAATTTTATTATTCCTCTGAACTTTCGCCGCAATCTGTCTGGTGCGAATTATCTCGTTCGAAACTATAATTAATGCATCTCCTAAACAAATTCTCTCACGTTTATCCACTTTTACCTGTTTTAAAGTGAATTTTTCACGATGGTGTTTGCAAGGAATTTTTGTGACAGGTCGACACATGCTTGCTGAAGAATTCTGTTTAAAGTTTGCTCCAGAATTGTGAATGTGACACCAACTGTGAAAATCGAGCATTTCAACAAAACATTCTAAAAATCAGAGTATTATTATTTTTAAAAGATCTGTGAAAAATCGAATAACCGGGTTTAATGGTTTCATAAAATTGTTAATGTGTATCGTAAAATTGTATTTATGATAAGTGCGGCTAATAAAAGAAATGAAAAAGGTAAATAAGAGTAGAGAATAATAATAGTAGCTTTGGATACAAACGCTTTCGAGTTCAAGCGATATTAAATTATTGTATTTTCATTAAATTGATAGTAAATCAATTTTTGCTAAATGGAATTAAAATGGCCGAAGCGCTGAACATCAAAATCCAATATTCACATTTTTAAAAATAGAAATGACCGTAAAAAGTTCAAAATTTTAACAAACTCACCTCTTAATTATCCTAAAGCCCGCTCTCAACTTTTGTTGTAAACATCATTAACTTTAAAAAATAGCAATGACTAGGATCAATAACAACGATAAAAGGTCTTCGATGCGGATGCGTTAATTATAAACTAAACCGCTCTCAAGCACGCTACATAACCCTCTTATTTAAGCGGAAAATTATTAATACTCAATTTACAATATCATCAAGGTCTAAAAAATTTAATCATCTTCATTTTCTTTGCTTAACAAATTTGAGATTAATTAATAAGCTTCATTAAGACAAAAATTCTTAAAAATTTTGAAACGCAATTCTCTGGGGGTGTTAGGTAGACCAAACTTTTGCCATAGTTTCCTAATAATCTCCCGAGCCCTTATTTCCGCATTAGTTATGGACAAGTGGCATTCTGATGTTTGATAAAGCTTAGTTAGGTTAGTTATCCATAATTCACCTAATAATTATTAAATTTGTAAAATGAATTTCCCTATGGGAATTCCAGCAACAAAAACTCATTAAAAAACCAAACTTGTAACAAATTCAGTTACATACATGCAGTATCAGTTTTAAATCTCACTTGAATTATAAGCACCACGTGACGCCCCAATCGATTTTTTATTCATTTTTTTATAAAATATGTAGACAAAGCGCAAACGACATCGCTTTCTTTGCAATAAAATAACCAACTCAGATATGCTTTCAGCGCTTTATGGATGAAATGGAATAAAGAAAACAAATTCGTTTGGCGCCTCTCAAGAGCTTCCGGGGCGCGCTCTACACAATTAAAATAACAAAGCTTCGAAAATTTTTTACATTAAGCTACTATAATGTCACGTTAGAGCTTATGGGCCGCTTAATCTGGTCAAATAGCCGGTAGATCGGGTAAATTTATTTTATCCTGTGTTATCTCATAGCCGGAGGTTTAAATTGGTGTACTTTGTATTAAATGTGACCCTTACTATTGAAATTGGTACAGTGCCGGATTGCGCTACATATGTAGGGCCCACAGGAATTTCGTTTTATACTTTTTGTAAAGGAACCCGCCACGATTATTTACACAGATGAACGTGAGAAGTAGGTGCTAATCTAACCCATAGAATGGCTCAAGAAACTGTCCTGTAATGTCTAATTAACCCTTCCTAAACGATGTTTACATTGATTACAATCTTTATCCATACTACCACTTTGTGAACGCTCTACATAAATAGAATAATTTGTGCATATCATCTCTTTTATCTATTACAACAGGTACAGATTAATTATTGTAAGTTAATAATCACCTAATCACCCCGATATCAGCAGACTTGACAAGAATTTAGGCAAAAGTGCTTGAGTAAAATTTCTAAACTAAATGATGTGCTCTGGGTATTGACAATCCTAAATTAGAAATTTTTATACTAAATAAATTTTAACGTTTTTAATATTGTGTAAAAAGTGGCTAAAAAAAGTAAATGAAGCAAATTTATTAACAATAGAATTGCCAGAAGATTCAATTATAGACAGACACATTGTAGTACAATATACAACAACGATATAATATGGAGGGTATATAAAAAAATTGATTGCTGTAGCTGTCAATAGTGGTTGTCACAATTGTCACAATGACAAACATATTTTATAAAATTAGTAATCTCAAAGTTTCTGCAAATAATAACTTGACTTGCTTGACTTTGAAGCAACTGCTAGTAGGACCAGTCTGAGTAGTTTTCTTAATGAAAATAGCTCGAAATTTCTTGAATACATCTTCTATAAGCAAACAAAGACGTATCGCAAGGAAAGTTATTTACATGGCATATAAAACAATTTCATTTCAAGCCACTACATGTAAGGATTGATTGTAGTTATCTTTTAGAAAAAAATCATGTTGTTATAGCTTTTTTAGCCATTGATTGCAATCTACACTTCCTCGCCATCTGTAACTTTCAATTTTATTGAAACTGTCATTGCTACTTTTAACTGTCGCCTGTTGACTCTAATTATTATAAAATTGCCGCCTGCGGCCCCTAATTTATGTAAAACTGTCGTCTGCGGCTCCCAATCTTTATCAAACTGTCTTGTCGCTTGTGGCTTCTAATTCTTATAGCCTAAAACTTTTATTTTTATAACTAAATAAAAAGTAGCAGCCGCAGATAATTTTTTTTTTAAATTAGAAGTTGCAGGCGGCAATTCTTTAAACTTTGAAAGCTCTAAACAACACTGTAAAAATTAGGATCTGTGGCAGATATTTTATATATAAAAAAATCTTAAATCCGCTGACAACTCTTTGATTGATTGTAGTTACCTTTTTATATTTTTTTGAACAAGTGAAAAAACGGTTTAATTTTTATAAAATTGTCGCCTGCGGCTCTTAATTTATGTTGACTGAAACTTTGAATTTACACTGTGGTGCAAATGACTGACCACGCCACTTATAACTTGCCATAGTAATAGATAAGTCATTTGCAACACAATAAAAAAAATGAAAGTAAGTCTGTATAAATAAAAATTAGGTGCTGCAGATGACAGTCTTTAAAAGAATTAGAAGCCACACGCGAAAATAAAAACCTTAGACCACAATTTATAAAATTCGGATCAAATATCTGTTTTTTTTTCTCAATAAATCACTGTTTTGCAAATAATGGCACCCTAAATTTAATTCCCCGTATTAGAAGCATTTTATTGTCATAGAAACAAAAATAGGGTAATATTTATTTGCACTACAATAATTTAAAAAACAGATGCTATAAGCTATAAAAATTATTTACAAATTACAGTTTTAAAATAAAAAATATTTTGTAATTTATTTTGGTGTTTTACGTTCATTATTTATATAGTTAAAAAATTATTATTACGGGGAAGTGGACAAGGCAGATAAACTATTTTATAACGCCGACGTTTCGAATATCTATTGGATTCTTTATCAAGGCTTATAAGTAATGTCAAAATTTGTTTGGCATGGTACCAACTTGTCTCGGTCAGTGGTCGCCGGAAGAATGAAAAAGAAATTAACACCAACTCCACATTTCTTTTTCATTCTTCCGGCGACCACTAACCGAGACAAGTTGGTACCATGCCAAACAAATTTTGACATTACTTATAAGCCATGACAAAGAATCCAATAAAGATTCGAAACGTCGGCGTTATAAAATAGTTTATCTGCATTGTTCACTTCCCCGTAATAATATTTTTTTAATTTTGTACTTTCTTGAAGTGTCTAGTGGACTACCCATAGATAGGCACTTCAGTGTGAGCCTATTGAAAGTTTTTAGTGTCACATATTTAAGTAATTTTATACCTTTGTAGGCGACTGAAGGCAATACATCTTTTCTTATAATTTGTGGCTGTCAATATAAATAAAATTGTTGTTTGTGGTTTCTATTTTTTTTAATTTTTGACCTCTCCACAGGCTTTTTCTAGTCGTTTAGTGTTAAACAGTATTGTTTGTTTATCAAAGAATAAGAATGTAACTTAAACCGTAAATAATCTCAACAAAAGAATAAAAATTACTAACCTGATTTATAATGTTTTAAGAGTCCAAGCTATTAAATAACCTCAGGCAATAGAGTCCAAACTCAGGTATTCTCATAAAAAATTTCGTTTTAAGAACTGGTTGTAACCTATATTAGTAGGTAATAATTGTAATTTCTAAATTGAAATTTCTTTAGTAGGATTTTTTACAATTTAAGTCACAATCTCGTTTCTGAAATAACAGACAATACAATAAACAACTCTAAAAAAGTACTCGTATATAAGTCAACACTAGCTTAGTTTGCACTAATTGGAAGTCTACTAATCGCACTTCATTTCAAAAATTAAAGATTAACGTCGTTCCTTTATAGTGTATAATATTTTTGACAACCGAACGCAATTCATCCCTAAATTCACAGAACCCTGTTGTAATATTATTCCTAACATTTTAACAATTATTAGAATTTTAAAATCTAATGTTTTATATCTGTGTCTAAATAAATTCCTAGTCAGCAATGTTCCGATAACAAATTAGTTTTCGTTTTGCATATCAAAAGTAAATTATCAAACTACTTGTCCAAAAAAATAGCACACCTACCTAATTAGTTTTTTTTTAAATCAATTAAATGGTTTTTTTTCTGTATAAAAATAGTATTTTTTCAAAATTTTTAAAAGTAAACATTTATAGTAATAATAAATTTTGTGAAATACCACCAGAGTGATTCATTTTATAGCTATACGCCAAATTGAAAATAAAACAAGAACATGAAGTCCCTTTTTAACTACCATAAAATTCCACAAAATTCTTTTTTAATAAAGTTAGTAAAAATTACCACAATATTTTGATATGTTTTATATGTTTTTGTTAAATAAGAGATAAGAGAATTTGCGGCAGAAACCGTTTTTAAGAGTGATACTCAAGTAAAACATATTTATTTTCTACTAAATCATAAACACCTGTTGTCGTAATTTTTTTCTACTGTACTAGCAAGGAAATGTAAAATTTTAGGGTAACTAAAGAATGCAGAGATATACTACATTAAATATGCTCACAGTTAAAAAAAATTCTACAGCTCTTTTGTTTAGGAATTTATTTACACACACGATAGTTACACGAGTAGATTAAAATTGTATTACTGCAATTTTTAGAATATTGGTTCTATTTCTTACTGTCAAAATTATTGTCTCAACTAAAGACAAAAATCATGTTAAAAAATTGACCACCTTTGTAACCTTTCCCACACAACTTTTGACAAAGAATTTGTTTGTATGTATAAAAAAGTTTTTTTAGAAAGTTTGGGAAGTTGTGATTTACATTAGGTACAATCCATTTTTAAATTTGTCACCAAAAAATTAAGAATTGCATATAATAAACAGAATTATTGAATCTAGAAACCTCCCAATATTAAAAGACCCTTCAGAAAAGTTCCTGTAACTTTGTATGTTAAGCCGGTACTGAATTTAAACATAAAAAGAACCAGAAATATTAAATTTATTCAGGATTTTTACGGCTCGGCACGTTTGATTGATTTAATTTTGTGGTAACTTGGAACAGCCACCAAACCATATCACTTGTAACAGCAAAATCACAAAATTATAAAATCAGTTTTAGGTGAGATCATTGACAAAGCTTCTGTAAATAGATATTGACCTTTAAATACCACCAACTATTATAAAAAACTGTAATATTTGCAATTTTTTTGAGTTAAATATAAAATCGGGTGACTTGACTAGGGTTTTAAATTTGTAATTTCTGCGTTGTTGGGGTAAATGTAAAAAGCTTCATTAAAATAACGATAGCCATTCAGCGCACACACTTGCATAATGAAAATATTGTTTCGACCACAACCGAAATAATTTATTTTTGTAGTAATTAATAAAAATAATTCAGCTGAAAAATTGAGCTGAAATAATTAATAATTTCAGGTAATTTTTTCGTTAATTACATTATTTCGTGCTATTAATTTACCTTAAATTGCTGTAAAATCAATTAAAAGATATCATAAACGGCATATTTTTTAATACCGCCACATTTCACCACCATACCGACCGAATCCCCTCAACTCATCCGATCAATTCTTTTATTAAGTTATTATCGATTTAAAAATTTCCTTTCGAAGGCGATCACTCCGCGCAAAATACCCCCGAAAGCTCACTGGAAAAAGCCCGCGAACGCAAACTGAATCACGCGAAAAGTTTCGCACTCAAAGTTGGCAAAGAGAAGTAAAAGAATTTGTATGAGTGACATCGAAGCCGGCCGTGATACAATGCAGTATCAGTGGTGGTTGGTAAAGGGGTGGCGAAATACCACGACATGGTACGATACTCGACGATCGGCCACACTTGATAAATTTGTTTTGTTCTTGAACGGGGTGCCTTAATGGCAAAAGAGCGCCTTTTGGGGGCTTGCCAGCTTTTTGGACCATTTCCCATCCGGCGCAACCTCGATATAAATTTTCGAATTTTTCCAACGGCGCCAGCTTGGCCATTGCTGGGACAATGGGTGGTATTGATTGCATTAATATTTATTTTAATGCTGGTAGAGTCATTGTACTAGCCGCTTCCATTTAGTGATAAATATTTCATCGGATATTTAAATTCGGATAATTTATTTTATTTTGATTGAATTTGAGTAGGAGGGCACTTCTTGTGCTTTTCGTTTCCGTACCCTTAGGTTCATGTATCTTCGATCAGATAAGAAGTGAGGGTGGTTATCTGCTCTAACTTTGCGAGCACGTGGTCTCAAAGCACGTGCACTCAAGCACGGTAATTTTCAGTCTCACTCGATCGGATTAATTTGCTAAATGCATTCTTTTATAAATGTTTTATCTAATGAGAACTTGTTTCGTGCTTGTACTAATTGCAAAAATCTTAGTGGTAATTCATTAGTCAAGAGAAATTTAGTGGAAAATACACAGATAGTACATTAATCTTAAAGACAGAAAACGATAGTAGCGGGATAATAGCATGCAATGCTAATGATGACAGATAAAAAATTTAGATTTAGCAAGTTAGAGAAAATTATTTTTTTTTGTTAATTGACAAGCTCTGAAAAACACATTATTTAAAAAAGAATGATAGCAGAAATTTAGTAAACGAGACAAACGAGAATGTTTGCTACGAGAAGGAAAGATGGATTAGGAAAGTAGGTCAAGGTCATTCTTTGTATTTCGAAAAAAATTTTTTTTTGCAGAAGTGTTTTTTTACTTATATTAAAAAAGTCACCACAACTGTAGTTTATTTACAATAAAAAAAAAATATTAAACACTTCTCCAATCTTTCAAATATTTTTGTTAGTCTAGTAGGTACCGGTTTCGACAATTTATGCCTTCCTCAGTTCTGAGTTACAACCGCACTAGTACAATAATAATTACAATACTCATTAATAAGAGATTTTTATATCTAAAAAAAATTAAAAAAAGTGTTAAAAGAATTTTATTTTTAATGTATACAAATGGTGTAACATTAACTCAGAGACAATAATGGCATTAATAATAATTTATTAAACAAAAAAGATTTTTTTTATAATAATATAAGAAGGCGAAGGCGCTGTCTAGTTAATAGCTATTCTACTCAAGTCACAAAAAAACAACATAATAATTCAAATAAGATAAATAATAAGAAAAACTACAATAAAACAAAAGAACAATAAACAATAAAAAAATCTCAAATTTATGTTATAAGAGCTCAAACTCGCAAACAAGAGTTTGAGGTCTAAAATTGCCGATACTTATTAGATTAATAAAAATGATTGGAAGAGTTGTACAGTAATTTCTTTATTGTGTTTTTTTTAATTGACAAAAATTAAACAAACAAGCATTATTTTAAATAAACAAAATATTGATAAAATGTCTCCTAATTAGTAATAACGATTAAAAATTGTTTGTTTAACATTTTGTTCTTACATAAACAAAACAATGCGCAATTTAATAATTGAAACATTGTACATACAATAAAATAATTAATTTTTTAAGCTAATTAATAACAAACATGTTTTTGTAAAAAAAATTATACGTTTATAATTTAAAAAAAATTGAAACCACAGCGAGATAAAGCCAATCTTCTAAGAGTACTGGGGTACTGCTAAAGATTTTCTACAAAGATTGATAAATAACTTAAATTGTTACTTAAAATCGACACACCATTTTTAACTGTCAGATAGAAACAACTACTCTGCGGACCAGCGTTTAATTATACAATCAAACTATCTCAAAAAAATCTAAAAAATAGCATGCCGAGTGTTTTACAGAATCAATAATGTTCCAATCAGACCCATTAGTAAAAGTCTGCTCCAGTTTCGAGCATTTTACCTCTCATCATCATTAATTTTGTCTAAAACTTGGCACACTACTTTAGTTTATAATTTATATAATTTTATTTGTATAATTTAGCGCTAATCGAGGCTTTTGTGTGCAGAGTAGTTATTTCCATCTAGCTGTTAAAGATGTCATGTGTTGTATTTACCAGCACTCCCAGAAGATGGATTCGTCTCGTTGCCTAAACTTCTATCTAATTAGAATTAGTGTTTACGGTTCCTATTCAGGTATTTCGGCAAGATATGTCGTGCTGATGAGAGGCAAAAAACTTCAAAACCGGTACCTGACTTTTGTACAGAGTGTTTATAAATGTTTTTGGTCAAGAATGTAATTAAATTCTTGTCAAACCTGCACTTGTTTCCTTAAAATACTGATTTTTTAGAATTTGACCAATTTATCGCCCAAAAAATAGTACTAATTTTTTGGATTGTTTTTGTTCTTAGTATCTGCTTTTTTTAACGTAGTTACGACTAAAAGAAAAAATAAAAGAGTAAAGACAAAATCAATAATTCTTAGCAAAAAACTTATAGTCACCTAGATTTAAAGCTCTAGTTAGTTAATAATACAAATTCCAATAAAAACAAATTAATTGATTAGTCTAAGTTTTCTTTTAAATTAAGTAGAATAAATAATGATCTGTAAATTTTTTAAACAATTGAAAGATGTATGACAGAATATTGACAATTCTCGAGAAAACGACAAGGAAAATTTGTTTTCATAGGTAAGTTAACCAAAAAACATTTATTTACAAACACTTTGTATATGTGTGTATTTAAAACTCTATTAGTTTTGTCTAAAGTTTTTTTTATTTCTAAGGACGTTTGCAGTTTTTTTCAAATAAAAAAATATATCTTTAATTTATATTAATTTTAACGTTAACTATAAACAGGGTGGTCTATTATTAACGGTTTTTATAAGTTTCTCACACTTCGGACCATCACACAAAATAATAGTACATTTTCATGCTACTTTTTGAAAAAAAATTGATAATTTAAACAGAAACCTATTACAAAATTCACTAGCTTTCTCTAATTTGGCTATTAGAGCACTTGTGCTTTAATAGGTCTATTGGAACTCGCAAAATTTTACTTTTTTAATAAAAAAACTCGCAAAATTGACTTTCAAATCTATTCTTTATTAATAAAGTTACTTCAGAACAAGAATAAAGTAAATTGGTTTTTTTCTTCTCTTTACTGACCGAGTATAACTATCAAAAATATGCCAAATCAGAGAATGTTCTCATTTAACAAATTTTTGTTCTCACAGTATTTTCTGTTTCGCTTTTACAATAATATTAAAGCACTGTTTTCTCAAAAAACGGTAATATAAAATTTATCTTGAAGCATTGCTTTTGGTAACTTTGTATGTTAGCATCACTGTAAAATGTGAGTTTTTTCTAAACTTTTTAAGAAATTCATTATTTTTGATTTCAAGTATTTGAGAAACACATAGTTTAAAAATTTGCTTTTCTTAAGTTTTTTTTTTGAAAAATTTAAAACTGTTACAAAGTTACTTAAATAACCAGCGTGACAGATAAAAAAATTATTTAGCATTAAAAGTCAGGTTTATAATAGTATGATGTGTAAAAAAATTCCCAAACATTGTATTTCTACCCTATTAATCTAATAAATAATTTTTTTTTGTTAAGATGCAATTTCGAAAAGTATTTTATGTTCCCACAATAAGTTTAGCATGTTCACAATTTTAGTCTGGATATAAATGATTAATTAAAAACAACTTTTAACATTTGATAAATCGCATAGGCCATTTAAATCGATAAGACTGGCAAAAAAATCTAGTTCAACTTGCTTTTAGTGTAGTGGGAAAGAAGTTATTAGTTAAAAATACGTGATTTTATTATTATTATTTTTATTTTATTTCAGTGAGTTGTTACCGCTAAATTTAGTAATAATTAGTTTGATTGTTTATTTAACGTTTCTGTATAAATCGTCCATAACTATGCCCATTTCTGATAAGTGAAATGTCCCATCAGTCACTAGAGAGAACGAGCCGTCAGTAGTGAGATAAAAACTTTTGAAGACAGCATTTGCGCAAATCTGATTTTAAAAAATTATCAAAAAAAGCTAAAATTTTAAAATTGTGAGAATCCAAACCTACAGTTGCTCTCTTTGTTCTTTCTTTTGTATTTTGCTTTGTTTTACTATTAGAAATTTGCACAGTTTTCATTTTGACATTCTCATATAAAATGTCATAAGTACGTGACATAAAAGAATAATAAAAAAATTATTTGCAGTGAAATAAACAATACACAAAAAAGTCTTTAATTTTGAGATGTCTCCTATTCCAGCACATAAAAAAATGATAGAAAAACAATTTGAACTTATAATTGAAAAGGAACTCAGTTAATTAGTTTCTACAAAACTTTGTTATCTCTAAATCGTAATTTTAGTTAATTTTTCATTAATATTGTACTGTTTCTTTTTATATTATTAGTATTTAAACATTTATTTTAATTTTCTGGCTGCAAAAATGGTGGAGGCGCCGGGCTATACCGATTAAAATTTCATAGAAATTATTTTCACAGTAATACGTATTTAGACAACAAACAAAAATTTTTTTGTTACAATAGTGAGTCATATTAGATGCCTATCGCAGACAATCAACATTTCACTTCGACCCATCCTACACAGAATTCTATGACACATCAAATTACATCTACTTAGAAACAATTTTATGAAAATTGTTTGACCAGAACTAAATACAATTTCGGCAAAACACGGTTTATTGATTTTATCGGTTATTAAAAATCATAAATAAATTGTTTTTTCCGGAAACCACAAATACAATAATTCAGGATAAATTGCTAATCGCAAATTAAATGTGATTTCTGTTGTTTGAACACTGACACTTGTTATAATTCTCCAATAATATTTATGTTTTATTGAGTCATAAAATTATAATCAAAATATTTATATCTTGTCAAAATACTATAAATAAAAAATATATTAATTACAAACAATGTGTTAATCTTTATTTGAATAATAAAAAAAGCTTTTAACGTGTTAAAATTATTCTCAGATCAAAATGTAGACGACTAGCTAGCACAAATTAATTTATTCGTAATAAAAGTGGGACATACTATTAAACAAAACTGAAAAAGTAAACACATTATGTAGCAAACATCATTTAATCCATGCCTGAATTTAATTAAATATCTTAATTATTTATAATTGTTCTAAAAATTTCTCATCAAAAACTCATAAATTTCAAACAAACCGTTTTATATAGACAACCCCAAACTAAATTTAGGTCAAAGTATGCCAACTATTGAAAAAAAAAATGTTACAGCAAGTTGCGATGCTCTCAAGATGTGTCTCGATTTAAAAGGATTTATGGTGCTTTCTTATAAAGAGTTTTCGCTTTTGTTTGATCACAAAACTGAATATATAATAGATTCACATGTGTGTTTCTTTCATATTCAGCAATTTTTATACAGTTTCCAGTAGAAGTTTTAAAAATATTTTAAACTACTTACTAAATCCTGACCACGAGGAACTGAACTTACCTGAAACCAAAAATACAAATTAGTTATGTTAAAAAAACTTTTTAAGCTAATTATACAAACCTGAAATTACTCAACTCAATAGACAAAACAATTAGTAATAGATGAAATGTCGTTTCAGATAATTGTATTACTCTAGTTGAGCTGTTAAGTAATTAAAATCAAAATTACCAACAAGAGCTTAACAAAATGCTCTTGCGTACTTCTGGATTAGATTAAATACAGTTGTTTGCTAGAAACTTTAATAAAAGACAATAAATAAAAACAAAAAGAAATTCGTCATTTATAGATTGGAAACTCAAGTCAATGTCAATAGAAAATATCTTTAGAAATTCTATGGTCAAGCTCACGAAATAAATAAAAATCTTTGAGTAACTTGAGTCCCGTATTCTACGCACAATGCCACAGTTGTAAAAAACAAGACGAGTTATTAGTCTGTTATTACAATGTTAAATGTCTCGAATAAACAAAAATTGCTAAAACATTATTCAAGTGCCCCAAACATCAATAAAGACAACACAAGTTCACCGTACGAAAGCTTTTATTCGTCGCATTGTTTGGAAATGGTGTTTGCTCGGTAGAGGCGTAGTACGATGAGTCGAAAGCTCCTAAAATCGATCGTATGGTTTAAATTAAGAACATGTCGGAAGAATGCCGAATTTCAATTTGAGATGGCGAAAAAACAGTCATCTGTTTCAGCTTGTTTGAAAAGATGACACGTTCCAGAAGAACTCACGCTAGAACTACTGCCAAATAGTTTTATAAAAGTGATAAATGTTTTTTTTTTCTAGAGTAGTTTTTAAGATTTATGATTAAGAGTTTCGCAATGAGTTTATTTGCTTTTCGGTTGCAAATTCGGGCTTTGGGTAAAGTTGTTTTTTTATGAAAGTCCAGAAACTTTCATTAGTGCAGGAGAAAAAGAAGTATTCGTAATTTTAACAATTTATTTATTAACAAATTGATTTGCACAAATAACCCAAAAATTTCTTTTGATAATTGAAATAATAACACATTTCTATTGTCTTTAATAATCGTCTTAGATTTATCAAAAGCGGTTTCTAGTAAATTACGTGTATATTCTCGGTGGCGTCAAAAGCGTGTCGAACTGCCCATGAAGTATATTTTTGAGATGTTATAAGGTCTACAGAACAAGCGCTTAAAGCGTACGCCATAGCTAATGTTCTCCAAAACAGTCTGTTCCAGTATTATAATAAATTAAATAACCAAAATTATAACTAAATTAAAATCAAATAGAGTAGGTGACAAAAATCATAATAGTCTCAAAAACTGTCTTTTTGGAGATTATTTAAAAATGTACAGCAAAATCTGTGTATAAAACATAACAGGGCACTACAACAGTTTTAAAATACAGAAATCAGTTAATGTGTGTAAAATTTCCAACTGTGGAGCGGTCTGCTTAAATTCCAAGTGGTAAAAATAGCTATTTCTTCTAATAATTTTTCTCTAAAAGACTTCAAGGCATGACTTCAAGTCAATTTAAACTTTACGTATTTATTTATGTATTTTTTTTCTTGTGTTTGCAACTGTTATTTTCATACAAATGTAGATATACAATTTCTAAAAGTTTTATTAATTGAAATTTGAATCGTTACAGTTAAGTTGAACAAAACTTGGAACATTTATCTGGCCACTCTATACCAAAATACTCAATTTCAAAAAGCACATAGCATTAAAAATTTAAATAGGAGACGACGAAGACTATACTTCTAGCGACAAAAATCAATAAAAGCTCCTAAAGCCTTGGCAAAACTTAGATTTAAACAAAAATTAATAAAAGTTTTTGAATATTATCCTCTCTTTAATTGAATCTACTGTAAGTGGTAAAAGCGAATATCAATTCCATAACTCGATAAAGAAAAACAGTAACCCTTAACAAAAATTTTAGGTTTCTAACTCCGTATAAAAAGTGGTAAGTTAGTTTAAACCCCGGAAAAAAAATTCGAGTTTCAGCCCCGGTAATCAAACTTATAGCGATAGCCCGAGTATAAAACTTTCTAAATTGAAAAAAAAGCAAAATCCTAGCAAAAATTCGCTTCAGAACGTACTCGTGACAAATTCACATCGTATCAATTCTTCAGAATAAAATAGTTTGCACGTTTTTTAACCACTAGCTACGTGAAATTTTAACCGAAGCTACCCACCCTATCGAGGTATTCTGTAATTTTATCTTTATACCAATCACTAATAAATGTTACTCACTTCTGCTTTTAAGTAAAAAAAAGTCATTTTTGGACGTCCCAGTAACGTTGAATCAATTTCCACCTTTATAAAAAAAAGCTGTCTGTTTATTATGGTTGAATCATCGGTTTATTGCAATGGTTCCAAATTTCTTGTTAAAAATTTTTTATTTACCTTTTTAATCATTCAATTAATTAACAAACACCTTCAAAAATTTATTCATAACTTTTGAAAAATTATTCTGGTTGTGCCAAGCCAATTATCCTTCTTCTGAACACTTCTAATCATAAAGTAAAATAATAGAATAGAGTATTTATTTGCCGGCCCAGAGGAGAATCTAAATTTTCAAAAGTGACACAATTTCTGCTTAACCTGGCCAAGCGTTCTGAATTAAACATTGCAAAAGCAATTACCCGAAAATAATTTGTGTAAAAAAATAACAAGAAAGTTATCGAAACATATTACTTATAAAAAAAAAATATTGAAAATTTATTTAAAAACACTGGACAAAAGAGCTCAAAACTACAAAAAAATGTTGTAAAAAATCAAATTTTGTATGATAAGTCTGCAAGGTTAAAATATAAATAATAAATGATCAAAACTCACATTAGATGTCTTGTGAAATTTTTGTTTTGTTTCTTTCAAATTAAATATGATATTTTTACACAAGCAGCTGCTAATCTGCTTTATGTTAAATTAAATTAATTTAATTAAAAAAAGCATTTTCCGTATTCCAAAATTTTAAACTGATGTAGCTAAAAAACGTTATCAAAATAAAATAGAATATTTGAAAACCAATAAAAGTATTCCACAAGCTGTGAAAATTCATATGCTTTCAGTTCTTGTACTATTCTTTGTGATAGAAGTGAATTTTCCGTTCATTTTTTAACACTTTTTGACAGATAACCCAAAGACAAACACCAGAGAGCAAAGTTATTTTTTTTATTGCGAAGCTTCTTTATAATTTGGCTGTTTTCGTTTGTAAATGCTGCACTGCTGTTTTAGCTCTTTTAGGTGATTTTGACCGACAATTCTAGATATGTGACTTAGTAGAGTTTTATCAGTAGAAAAATTTCAAAATTAGGTAAAAATTTCTGATTTCAAAGAGTCAATTCATATTTAGTGTTTAAATTTTTTTATCGTCCTGGTTTTATTTATATTTTCGTTCGGGATTGTTGGGTAGAAACAAGAATGTTTATTGAGGCTTGCCTGACTAGTTTCGCTTTTCAAAATTATAAGTTTAGTTTTTGATTTTTTTTAAATAAATAAAACTGAAACTGGTCAGGCAAGCTTTAATAAACATTGTTTCTGCCCTTGTTTCCAACAATCTTAAACAAAAAGTTTTTTTTTAAATATACACTATTTTAAAAGTTAACAAACTTTAGAGCGCATATGAATCACCATAAGCTGAAGCCCAAAACAAAACGGAAAAATTTGATTAGATTTACTATTAGATTTAAAAAGCGTTTTCTTGCGAACTAAGTCTGTAACTAAATCACGAACTATAATAAACACAGGACTATTCACTCTAACAACCAACCGCTTGCTTGCGATTCATACATATGGCTCTATGTTGAAGATATCTATGTATTTTTGAAATGCAGGAAAAAAATTTTTCGGAAATAAATTATGTATGAATCAGTGTCAGCAAGATATTAATCGTTATAACAAATAATATTTTGCACTATTTTGCATAATAAAAATGCTTATTATGCAATTTTGTGTCCAATTATTTTCTTATCTAATAACCTTTTTTGACACAATAAAATATTAAATTATTTATTTAAACTTTCTTTAAGATAAAATTATTATCACTTATTAGTTTCACTCTTCATTCAATTCTTAGTTAAAAACGATTAGCTTCTAAAGAATAAATTATTTTCTTAGAAACTGGAACAAAATCTAAAAAATTGAAAAATTTATTACCTTCTCTGTCCATTTGCGACTGTTTTTACAATCCTCAAGTTAGAAAACAATAATATAGAAAACTAAGTTCTTAATATTTGTATAAAAATAATAAGAGAAAAGTTACTGAAACATAAAAAAATTTATATCAGGTTAAAACAAAATGTAATATATTCTAGTATTTTTTTTGATTTTTCTTTTAAATACAAGCATTAAGAATACAATCCTCTATATAACAATTTTTCTTTTTAAATTAGTTTTTCAATAATCTCTCTCTCTTTCTATCGCTCCCTTAGACATTTTTATGTGGGTCTTAGCAGGTGAGTGAATCCTCCTTTCTATTATTTACTATAATTTTAATTTGTAAACTAAATTATTTTTGTAAAAAATGCATTGTTTCCTATTGATATTTGTTTATAATAAATAAATTCTTATTATTATTTTAACAGCCGAGTACCTATAAAGATACAGAGAAATTCTGGTAGAAATCTTGCCTATTTAGCGTTTTTCAATTAAGTAATTGCTTCAAGTCGTATTGTTGCACCTACTCCCGTCATTTATCCAGCAAACTATCGATTATGCCTTGCGTACTCTAGAGATCAAAGAACCGAACAGCTGACCTCACGTGTGTTATTTTTGAGTTTTGCTGTACGATTCTAGTACCCCTCTCATTCATTTGCCTATTCTTGTACTTCCTAATCTAATAATAACACACTTACCCTCCTGCGACTAATATCATCTGCATGTCTCATGAGTAGGCTGTTTGTTCGTTCACTCTTTAAGAAATGTGAGAATTGCCACTAAAAATCCGGTGTGTAAAAAACACCTGTTTACCATCTTGCTGCATTTTATGACGCGATCATGATTTGTTTGTTTTCGGCTGTTGAAAATCACGTTTATTTTTATTTAAGATTTTGAAAGGATGATCGGGAATAGAGTTGACCACACGCACGTGTCTGTGACCCAAAACTACTTACTACATTGTTTCGTGGGCTAGGTTTCCGACTGAATTCCGGAAATCTGAATTTCGGGATCGATTATTATCTGCATTGAGCAGACATCGCTGTAATGAAGAATCGGAGATTAAATGCGACGTTTGACCCACGAAACATACCAGCGATGCTTCTTCCTAAATGAAATTACTTGCCAAATACTGCATAAGGTCTAATGTGGGTGATGGTTTGAAGAAGGCGAAACTGTCAGGGTTTGCTACTGTGAGGACTACACAAGCTCAAAGTGCATTTTTAGAAATATTGGTTATTTTGATCTAAGTAGGTTAATCTCGTATTTACGAAAATGCGAAAACCATTATCATCAATTTTGCGTTTGAGAAACTCAAACTGTTGCTCCACTTTGCAAAATAATACTTATTTGCAACGCATTAAAAAGTTATAGGTTATTTTCAGAGACACTGAAATCGCTTATATAACGCTTCGAGGAGCTAAGAATAAATCAAAGATTGACAAACCTATTTGAATCACCAGACATTCAAATAATATTTTTAAAAAAAATTATAATACGACTGAAATAACATCTTGATTAAGAAAAAAATCTGCATTAATTTGGATATAGAAAAAACAATATTAAAAAAGTTTCTTTAATTTTAGCAAGAAGTTAAAAAAACAAATAAAATCTACATCAAATTTAGAAAGCCTAATATTACTAATTTTTCGGTTTTTTTTTCAATAAACTCTTAATTTTATTAAGTAAAATATTAACATTTTTAATATTTAATACCAGTCAGTAAACACCACATTTTAGTGTTTATTTTTTGATAAATATTTTTAAAATTTAATATAACCTTTTAGTTAAAAATTTTGTTAAATAATTTTTAATATATTCTTATTTCCTTCTATTGCTCTCTTCTTACAATTGACAATTTATGCGCACTAATCAATCACATTTAATCAAACATTTTTATTAGCTAAGCAGTAAAGCAGACACTTTAAAGCCGTACAGAATTTTTGAGCAAAAACAAAATTTTAAGATCTAACAGCATTTTTTTTGTTTCAAAAAGAGATTATATTTACGTATAACTATCTAAATGTAGTCCATCAAAAAAATTTTTTTGGTCACTCAATTCCTCACTCAAAATTCCTATTCATTGCAAGTGCCGCTGTTATATATAAATCTAAATTGTTTAAATTATTGGCGCATAAATTAAGCTCCTTTTTATTTTGCGTCTCAAGCTTCCTTGTGTCGTATAAAGCAACTTATTCCTTATTGAGCCAAAAGTATGTGCTAAGATATTTCTGAACACAATCCTTCTTTGCTTTCATAGCTTCTTTTTTGTGTTATTGTTGTCATGTAAATTTTGACATAAGTTATTACATTATAACAGAAAAAATAACTTTCTAATATTTCTTTTCTCTGGTTAAGCGTGGCCTTAATCACAAGAAGAAAAAATACTTCCTCCTTAAAAATACTGTAATAATTTTTTTCATTTTTGTGAAAACCGATTAAGAAAGTAGAAAACCTAAACTTTTTAGCAAAAAATATTTTTTTATAGTGTCTGAAATTTAAGAAAGTGCAAAAACACAACATTCACTTTGAGATTAAAAGACACAAATTTTGTAATAAGAAAATTCATAGTTGATAAATTTGATTATTAAAATTTTTGAAATTCTTACGTTTTACAATAAATAATGTGTTTAAGAGAAATATAATTTAGACAAAAATTAGAGCAATAACTCTCAATAGTTTCTATCACCTTGAATAATCGCTCATTCACCCGTATTAACTGCTCTGTTTTGCTGAGATTAATTGCCAGTCGACTATCCTCGCTTGTTTAGACCATTTCTGATTCAATTATGATCAAAATTAATAAACTTAACCTGTTTTAAAACTGTTAATACACTTTTTAAGGTAAAGAAGACCTGTTTTAAAACTGCTTCAAAGTGTTCGGTTCTCTTTACATTAGACTTTATACCAACTCTCGCTACCTTCAAGCACTCCTTGTTAGATCGCACACTGTGTTTGTCAATACGACCACTATTACATTAGTCTAACAGATATAATGCATGTTAGACAGATTTTTTTAAAGTCTATTAATTTTTGAGCTTGAACTTTGAGCATACGCAGTAAATTGAGCTACTATTTACTATCTAAAATATTTGCCATTTTAAAGAAAGAAGTACTAATGTTTTGATATGTGGACAAACAATTTTTTTATGTCTTATGTTTTGCTAATTTTATAAAATATATTGCTCAAATAAATACAGGAGTTGCATTGTTCTTTTTGTCATACGTCACCCTAAGGATTATACAGGCTGTCCTAAAGTTCTCTGACCAATAAAATGGTAAGCATTTCTTTAGAATAAGAAGAGCTCTAGTTTAAGAAAAAATTTAAATACATATTTATAGCGTCAGAATTTTAATAAAACATTTATTTCGTCCTGTTTTACCGAGTTAAGCAGCTGTCAGTGTCAGCTGCTTAATTTGACAGTTTTCGTATTTTTGTGACTGTCAAATAGCAACAACCCAACACGTGATTGTTATAGCCTGTTTATTGCATTTGAGGATTTTCATAACTTATGGAGACACAATAAAGCTAATGTTAGTCAGTTAAGGCAACAATACGCGCTGGCACCATCTAACATCGTTGTATAAAGTATCAGCCAAAGACCAAAATATATAAAAAAATTAAGAACACCCCTTTTTAAATAGTTTTTCTTAAATAAAAAGTTACCATTAATCGAGTAACAAGCCAACTTTCTAAAACTTCCAATTTTACCAAAAATGGCTATAACTTCAAATTTTTAAAAAAGCACAGACATATTATTATATTTTTGGAATCTACGTTAAATTCTTTTTGGTAAAACTCTTTGGCGTGTCGAATAAATCAAAAAATGCACTCAATCGCACCAAACACTTTTTTGCACACGACGCGCGTTTCGGTAACGATGTTACCATTTTTAAGTAAATCTAGTAACCCACCCATTATGATCAAGAGTTACTGAAAAAATTTTTAGTGAAGAAAAGAAGTAAATTTTTGAGCGATTATTTTAAGGAAGTTTTAAATACATACCACAGAGAATATTGTTTGGTAACTAGTAAGAGTTGCTTCAAAGTTAGACAAGCCAAGTTATAACTTGCAAAAAATAATAATAAAAAAAATCTAATGTCATTGACTCGCATTAATGTGACAGTTATGACAACCGCCCTTAACAGCCACGACAGCGTCGAACTTTGCTAGAAATTAGAGATGTTTTTAAGTGAACAATTTATACGTGTCTACCAGCTATGTTCTCTACGCAATGTTAAATTATAATAAAAAAAATAATTAAAAAATGTTTTTTAATAATCATTAAGCTATTTTTTCCCGAACCTCTTTTTCCCGACTTTTCCCCTGTAAAATTGGAAGTTGGGGAGGTTTCTAACTACATAATTACAATAATGCCTCGAACAAAAAGGTGCATGTGCGAGGCAGAGCTTCGACTTTTACAAGGAAAACCTTCCATGTTATTGTCGACAAATAATGAATGTATGTGTACTATTTTAACCACCACACCCATATGTCATCTACACTTAATAATAAATACAGTTCTGGTATCTGTAAAGTTTATTAGCACGTTTCACCCCAAGCCAAATTCGTAAACAAAACTGACATTTATTTAGGTCTGGATCAATAAACAAAAATCGTAAAAATCAACTGTTGACAATTTCAATTACACAAAGTTAATTTGTGAACTCTCCTAAAAACATTTGAAAACGTTTCATAAATTTAATTGACGCCAAAAATCGAAACTTTTAGAAAAATAATTGCCGAAATGTCGTTCTCTTTATTTGGTGTTTGGTCCTCTACACTTTTCGCGATGTGATAACTGACCTCTCGATAAATCACGGACTTTGTGGGGAGAATATTGCTTTTTTGTGATACATTATGTGACCGGATTCCTCTCCACCAAGAGTTTTTTTATTTTCTATATTTTCTATCTTTGAGAAACTTTTATTTAAAGACTTATCCTGATACTATATCTCTTCCATTTTACGACTGCAACGAAAATTAGTCCTTGTCAAAGGAAGACAATTAATAATCAAAACTGTTTAAAGTAAAAACGAGCATTAGCGAGTGAGTTTCTTTAATTGTCGAGACTATTAATCACCGATTAACACACAAATTGATTTTTTTGTTGACAGTAAACCGTTTTATCTCGAGATATAAATCTCTTTTTCGAAATTGAAAACAAAATAAATTATTTTGGAATATTGTTTAGTCAGAAAAATGTTATAGATTTTGCGTTTTACTCTTGTTCATACAATAACAAGCTATTAAAAGCTGTGATAACAGCTCAAACTATATTTTTATAGTCATGTTTATGAAATATCTGTTATAATAAACATTTTAATTAATTTTATCCTAGTACTAACCTATATTCTTATAAAAATAATATTTTAATGAATTTTTGTTCATCCCTCAAAATTGTGGATTAGAGTAGCTTATGTTTACTTAATAGCAAAAAGTTTTCAGGATATATTAGCTCGTAACTTGTTTGATATTGGTTCTAGTTAATTCAACGAACATGTTGTCAACATTTAAAACCAGAAAGACGAAAATCCTTGATAGACTTTCTTGAGAAGAAACATTTGGAAAGTTAGTAAAGTTGAGCTAATTGTTATCAAATAATCTACGAAAAGTTTGTCAGTAATAAAAATAAGATCTGTAAAAGCTCTGTTTCTAGAGTTATGTAACATTAGCAAAGTGGATGATAGCACATCCATTCAAAGTTTATAGCTTAACCAGCTATTTATCATGTTTGACAGAAAACAGCATTATATAGAGGAAAATTTGTAAAGGGTTTTATAAATTGAAGAATCCCCCAAAGATCGATAAGGCAAAGTAACTTTCTGAAATAGTTTTGTCAAAGTTTTCAATTAGAAAGAGGTCGCGCCAGGTGTAAACTCTTTAAAAATAATTTAACGCGTTTTATTTTCGCTACATTTACGATTTGCTAGCTAATTAAACAATGCAATTAAATAGTGCGCCCTTTCTCTGGAGACACGATCGCGACGAAGTCATTATAGTAATTAAAAATCCGGCATTAAGCAAAGCTATTACCTAGACGGAAGGTGTTACAAAAATGGGATTTTACAATTTTTAGGAACAACATCACAACTGGACACTAGAAATGTGGTCAACTCGAGTTATTAGGGGAGGTGTGGTTGATGGTTGATGACAATGACAGCGACCACGTGAGAGTTAGGTGCAAATATACGCGCGCGGACCGCTAGACGATACTGCCGGTCCATGACAAGAGAAGTGTAGTGCGCGCGCCACTGTTCTCCTGCTGCCACCGCAGGAACGGCGGCGCTCCTGCGACCCGGTCAACACCAGACACGGTGATATATAGGTGATGATTTTCATTCATGTTTACGCTAAATCATACCATTGACGGATGGACTCATTTCAACCGGCAACTATTTTAAAGATAAGCTAAAAGTTAAGGCGGTTTTACTGAAATTTAGAATTTAATTACTTTATTATTCTTATTCGGGTACATATTCGAACCAAATTAGAATTTACCCAACTAGAATTGTAATTCTGTTAATGCTCTAGAAGATTTTATGACTTCAGATGGAGAACTTGCTTTAGAAACTTTTTGTGTCTTGTAAAATTTTAATAAAACGGATTGCTTTTAAGTAGAATTAAAAAAGAAATCAAAAGATTTTTCATGTTTTTTAATGAAAACTTTAATAATATGTGTATTAATATTATTATTAGTACTGTATTATTACATTTGAAAACTGCCAATTTGCGAGTACTCGCAAAGCAGTTTCCGAGCGTGTAAAGAAATTTTTTGAACTGACTACTTTTTTATCAAATTTCTATGCAATACCTATCATATTCCGTTTTCATTTGTCAGTAGTCCATACCAAAATATTTTTGTTAATTTTTTAACTGCACTCTAAATTTTTAAATCTATGGTTTGGTTTTTTACCAGAAAAACACACCAAAATAAAAGATAAACCTTTATTCAATAATTAGTGATAGGGTCGTAACAAATTTGAACTATAATATTATGAGCAATCATAACAATATTATAAAATGTGATTTTAAAAAACTGTTTGGCCAGTAATTCTATTAAGCAATATGCAGTAATGTTAAATTTGAAAATATAGTACAGTCACAAATAGTATTATATTTTGTTGGTAGTACCTCCTTGACGACGCAGGACACTCAGCTTCAAGATTTGTTACAAATATTTCTAACCAAATTCGGACTAACGCTATCAACCGCCTTTTTTTGTTAAAAAATTTACTTAATTGTTGATCAAATTTTAACTAAGAATATTTGCTAAACATTTATTAATAATTCGTCAATTTTACAGACCATTTATTATTTTACTGTCTATTTATTAATTTTTCTGCTGTCATCTACATTTTATTGTACTCACTATTTAGAATAAATTACTGAAAAAATATAATTTCGATCAATACTGATCATTTAATTTGTTGTATTAGTTATGTGCAAAATTAGAAACTATAAAAAAAACGTTTTAAAAAAATGACAGGTAGCCAAAATTGGAATGCTTTTCCGACCAATTTGTAAGCTGGAACAAGTAACAAAACAAAAAAAACACAAAAAATTTTAAAGGTACACTATGTAATACAAAAAAGTAGGTTATGTTACTGAGAGTAACTTGGTAGTATGTCAAATAATCATAGAAATTATAATACACTATTTGGAAAAGTATTTTTTCTACTTTACGTCGGTAACAGAGTCCGATTTGGGTGCGGTAATAGCCAATTTCGCACCCAAATTGCGTGCGGTAACAGCTAGTGCAATTTACTGTTTTCGGATTGGTAACACCGTGTAACACGCTATCGCTGAAATGAAACGTCACGTTTCTGTGGGCGATGAGATTACAGTAATTATATTCGAATAAATTTTGTTGCACTTGATGACCAGCAGTATTCCTCAACAAAGTGGTTTTGTGTGTGTGTGTGTCGCAATTAATCTATAAAATATTCGAAAGTGGGGCGGAACAAGCGGCGGTGGACATGCGACAAACTTCAGCTTTTGAAGTTAGAACAGCTTTAAAATGAAACTTGAATCTACAATAAAGTTTTGAGCCTTTATTTTGACGATTTACAACATCCATAGCATTCGATAATTTACAAGTTATTTTGCTAGATCAGTGTATAAATCTGCTTGACTCAAATAACGATGAAATGAAAGGAGTCGCTGAGAACCGCAAATGGAGTGGGAATTTAGAAATAAATGGAGATTTTCCTTACTGTGTTAATGCCAATTGGATTATTCAATCAATAACCGATACGGTATTCAATGACTTCATTGACACTTTAGTGACATTTTTATTACCAACTGTCTCGTATTAACGCAAAAGTCCCTAAAGATTAAATAATTAACTTTTTTACTTAAAAATTACGTAAAACACGTAAAGTAGAAAAAATAGCATAAAGAACTTGTTTTTCAAAGTCATTGTGGCACTCATTCTTTATAAAAACTCGCGCTCGCGCTCGTTTTATAAACTTGAATTCGTGTCACAAAGTTGACTTTTCAAAAGGCGTTCTTTAATATACTATTTTGTCTTCCTGAATTGTAAAGTTGACTTTGACGTATTGTAAACGTTAACTTAAAGTGTCACTTTACGCACTAGTGCGACAAAAACTGCAGTTATTTTAAGCTTTAGAAGATGTTTAAAAAATATGTTAAGTATATGACGATAAAGTTAATTACACACAAAACTTTACATAATAAGTAACAAATAAAAAAAGATATAAATTTATTTTTCTATTTTTAATTTTATAAAATTATGGCGACATCAATGCGATCATTAATGCCGATCATTATAGGAAACGCTGCTGTATAAAAAAAAAACAATTTACAATGGCTGGGACTTGGTTTGTACTTGTAGTTCTTAGGTACCTACTTAACCTTAAAAGTTGCTGTTTATTTTGTAGAACTGTTGTAAATTCAAATAATAATGATTAGTTTATAAATCTAACACATTCAAGAAAAACTTAAAACCGTTTTATTCTATTGCTTTCAAATCCACCCAGCTTGAATCAATGGTGTCTTATTCTTCTCAATTCAAAGTGACGTTGAGGACCTGATCGTGATTTTTCAATTTTACAAAAGTGGTAATTTTTCTGGAGACTGAATCATTTCTATTAATAATTTACTAATTTTTCTTTCTAATATTTTGATAATTTTTAAAAAATTATGAAAGTTTTCCAATTTTGCTTTAAAATTTGAGGTTATGTATGTTTATTAGATTTATTAAAATTAAAAAAACTGTCTGACAAAAAATGTTATACAAATTTCGTGTGTTAAGTTATTTTACAGCGCTCCAGCTAATATGACTTTACCACACTCTCATGTAAATAACTGTTTACTACAAAAGGCATATGCCTTATTTTATTTATAATACCAAAAACTACAACAAAGTATAAATATAACTAGTATTATGTTAGAAAAATAGTAAATAATTATCACAATATTAAATATCCCTTGGCTATCTACATTTGAAAATAATTTATGTATATAATTTAAATTTGTAACAGTAATTTATGTACCAATTTAATCCAATATCAATACCAAAACACATAAAATCTTTCAGAATTTTTTGTTGCTGTAATAACTAAAATAAATGAGTGGATAATTCTTGAAAACACAAATTTTGAAAAATTTTAATAAAAGCACTTATTTAGACAGCCATTTCAAAAGTAGATAGTGTAAATATAACTTCAAATTGTTATTTTCTTTTTAGACAATTGTGTTTTTGAGTCTTCTAAGGTGATAATGATGACCGAATCGGTTTACGTTCTGTTGAATTAAATTTTAACACAAAATTATTTGACAAATTTAATATTATTAACTTTAATTTTGTTTCCAGAGTCAGTGTTCAGTTTTTTATTAGTTTAATTTATTTGATGTTAATGATTGATGGTGTGTTACTTGCTTAGTGTCAAGATCTACAAGCAGAGTAATTATGTAAAAAATTTTTAATGGTGTAGGATCCACATAGAAGCGTTTCTATTGTTGAATTCTGACGCTACTATAGTAGCTTTGATAGTTCTTCCAAAAATAGCATATTTTAAAAGTTGAAAGGAAACAGATAATAGGAGGTTAATAGTCACTGTTACTTCTTATTAGTTAAGGCCATCCACAATTATGTTTATTAGTAAATTTTTAGGGAATAAAAGCTAAAATACACTTCTGCATATCCAAGCTTAAGCCAAGTATTCCTGCTATTTCCTTTAGCAAAGGTTTTGTTTGGTTTTCAAATCTAGTTATTCGTTGTAGTAATAAGAGACAAAAGACGAGTTGATAGAGTAATACTATACAGTCACTACTAGATTTCCACGATTTTGTTCATTTATAAACTTTTAGATAAAGTGAGTTGAAATAAAAACAAAAATAGTAAAAGTTATTCTATGGTAACAATAAACTTTCAAAATGTCCCTTTAGAGATAGATAAAAAGTAAGATTGTTATCGCTAAAACGTAATATGACGTGTCAAGACTTTTTCCACCAAATGCTTTTGCTACCAGCTCCAAATAGTTTTTTAACCAATATTTTTAACTGTCACAAATAGCAGAGTTAAATGTCAAATTAGGACAAATTAAAAAAATATATCATAAAAATTAAAATACAATAATCTAGAAACAAATTTAAGAATATTTTACTAAAAAGATAAAAGTGAATAAAAAGCGATAAATTTGAGTGGCAAAACATAAATCGGTAAAAAAAAAACAAACGAGAAGTCTTTGTCGTTTGAGACGGCTTGAAATGTATGAAACCGCAAGAAAGTTAGTTGGAAAGGAAAGAGTACGACTTGAAAAAAAAATAGTTTGCCGTTTTCACTGCGCAAAGCTATAAACTGGTACTGACTGGTACTGGTTGGTACTGGTAAAACAACAACAACAATAACAAAGAATATTAACAATCATTTTACACTGACCAAAAAACTTCAGTAAAAATCAAGACGTTTGCTTGTTAACAACCAATCAAAAACTAGCGTCCTGTGTCAGCTTCGCCACTGTGCAAGACCAGAGACAGCCGAACATGATTTGTTGAGTCGGCGCTTCATCTGAAACCTCTCATAAACTGGTACCGAGCTGATACCAAACTGTTTAAACCTTATTTTTTTGACTTTGTCCGATGGGATCATAAAAGGGGTAGTACCGGTTAGCTCGTGTTCTGTAAAACTACGTACCGCATTGGTATAGGTCGTCTGTTGGTTGTGTTGTTTCAACACCTCTAACGCATTTGTAAATAAGGGTCGTTCTTAAATCAGTTAGTGTGGATGGTGTCTCGGAGTAAATGTTTAGACCTAGGTCAGTAGTTCTAAAACATTTCAACGTGCGCCATGCATTTTACTATGCATAAACAAAACAGTTTGGGGCCACTGGTGTGTCCCAGTCTGAACGTGAACCAGAAAATCCCACCCACTCAACCGAGTTAAGAATGAACCTTATATATTTAGGGGTCATAGAAAAAATACAACCAACTGACCACTGTACAGCATCTTTAAAGAGCGGCATACAGTTTTCGCAAAATGTTACTTGAAAGCGCATTTCTTCAAACAATATTTTTCCGCTTACGTGAAATTCTGTTCAGCACTTTTACCCACCACGTGCTAAACGGTACAACCCCTTTTACGATTTCAACGGGCAAAATCAAAAAAATAAGGTTTACATTGAAAGTATAGGGCGTACTCTGTCCTTTGCATCTAATCTCCTTAACAAATAGCTAAAATATTAGAGATTTTTAAACATAAAATACGTAAAGATTTGAAGACATAATAATATTTCTTAATAAATAATTTTTTTTAACAATGTGGGACTAGTGAATCACTTTACACACTTTTAAATCAAATTTTAAATTGTTACAAATTACAAATTGTTTAAATATATGTAATAAACACCAATCCTACAATAAAAGCTTTGGTTTCAAAAGCGTGTTATTTATATCATAATAGCTGTTATAAAATCGCTTCATTGTTTCGCGACTAGTTATTACATATTATACTAGTCTGGTCGTCCATATTATATTTGTTACTTCTATTATTGTATAGGCGAAATTTTCTGCTTTGTCAGTAAAATCTTCGTAATGGGGTCATTCCCTGACAATAACAGACATGAAACGAATCCGGCACATGTGTCCAAATTACATCAGAAAAAAGAGCTTTAGAGATAAAGTTATTACAGATTTTCGGCGTGCAAAGCTTTCAACATTTTTGCGGCGATACACCCACTGACCTCCCTTAAGACCATCACGAGCATTCTTTCCATCCGTTCTCCATTTCATTTAAAACTTTCTTTATTTAAAACTCGCAGTACACAACATTCGAGTTCGACATTTGCTGCGTGACGTGATTCTTATAACTATTCTAAACTTAGACGATTGTAATTGAGTCAACACTTTTTCTCAAAAATTAAATCACAAGCCAATAAATTCTTATAGAAAGTTCTTCTGTTCTATGTGGTATAATAAAACGTAACTCATCTTGTAGCAACTGTGACAAATCACAGGAATCAGCTATTGGTGTGAGGAAATTCTCGCCGTTTCTATTCGGAATCGATACATTTTTATCATAAAGAATAATCCCAATATATCACGTATTAGTCGTAAAAGAGACAAATTTATGATGTGAATATAATGTCTGTATTGGTAAATCCACACATCTGTGGATTCAGATAAAGCTTTACCTAAGCCTAGAATCGTTAGGAATGGTCGGATAGTAAACAAATACTTTAAATCTTGTGTACATCTGACCTAGAATTGATATTTTGGCAAAAGAAACGTTAGCCTTGTATTATATTCCAAATGGAGTCGTTTTGTCAAATCACAAATCTTGTATTTGATTTATTCTAGATTTTTACATGACCGATTTCGGCTATTTTCTCTTTAATGTGTTTCCATTTTATAGCCGCAGTTTCTTCTGAAATATCGCTCTTGGGTAAAAGACAAACAATTAAAATCGTGTTTAAATTCATGTCTTCTCTTTTTGTATGTGAATAGTTGCCAAATTTAGTTGTAAATAAATCACTCCCCCCGACATACATGCCGGAAAATTCCGGGCCAGCTTTTATGCACCATTCCGGCACGATACTGCGGATTGTTTTTCGATCTGCAAATGGAACTGTAGAAATATTGAATTAAACTACAAAATTGGCTATTTGCCAAATCCCCCCGTTATCATTTCGGTCTACTTTTGAACTTAGACATTCATTATCTCCTCGGTCTTATTAATCGCACGAAATGCAGATAAGTAAAAATAGACCACATCGATCTTAAAATTTTTTATCAGATAGACTTATTGGCTCATGAAGTTGAGATACTTGCGGCTTGCAAACTACATTCGTGAAGAGGGGACGTGTTGGCACTAGCTTGCACCAACTTCTACATGGTCGGAGGAATTTATGGGTGGACTGGTGACGGTGTAAATTATACCTTTTAGCGGAAACAGGGACGCATTTTAAAGGGAAGTGAGGAATATGTGCGATGAGGGCCGTGATTTGCAACGACGTGTAACTAGGCGGGTAATGAGCCCGAAAATATTTGCACAGAAATTGTATAAATGTTTCAAAATGGGCTAAATATTATTCAAAAAGTATTTATGATGTTGGATTTTCGTTAAATACCAACAACTATTTTTAATGATCGTGGTTATAACAAACTTAAAGTTTTCAAAGAATGTGGTTAGCAAACATAATTACTTTTATACTTTTATTATCACATTTTTTTAAAATTTTGTTTGTTTAGTAGTTTATTGGTCGGCAAATTTTGTACTGCATGACAGTTTCTATAAAAAAATAGCGTTACTGTACTTTAATACAGATTATTAAATGTTAATAGCCAATTTATAGTCAAAACGCATCTTGTTGCTAAAATTTTTATTTGGTAAATATTATTGAATCGTGTATTTTATCTACTATTTAGACTTTAAACAATCGTGTTTTAATTAAACTAACTTTTTGTGTAAATACTAAGAATCAGTTTACAAAAGGTGAATTAAAAATCAAATTGCGATTAATTGGCTTTTTTGACGGTTTATTGGTCAAAATTAACATCAAATCGTAAATTAGTGCGAGTATCCCAAAGGATATTACAGATTTTAAAAATATTTTTTAGTGTTTTTTTGATAAACAATGATTATTGTGAAATTGGAAATATTCCTATTAAATAGTGTTCCGCAAAGTATAATTAGGATTAAAAATATATAAGAAACAACATAATAAAACAAAACCAAAAAAGTAAAAAACCTTAAAGATAAAAAATACATAAAAAATAAGAAAGAAAAACCCAGCAATGAATCGCTAAACTCTTGCTATTCGGCTTCTACTAACTCGACATTGTCCTCTTACCGCTTACCTATATACCAATTCCAGTATTTACTCCAGTCTGTATTCAAATAGTCTCTATTTATGTAAAACAATGACTTAGCCTTCTCGCATCCAGTTAATGACCTTGAAAAATATTTTGCAGAATTGTGCGCTATAATGTGACTCAAAGCGTATTGTCATATATATATATAGTTCATTACAATACAATTAAGTTATTAGCAAAATGATAAATTATAATATTAAAGACTGTCATTTTAATTAAGATCAAAACAATATTCAAACACCAAAATTTTAAAGAATTATAAAAAAAAAGATTTATAATAACAAGTTTACTGGAAAATAAACTAGAATTACTACGTTTGTAGAGAGAAAGTTCTTTTTGATAATTTTCGACAAATAAATAAAATGTTTAATTTTCAGGCAAAGTTTCTGAATACTTTATTCTTTCTTTAAAATAATTTAAATGCCCATTTATCACACAGTGTTTTAACTAATTGAACACGAAAATAAAACCACTCGCCTTTCACTAGTAACTTAATTCTATAGTAAAAAAATATTGGCTATTGGTGTTGCAAGAAACAAAAAATGTTTTGAAAAGTCTAAATAACTCAATAATTTTTTAAATCTTAATTTAAAATATTTAGGTTTAGGCTGTTTATATTTGAAAGAATTTTATGGTGCAATAGAAGAATTAACTTTTTGGTCCCTTACCGATAAAGAAACCCTAGCCCCTAAATTTTAAGTAGATTGTAAAGATCCGGCGCGTGGTTCTGTATGTTTGTTTCCTTCGAGGTTTTATTGACGGACCAGCTGGTCGCTTCGGTAACAATACGATTCAGTTATTACAACTACCCTTACTAATTTCTTCATAAAGTTTTTCCAAATATAGGAAAACTTAGTAATTTATTTACAATTGGTGTAGCAACATAAATTTTAAAGCGCACAATTTAAAACACGACGTACAACAAAGCGATTTAATAACTGAGCACTGTAAAATGACTAATACACATAATTTGTATTAAGGTCTTTAAATGATGTCTTTATCAAGTAATGTTTTTTTTATTAAACATACATTATCAATAACAGTACGATGTTCTAATGTAGTAAAAACTTAAGTCAACTGTTATGAAGCTAAATATTAAATTTTTCAAATCACATAGACAAAAATTATTAATTAGTTATGTAATTAGTAAAGTTATTAAAAAAATCTAAGAAAGTCATGTATAATCAGAGAAATAATTGTTTAATACTGAAATTACATTGGTTTTATTAATGTTATGTAATTTTCAAATTAATATAATTTTTATAATTTCATTTTCTCTAATTTTTAGTAAATAAATTTGCCAAAACTGCTACATTATATTTTTACTTCTATCTACTAAACATCAACAAGCTTAGTTAGGCTTTGGACTTCTCAAAACATCTTGTTGAATGCAACACAAACAATAATTGGTTTAAAAACATTACTATAGTAATAGTGCAGTCAACTGTTGCTCCAAACGCCATTCTTGTTATACAGTAAAACTTCGAAAAGCCGAACCCTCGATAACTCGACCTTCTCGCTAATTCAAACCAAATTTATGACAGGAAAAAGACAAATTTCTTGTTTTATTTTTTCTATAAAACAAACCTTTCGACTACTCGAATTTTTTTGTAGCAAGTGGCTGTTCGAGTTATCGAAATTTGACTGTATGTTGAGTTAAAATTCACCATTATTTCGCTTTACTGTACTCGTTTTTTTTTAAATTTTTTGGCCTTCCTGATGGACTTATGGTGTGTATTAAAATATAATAATAAAACGTGAAAACACTCAATAACAGCAAACAATTTTACTTTGCACGACGCACGTTTCTACAACAAAGTTGTCATTCTCAGGTAGAGAATTAAACTGAATTTTTTAATTTATTTAACTTAAAATATAATTTGGTTTTAACATTTTCGTAGTCAATACTCCTCATTATCACACGAAAAAACAAATAAATCGAATATTAACAATAATTAAAAAAAATTCACACAAAATTGCTTCATTGAGCAATAGTAAATTATGAAAATAATCAAAGTAAAAAATAATTCTTTGTTTTAGTTTAGAAAAACAATCCTTGACTGTACTGTAGATCATAATCTTTACCACAAATTGCGGTAATTTTTTGAGACAACTGTCCTATTTTCGTGATTATGAAATTCGAGTTTATTTTACAACAAATTCTGTTCTTTGGTATTTTAATTAAAAAAACTCAAAAATTTGTTAAAAAAAATTAATATAATGGCAAGTGTAAATCCAGTTAGACCCTTCTTCCTTGACTAGATGTCTCCATTATCTCCATAAACTGCGATGATTTGTTCGCGTCATTATGTCTTTGCTCCGCGGATTAATTTGCAACATAGTGTTGGTAACTCTGTTTTATATTTTTTCCTATAAACTACAAGTAATTTTTCTATAGCGTAATTTTTGAAATTTTGGTTGGTACGCTTTGATTTGGTAACTCAGCTACGTAGAATTGTTTTCTTATCTAGAATTTGTCAGTCTATATTTTAATACGAGTTCCGAGAGTGTTCGTATAAATAAACACCTTGCAACAATTAATCACAAATGCTATAGAGATTTATTTAAAAAAAGAACTGTTTTAAATTTAAAATTTTTAAATTCTAATTTTAGTTTATGTCTCGACATACTCGTAAATATGTTATTGATATTTAACAAGGATAAAAATTCTCAACAAAGTATAAAAAAGAAAGAATTCGACCCCTGCTATTATATTGACTTTAGGTTCAGTTGCATGTTTGATCGGATCAGATAATACCTGAATTATCCGTAATTATTCCGGGCAGTCCACGCGTCGAGAAGAAAATGTCGTCCTGTCATGTCCGGAATACATAATTCGATTAAGTGCAGACATCGCTGTCCGTAGTTTTCCCGGTAAAACGGCATTATTATTGAATTATAAGCGCATTTGCGGATGTTAAGATTGTAAAAGCGTCCTTATTTGCAATTAAAATGATTTAAGTAGCGTACATAACGACGGCCTGCATAAACGATCGATAACAATGTGAAAATAATTCTTCAGTCTATTAACACTGCAGAAAAGGATATTTTTAGATCCAACTAAAATTTATTTCGACAAGGATTCAAGGATGATCCTCAGCCCTGAAAATTGGGATTCAGCGACGTCATAAATGCGGTGTTAAGGCACCACAAGAACGCTAGGCGCCAGAGTCGGCGTCAAGCCGACTACATAGGCTACTACTGTAATAATTGATTAAAGCAGAAGTGTTATCGACCAGATAGTCCTGAAACAAACAACAATATAACGCCATCTGGCGGTAGGATTACACGATTTAGTTCAGGTGGCGCCACACGCCACAACTAATAACTAAATACCCCTCTTGATATTTTTATACAATATGTTCGAAAATTTATTACCGGGAAAATTGCAAATTACGAGTAATTAATTATTGATAACTGAACCAGGCTATCTTCAGCGCTCAATGAATTATTTATGTTTGTTGCAGTAAACAATTTAAATTTTAAATCACGGATTTGTTATAAAAACTGATAGTTCTTAGTACATTAAGTAATAAAATTTATAACTGGCGCAAATGAATAACACAAAGAGGGCGAAAGTTAGACAGAGAAGAGGGTAAGAGAGAGCTGGAAAGGACCACTAGCGGACGGTTCCGCATTGCAGCATCACGTGGCAGGATTTCAATGATCTCATTCTCAGGATTTTCCTATTAGAATTATCAAAGCCACTGTTTTCACATATCGTTCTAGTCAAACGGAAAATTTGCGCGACAGTGATTTACTCGGATCTGATAATTAAAATGCCAGCCAACCGAATAAATTCAACGAATTGAATAGAAATTCATCCAATATTAAATCTTTGTAAAAGACTCTAAACTAAAAATAATTAAAACCCGGCGCATCCACCATTTTTGACACCCCAAAATCCAAGTCCAATATTTCTTTTAAACTAATTATTAAGTCATTAACTCTATATTACAGCCTAACTAGGTACATAAAATTATTTTGATTGATATCCCGGCGCATCCACCATTTTTGAAATAATTTGGTTTCTTTTCGTGTACATAAACATGTCCAAAAATACAACAACCTTCAGAATAGAAATATTTATTTGTGTTCAAAAATAGTTTGGTCGTTAAAAGGATGTTCCGCTAAAACATGGGATATCCTCTACCGGTAAACTCGTAAAACTCGACTAAGTATAGATACTGAACGCTAGACGGCGTGGCTCTACGATAAGGACACAAGAGAGAAACGTTCGGGTTAGTGTAACACGACGGACCAATCAAAATTCAGGACACTTGTTGATTTGCATTTCGTCAAGACATGTTTTTCTCGGCACATTTTAAGAGATAATAATTGGAGAAATAAGAAATTTTACTGAATTATTTTCCCAAAGCATTTTATAGAGTCATTAAATTTAAATGTTTTTCAAAATAATTAAAAAATATTTTTTATATTACCTAAGTGAGCAGAGAGACTGTTTGTATATTAAATGCATTATTATTATTTAAAAAACGGCGAGTAAAAATTTTTAACAATTTTTTTTTATATTACAGTCTATTACACAGTTTATTGCGCAATTTGTTACAGTACAAATATAAAGTTATTTAAATAAAAAAATATAAGGATATCTCGGAATTTTGACACTAGAGACTGACAACACTAATGAAAAAAATCTAACAAACAGAACCAATCCAAAAATTGTCAATATTTTTGTCTTTATTGAAGCTTCTTTAAGACGTCTTACTGCTTCTGTAAGAATAACTAGACCACAAACTGCTGCTACATAGAAAGCTATAACGGTATAAGTTTCCATCAAAAATTGAATCAGAAATGAGTCATCATTATACAGAGATTGTCCATTTCCATCTTTATCAACAAATCGGGACTCTCTAATACGGGTCCAGACCTGTGCAAACATCATTGCTAAATTCAAAAATATCGTCCCCGCCACACAAATTGCTTGAACATAAAAGAAACCAAAATTTCTGAACTGCCAGTATAAAACCCATGCTGTTAAAGCAAAATAAATAGTTGGGCCGTAAAATCGTGAGTATTTTAGAGAATGAGATACAGGAATTGCAATCCCAGTTCTTTGTACAATCCATTTAGCAATAGCTTTAGCTGAAAACCCATTCGACAGTATATTCATGGTATCGGCTACCTCAAAAATTCCTCTCGGTGAAAAATGAATAAAGTTTGGAGCTGTATCAAGACCCATCTTTTGGAACACAACCGAAGCATCATCGTAGTCAACAACAGCAAAAAACAGCTTGTTTGGAAACTCCTGTGACTGTCTAAACTTGACTGCAACAATTTTTAGTTCATCACTGGCATATCGACACGCACTGCACATCCAGTGAGGTCCCATTGCAGTAAACATTACAATAAATGAGTAATTCCGTGGAAAAGTTTCTACGTAATCTCGAAATTCGTTGACGTCAAGTCGTAGAATGGGGTTTTTGTTGGACATTTTTGCTAACTGCTGGACTCGTTCAGCTGGCGAAAGGCCTTTCTTGTGGCTTTGACCAACATGATAACAAAATATAAAAAACATGACCAATAGACACAAAATTAACACATCCATGTTTTTACTTTAAAATTTTGCTAGAACCGCTGTCGTTTGTTTTCGATCTGTTATTTATAGACGTCTTAATAAAATTGTGTATTACTATAGCAACATTTAATCTAACTGAACAGAAGAGTTATGCAAAGGTGTCCAAAATCAAACTAGTAGTTACCAGTTTCCAAATTTTTTTTAACAGTTTTACTCTAACTAAAGTTTAAATATAATTTTCTCAAAATGAGAAACTATATGGATATCTCCGAATTTTAATCTTAAAGCCTAACAACAGTAATGAGAAAAATACAGCCACCAGAACTAACCCAACAATTGCCAATGTTCTTTTCTTCTTTGAATCTACCTTAAGTGCTGCTTCCAAAAGAAGAATAATACCCAAAACTGTTCCAGCATAGAAAACCAAAACAATATAACTTTCCAGCTCAAATTGACTCCATATTGACTTATCAAAATACTGATTTTGTCCCTTTTCATCTTTACCTACAAATCGAGGCTTCATAATATGATTCCACATTTGTCCAGACATCATTGTTAAACAAAAAAGTATCGCGGCGATCTGACACGTTTTTTGAAAATACAAAAAACCAAAATATCTGTACTGCAAGTATAGAAGCCATGCTGCAAAAGCAAGTTGAAGTATCCGGCCAAAAGTTCCTGCAAATCTTGCAGAATGAGATATTCGAATTTCAATATCAGTTCTTGCTGTAATCCATTCAGCAATAGCCTTTGCTGAAAACTTATTCAAGATGTCAGCTTTTTCAGGCATGCCTTTTGGTGGAAAATGTATAAACTTCGGAGCTGTATCAATGCCCAACATTTCGAACACAACCGGAGCTTCATCGTAGTCAACCACAGCAAAGAACAGATTATTTGAATACTCCTGTGACTGTCTAAACGTGTGGGCAACTAATGTGAATTCATCACTAGCCTCACGACACGCTGTGCACTTCCAGTGAGGTGCCATGGCAGTAAACATTATTATAACTGAGTAACTCCGTGGAGTAGATGTTACGTAGTCTTGAAATTGCTTGGTATTAAATTGTAAAATAGCGTTTTTGTTAGACATTTCTGATAACTGCTGGACTCGTTTAGTCAATGAAAGACCGTGCTTGAGGCCTTCACCAACATGATATAAAAATATGTAAAATATGAGCAATAGGCACAAATCCTTCATGTTTATACTGTATAATTTTGGTAGAACAACTGACGTTTTTAATCTGTTATTTATAAACTTTTCAATAAATTTGTATATTACTATAGCAATATTTAATCTGAACATAATGTAGTTCAGCAAAGAGGTTCAAAATCAAACTAACTGTTTTCAAAAAATCTAGAAAAACTGGCAGTCACACAAGAAGTAAAACCTGAGACCAAGAACAAACAATATTTAGGAGTTGTTGTAGTGTCGTTTTCATTTTGTCATAAAAAGTCTTGTATATGTTTTTAGGTCTTCAAAATAAATATAATTTTAAATAATTAAGTTTGAGCATACATAAGCAATTCCCAAAAAGAAAGAAAGTCATTAAAAAAATTTTTTGTGAAGGTTTTCTAGAAATTTAAAACATAGATTGCCATTAAAGTTTTTTTATTAATTTTTATAATTCAGTAGATTTACTCTATTTGTCATTTAGTAGATTTACGATAAGTTCATTTATAAAAAAACATATATTTTAAGAAGACATAAGTACACACATTAAGGAGGTATTCTGGTGTAGAAGCATGAATTTGAGGTGTTTTTCAGATGCAAAAAATAAAAAACAAAAAGTATTTTTACTATCCATTTTTTGACAGGATATTTATTAATATTTTAGGAATACACAAAAAACAAAAAACGTCAAAAAATTAAAAACTCAAAATGTTATAAGTTTTTGAAGTAGGATGTTGAAAAAAAAATAGCGTGTCGAGTTTCTCAAGATTGCAACCCTTCTAATAATCCGAAACAAAAAAATAAAAGAAACTATTAATTTAGATAAATGCTACTATCGTACTAACTAAGAAAAAATGGAAGAAAATTTTTTTGTTCAATTCCGGCTGTCCAAAAAGAAAGAAGAATTTTTGTCTTATTTTTTTGACATTTCAAAATTTTTAAAATAGTAAATTTTTTTATTTTGATATAATAATAATTGGTAAAATAGATACATACATAGTAGAATCTGAGAAATCAGGACAAACTCTTTGAAAAATGTAGTTTTGAGAAAAACGCGTTTAAAATTTCGGGTAAAATTAGCGTAATTCCTAATGTTTTTTTGTTAAAGTCGCGTCACTAAAATGATTATATCTTTGAAGATAATTAAAATTTTAACAAATCCCTTTAAGGACATATTCTTGAAAGCTTAAGCTTTAAAAATATCAAAAAAAAATATTTTTTTTAAATTTCCACACAAGAATACACCCTTTAAGAAGTTTATGCCTTGTTCTGAACTTGGTTCCTATTTTACAAGTTCTTTAATAAATTTACTCTATTAATTTTACAACCTATGACAAAAATATAAATTTATTTAATACAAAAAACTGCAAGTATAACTACCAATTTTGATCCTAAGAAGTTTCAACATTAATTCGAAAAGTACAGCCGACATAATAAATTCAAAAATTGCCAAAATTTTTAGCTTTATTGAATCTCTTGTCCGAAGTCTTACTACTTCTGCAAAGTAAGCCACACCTAAAAGTCCTGCAGCAAATAAAACCATAACAATATAAGTTTCCATCACAAATTGACTCTGTAATAATCTATCAACATACACCGCTTGCCCATTTTCATCTAATTCTAGAAATGGCGGCTTCATCACATGATGCCACATTTGTCGAGACACCATTGCCAGACCATAAAACACCATGCCTATCTCACACGTTGTTTGAAAAACGTAGATTTCCAAATTACTGCGCCGCAAGTATAAAATTCCTGATACAAAAGCAAATAAGACTATCCAGCTAAGAGTTCTTAGATTGTTTACAGGTCGAGATACAAGAATGTCAATATCAGTTCTTTTCGCAATCCATTTAGCCAGTGCTTCTGCTGAAAAGCCAGTCCACGGAATATCCAACGTGTTAGCTTTGTCAGGCTTGTCTCTCGATGGAAAATGAACGAAAAAAGGAGCCATTACAATGCCCAACGATTTGAACATACTGGAAGCTTCACCGTAGTCCAAGACAGCAAAAAACAGCCTATTTGAATACTCTCGTGAGTGTCTAAACGTGTTTGCAACAATTGTAAATTCGACACTAGCGAGTCGGCATGCACTGCACTTCCATTGAGGGTCCATAGCAGTAAACATTACAATAACTGAGTAATTCGTTGGAGCAGCTGTTATATATTTCAGAAATTGCTGGCTGTCAAATTGTAAAATGATGTTTTTGTTTGACATTTCTGTTAACTGTTGGAGTTGTTCAGCCGATGAAAGGTCCTGCTTGTAGCTTTGACCATTGACATGATAGTAAAATATAAAAAATATCACTAATAGAGACGAATTTAACACTTTCATGCTTTAACTTTAAAATTTTACTCATAAATAATTTTGCTAAATTGACTGACTTTTCTAATCTGTTATTTAAAAACTGACTTTTCAATAAAGTAACTACTGTAGCTACTATAGCAATATTTGATGCCGATCGAGCAGTATGGTTAAGCAAGAATGGCCAAAATTTAATTTTTTTTTTAGATTTTCAAATTATAGTTTAAATCGCTTGTTTGATTCTCGCACTGACTGATTCAATCCCAGTCAATCTCCCTCCTTATATAATCAAACGTCCTTGCTAGAACGTGCCAAATGCCAATTTTTTTTTATCATGTATAAAAGCATGAAATAGACCGACGACACTCATAAAAGAGCAATATATTTCATAATAAGCGCCCCTTAATCAGCTGATTGATGCAAAAGTGGTGCCAATTGTTGTTTTACTTTTGTATTTTGCAATATTCAGTCAAATTCAGATACTTATCATGCAGATCATTGCTTTAATCTTCTCTGACCATTTCACTTGCTGTTTTGCAATTAAAATCGTGCCAGATGGTATGAGATTTTATGTAAATACTCCTATATAAAACAAGGTGGACTCTAAAAAAGGGTCAAAGACTGTTTTTCAATAATTATTAATTATCTAAATAGAAACTTTAAATTAATTTTCTGATCTAAAAATAAAACAAAAAATTGAAAATGCAGTAGTTCAAGAAAAGACTTAACAAACTAATTTCCTGGTACCAGGATCGACAGAATTTTAAGTAAATTAAATTCGCTTATGCAAATTCAGAAATGCATTGCAAATCTTAGTTTAAAATGTAAACTTAAATCAGTTAAATTAACCACTCAGAATCAAAACTGATCTATAACTAATCCAGTAAATACCTAGCAATTAATTAATTTAAATAAAATTTTGTTATTTATTATTTTGTACAAGATTTGAACAGATAAAAGTCGAGACGAGTATTTGCGAAATATTTATTCTCATAGCAATTTAGATTCGTCGCATTGCTGTGAATTGAGGCGCATTTGAACCGAGCAATTTTCGTACAGTGTCACACCCTGAAATTGCGTTTTCTTGAACTCTCCATCATTTTTGTAGTAATTGCGGCTAACTTTCAGATTTACTTGTTTAGTAAGGATTCTATCATTTATTTTGATCCCCTTTTAATCAATTATGCCATCAGATCTGATCGTAACGAAGCAATTTAGAGCCAAATTTGCTTAACAGAAGTATTTAAGTTGAAATTAGTCATCACCAAGAGTGTCTAATAGAATTTACTCCTTGATGGTTTCCTGTAATTAAACACGAACGAGACAGGGAACATTTAAAGATAGCTTTTACAGAGATTCCACTTTAGTGATAACCTGGGGCGCATGATAATTCAATCAGAAACAATTCCCAAAAATAAGATTACTTTCACTTCAAAAAAAATTTTGGTGTTTCGTGAAAAATTTACGAGTTTCTGAGACAGCACACTTTTTTAGTTCTAAGATTGCTTGTTATCCATCTACTTCTACTTTAAAACTTTTAAGGGCGAGGTTAAGCGTTAAACAAAGAACTTGTCCTCTTAAATCTTCCTTGCTCAACTCGATTGTATTTTTTGTGTTTGCGTATAAACTACGAAATACATTCTAATTTTAGGTTTAATAGCCAATAAAGTTGCTGCAACTTGCGGCTACAAATTCAGGCCAATAATTAATTTTAAATTAATCAAGGTATTTAACAATGTACAATAATGAAGCGTTTGTTTATTTTTAGTTAAAATAATTTCCTCGAATTTCATAATATACCTTTTTTAAGGTGCTTTAGAGTAATAAATGTAGCAAATTAGAGGCTTTATTTATTTAGTCTCATGAACTTGTAAGCTTTCTAAAATAATTGGTTTTAATTTAAAAGCAATTTGCTTAACAATTTTTTGTGTTAATTTAATTTATTATGTAACAATTTTAATTAAACATTTCAAAATTTGTTTGATTTTGTGTCACCAATTTAGGGCAATGAAATATTGAAACCTTGATTGAATCGATAGAATGTCAGAAACAAGCCATGAAACTAACTATCTAAGAAAATCAATAAGATATTATAGGAAATAAGTTTAACTATCTGAGCAAGTTCGCGAAGTTTTTGTAAAATTATTTAGTCAAAAAATCGTATTCTACCTCTTAACCAAAAAAAAAAACAAAATTTGACGCATAGACATCAGTGTGGGAAGTTTATTTTTAAGCACACTGTCTGAAAATTACCTCAAAACTACTTTTGATCATTTTTGCCAAAAACAATAAGTTAGTTTGTAAGAGCTTGTTGTCCAAATCTATATTTGCAGAGAATGTAGACGCGTTGTTCGCAAGGTTTATATTTCCACGTTTGGAATTCATTAAAAAAATTATTTATACATAGCTTCGTTGTCAAGACACTTGCGAAAACAAAAATATCTGACTTTAAAACAGTATTTTAAGTATCAAGAACGGTGAAAGCATTTTACGTATCAAAGACAAATTATTGGAAAAAATCAAAGCGACAACTCCATTTACTATCTGAGATCTATGTTTTACACATTATAGTAGTGGCAAAATACATTAATAATGTCACAAATTAAACATTTTTCCAGTAAGCGATTTCATGAATTCAGTAGTTCGTATTTGTACCACATGGTGCCGCTTAGTTTATCTCAGTCATCTATAATATACAGATTTTACTTTAATTTTTTTTATAAGCGTTGAAATCTGTCCTATTGTTCCTATTATATTTATTCTGGCCAATTATCCTGACCGATCCTTTGTTTTCCACTCCATTGAGTTATAACTTTCTGTCGACTTCTTTTTATCGTCATCTCCTTGCCGAAGGAATTTCCCAAGTTCCCTTCACCCCTCATTAATTATATTATCGATATTTCCACAACACATGACCCGCCCATATGTCATAAGTTCAAGATCCATTTAATAATTGTATTTCAACTCGAGCAAATTGTTTGTTGGTTTAGCACCAATAAAATCACTCGAACCAAAGCTCGAAATGAAATTAAAGCCTTTCTAGTGAATGCATTTAAGTTAAAATTTGTAATTAAGCAAAGGTTAATTTTAAAACGGAACTGTTTACTTCCCCACTCGCTGATTCATTGCCTCAACTAAGTTAACGTTTGAGAAAATCGATTCAAAGATCGATCTGAAATTTTGATTTCGCTAGAAAAGCGCTTTTCAAATAACTCAATTAAAACTCAAACGCTCGTAAAGGAAAATTTAATTAATCTACCGGACAGAAAAGTCTTAATTTTCTTTGCGGAAAAGTGCGGCGGCTAAATTTAAATTAAGAACTTTCACGGAAAGATTTAGGTCTCTATTGAAAAATATCCGACACGATTTTTTTAAGCAAAGATGTTCTACAAGCAACTCGATTAAAGCGTATGCAGAGAGTTAATGAAGCTAATTAGCTCTGCGGTTAAATACGAAAGCGGCATTAGTTTGCGATAATTCGATTAGATGTGATCTGTAACTAACAAATCGGAGTACTAAACGTTGCATTGAGTAAATATGTTCAGAGAATTAAATTCTGGTAATCCTTGCTATACAGTTTGCGATTACAAAATTACAAAAATATAAATTTACTGTAATAGATGCGGAAAAGAGAGAATGACGTCAAAGGAGTTCCAGATTTTACGTATTTAATAAAAATAAAGAAAATAATCATAATTTTCAAGAAAAATAACAGAGATTTAGAAATTGCTGTTATTACAGGAAAAGGAAGTTGTAAGTATAAATTTGTCGATGCAATAAATTTTAGATTCAAATCTGTAGAATAAAATATCAGCTGTCACAAAAGAGGAAATAACGTTCAAACAAATACTTTTATTTTGATTAAACAATAAACACAACTCCCGACTCATATCAAATGATTAAAAATAAATTAAATCGATCAAACAGAAAGAATAAATATGTTTTTTATTCTGCCATGTCAGTTTTATTTTTAGTTAAAACATGATTATATTAATTGTAATTTATTTTTTACGTCTCCAAAAATTTCTATTAGTATTAAAAATACGTTTTCTCTAATATATTAAGTATCTAGAACAATAAAAACATTTTACTGATCAAAAATAATCGTACAATTAAGTGTGCAAGTGCTGACGTCAAAATGTTGAATTAGTCAGGGTTTAGTTTTCAAATAAAACATTGTGAATTGTTTGAAACTCTGTTTCACTTTAACTAAAAGATACAAAATAAGACAATTTACTCATTTTATAAAAACAATCAAGAAAGATGATAAATTAACAGTAAGAGAATGTGTTTGTTTTGATTGAAACCAAGCAGCTGTTTTCTAGGAAATTTCGTTACGCTTGGAGACTATATTATTGTCTGAGATCGGTAAAACGTTTTTAACAGTTGTGATCAAAAAAGATTATTTAATTAATTTTAAATAATTGCACAAAAAATGATTGAATAAAACCCTCTTGTTTCTTATTGTAAAAAAGCAAAATCCTCCACGTGGATTAAAAGCTTTCGGCATTCTTATTGGTTGCAATATAGAGGTGTGTGCGTTTCTGCACTCATATCAATTTTTCAAGCTGCTTATGCCGCATCGTTTAAACTAATTGAAGAAGCTAATGTTTTGACATTGTCAAGTTAACAAAACTATAAAAATCTCGCCGATGACAATAAATCTAACTTAGTTTTTATCTATACGTATATCATTGTTTATAACATTATTATCAGCGTTAAGCGTGTTTTAAAAAGGTTAATACTCGTAAATCGGTTAGAAAATATTAAACCAAAAAACCGCAACAAAGAAACTACGTCATCAAGTTTCGAGCTAAATTTTCTTGTAGAGATATGTATTTCATCGACAGCATGTTTCACAAATAGTGGTCGGCCACACAATAACTTGGTAGGTTTTGATAATTGGTCAAATATTCGGCATTCATTGAGGTTTTACTTTTATGACATCAAGTTATGGCATTTTTTTTTCGATTTGACAAATTTTGGTAGGTAAAAGACAATTAAATGAGTCCGACATTTAAAATTTTAGAAAATTAGAATCATTTCAATTTAAAAATAAAATATCAACAATAGACACAATCACACAATAATCTTTATTTTAGTCACATAGTAATCAAAAGACTATCAATAATTTATTTTTGGCAAACAATACATAAGTTAGTGTTTCCTTGTTACAAAAAAGATGTATTCGCCACTACTTCTAGATGTACTACCATCAACCACAACTTCTAAAACGTACTATCGATAAAATATTTATTTCAAAAGATCATTTAGAAAGTCGGTGACGTAGTTCTTTTATTACGCCTCTCAGTCTATTACAGTGTCTATACTAAAGTGTCTTTACAGGTCTATCTATCGTATCTCTTGGTGTTACTCCATCTTGTTTTATTGCCTGATGGAGTGTCACCTGATTAAAAAACATAAAAGTAAAAACGCGAATTTAAATCATTAAATAATCAAAAATTTTAACTGTCATCTTTCTAATCATTATTATTTTGGAAAGTTTGTTATTTTATTTCGGCTATTTTATGTGTTTGATCGATTTCTAATGTTGGTCTTAATTATAACGCTTGTTTTATGATAAGCTAAAACATATATAATAAAAACAAAAATTAAAAAAAATAGTAAAACATAATTTTGAAACAATATAAAACTTTTAAAAAATCACGGAAGCTTCTTTGAGATTCAAAACACTTTGATGCATTTTTAATTGTTATGATTATGTCAAATTTCAAATTATTTACTCTTCTTATTAACAGCTATAAACAGCTTATAGACAGCCAAAATAATTTGCGAAACAAAAAACTCTAAACCTGAGACAAACAGAAAAACAAGAAATACACTTTAAGAAACAAAAAGATATTGAAGAAAACATAATGAGAAAAACGCAGTTTGTAGATTCGTTAACAAATATCTATTGTATATTTGCGAAAGAATGAGAATGTGACTAATGCTGTAAATCATTTCAACAAAGCGATCTTAGTTAAGCAGTCACTTTCCGGTTCGGTACATCTCAAAAAGTAATAAATAAAACATATTTTAAGCCCTTGCGTTATCTATCGATAATTTCTAATATATTAAGCAGTTTACCGGTTTGACTGATAACGTCACTTGTGCATAAAAAAACTACAAAACACTGGTTTAATTTTAGTTAAACAAAAAAAGTAAATTTCTTATCTTTTTGTCGCTTTTTACCATCATAATTTATTTCAAGAAAAATGTATTTACCTATTTAAAAAATTAAACCAGTCACAACTAAATATGAAAACATTATTTCTACAGAATTTCTGTATTTAAGAAAATTTCTACAGAACGGCTTTGACTAGAATTTTGACTAGGACAGAAATTATACTGTTTTTTTATTTTGTTCCATTTCATAAAAGATATTTTCCAAAGCTTTATAGATTAACGCAAAATGCTCCTTTAAAGAATAAAATGCAAAAAATATAAGTACAAAAATAAAAAGGTACCTATAAGATCCTGACAAAATTTTGTTAATGTTTTTGGGTTTTAAAAAGGGGCAATTTCATTTGTATGAGTATATATTGTACTTGGTAACACTAGAAACTGAAACAACTTTTTAAAGACTTCTTCTTTTAATAAAATTCCATTAAAAAGCTCAATAAAACTTTACAACGCATTTAAAACAAATCAAAAACCTTTAATTTGTTAAGTAGGTATCATTGTGTCACAACAAAGTTTTTATTTTCTCAGAATCAAAATTTGTTTTGTTTTTTTTACTACAAAGTAGTAAATCCGGTGAGCTAGTTTTGAAGTCAATATCAAGTTTGAGGTTAGCTTTAAAGTTCTGGGTTAAGTGTGTAATTGTGTATGCCACTCCCACTCGTTGCACGGCGTTTCTCATCGATTGAACGTATCCGGCCATAACATCGAAATATTTGGCATTACCTGGCTAAGGCGAACTCGCCAAAATACTCCGTCATAGCAAACATGGCTGCCGTTTGAAGGGAACATATCGAGGACTAAAATTTTTGGCGGGACCCTATCGACGTCTTCGTTTCAAGCCCAGCGCCATCTCAACCCATTTGACAGAATGCGAATGCACCGCATCCTGTCAATTGCAACACTTGGAGCACTGCAACACTGCAACTAAGCGGTCAGGACGACCCTTAGGAGGCAGGGGCTGAGCTGAGGCATGGCTTAAGTGAGAGTGGCTTAAGTTAAGGGGCGGAGTGGGCGGATGGATCCTGCTGTGGACGGCTGAAGAACGCGACTGGGATGCCGGCGTTTCGGGGCCCTGCAGGATCAACACGCGCACACTCAATAAGGCCCTTTCGGCTGCACCACTCCGCAGGTACTCCTGCAGCTGGAGCGGATGTAGTGCATCTTCCAAGAGATGACAACACACAAAAAGAAATTCGAAATTGTCTAATTATCTAAAAATCAGGAATAAATTTAGGTCTGCAACAAAGCAAAGGATGATTCAAGAACAAATCTCCTGCTGTTTAGATAAATGTTATTAATTTAGGAAATTTTAACATCTGATAAGGCAATTTCTGGCAGATGTTTTCTTGCTATTTTTAGTCGTCCATGTAAATCGCACAGATTACAGCAGGATAAGTAGGGTCAGCGGGAAAATCTATTTAATTCCTCATCTCAGCCGCACTGTGGTCGTTACTAACAGATAACTTTGAGGTCGGCAAATGTATCGTTTTAAACATACTGAGTTTCTCAAAATAAAAAATTTAAATAAAAATTAAGATTTATGTTCATTTTTAGATAAAATATTTAAAAATAACTTCTTTGTCAGTAACCAAAAAAAATTAAAAATTGCTTAAAAACTCCTTTAAAAAAAGTGCTGTAAAATTTCAATTCATTGCACCAATCTCAGTGGGCAATAAAATGCAATCGATAAACTACAATTTACAATTGAGAAATATAAAAGTATTTTGTAACTGACTTACAAAACGTAAAAATGCCCCTCCCCTCCCACAGTTTTTTTATGTAATAATCTTGTTCTATTTTATCAACTATTTTGAGTCTGCCTGATTTCCTCTTATCAACAATTTCTGTTTTCTTAAACTACTTATAATTCTCAATATTGTCAAAGTTTACTTGAGAAATTGGATACAAAATTTTTGTCACAAACTTCATTAAAATAAACCCAATGTGCCGTTTCTTTAGCGTTCAGCACTTTAGAAATAAACATATTGTGGCTACTAGCAATTCTAAATATCACTAAAAAAAACTTTGAGTCAATAGCTCCCGAAAAATTCCCAAAGCGCATCAAGATGTAAAACTCCATAAAATCAGTAAAAGACTCGCTCAAAAATCAATCAGAAAAATGTGTCGTCACTTCCAATTAAGTCTAAAAAAGTCACGAAACATTTGACACATTCTAGCAAGGACGTTTGATTATATAAGAAAAGAGACTGACTGAGAGTTAAGCAGTCAGTTAGCGAGAGTCAGACAAGAGAGTAAGATTATAGTCTAAATATCGAGTTGTTTATTAATTGCTGTTGTATTAGTGTATATAGAGTAATTAATCCAACCCTTTGAATTTAAAAACCCAAATTTGCACGTTACATTATGTTTCACACTGTAGATCATTTCAGTAGGATTAAATACATCAGCAATAAAGACAGAAAAATTGTTTTTGAGAATTCTGAGACGATACATATTTGGCTACTAGACTATACTACTTTGGCCACTTTTTATAGAAAAAAACTACTAGCTAGTGTTAAAAATTGATATAATATTTTAACTAGTTCTAAAATAATTAATTAGAGCTGAAATAGTAAAAATTAGATAAATGGAGTGGTTGCCAGTTTATTCAAATCAGTTGAGAGTTCAGATTTGTCTAAATTACTTTAGATTTGAAATTTCTCGAAATTTTACATTGATAAATTGTTTAAAACATGTGTTTTCTGTTAGCATTTATTTGAAAAATGCTGAAATTTATTTTAAGACATTCTCTATTTTCTAACACTATATTTCTGTTAACGATATTTTATCATAACTATAAAATAAACATTGTACGAACTCTATATCTTGTCGATAAACTTTTATTAAACCTCTTTAAAACTGAATTTTGTAGCACACAAACAATTACAAACAATTTGATAATTATTTTATTTGTCTTGACAAAATAATATTTTTCTAGCAGCAAAATTTCGTGCCATGCAAACAAGAGGTTTCAAGCTTCAAATTAAACCTCATGAATATTAATGCTAGCCCAGTTTTAAGTGTGTCATTATTTTATATTTTCAGGCTAATAAGAACTGCGGAAAAGATCGAAAAATTAAATTCATGTTTGTAAAACAAACCTTAAAATAGCCTTATCACAACAAAAGCCCCTTCTGATCCTTGTTTCACTCAAGTACGACTTGATAACCTTGAGCTTTGTTCACTTTTTAAATTTTTTACTGTGAAAGCTGCGTTTTGCGTGTTTCATTTACTTAATTTATTTTTTTTGATTAGATACAAACTTTGGTGTAATAATAAGCGTAATTTTGAAATACAAAAGTTGTACCGAACTTTTGTATTTAATTAAAATGTAACGTAATGGCTTGTAAATCATTTCATCCGATCCGGTAAGCTGCTTTGGGGAAAAGTTTGTGACTCAAAATACGAGTATTATGAAAAATCTTTGCGTGGTATGGATTAGTCCAGATGTATTTTAATAAATTCAGTAGTTTTTTCAAATCGGATTTGAATTGCATTTCGGAGTACAATAATCGGAATTTTCGACAAAGCTTTTTGATAATTAACAGTCAATTAGTCTCAAAGGAAATGCGAGTAATTGGAAGTTATTGTGAAAACTCGATATTCGATATCACACATTGAATGTAATGTAGTAATAGAGTGGCATACCCGTGAGAACAATTTTTATTATGTAATTTCATCAAATGCATTCTATAAATTTAATAAATTTGATAGAAATTACTTGAAACTTCCTGGTTCTATTCCAAAACATATAAAAGTATTTACTGATAACAAAAAAAAACTGAAAATTTTTGTTTACTCAGTGATATAAATACGAATCTTTGTTATTCTGAAATACAAATTACCAGAGGTTGAGCCAAGCAATATTTCATATTGATTCCATTAATTAATAAAATAAAGTAGAAACATTTGTGTGAGAAAAGTTTGGGGGTTATCATGCCATTAATTTGAACTAAATGTGAAATACAAATCGATGTTACTTCTTCTGAAATTTTGATAAAACTGAACTGAGTGATATTGATTTTTGGCTAAATATTAAAGTATAATACGTGTAACATTATGTGAACAAAAAAAATTAAGAAACGATAAATGCTAAGAAATTTTAAAATGATATTTACTGAAAAACAGCACGTATATTAACGATAGGTTTACATAAATAATAATTTTGAATTACGGAAATGTCACTAACAAAAATTGGAATTGGAATTTTTAGTATTGGAATATTTAGTAATTTTTTGCCAGCAAAAATAAAAAATCAATCACGTCTCAAAATTCATAAAAAAACATAAAAAAGAGTGGATTTCAACACTGATGTAATCTCGGTTTTTGTAGTAGTACTAGCAATACACTTGTTTCTCATTTTTAATTGTTTTTATCCTCTGAAAATTTTTATTATACAATTCTCTACAACTTTTTTTTTAAAATTTTTTGTGTTTTACCGTTTACGTAGCATTTTATTTTTAATACAAAATTTAAAATATTCAGCTTATTTTTCTGTTACTGCATCTTTGCTTGTTTTAGGTTGAACACTTTGTTTAATTTTCTTGCATTCGTGATAAACGTTTCCTTTCTTTTAATTTTTGTAATTCTCTTTAATATCTTCTATTTTTTTTAGCCCTGTGCTCTCTTTTCTTCTTTCTGCAATTTTTTTTTGTATTTTGCTCGTTGCTTTTTTTCATATTTCTGGCTATTCTGTGCATTTTCTTCTAGCATTCTTTTCCCTACTGTGTCTTTCTTCTGTTCTTAAAATCTACAATCTTCATCGTACCAATCTTTTGTTTCTTTTTATTTTTTTTTCTTTAATTTGCTCTCTCATTAATTAGTTTTTCTTTTGCCTTCCATTTCTTTTCTACTGTTATAGTAATTTCTTGCTGCTGTTGATTTTATTTTATCGCTGTTATATATATATTTTTTGGTTATTTGTTCGTTGAATTTTTGTTGTCATATTTTTCAGATTGGTATTTGTATGAGCTGGTATAATTTGCTTTAATTTTATTCCTGCCATAAAATAATTGGAATCTACGTTTGTGTCTCTACAGAATCTTACGTTTTAAATGCTTCTTTTATTCTGCATTTCTATCAGTAAGTGATCAATTTGATTTAATATTTGATATACAGTGTGTCAATTTTAAAAGCTGCAATCGGCAGTATCTCTAGAATTGAAAAAGTTATTAAGAATCACTTAAAATTGTTTTGGTGGTAGCTAGGAAGAATCAAAATGACACGGTTAGTGACGCACCCCCACCCACCCTTTAAGCCACAGCCACGGCAACTTGAAAGTTTTAAATGGCACTACCCTACTTGTGATACATCGTTAAAAAGCTCATAATAAGTATTTTTCAAAAATGTTATGCAAAAGCCTATTTGTAAAAGTCGTTTTTCAAATAGTCGACAAGAAAGACTTTAAATTTTTATTTTTGTTATTCGCTGTAGTAAACGGTCTCTAATTGAAATTAAAATAAAACATTGCCTCAGTGATTAATTTTTATTAAATGCTATAACAGATGTTGAAAATGATTTCCGTTGTGTGCTTAACAAAAATAGAGTATGTTTTGAAATTCTTCACGAAATTTTTGAAAAGTTTCTCTGCGAATAGCCCGACAGTCTTGAATGATTCTTTGTCTCAATTGTTCAAGTGAGTCTACTTTTGTTTTATAAAACACAGACTTTAAATGACCCTATAAAAAAAATCCAGTGGTGTAAGATCTGGTGACCTAGGGGGCCATTCAATAGGTCCTCTTCTCCAAATCCATTGATCTGAGGAGTGGTTATCCAACCATTGCCCAACTGGAAGTACATAGTGTGCAGGTGTTCCATCTTGTCAAAAATACAGTAGATGTTCATTTAATTCGGGATTTTCCAATTCGTCTAATTGATTTTCAAGCTCCTGAACTGTAAGAGGCTCAATGGTTGTCTCCAGCATATTAGCGTATTGTTCGCCGTTCAAATTGCCATCAATAATCAGAGGTTCAATAATGGCATCTCCTAGTATCCCAGCCCAAACATTTAGTTTTTGTGGATACTGCATATGTCCCTCTTTAAATATGTGAGGGTTTACATCACTCCAATACCTGCAGTTGTGTTTATTTACATTTCCATTTAAATAAAACGAATATTGATCCGAGAAACAAATGTTGTTTATTAATAATGGTTCGGTAATGCATTTTTCAGTAACCATTTCACAAAATTCAATGCGCCGATCCGGGTCGTCATCGCCAAGTTCTTGGAGAATTTGCATCTTATAAGGATGAAATTTATGAAGTTTCAATACCTTTCGTACTGATTCGTGTGATAATCCAGTTTCCCTAGCTGCGTGACGAATTGACATTGTTGGATTTATAGCATATTGTCCAAGTACTTCAATTTAGATTTCTCACTGAGTACTCTTGGTTGACTTCTTTTTTTATTCTTAACAGATCCTGTTTCCTCAAATTTGGCGACTAACTTCTGAACGTACGCATGACTGACATGTCTTTCTGGATATTTATTATTGAACACTGCCGCTGTTCGAAGAGCACAACGATTTTCAGAACCGTAAATAAATATCAATTCAACACGCTCTGCCGTACTATAAACCATTGTTAATTATTGATAATTTACAATATCATTAACAGGTGCAATTAATAAATGAAATGTATGAATCTACAAAAACAGATACATTATATTTCCAATAAACATAAGGGTACAAAAATCATAATATATTGCCATTTTCATAAGATTCAAAACACAAAAAAATCACACAAAAAACATGAAACGTAGTTTTTATGGTTTAAGTCATCTTTTTGGTTGTGTATTTTGTAAATAACGTCAATTTTCCCTTTAGGACATCTCATAACAAAAATGAAAATTTAAAGTCTTTCTTTTCGAGTATTTGGAAAATAACTTTGTCAAATAGGCTTTTGCATAACATTTTTGTAAAGCGCTTGTTATGAGCTTTCCAACGATGTATCACAAGTAGAGTAGTGCCATTTAAAATTTTCAAGTTAAGGTGGCTGTGGCTTAAACGGTGGGTGGGGATGCGTCACTTACCATGTCATTTTGATTCTCCCCAGCAACCACCGAAACGGTTTTAAGTAATTCTCAATAACATTTTCAATTCAAGAAATATTGCCGATTGCAACTTTTAAAATTGACACACTGTATGTTCTTGTGTTACAATTTATTATTACCTTAACAGCTTAACAAATATTTATTACGTCTCAAACCACTTCGATTAAATTGGTAGTTTTCAAGAAACTAATTAAAAAGTTTCTGCTACTCTAGACAAATATCTGAAGTAAGTTTAAGTTTACATCAAACAAATTAAACTCCTTTTAAATTAAATGTACTACAAATTATAAATTCTCATTAAAAATCTAAAATATTTTTGTTAAAAATTTAATTAGAATAAAAAAATAATTTCAGAAGGACTAGTTAGCTTTGTTTTAGAGAACAAATTTCTAAAAATAACAAAATTGCAAGGATTACTTCGGTGAGAATGAAATCATAATAAAGCGTTTTCTATCTAACAATAAGTAGAGATAATTCCTGATAAATCAAAAGGAATTACATTAAGTCGATAATATAAAAGACAAACACATCTGATTTATTTCGACAGGACTAATTTTCCTAGATTTATTTATTAAAAAGAATCGATTATTAACCAGAAATAGGCCAACAAAAAAATTTGTTTTAGGTAAATAAATAATAAAGTACGTCTTTGTCGATATCCCGTGATGACAAAACACAAAAAAAGAAGGACACTGTTTTAATTTATTATGCAATTATTGTTTTTCCTTGATCCTTTGAGTAATAAATTCGATACTTGATGAACTAACAGAAGAGACCTGTAGTAAAAAATAAATAAATATTTACAGATGTGTCTTATCTTCTATCCTTTGCCTTTGTCAATCAATTTCAGTAATTGTTTTTCTTTTTATAAATTGTCAATAAAATATTTTCCACCTGTGTGCGTGCAAGTAAAACTGCGCATTTAGATCTCAGACGAAACTTATAGATTATTGCAAAGTAAAGCATGTTTACCTTGGTTCAATGTAAAAATAATAACAGATTGGAAACACGCATTTTCCTTCAAGGAAAAAAATTAAAACCACTAGCAGAATTGTGAAATTTTTAGTTTTGGAATTTTTATGATGATAGTGTTGGCCTCACGCACCGATTGGGAAGCTTTTAAATCTGTGAAACATGAGAGAGGCATAAATATAAACGCTTGTGATTGATAATAATCCTTGGTGTTAAGTTGTCAATTCTTTCAGTGTCAAGTACAGTGAAATCTTTGAGGATTATTTTTAGATGTTTCAAAACGACTGACGCAACATTGATACATTTCTGTACGAAAATATCGCTTCCAAACAATTATTTGAACAGATTTTCATATCAAATATTTGACGAGAGATAAAAGTGCAGATTATCTATGGTTGTTGGAAAATAAACATGTCCAGTAACAGATCATCGGTCATAAAATGTGAGTGCATTTGCGTTTGGATCGAGTGTAAATTGTTGATCCTGATTTTTAAAAGTTAGACAAAAATTCTTTCTTTTGTTTATAAAATTAGTAAAATGTCGCTTTTGGCATAGAAATTAAAAAAACAGTGTGGCTACTGTCTATATTCATTTAAAAATTGATAGAGAATGTCGAATCTAGTTTCTAAAACTAGTAAAATTACCTGCCCATACTCGATTCACTTTAAGAAGATAGCGATTGAAAGGATAGGGAGCTTTCAAACCTATTTCTGACTGGTTAATACACTAGCCAGCGCTACAATATGCTACACAAAGGAAACGTTTTGTGACCGCCAAAAATGCCAAAAACATCAAAACGATTCGTAAAAATAATATTTTCTTAACCTGAAAAGATTCAAAAATTACGTTGAGAAGTTTCAGGAATAAAACGCGTTGATTTAGTTACATTTTCAAATTTGGCACCGATTGTATTTTCCTTCAAACGCAGCGTAATCAACTACTTTCTTATAGGGATCCATGTATAGACTTCAAAACTGGTAAACTGTCGCCTTCGGCTCCAAATATTAATGAAAATATTGTTCTTGTATTGTACCCTTAAAAAATCTCAAAATTTCTAAAATTTAAAAAAATAGCACTGTGTTAATTAATTATAAAATTAGTAAAAATATATTATTCAGCGTTTGAATCACTAAAATAATTATTTTTTTTCAATTACCTCTCCAGACCTTAAAATTAGTAAAGTGTTACTTTTGGTTCTTATTATTTAGAGAAATGTTATTTTGTGTTTATTAATATAAAAATCAGTAACAGTATGATTTTCTCCGTTTAAAACTGGTAAAATTACATCTCCTAATATCTAAATTAGTAAAATATTGCTTCCAACAAGTGGCCAAAATCTTTGGTTAACGGATTACCTTAAATACCTTGCTTGTAAAGGACTATAAAAATAGCACAATATCAAAATTTTAAAGTACCAGATGAAACAGAGGTATTCAATGAGTTCACCAAAAAATAAAATTAAATACAAATAAAAAACATAATTTTACGTTTCTGACAGTTTAAAAATGAAATTAATCAATCCAAATCCTAGATTTTGACTGGTAAAAGTAACTCAATGTACACTACTTGGATTTTAATATTGATGTTTAATAATTTAGAAATTAGTAAAATAAATGTGCCTTCAACTTTTAAATTAGTAAAATATTGTATTTGACCTTGACATTAATTTAAAAAAGCTGTAAAAGTAAAGTTACCTTCGGTTTCTAAGATAATTAGTAAATAACAGTCTCCAGGATTTTAATACTACAAAAAACAATATCATGTGTCTATCAAATCACTGGTTTTTGAAATCAGTCAAGTTACGGCTGTGGATTTCAGCATTAGTAAAAAATATCTCTGGCATCTAAAATTAGAAAATATGGCATTCCACTTTCAATATTGTTACGACTTTTGGAAAATTAAACTCACAATCTGAATTTCAAAACACCAGCTTCCAATATTGCTGTTCGCACTTCACTGACTTCACTCGTTCATCTTATCTGACTGACTTTCCGGCTAGTCTTCCTTAAAGGCCTTAAGCCTTAAGCGCGCACATGTAAAAACATAAAAAATCTTGTAAATTAGTTTTAAGAATATTGTAAATATAATTGAAAAAATAAATTCCCTCCTTATATATGTTAGATAGTCCATCTTCCAGAAATTTCAAAGCATGACCTTCCACAATAATTCTGAAAGCACGATGTTCATCCTCCGAAACTTCGCTCACGATAATTCACCGTAACAATATATTCAATATTTTATTCAAAAAATTGCAATATTTTATTTTTTTCTAAAACTACAAAAACAATGTTATAAGTATCTAATAATGTGTGTTCGTTTAAAAAAACTCGTAGCAAGCCATGACATTGTTACGTATATCGTACATGAGCCCATACAACAACAAAATTTTTATTATTTACATCATTCATGTATTGTTGATTGCCTACTATGCCATTTTACCCCTAACAAATTATCTTAATCATAACTTAAGAATGTCTTTTCTTCCCGCCAAAGCGAGCTTGGTCTTGGTGTGTTTTTCTGTGGTTGCCTTCGTGGTATTTTTGTTTTTCTAACATTCTTTATTTTATTTATCAGTATTTTTCAATACTAAATTTTGTGTTTTCCTTGATTTGTAATCATGGTGTACACCAGTGAACAAAAGACTTTTTTGTTGGAAAGTTATTTCCGAAATGGAGAGAAAGTTAACGGTGTTTGGAAATATTCAATTCAGCCGTGCCTGGAGGAGTTTCGAGAAGCTTTTCCTGACGTTGTTGTTGTGTGTGAAAAGTTTAAAAACACTCTCCACCAAAGTGTGAGTCTGTTTCGTGAAACTGGGTCCGTTACTCGTTACACGTAAAGAGGACAATGGAAGACCAACTAAACGAACAGAAGAAGTTATTCATGCTGCACAAGAAATTCTACAGCAAGATCCAGAAACGTTGATTAGACATCTGTCTCAGCAAGTTGAACTTTCTGTTAGTACATGTCATAAACTTCTACGAGAAGATTTACATGTGTACCCTTATCGTTTCCAAGCCGTTCAAGAGCTACGACCCGTAGATTTCCCTAGAAGATTGCAGTATTGTCAGTGCGCACAATTGTCATTGCAGTATTATTTGCAATGTCAAACATTGCAAATAATAATGAACTCCTCCAAAAAACTTTCTTTAAGGATGAAGCGTGGTTTTACCTGTCCGGCTGCATGAATTCACAAAACATGAGAATTTGGGCAACAGAACATCCTCATCAAATTGTAGAAGAACCTCTCCATTCACAAAAAGTAGGTGTTTGGATAGCTACCAACAGTTTTTGTTGGTAATAAATGAATATTTTTATAAAAATGTATTTTTGTTTTAATTGTCGAAAAGTGAGGTTATGAGATCTGTCAGTTTGACAAGTGTGTAAAAAATTAATCACAGACATACAAAACAATTGTTTTTTAGTTTCAAAGCACTCTAGAGTTTTTTTTTAAACACACGATAGCTATAAATAACATTTAATAAAAAACATCATCTTTCTAGTTTCTAAAATACGGCCGTAAATTCTAAAACTAGTAATTTATCACATAATAGGGCAGTAGTAGAAGAAAAATAGTGTTTTTAAATATAAGTTTCTTGTATATTTATCTGGGCGTCTTTTAGTAAACTAGTAGAATAAATATAATAACGCGTGTACTTTAAAAAAACTGTAGAATGCTGTAAAATTAAAATACAATTGTTGTGGATGCCTCTGATAACTTTCATTTAACTTCCTGTCAATTTAGAAACGTCACTTTAGCACATTTAAGCACATTCTTATAAAAATATTTAATAAGTACCCAAAAATATTTGAAGATGTGTTTTTTTTTTTTTTTGCAAATTTCTGCTAAATTTTATCTCTTAAACGAGAGTAAGAACAATTAAGATTCTAATGAACGATATACTTTTCCTTCTTATGGCTAGCTACAATTTTTTTTTTAATAGAAAGCCTGTAACACCAGCTTATCAAATAAAATTATTAAAACTGCAGTTTTATAAAATCTAAAATTTTTTAAATGTATCAGTATTTTTCAAAATTTTTGAAGACCAGACACTGTTTTGAAAAACTTTTAGTTAAATTTTTTTGCTAAAGTCAGAAGGAAGTTTTGAGAAAGACCGTTACAAGACAACACTGTTGTTCTTTATTTGATTGGCTGATTTTATAAACTAAAATTAACATATTTAATTGGTATCTAAAAACTAGTAAAAATACCTCCGACTTCTAAAACTAGTATAGTAAAATATTTGTCTCTTGCTTCTGAAATTACAATAACAATATTGCTTTTGCCTTTATTAATTTAAAAATTGAGAAAAAATTTTTAATTAATTTTATTTTAATATATTTCTCCGAATTTCAAAATTAGTAAACTTTCGCCTCCGGCTTCTGCTGTTAGAAAAGAATGTAAAGGTTGTATTTAACAGAAGTGCATTCCATAAAATTTAGAGCGAAGATCAGAGCCTCTAAAACATTGATAAAATAAGAAATATTTTTTTATAGTAAAGCACCATTTGAAAATATTTATTTTTTTGGTTGTACCCAGAACAAATCTAAAATTAAATTTATCTAGTGATGAAACTTTAATTTAGCATCAAATTAAAATTAAATTAGTGCGTCTGTTTCGTCCTACAAAGGCGAAATTCTCACAGAAAACTGTCATTTTATATCAAACTAAAAATAGCCGGCAAAATGCGTCAAATACCAGAAATCTAATCTGAATATATCTGCTCATTGATCAGTGAAGTGTTAGAAAATTACCTCTTTACTTTTCTCTTTTTTCCAAATGAAAGTGGAAAGATGTGGACGATAAAGTTTTTACGAGAGCTAACATTGTCGTGTTGTAAAAACTTATTTTCCAAATGAGGGTCACAATGTATCGATTGAAAGCAATTGCAAATATTTCAAGTAGCTAAAGGACGAAATAAAACTTTTTTTACGTAAAATTGCGCCTCTTACGAAATGAAATTATCAGTGAGCTTTCGACTTCTCTGCAGCACTTTTACCTAATTAACATTTCAAAGCAAGTCCGAGTGCTTTTAAAATGTGACAATTCCATTTTGGTGAACTGCTGAGCCACTCAAAAAAGATAACAATCACAACTAATCTTTGTCATCGATCAAAACAGTGGAAGGACATAAAGCAGAAGCTTTGGGTAACACAGTTTATTTATTCCACATTTATTACAGGTTGTAGCTACAGCATTGCATATATATAATTTCCATGCATGAATTTATTATACAGTTTTTTGCACACAAAAGAAACTCGTACAAAGCTTTCCGAACAACTGATATATAAAGCACACCACGTATTGAGGTAATTAATAAAGGGAATATCGATTGCTGAAACCGGACTGTCGAAATGTTGGAAAAGTGGTGAGAAAAAAAAAAAAAAAATTTTAATGATGATATGTTACTGCGAAAACAAAAATAAAATGTATCGTAAAATTTTTATATTCATATCTCATTGATTTAACTTCCGGAGATGATTTATAACCCGCTAGTTAATAAAAAAGTACTCAATTAAAGTAAATTAGTCTTGTTTATGAGTGGGAAGCTTGTTGATGAATAAACTTAAGTTTGGAAATCACTTGGGAAATTGAGTTTGAACACTTCCACCCATCTTCCTTCCCACACGATTTTTTATTCGAATGAAAGTACCAGAAATTAAATTGAACAGAAGTATCGGTATCGGTGTCTATAAATCCAGCTTAAAACTTTGCTAAACTTTCGAGTCATGGAGTTAACACCAACTTTTGATTCCCTGACAAAATACGTCTGCGAAATTTTTATTAATAAATAAAAAAAAAACAAAAAGAATAAATAACCAAAAAAAAAAAGTAGAAAAAAGAACTACGTCATCGAGTTTCGAGCTGAATAGAGTCTGCAAGCGTGATGAAATTTCTTAGAAAACAGCTGTTTGGTTCCAAACAATACAAATACCTTCAAGACAACCTCTTCTCTTCAAAGCTTGTAGTGTGTGCTTTAAAAGTATTTTAAGACTCTTAGTTTGTTACATTATTCGATTGATGTTGTAAGACGTGTATACTATTCCAAACCAATATTGGCCTACCTCACTTTAAAGGCAAGTGTTGTGTTTACTACTAGTGCAATAAAAATTGTATTGTTACCAGACGCAAGTAATTTATGGTCGTTGGACTCTTCAATGCCACCTGAGAAAACCACCTGGGGTATGCAGATTTTTTCACCATTTTTACATGGATATAATCTGCTTCTAAATCTAGTGAAACCCGACAAGCTATTAGAGAGTGAGCGGTTAGTAATCCAACTCTTTAAATTTAAATTAAAAAAACACAGATTTTACACAGACGTTGCAATACTATCGCTGAAATCTCTACTAAAAAATTCTGCTTAAAACTCGATGATCTGGTTTCTTTTAGGCCTCTTCCCGCTCTGAGGAAATAAATCAATGAAAAATATTTAATGTGTCTTGACAATATCAAAGTTTTGCCGTTAAACTTTTATTGGAAGTTTGAGGTAATCATCTGGGGGTGAGAATTTGAATTTTGATCGTTAGGTAAGTTTAAAACGCGCACATGATTTATTAGATGAAATTCTTTTAATATTCAAAGAGGGAGTGATTGGTTCTGATTTATGGAAGCGTGTGTGCTCAAGAAATTATTCATTAAAAATCAGTTTACACTTTGCAAAAATCGATTTCTCGTTACAAAATTGATGCTTAAGAATAATTTGAGGCATCTTAAAATATTATCTTATTATAAAACAGAGTCGTAGAATTTTATCATGCGAGATTTATGGAAATGGTGTCTTAACTCATTTTAATCTTGTATTTACTACTCTTAGCTAAGAAGCTGGTGGCAGTAATTTTTAAATAATTTTATCGTTTGGCAGCTGATGATAAAATAGTAAAAATGTCGGTCTCTAATTTATTGCTACGATATCAACTTCTGTAATAAGATTTTAGAAAAATAAGTGCCCTGATAAATTATTTTATTTGGTATTATTTAATTTATAAATTTATATACTATTCGCCACAAAATAAACTCCATATTCTGACCTTGACAAAAAGAATTGTGTAAACTGACCATTACATTTTTTTTTTGACAGTTCTTCAGTATTTTAGTTTTTACCGTCTTACGAAATCATAACGTACGTAACGAATACGATTCAAAAACCATACGTGAATACGATTCAACGCTGAAAATCGACTTTTGTGAGGTTGGGAAATTTGAGGTTAGGAACTAAATCATCATAAAGGGTGCTTTACACATTTTTTTCTGTCAAGGTCAGAATTGGGTGTCCAGTTTATTTTGTCGCGTATAGTATTATAATAAATTATTTTGTTGTTAGATATACAGATTGTGTTAATTATTACAACAATTTAGTACATTAAACGAATATTCAATGTTAAAACGAAAAGAAATGTGTCTTTCTTTAAACAAATGTGAAAAAGCTTAAAAATTAAAACTAAGTTTTTTAAATTTCTTATGAAGTCAGTGTTACGATCACGCCTAGTTAGCAACCTACTCTAATAATACTCAACTTTCGAAACGTCAAAACCATTAATAACTGAGTAATGGGTTGCGTACGTTTTCCACCAAACTACATTGGACACACACCTGCACATTGAGACCTATCAAACGTATCACGTATCTGTTAGTGTCATAACTGTTTTTCATGTAGGTAAAATTTTGAAAATTAATTAATAATGTTTAGGGTTATTTCAACGTCCAGAAATATTCAATATGTAATAAGGATAACGGAGGATAGATTATGAAAAGAAAAATTGCTTTTGTAAATTGATTTTTGACATTTGTATTTGTTAGATAATTTAATTTTATTAGTTGTCTTGTAAAGATGCATTTTTTAAGCTTAAAACTTTTAAATTGTTCAGATGTTTCAACTGTGTTAGTCTCTTAATAACTGAATAATAAAGTCCTGAGGAAGCTGAGAAAAATCAGCGAAACGTCGACTAGAGAGAGTGTTTTATAACAATTTTGTGTCAAATCTAGATTTTCAACAATTAGCAAAACGCAAATTTTTAGAAATTTCTAGTCAAATGAGTTTATAATTCGAAAACCAGAAACGGTCAAACAATACTATAATAATAATAAAAAATTCTCTCAAAAAAAAGCTTAAAAATGTGTAACTCTTCTAAGCCTTTTCCTAAGCTTTTTAGTATCACAGGTATATGTAGTATACAGATTTCCAAATTGCACCACAACCTGTTCAAATATATCAAGTGTTTAAGTAAAAAAACGCTCTAGAGTGCTTTAGAAAAAAGCAATTTGTTAAACGAAAAAACATTCTGCTACAGCCAGTGACAGAACTGTCAGACTTTGGAGGGTCAATAACCGCAACCGATTTATTTCAGCGATATAAAAAATGTGTAGCCATAAGAAGACAGTAAACCAAACAAAAACTTGAAAATTACTGCAAAAAACTTTGACTTGACACACGATCAGATAAAATTTGGAGGTTCTGTATAGCCATATCATAACATTCGAGTTACAATCTGCCTTTTAATTACCGTCTTGTTTTAACAAAATTCAATAGTAATCTAGAGCATTTTTTTACATGAACACATTATATTTTAATCAGATATATCTACAGGTTTCCCAAAAAAAAACAATTCCAAAGAAAGAGTTTTAAGTAGATAGTTCGAGTAAATACCCAAAGGACATTGCCCCATAAGTCATGCTGTAACGTTAAATTTTCCACTTATTAGCCACGATTGAGAAAAATAATGTTGCATGAGTGGCAAAAGATCGCGTAAAATTTGAGAAATTATTTTGAAAAGCGACGTATTGATCGGAAGCAACGATATTTAATCGGCAATCGTAGTTATTACTGTGTAAATATAGTTACTTATCTAGCAAAGTATTGTTGTGTGTATCCGTGTAAATAAAAATAAATTATTCGTTATTAATCCAAATCTAAAACTGAAAAAATTAGTGTATTATAGTTATAGAATTGTAAAAAAGTGTTGCTAATAAGAAAAGTATCACAATTTTTTAGATTTTTGATTAAACAAATAAACAATAAGAAAATTAAAAAAAGCAACAATGTTAACATTCATTATTTGTACTTTTAATTATTATAAATTATTAATTTTAGTATTTTATATTATTTAAAATTTACGTTATCAAATATTTTTTTAAATAAAATAAAGAACAAAAAATTGTGACAAACTGTAGAATAACTACTGCAAATAGAATTGTAATTGGTCAAAAGTCTTAATTAGAATGAGATCTTTTACTTTACAAATTCTAGTCAAATTTTACTTCACAGTTAGAAGTTTAGGGTCTTGTATCTTGAGAAGTAAAAATAAAAATGTTGATTTTATTTGGTACCTTCTAATCCTCAAAATTTACTTAAATTAAGAAAAAAAAATTCAATATTTGTACCTTGTATTTTTTTTTTAATATTTTAATGTGTCAACATATGACACACCTTTTAAATGCAGTTTAAATAGTTAATTTTAATTTAGATACAAAATACAAGCACTGCTTTTTTAATTCCAAAATTTATTTTCCGAAAAATTTTTACTATCTAGAGTCAAACCAAATTTCAGGATGAAATCATATAATTACAAAGTTGCCACACCAGCTTTCTAACTATTTAGGAAAAAATTGCCTCACACCCTTTTCTTGAATTGCATTGAATCTCATTTAATATTAACTATCATTTGTTAATAATCTATAATTACAAAAAAAAGTTTGAAGCTATCAAGGCTGTAGAAATTTAGGTCGTTTGTCTTGTATGCCATTTAAGCAAGTTTGTATCAGCACACAGAATTTTATTTGATTAAGCCAAGCGGTCTGTTGATATTTACCCTCTTTTATGAAATTAATGTGTGAGATGATAAAATAAAAAAAAATTCGTTGAAGCAAGCCGGACATACCAACTCTAAAACTGAAAATAAAGGCAGACAATGACGAGCATGTGGGCGGTGGGAGTGCATGTTGTAGTGTAACAACAGACACGTGGATGAGGTCGTGGGGGTGTATGGGAGTGAAGAAGCGGCGGCGGTGGTGTGCTGACTGGCGGTACACTGAAAGACACTGAAAGCTGGGTTTGCTGTGGCCCAAGGCAGCGGTACCTGCGGCGAAGGCGGCGATGTCTGCGCGGCTGGTAGAGACTGTTGGCCTCAGCTTCGAGGGTAACGCGAGCTCTGGGCATATCTGCCGGGCCTCCCATCGGCCCGAGTGCCCGCCGCACACTGACATGGGCGCTTTCCGCCGCCACCGACATCGTCACCGCCTCCGCCCATCGATCGTCGCCGAAGGCCCCCTAACCTACCCTATGATGGGGAATTCTACGGCCGATCGCGACAAACCCCAAATCGCGAATTCAGACAATTACTCGCAGTTTCAAATAAAATCTTGCTCTATTATTTACAAAAACGACAAATTTAATTATTGAAGAAAAGAAATGGAGAAGAAATAGCAAACATTGTTGTAGAAATAAATGGGTCGACATGGAAGGAACTACCAGTAATTAGTAAACATAAGATGGTGGTGATTTAATTTGCGAGCTATTTGTACGCCAGGCTTAAAGAAAAAGCGAGATTTGCTTCGAGTTGTATTATCCTATTGTTAATCCTAAAGTGGACTCTGAAACTCCTTTTTCTATCCTAATGATATCGTAGGTTTTCAATGTGTCACACCTCTTTGTTAAAATAAAACGTATTTTGTTCTTAAATAAAACAAAGAAAAAACAAATAAAATCTAAATTTTTGTGTTCTCGGAGTATAAAACTACTAGCTAAACTTTATAATTGAGTTAATAACTCTCACACTCAGACAACTAAAGTGAAATAACTTTTAAATACATTACTGTTATAATACGAGTATTCTCTATTTCTGTGTTTATAAATGAGTTTTAGAGTTGTTACTAATCGTTATTATTTACTGATTTTCAAAAAGTTTTTGACTTAATTTACTTCTAAAATCAATAAATCGTTTCGAAATAAGTCCACTGAAGTATAATAATGCTTGACCGCCGATAAGTTCTAAGTCAGTGAAACGTATAATCAGGTCCTTAGATCCTTTCTCTACAAAGATGTTATAAACATAAGTTATTATACCCTTCTGAAAAAATAGGAAAATATACAGCCTGATTCAGTTAAAATAATGAGTCTGATAATCTGGCGATGCAACCCAAAAAACAAATTTCATTTACGGCTTTGATCTAATTTAAATTAAAGTTTTCAGATTGAATCCAAGTTATCATCTGCTTAACCCTGACATTAGCGTAGAAAACGGTTATTGGTGCCAGAGAGAGAAAATAAATTACTCATTTTGATGTACCTAAACTTCAATACAAAATGTATAAAAGAATGAAGCATTAAAGGTAGAGAAACAAATTTATTATAAATCGTAATTTGCAAAAATAAACAGGTATACGGCTCCATTTTTAACTAATGTCAAAGCACTGTCAAAGTAACAAGATAACTTAATTGCAGATGCAAATCGTATTTAAAAGTAGATCAAAACGTAAATGAAATTTGGTTTTTTGGTTACATCGCTAACACATCGGGCTCATTATTTTATCTGAATCAGGCTGTATTTTTACTGCTTCTCATTATTTTTATAAAAAGTTTGCTAAAAATAAATTAGAAAATTCTTCTTAATAAGCGGTAAAAAAAATAATCTTAACGTCTACAAAAATGTAGAAACACTACTAGAAATGCAAACAAAAATAAACTGAATCAGAGCAAGCTCTAGTCTGTCACTTTTGTATAGTTTTGTCCGATTAAGCAAGGTGTTAAAAACCAATTTTAATTCAGATTGTTTTTGTGTTTGCGGTATTATATTTTGTATAAAATTTAGTAATACCTACTGCCAATATAAACATTTTGAATCTATTATTTAATAAATAATAAATATAAAGTAATAATAATATAAATTTAAATTTCGTTTTACATTTATTACTTAAAAATCCAGACTGTTTATAAAAAAAAAACTTTCTGTTAGCTATTTGGAAGATAAGTATATCGTGTATTGGTTAATAATTGTTGGATGTCTAGTAACCGTTGGCCGACAAATAGATTAATTGTTTAACAATTGTTGATTGCATAAACTCTTGCAAACATATAAACAAAATTTTGTCTTTTTTTTTCTAAGTACCTATGTATTCTAAACCTTATAATAAGCCAAGCAAGTATTCTGAATTCCAGATTCGATATAGAGTAAAGAAGACCAAAGTCTGTCTAGAACTTAGGCCTCATGGTTGGGCCCATTGTACCACCTTTACTAAAAGTAAACTCCATGCCGGTTGTTTCTCAGCATAGATCTTGGGATAGAAGAGAGCGCTGGGCAGTGACAAAGCACGTGGTCCATGCCCTTATCATCTTCATTGCATCCTTAAAATGTAGAATCGTCAACGATTCCCATTTTGTAAAAATGCCTGTTTAGTCGACACTGTCCAGCCTTATTGCCCATCAGATTTCAGATGTTATAGGCAGCCTTAGGCACAATTTAGGCAATTTTCTTTCAGCTACAAAATGTTTTAAGAAATTGTCAATGATAGCTACTTTTTATTAAATTATGTATGTTTTTAATTTGTTTATCTTGTAATTTGTTATTTGTATATGTTTCGTTTTCTACGATTTACATTTATTTTATTTTGTTTGTATCACTGATTTACTTTTATTTTAATTATTTTACGTTTTATAAACGATTTACTGCAAGAAACATATAAATATTTTTTTCCACATTAGTTATACAATTTATTCTTCCTGCTCTTTTATTTTCAACTCTCATGCAGTCGTATCGCAATAAATTTCGCCGCCATTTTGTCAAACACAACGTAAAATCTTTTTATTTTAGTTAATGTAAATTTTAGGCAGTAAGTATAGCCATTTTTAGTCGTTACAGCAACCACATAACTAAAGTTATATGAACAGCTGCTACTGATAGCAAAAACTGTTATTTTCTAATAACAGGTAGTAACTGTTATTAAAAAACAGTGACTGTTACTAAAAAACAACAGTTTTTGCTATCAATAGCAGGTGCTTATGTATCTTGTGTGGTTGCTGCAATGAGTAAAAATCGTTAAGTATACTTACTGCCCAAGTAACAGTTACTACTTGTTACTGTTATTTTAAAATAACAGTTAAAAACAGCTGTTACTATCTGTTACTGTTATTTTAAAATAACTGTTAAAAAGCTGTTATTAGCTGTTACTGTTACGTTAAAATAAGTGTTAAAAAAATAGCTGTTATTTCAGATGTTATTTAAGAAAACACCTATGTATTTAATAACAGCTAAGCTTACAACGTTCGTGCTCGAATAGCGAATGTTTTAAAAAAACAGCTTTGTTCAGTTTTCGTTTTAACAATTGTACTTATTTGAAATAATAATTTTTTCTAAAAATAACTGTTATTTATTAAGTAAAGCATTGTATATTTACACCGTTTACTTTATTATTAACCAAATGCTCAACTCAAAATTTTAAAAGGTTGGCGGCGGCTTTATAAAGTGTTCGAAAGGTGTAAATAACACCTTTCGAAGTTAGCTTCATTAACGGCATGACAGTTACATTTGTTCGAAAAATAGTTTTTTTGGTTTTTTCCTACTGTATTAAAGCGATTTTTCTGGTGGAAAAACGAGTTCACTTACTCATATAAATCCTGCTCGAATTAAACGAAGTTGAGTTCTCTTATTACTCGAGACTGACAAATAGCAACTTTACCAACCACGCAGAATAAAAATTATCTCTCGCCTGCTGTGAGTTTAACGCGTGAAATGAAATGTCTAAATTATTGTCGAGCACTTAAAAATAAATTTATGGAAAAAAATTTGTGTTAAATTAGAAATTGTTTCGAAAATTCTAATTGTGTTAAATTACAGACTTGGTGTTATAATTTACAACAAGTAGAGTAAAATTGATGTTGACAAAACTCTCAAACAGTTTTTGGGATCAACAACTTTGAAGCACACCCACAATATTTCAAATAATTGTTAAGTGCCAAAGTCACTTACGAGGTCGTAGATTGAGTCGTGTAAGAGACAAACAGCCTTTTTACCTACGACTGACAATATTGATAAGTATTTATAAATTTAGATTCTATATACATATCTTAATATAATAAGTATTAATAAATGACAGAATAAGCTATAATCATGCAGTTTCAGATAAACATACCATTATTGGTTTTTGTTCTCTATTTACTGCGGGATTTCCAAATTTATGATAAATTACATAACCACCACCTTTGCTCTTTATTTAGTATTCCGAAAGAGCTTCATATATATCGCCTATAATTTGCTTTTGGGTTAAATTGGGCATAACGGAAATCCGGACCTCCTGTTCTAACTTTCTTCGAGCGTTAAAAGCATTTTAAACAGTCCAAAAGATAGAATTGTGACTTATAAAACTCTAATTTAAATAAGAGACAAGTCGCGAGTTTTATTTTATCAATCTGCTTGAGAGTTTTGTGTCAATAAGAAAAACATTTTTGTGTTAACAAGACAAATACGCTTTGGCGATGAAGAGCAGATGGAGCATCTCCAAAATACATAAATCCACCCCTGCAATTCGATCTACAACTCGAAGACGAAGGCCTGCTAGCAATATTACCGTTTCCTTCCCACACTATAGTCGTAAATCACCGAACATGTTGGAATCGAGTCGGCAACGGAGCCTTTTAACCAGTCAAATATGTAATATTTGGTAAGGCTCCCAGGACGAAAACATTTTTTTTATTAGTGTAGACCTAGTTTCAGGAAAAAAGAAAAAAGCGGGTTAATTATAACAAAATATTTGGTATTATACAAAGCAAATAAATAATACTTAGACAGTTTTAGATAATTTAGACTAACATTTACGTTAATTATTTATTTTCCTTCAGCATGAGTTATTTTATTTTGGGATTGCTGACACTGAGCGACGGCTCACTTAAAGGTTTCAATTTTAGATGAAATCAAAAATTAATAGACACTCATTTGGATAAATTATTGGAGGAATGCGTTGCAACGGAATTCCCTTAATGGGCATAAATTGTACTTAGGAGGATCTAAACCCATTATTACACTCCATGCCATATTCAGAGGGTGATAAGATCATTGTTTACATACCAACAATTAGGATTAAAAAAAACGAATTTTGTACCAAATTCGTGTAGCTTATATTTTAATATTTATAAGTCAAACTTTGAAACTCTTTCAATTTCCAAGAAGTTAGAAAATCTGATTTGTATGTTAAAAGTTTTTCAGATGTTTACTCAAAAAATAAAATTTCTTGAAAAATATTTCATTAAAAACTGAAAACCAAATACTAAAAATTCGTGAGTCGTGCTTTAACAACCTATTAGTCAGTTTCTCACTATCTCGGTCATTGTCTCCGCCCGCTGATATAACCATACGTCGCCGTAGCTTCTTGAAATTCGCTACACAAACAATCTTTATTTTAGCAACACGGTGACTCAGCTTTCAGCATTTTTTTTAACATTACCTCCCTTGGTTTAGGACACTAAATTATTAACTACTAGCAGAGAAAAACAATTTTACCCTCTCAACAGACTAAATAATTATATCTTTTAGGATTAGTAATAAAAAAATAGTTATTTACACAATAAGTGCTGGAAAATTAATTTTGCATATGAGTGCGACAGTTTTTACTGACGAAGAATATCGTACGAATTAAGCAAAACTGTTCCCGCACATCTCTTGTATATTATTTTTTACACGGATCTTCCACAAGGACGAAAAACGATAATTTTAACATTGAATGTCGATAGTGTAGGTAACTAACTGTCAGGTTTTTCAAGTTACTAAAATCTACTGTCAAAATTTGACATTTTAATATCTTACACAATTTCTCACAGATGTCACAAAGCATTGTATTTTTATAAACTTGGGCTCTGATACGATAATCTAATTTTAAACCGTTTTTTAAACGAGAAAAGTCCCTATGCTCTTTGCAGGCACTAGTGCGGTAAAAACGAAAGATGACTGTAAAATTGACGATTCCGATTGTTAGCTCAGTGCGTAATCACTTGATTTTAGTAAAGTAGTGCAAAAAACAATTTTACACACTCTCGACAGACTAAATAATGATATATTTTAAGATAAGTAATGGAAAAAAGTAATTTCCTATCCTTGAATATGGTAAATGTTTACATTTGAGAAATCATGAAAATTTAAAATTTCCATATCAGATATCTTCATAAAGCCGGCACTCTTATGCGGCAAACCCCATGTAAAGAATGACATGACAAGAGTTTGAATCAACCCGATCTGGATGAAAACGTTGAAAAGCATCGGAGTGTAGTGGAAGTCCTCCGACATCGATTACCCCTGACAACGCCGATAAGGTCAACAAGGTGCTGCTTGCCGTAGGATTGCGATTGATGTTATCTCGGCAAATTGAAGCCTGCTATTCAATCAAAACCAAAAGGACAATCAACCCTCCTTTATAATTTGAACACTCAACTTAATTTATTTTAATTCAAAAATTCCGTGAAAAAATTCTCACCTGCAAACTGATCGAAAATCGCTTTAACCACATTATTAAAATGCTGGGAGAATTTATAATTAAATATCAGGAAACTAACTGGTGCAATGCGTGACAAGGACGATGAATTGATCGGGTGCAATTTTGATAAAAACTGAACAAGGGCGGAAACCGCATTAATATGTGATGGGCAGGATCAGGTTATCACATTCGTGATAATTGAATCAAGTTTAATTGATTTTGTAAAATGCTTTCATACAAAGTATCACGCACGCAAATTATTCACTAATCTAATTTAATCTCACTGCAAAATATTTTAATATTAAAACTTTAAATACAAGTGCAGAAGTGCTTGCTGAAATATTTTAAAAGTGAAAAACTTGGCCGCCAGATTAAATGCTTTGAAAAATAAGAGAGCATCTGCTACATTTCAAAACAAATTTTTGCTATTTTCAGTCAAACCGGAAATGTTTATTAAAACCAAATGCATATTCATAAAAGTGAATTTCAACTGTCGACCATAATAAAATCACATTCAATAATGCAGCACTAAATGAAATTTTCTGTTTTTAATTTGATTTTTATTGTGTTTAGACGATTTGTAATTTGTCAAATTGTCTCAAAACTCTCAAAAGTGATTTATATTTAAACAAACAGCTTATGTTCATAATATCAGATACATTTTTAAATTATTTATAAAGCAAAACCCGTTTTGTGCTATTTTTAAATTTGGAGAAATTGATACTAAAATTAAGATTTTTACAACTTTCTTTGTTGTGTATCTCTAAAAATAAAAATCTGTTGGTCATTTATATTCAAAACATTTGACTGAAATAAATAAATAACTTTAGTTTAGGTAAAAAATTAACTTTAAATTGCTACGAACATAAAAAAAAATTGTATGTCTTTGATAAATTTATCTACCTCATCTACTCCTACTTGTCAAAATAACACTTCAATCAATTTCGCAAAATCACTTTTCACACTAAAGCAGAATTATTATTTCAAAAAGTGGTTCAACTCTTTTCCTTTCTGACATTTTTTTGTCATCAACTTAAGCAATTTTCTGTTAAATTTTAGACACTTAAACAGATTTAACTAAATATTTATTTTTTAATATATTTATATGTTTAAACATTTACTCACAGATCTGAAGCTCTTTGTGTGCAATCCTATTATTAAGTCTTATATAAATTTTAATTTTTTAATAATTGAAAACTTTTGGGCTAATTTCAAGTTAAGATTTTACTGGTATTATCTCAACTTGAAATTAGCTCATTTGACAATACATTCTCTGTAAATATTTTTTAAATCTTACTTAGAAACAAATTAATAACCCTTCAGATTATTTTCTTAAAACATGATTTAGTTTTTAAAGTTTTAATAGCATTAGTTAGACTAGTTTTACATCATTTTGAAGAATTTTAGTATTAGTATACCTAAATAAACAAAACACGAGTTTAGCCATTGTCTCACTCCTCAGTCTCCTTTAAATAATCTTATAAAAAAATTTTGAAACTTTCCACTTTTTCAAAGCATATTTATTTCTGATTTAGATATGTTACGTCATCTCAAAGACTTCATTCAAAGACCTTAAAACAAAATTAGATAATTCTCTTTCTACATCCTCTTTTCAAAGACCTTAAAACAAAATTAGATAATTCTCTTTCTACATCCTCTTTTTTAAAATCTCTCTATTTTTCTTTCCTTGTTATTGGCAACAAACTGTTTGTTTCTCATATTTTAAAAAATCATAATACAAAAGTTGCTAAAGATAATCTTTCGACATATCTAGTGTACAATAAGGGTTAAATTTTTCTTTTACATCATTCAAGTGTCTCTAAGTTATCTTGTAATAACTGCAATGCACTTTATATCGATCAAACAAAACGAAGAATTGTAACAAAAATACATAAACATGTAAAAACAATCAAAAAGTACAAAAATACAGATGTAAAAACAGTTTATCTGCTTTTGCTTCTTATATTCTTTCTGCCAGTTAATCTTTTTCTCTTTCTGATAATTTTAAAATTTTTCACATCTGTAATAAAAGTTTTCAACAAATTTTTAATAATCAAGCCAGCTTTAATATTTTATTCTGTTTTCACTAGTTCAATATACATTAGTTAATTAAATGTTTGTTTATAATTTTGTCTCCTTACTCTCTATATTAGTATTTATTTCTTTTTTAAATTAGTCCTTTAATCAAATACCAAATTGATAACAGCAAAGGTGTTCCAATCAAACAACAACGTCGAGAAACTGTATACCGGTTTCGGGATTTTTGCCCCTCATCAGTACAGTGTATCCCGAAGCGTTGTGATCGATTGGATCGGTTGGCGGATAACAAAGTTATTTCTTGGACACTTTTGCTAGTTCTGGTTACACTGCCTTTCAGTGTGTTGCTGGTTGGCGATTTGGTGATGTAATTCAATGTCGGTCGGGGCATTAGTCCGCGAAGTAGTTGTTTTTGCCTAATCGTGGAGGTTGGTTATGTTGATGGCCGAGCGAGAGCCGAAGAGATAATTTTGTTATCCTCCAACATTATTATACCAACTCTCGCTACCTTCCAGCACTCTTCGTTAGATAATACACTGTGTCTGTCTATACGACTACTACCAAATTAATGTCAAATCTTTAGAAAAGACATATGTTTGGGCAGCCAAAAATTAGCAATTTTTGTCAGTTTTTCAAATAGCAACTACTTATTAATTTATTTATTTATTGTGTTCAGATCAATCAACATATTTTTTGCAAAAAATTACAATTTATTCTATTTTTAATATACATTTTTATTCTTTATGTTTTTAAATTATTAATGACAACGAAAATTTGAAACAATCAACTATTTTTCAACTAACAAATTATGCCATTTAACCAATATTTCAACATCGTTGTCGGGGATTACCAAATCAAGTCAGCACATTTTTCTGCTAAGAAAGTAACAGTTGACCATTTAAACTATTTGTGTATTTTTGAAGGCTTAGCTTTTGATATTTGTTATATATTTTATAAATTATTGTTAGTTTGTTTTAATAAATCAATATAGAATGTTTCGCCGTGTGAAATAAACCCAACTCTTTCTCAAAACTCTGAAAGATTTGACGAGTTTAAAGATGGTTTTTCAAGCATGACAATGATCAACCGAGTTCAGCCTAACGTTATTAACCGACTTCTTTTTTACAAAAAATGTTTTTTGTTCCTTTTACAATTACTCACTTCTGAAATATTAGCATTTACATCTGAAAAATTAAGCGATCTTATTTTATTTTTAAATCAATATTTTTGGGTTTTTCAAAGTTGTGAAACATTAAAAAAAAGGTGTGCTAATAGTAGTATCTAGTTTTAAATAGTTCACATAAATTTTGTTTTTAGTTTAAGATTTCGAAATGCAAATAATTTAATTTTAAATGAGCTGCAATAAAACTAATTAAAACTCAAAATAAGTGGTCTTTAAATACACCATCCATACTAAACAAAAACAAATTTTTGCTAGAAATATCCTTGAGAAATAGTTTTATTTAAGCATAAAGTGTTGGCAGAAGTTCTATTAGAACTCGTGACAATGTCCCCAAAAAATACTCATAACTTAAACGCCTAACATTTTTTAAATGTGGGTACCTATATTTATCAAATACTTTTCTTAAATGATTTTTTAATTATCTGTGAAAAATAAAATTAATCATATTTGTACAAAAATTTGCTCTATTTTGCTAACCTATTTGTTGGTTTGGAGATGTTCCAAAAGGCTTTTCAGTTGTAATTCTCTTTTGTTAAAGACAAAACTGGAAAAAAATATGCGAAAATTGCCAAAATTTTTTCAAATTGTGCAAAAACGATTTTTAATTGCAGCTAATTACACCGAAAATATAAGTTTGATGTAGTACAAAATTCGTAAATTACGGTAATTGCTAAAAACAAAGACATTTTCTGTAAAAATAATCCGTTTATTATTTCTTAAGGAATAAGTAAACAGTTTTAGAAATCCCAGCATCTGTCTCAATTTACTTGAAATAAAATTTCTCAAAAAATAAACGTTTTTGTTGAAAATTACCCAAACGAAAACAATAAAACAAGAAATGGAAATAAATGTAACACCAACGTAGCTTCTTGCATCACAAATTAGCTAACCCCCCAAAATTGGTTTGCCAAATCTCAGTATTTACCTTTCCTACCTTCGTCTGGAAGGCTGTGGAAGCCCTACATCTACTCTTTCGGATCTATGATGTGCGGTACTAATATAAGCCATGACATTCTGATAGAACAATCACAAAAACAACGTTTTACAGACACCACACACAAACACAAAAAAGCTCGACTTGGTCAATCTAGTAAAGTGGTTGGAGCTAGAGAGCTCTCGTGAGATTCTGGATATTTTTAGATCAAGTCGCGTCGCTTATCCAGACGATCCACTAGCCACAACTAATAATAACATAGACCCACACTTAAAGCTATTGTTCCCATTAGTATAAACTCAAAATTGTCAAAACAACGAGCTTTCGAAATTTTAAATCTCGCGGTGAAAATTCCAAAGCTCTCGGGCGGTTTTTACCCGAAGCTTTGACGAAACAAACGGTGCTCGGTTGGTAATTCTGTGTCTGTAAGCGAGCTTTGCAGGAAAGTTCCTGCAAAGCTTTACTGGTTGGATACTAAGGTAGCAGCGACATCTGTCAGACGCTGGCTCAACTAGATATTTTTCAGCTGAAGGATTCCAACTGAGTTTGTTTCAGTTCTAATAATTGATTATGGAAATTGTGGTATTTATGACATGCAATAAAAAAAATGTGAGACTTACAGTTAAATTTTCTTCTACGTGAGAGTTGTAAAAACGGACTTACCTGAAACAAAATAAAATAAATTATTTTTTTTAAACTATCTGTTACTATATTTTATTGACGCAAATGCAATCTACAGTTTTACGTTTTGCGTAAATTTTTCACCACTTTGGTTATAGCTGAGTAAATAAACTTTAGCACCTTTTCGTGTTTCTTTCCATTATTTATACCAACAATAAAACCTGAAAGTACTTTTATATTTGGGAATTTCTTGTTTCTGTTTGAATTATAAAAATTAAAACTCAAATTTATCCGAGTATTCGAGTATAAATTTTAACTAAATAATTTCTAATTAGATCTGGGTTTAATCACAGTTTAATATTTATTTTAATTTTTCCTTAATTAAAAAAACTACTTTACAGCATAAGGCGTCAAGAATTTACCACCCCTAGTACCCTGAAAAGATCCTTATCCTTTATGATATGTTTTCCGAGAGATCTTGATCCAAACCCTCTCAAAACTGGCGCTTCTTCTCGATTTAATGTGTTTGACTTGCCATCAAGCCATTATCTCCTAAAGACAGCTCCACTCATTTTGTGTACATCTCTCTCAAAATTTTAAAGAAGTTTTTGCTCTTAAAATTTTTATTAAAAAACCCGCCTTCAAGATTTAGATGTTCCAAAGGGAATGCACAATGCAGGGATAACATGTCTTTGATGTAAGATCCCCTTTAGTTCGACAAATTAGGTTTGAAGATGGTTAAATTATCAACGTGCTTTGTGGGCTTTACTAAACCAAGTTTTAATCCGAATTGGGAATAAACAAATATTCGAAAGACTTGTTGGTTTTTCAGGTGCGAAAAACGAACAACAAGATTTAGAAAGTCGTATTTCGTGTAGATTCAGAGATCGAGTTCGGTAAACAGTCAAAGCTGGTATTTCAATGCAAAGTCAAATAAAATGTTGTGCAATAAACTAATTTCAGCAGTCAAATATTAATTAAGTTCAAAATTTATTATATCCGTTTCAGTGAAATCATTACTAGGAATTTTCAACAGCTGGAGTTACGCGCTGAAAATGTCAGAAAGGCTTATCCTATGATACGGCTTATAAAAGCTGTCAGAGACATCTGAAAAATAAAAAAATGTTATGAAATCCCGAAATTAAATCTTACTATAATTAAACTTTGAGGAAATTCTACAAAATTCAATCTAATTGCTGTCAAACGTTTCTTTTATTCGCTTTAAATCAAATCTGAGATCAAAGATTTGTTTCACGAAAATAAATAAAAATAAAAAAAACGCAAATAACACTGAGTTTTGTTCGACTTTAATTGATACAGACTTCGTCTCAAAAGTTTCAGATTTTTGTTGAAAGTGTAATATGACTGATTTGTGTGTGATTTGTCTTCTTTTGTAATTAGTGCTTTATTTATCTGCTTGTCTTTACCGTCCTGCTTAATTAATTTTTAAAAAACGGTGGAAACCCGAATGTGCTAAATTAGAGTTGGTTACGTCAGCCTTAAATGATTCAGCAAAAATATACAAAAATGACAGCTCAGAGCTTGCTATAATGCAGCTAGTTTTCGTTCTCAAGCTACATTTCAACTAAAGCTTATTTTTTCTTTAAATCAATTGTCAGTGTCAAAAACTCTGAAATTATGTTGGAACCCTGTTAGATTGCCATGGAAACGAAACTAAAAAGGCTAATTTTAAATGGAGTTACCAACCTTAAAACCAAGCTTTACACATTTTACCTAGATATGCCTACCAATATTAATATTTCTTTCCTTTACCCAAATTCTTCGCAACTTAATCCTCGCATTTAAAACCTTCTTCTTTTTATACTCACGCATTTATACTCTTAGCTGTCCACATTCAGTAAAACAGTGATTTACAGTATTTCTTCTATCTGGATATAGTCTGCACATTCTCTCCTAGTTGTTTCTCTACTGAGCCAAAATTCAATCTCTCGTTCCTCATTTTTACATTTAAATTTTGTCTTTACCTTTCTCTTGGTTTAAATATTAAGATAGCTCCTCAGAAATTAACTGTGTGTCTATATTTTGAATTATATTTTAATTCTCTTATCTTCCTCTTTCTTTTTTATCCGTATCTTTGTCTTTGCCTTAAGTCTGCTTCCATACTTTTGTCGCTTTTTTTCATCCGTTCACTTGTAAACTCACACACTTATTTCTTTCATAATACTGCTACTTCTCCCTTTACAAATGAGTTTTTTTTTATTATTTTTAGCTGAGCACTGATGTGAATCTTGTATCTAATTTGTCTTAGAATCTAGCCGCACTCTTACCGGCTTTCATTCTTAGTTTTTTTCTTTAAAGTTTTCTTTCTTATTATATATTTTGCAGTTGGTTAAACTCTATCTATCTTATACACATCTTGGCCCATTCATTAAAATGCTTTTTACTAAAATATCAAACATTTTTCTGTTTTGTTTAATTTTTTCTCTAAATCTTTATTTGCCATTTTATTTTTTTTTATTTTGTAGCCAAAGCAGTTTATTTCTTTTATGCGATCTGTCTTTTTTCTTTTCAAAACATTTATTTTCTTTGTCCTTTCTAACTGTTTTGCCAAACATATTATCATTATTGTTTTATTTACATTTACTTGTAGTTGTTTTTTTGTTGTGTATTTTTTATTACTTTTGTCTAACATTTCTTTCATCGCACTTTTTTCTATACAGACATTGCTTGTTCTACATTCTCTGTTGCAAACGCCCACGCTTTGTTGAAAACTTTTTTCTACCTCCAGAGCCTTTTTATTCTTTTACTTGAGTATTTCTCTTTCGACTTTTACCTTTGTAAATTCCTTTCTTACATCTATTAGTTCCGCAATTCGGTTATATAAAGCCTTTATAAAGCGTTTTTTTATTTTTCTATACATACTTGTTTTTTAATTTATTTTGTTTTGCTTTTTTTGTTTGTAAACTTGCATCATTACAGTTTTTTTACTTCTTTCTTTTTCTACACTTTTTTTATTCACCGTACTTCATTATGCATTTTCTTCATGTTTTCTTATATTTTTTCAACGTTTTCTAGTTTTTGCTTTGTGTTTTTTGCTAGTCTTGTTTTCTTTCTACCATTCCTCTATTCTTGTCCGTTTTCCCTCTTATCTGTTTTTTTCTGGTGAAGATTCTATTTATTTACTTTAATTCTTCTTTCCATAATACTTTCGCCTTTCTTCTCGTTTTTTTCAGTGTTTTTTATCACCTGTCAGAAGTTCTCCCTTAATTTTGTCTCTTACCAAGTTTTGTATATCTTTTGTTTTCCTTTTTCTTCCACTCACTTTCTATCAAAACTATTAAAATAATATCAAAAATTATCTTCTTGCTTTTACATTTCTGCCACGTTTAGTGATTCTAATTTAAGTCTTATCTTCTATTTAATTCTTTCTTTTCCTTAGATTTTTTAATTGATTTTGTACCGTCTTTATGGATTTAGATATTTTTCTATTTATATTTTTCTCTGTTTGATGTTTGTATTTTTTCTTTCTATTCTATTTTGCCTTTTGCTAGTCTTCTTTTTTTTTGATCTTACTCCTTTATTCTTGCTTCCTTTGCTTCCTTACATGCGTTCCTTGAAGTAAATTAAATTTTTATTTTTAATTATTAAATATTAAAAATAATAATTTTATTTTAATGCAAAGTTTGTTATTTTGTTTCTTTAGCATCACTATATTCTTACAAATTCGTTTTTATTCCGAGTTTTAAGATTTTTATCTTTATCAGTTATTTATTTTTTTTATTCCAAAATCAACACTATTTCCTTTATCCCTACCTATTTTTTTAAAACTACTTCCACATTTTATTTATTTTTTTTTCTTTTATTAGAATTAAGTCATTGTCTATACAAATACGATGACCTATTTTTTTGTATTTTATTACTATTTTTTTACTTGTTATACCTTTATTTCTACTTTTAGCTCGTTTTCAGCAAACTTTTCTATTTCTTGTTTCAGTTCTATCTCTTTTTTTCTATTTTCTTATTTATTCCTATTTATCCGTTTTTAGAAATTTATTCTCTTTCCGTAAATTATAAAACTTGCAAAAGTGTAACATCCAACAAAATCTAACTCTCAACAAAAATCGACCTTGTGCAAAAATGGCCACTATGATTAAAATAATAAATCATCTAACAGATCTCCAGCTAAGTATTCAAAAGTTGAGATAAAACTGTAGTCTTTTTAGAGCCGTTTGTAGTGTTTTCAGTCTTTGATTATAATAATTGTCACTCTCTGGTGATACTGGTGACCTATTATTCGAAGATTTACAACTTTAATCACAGTGGCCGTTTTTGTCCGAGTCTAAATTATCCGATTGGTTAAATAACTTTGTCACACTAGAGGTGTTTATGGCAAGATTTGCTTTGTTAAAACTGTCGAAATTTGAACAAATTTTCAAAAAAATTTGTTTATTTTCGAGTCACTTAAATTGAGACAGTATATATTGTTACGAAGTGAATTATTATAAAACGACAGAGAGAATTTATCCTTCTAATAAGCTTATCTAGGGAGTTGAGTGCACAAGAATCCTGTCCAAAACGGCCTACATGTAACCATTAATCATTTAGTGAATGAGTATTGTTGGTAATATCGAGTTTAAAGCTAGAAATTAATTGTGTGTCGTCTGCATAATGCAGTATTAGATAGACCCGTTTAGCTGGATCTGGCGTGTTTGCTTCAGAAAATCTGAATTACTAGACTTCACACCATTTCTTATCAATAGAGAAACAATTTTCGATGACGTAATTTTTCCTATATTTGTTTTTAATTAATTAATTTCATCTCTCGTAGCACATATTTACATACGCAAATGAAGTACGCTTTTTACATCCCCTAATTGTAATTCAAATTCATTACATTGGTTATAATAATTCATACAGCACAGTTTAAACTCATGTAAATTTCTAAAACAAACATTGAACTGGCAGGCAATCGTCGTTTTGTGACGAACGATTTAGATTGTGCTGTTGCAACAGAGCATCTATTTATTTTCCCTTCTAAAATCTCAGCCCAAGATCATTAATAAGTCTCAAGGTGGTCTACCCTTAGGAACTCAATCCATTTCTTTCTCTTTAAATAATGGTTTTACATTCGTTTTATTTTAGTCATCAAAGGACGTGCTAAAATCTATCTGTAATTAGCAGTTTTTCAGGAATCAAACTGCAGTGTCTGCAGGATTTTACTTTTATGAACATACAATAAAAATTACGTGATGAAGCTAATTACAAATCTGGTAAATTTGTATTTTCAATACTATAATATCCTTATATGAAAACAAAATAACATCTATAATTTTAAAATGTACAAATGGACACACAAATATTTTGGTTAAAACAAGTTTTCGACTTAGTTCTAAAAAAATTTTATTATTTCTCATGATAACAAAATTGGTTCCCGTTTATTACGGTATTAGAACGGCTATTTCGGTACTTAGAACTGCTGTGTAAAATAATTAGGAGCTATAGAACACTGTACCACAGGCACAGCTATAAAAGTAGTTATACATAAAAAACATAAAGCTTTTTTAGATATTCAGAACAACTATGTAAGTTAATTAAAGGCTATAAACACACTATACTATGGCTATAAAATTTACTAGTAATAGGCTACTACTGCCGTCATTACGTCATCACGATTTACAAGTACAAATTTGGTGTAGTTTTACGTAAAAAAACCAAATTTTTTTTTAGTCACTTAAAACTACTTTGTAATATAATTAGAGACTATAAATTCACTATACCAAGGCTACAAAATTTACTAGTAATAGGCTACTACTGCCGTCAGTACCACTGTCATCATGATTTCCAGGTGAAAATGCCCTGTGGTTTTACATAAAAATCATAAATCGGCTTTAGGTACTTAAAACTGCTATATAAAATAATTAGAGGTTTCAAGACCACAATACCACAGCTATAAAATTTACTAGTACTACTACTACTGCTGCTGTTATCACTGTCATCAAAATTTACAAGTAGAAATGCAGTGTAGTTTTACATAAAAATCATAAATTGTTTTAGGTACTTAGAACTGCTATGGGAAGTAATAAGAGGCTATAAAACACAATATTATTGCCATAAAATTTACTGGTAATAGACTACTACTGCTGTCATTACGTCATCACAATTTACAAGTGCAAATTCCCTGCAATTTTACATAAAAAAACTTAAACTTTTTTAGGTACTTGAACTGCTATGCAAAATAATTAGAAGCTATAAAAACACTATACCAGGACTATAAAATTTACTAGTAATAAGCTACTACTGCTGTTATTACGTTATCGCGATTTACAAGTGCAAACTTGCTGTAGTTTTACATAAAAAACCTAAATACGTTTTAGGTACTTAGAAGTGCTATGTAAAATAATAGAGACTATAAAGACACTATTCGCAATTTCGATCAGCTGATGTGTGACACACATTTGACAGTTGACAGTCAGAAAAACATACCGCGTGTAAAAGCATAACGTGTGTTAACGTATAACGTGTCCTTGTTTCTGCATTTTTAGCTTATTATCCATAAAGTAAGAACTAACTGTGTCTAAAAAGCTTGTTTTGACGGTGAGTGATGTAATATTTTCATCACAATGATTCACAGCAACTTCTTTTAGTTCTTTTTGCTCTTGTATTTGAAACTCACTTTTTTAGAATTTTTTTTTCAGAGGCCGTTATTTTTTCTTTTCGTGTAATTCATTTTTATGGGATGATTGATCAAATTTCCTTTTTGGTAGATTAAGCAAAGGCACAGCTGATTTTTTTAAACGTTGTTTTTTTAGACAACCTTGAATGACAAATATAGTCTTTATCAGCAAAATGTTTTTCACACACTCTTAAAAACTTTGTAGAATGTTTTTCCATCAATAAGGCTCTTTCCCAAGCTTTTTTTCTATCCACAAATTCTTCAGTACCGTAAAAATTAACGATTAACTGTTTGGCGGTGGAAAGAAATGAAAACTGACACTAGGTTCTTTCATTTACTTTTAAGTATGTGACATCCATAAACACAACAGTTAGTCTTATTTTTCTTTGTATTTTTTGCTGTCCCAGACATTTTCACAAAAATTAAAAAAAACGGCGAATTTAGACGTTTACGTCGTAAACAACAATAATAATAGTACGCTTCGATGTGATTGTTCCAAACGCCACCAGAGGTCGCTTTAGTTATCCGAAATCGGGAATAGCACGGCTATAAAACATACAAGTAATACTAATGATGTAATACTAGTATCATCACGATTTACAAGTAAACATCGCCGTAGTTTTACACAAAAATCATAAATTTGTTTTAGATACTTAGAACTGTTATACAGGGTGTTCCTTAATGATATGCGAATATTAAGGGGGTGTGAATCTATATGAAAAATTAATGTTAGTTTGCTTTATAAACTATGGTCCAAAAATGTTTCCTTACAAAAACTCGGGGTGTTGAAGTTTAAGAGAAAAAATGGAAATTAAATTAATTGAAAATAATATTTTCAGAACCGTTTCAGATGTTTTAGTAATATTTAGTACGTAGTGAAAGTTAATAATAATAAATAAAAATTGCATTCTTCAATTATTACATTAATTTTCTCGGACAATAAAACGGTTTTTATTTTTTTACTCAAAAATGACGCATCGATGGAAAACAACTCAAGAAAAATCTTATGTCTTAAATTGAACGGGAAATTCAAAAATAATTTTTATTTGGAAAAAAACCATTGGCGTACCATTTTTTTCCTAAATAATATCGAAGTCAATACCCGTACGCACGCCTCTGTTAAAGTTAAAAAAATTTTTTGCATTGAAAAATATGCACCTTTATTAACTTTCACTACTTACTAAATATCACTAAAATATCTGAAGCGGTTTTGAAAATAATAATTAATTTTTATTTTTTTCTTTAAACTTTAACACCCCGAGATTTTGTAAGGAAACACTTTTGGGCTATAGTTTATAAAGCAAACTAACATTAATTTTTCATGTAGATTCACACCCTTAAATATTCGCATATCATTAAAGAACACCCTGTATAAAGTAATTAGAAGCTATAAAGACACTATACTATTGCTATAAAATTTACTAGTAATAGGCTACTATTGCTGTCATTACATTATCCCAATTTACAAATGCAAATTCGCTGTAGTTTTATATTAAAAATCTAAATCTTTTTAGGTACTTAAAACTGCTATGTAAAATGGTTAGAAGCTATAAGAACACTTTATCAGGGCTATAAAATTTGCTAGAAGTACTACTACTACTACTGCTGTTATTACTACTGTCATCACGATTTACAAGTGGAAATGCGCTGTAGTTTTACATAAAAATCATACATTTTTCTAGGTACTTAGAACTGCTATTTGAAGTAATTGGAGGCTATAAAGTCACTATACCACAGCTATAAAATTTACTAATAATAGGCTAATAGTGCTGTCATTCTGCTTTTTTTTGTTATTTTAAATTGTTCGTAACAGTATTTAGCATGTTTTAAATATAACACAATATTATCAGCAAATCTCTCTTCTTAGATTTTAATTTTTCTAATTTTCTACGTTTTTTTAAATTTTATTTCTGAGTAGTGGACCTTTTTTATCAAAAACTTAAAATCGGAATAGCTCTAGGGATACTCTACAAGAGTTATAGCACAAAAATGCAAATACTGTGCTCGATTATTGAGAATATAAATAAGTCAGATTCTTCAACTCTTCCTCAAATTTAAAATTATTTTGTGTGTGAACTGTTAATCAACAAAATTTCATTGCATCTAGTGCTTTCTTTTCTTTCTCTAAAATATTTTATGTGGGTCTGGGCCGACGAGTAAACACTACTTTCTATTATTTTTCTTCATGACTAAGAGTAACAGTAAAAAATGGTATATTAAAGAAAGCGTTTTGAAAAGTCAACTTTGTGGCACGGATTCAAGTTTATAAAACGAGCGCGAGCACGTGGTTTTATAAAGAATGAGTGCCACAATGACTATAAAAAATAAGTTCTTTATGCTATTTTTTCTACTTTTCGCGCTTTACGTAATTTTTAAGTGAAAAAATTAATTATTTAATCATTAGGGAGTTTTGCGTTAATACGAGATAGTTGGTAATAAATGTCATTACAGTGTCAATAAAGTCATTGAACTTTAAAATGTTTTCAAATTTGTCTAAAATTCTGTGTAAGTAACTCACAAATGTTTCTCTTTTACTTACCGTATCGGTTATTGATTGAATACTCCAATTGGCATTAACACAGTAAGGAAAATCTCCAAAAACTTTGTAAAATGATACCTAAAATACCACACTAATTGCGTTTCTCAGCGACTCCTTTCATCGTTATTTCAGACCAAGCAGTGATATACACTCCTATAGCAAATAACTTGTAAATTATCAAATGCTGTAGATGTTGTAAGTGGCCAAATAAAGACCAAAGCTTCATTTTAGTTTCAAGAATACATACTGCTGGTCATCAAGTGCAACAACATTTATTCGAGTACAATTATTATAATCTCAACCCTGAGTCGGTGGAATAACACAGCGTGTTACCCAGTGTTACCAATCCAAAAACACTAAATTGTACTAGTATTTGGCAATTTCCGCAATTTGAGTTCGGAATTGGCTATTACCACACCCAAATCGAACTCTGTTACCGACGTAAAGTAGAAAAAATCATTTTATGTGTGTTCTCATTAATTTTAAAAGCTTCGTTTAAGCTTTACACATTTTTATTAATACACAGATTTCAATTGTGTCAATAATTGGATTAATCCACTTGAAATTTGTATGACATCGAGATTTCTCACAAATCTGATCGCAAATGCGATATTTATAGTCAATACTTGGCAATATGCCATAATGTACCTTTACGTTTATTAATGGCTCTTTTATCAGTAAATTGACATCGTCTACTCTGTTTCTCATCATCGTCCAGCTTTTCAAATCAATGAATTAAAAAAAATTGCTGAAAATTGCAACTTTTACAAAAAAGTTATCACGATAAGAACGATTTCCTTCCAAAGTAATTTTAGGTTGTATGAAAGAGCAATTTGTTGTTATTATTTATTAGAATACTGAAAGACACGAAACGTTTTTATTTGAAGAAGTTGCAGTTCAACACTTGCATCATAAAATTTATAAGATGTTCTTGCAGATACTACAACTCTTTTCAGACTCCAAAAACTGGGTCTGAATTTAAAGTAATATTTCTTGAGCTGAAAGTTTTGGCAAGAATATTATTTAAAAATAGTGCACGTATGTCGTATTGATTATCCATCATGTATGTAATACTATCATTTCATAACTTCAGGTACGGAGTGTTTTATCAGTTTTCAGGATGAATGAAGCGAAATAAATCATTTCTGTTACGATTTTCATATAACTTGGTTTTGCAAACATGTGTTAGAAATTTACATTTTACAAGAAGCTGAAATGCATAAAAAATATATTATTACGAGAAATTATAATAACAATAAGAGAAAGAAAGTTCAAGAAAATAGCCCTAGTAAGTACTAAAAAGATGTCGTAACGAAGTGTAAAATGTTATAAAATCATTAATCAACCCGCATATGAACCGATCTAGAAGAATGAGTCGTGCTCTTAATTGAATCTAGCAAAGTTACGAAACATCTGGCACTTTCTAGCAAAGACGTTTGATTAGAAGACTGATTAGGATTTAGTCAATCAGTCAGTTAGCGAGAACCATACAAGATTGTAGTACAAATATCAAGTTGTTCATTTATTTCTGTTGTATTAGTGTAAACAGTAGAAATAAATTATTCGTTAATTATGCAACTCTTTGAACTTAAAGAACCCGAATTTGCACAAAACATTGCAATATTTTAGAAGTTATTGAAATTGAGAAACGATTTTTGTTGTTTAATCTATGTAAACCGAGATAAAATCACTCGAATTTCGCTTAAGTTGTGGAAGTCCCAAGTTGGCTTTTATCATTTTATTAATTTCCTTATAAAACTTTAATAAAACGACTTGGATATCTGAAAATTCCAAGACGATAATAACCGAATTGAGCGCACTTCCGTCAGTGTGCACGGTTTAATTTCCTGTTATAACTGACGGTAAAACGCTATTCCATCTTCTATTCAGCTACTAATGACACAATTCGATCAAAACCCTGCTCTAGATCTAAACTGAAGAACTGCTATTTTTGCACCATAAACACGCTCCTGTTTATTCGATATTAAGTCCTCTAATTAGAGGATATTGCGTGTTTGGGAAACTTTAATGCTTTTATGTGACAAGCTGTAATGAATGAGGGTAAGATATCGAGGTTTCTGCAAAATCAAACACTTTAAATTTAGAATTGCTGGCACTATAATATTTATTTTTCGGATGATATCGTTTGGAAATGGTATTACATGTCCAAATCAAGTCAAGGGAGAGACTTTCCAATTCATTTCCGCTCAAGACCCGATATTTTCACTTTTTGGATGTTACTGTAATTTAGACAGTGCCGGACTGGCCTCTATCAGGTTCACAGGGGCAATTTTCTTAAAAGTTTTTGACACAAACTAAAATTTTCAATATTCAACAATAATAACTAACAAAAAGCGTTGAAATAAGAACAAAAAAATCATTTTTGTGTATCTTTTTTTAAAAACTAAAAAATATATAGTCAGACAAATTTGAGATTACGCTCGAGTACAGTTTCGGTCATTGAAAAGTGAGACACTTTACTACTGAGCGTTTTTTTAAAACCTTCTCTTTTCTAGACGTTGTTTACCATGTTCAAATTTAAAACTCCATCTTTGTTCTGTTTTTTTTTTGATATAGTTTTTCTTCTTGTTTTTTATTATGTCTACTTGTTCTTTTTCTTTCAATCATCAATGTCCAAGTTTTTCTAAAGCACTTTTCTGTTCAATGAACATGAAGTAATGCCGTAACATCATCTCAATACTTTGATGGCAGGTGTGAGATATTAGATATGAAAAAAAACCCTGAAAGTAGTCTGCAGTTTTCTAGTTAGAAACGTTTTTTCAATTTTTGGATTCTTCCGAAATCTTTCTTCTTTTTTAAACGGATTTTTCTTTTAGTTGTTTTTTATTTTTTAAGTTCTACTATTTCTTTAGTCGTTAAATTCTTCAAAATATTCTTTTGGCATATTTTTTTCTTCCAGTTGTAGTTTTTGTGTCTTTTTCTTCAGAATACCTTCCTTTTTTTTGAAGTCTACGTTTGTTTCTCTTTTCTCTTAAATACAATTTTTCTTTTTCATTTTCACTTAAGTTTTTCCTGTTCTTTTAATTTCAATCATAGAGTTTTTAATTTTTTAGGAAAATTTTTGTAAAATGAAGGTGAAGCGTCACTACAAAATTTAAAAAACCGACTGAAACATCCCCAAAACCAGCAAGCAGATTCCTGATTGTTTTCTTCGGTTTGAACGCTTTTTTAATTTTAGTATTCTTCCAAAATCTTTTTTCTAAGAAAAAATACAACTCTTTCTCTTTTAATCGTTTTTATTTTTTGTCATTTTCTTCAGTCGTCGTTTTTTAAGTTCTCGTGGAGCTTCACTGAGTCTTCTTTCAATCATAGTTTTCTTTGTTTTGTTTATTTTTAAACGTTGTTTTTCAAACACATTTACAATCAGCCATTGTTCACTTTTTCTTCTAAACATAGCCATTCTTTCTCTGTCAATTCTAAATAGATTTCTTTTTTGTCTGTTAATTGCCAAATTTTAAATTTTTCTGAAAAAGGTCTTTTGTTTTTCTGTATTTTTTCTTATTGCTTTTTTAACGTAGTTTTCCACATAATACTTTGTTTTTAGTTATTTAAATTTGAGTTACTTTAAAGTCTTCTTTGCCTTCAGAAATTGTTTATTAATTTCAAGTTTTAAATACAACTTACTTCTTTTGGTATTTTTTTTCTTTCCTTTAAACGTTGTTTTTTAATTTTTGTTGTTCTTTTAAGATACTAGGACATTTTTAGAACAGCAACTCTAAAAGTAGTCTGCAGTTTTCTAGTTGTAAACGCTTTTTCAATTTTTGGGTTATTTCGGATCGCTCTTTTTTTTTTGAACGTATTGTGTTTATTCTTTTTGTGAGAAAAAAAAAGACTTAGAGTGTGTTTACATGTTTATTTCTCTGTTAGTTCTGTTACACTCTGTGTGTGCCAGAGAGGCTCAATGGTTTTAAATTGGTACAGGGTGGGAGGTTAGGGTGACAGTCGAACGATACCGAAAATGGTACCGAACAAGTTGTTTTTGACTTTTTAAGTTCTACTTTTTTTTAGTCGTTAAATTCTTCAAAATTTTCCTTTCGTAAATTTTTTTCTTCCAGTTGTAGTTTTTTTGTTCTTTTTCTTCAGAATACCATACTTTTTTAAAATCTACGTTTGTTTCCCATTTCTCTTAAATATCCTTTTTTTTATTTTTACATAAGTTTTTCCTGTTTTTTTAATATCAGTCGTCGAGTTTTTAAATTTTTAGAAATTTTTTTGTATAATGAAGGTTAAATAATGCTGTAGTGCCACCACAAAGCTTAAAAAAAATCGACTGTAACATCCCCAAAACCAGTAAGCCGATTTCTGATTGTTTTCTTCGATTTAAACGCTTTCTCAATTTTAGTATTCTTCCAAAAATTTTTTGCTATAACACAACTCTTTTAGTCGTTTTCATTTTTCTTAAATTCGTCATTTTTTTCAGTCGTCGTTTTTTAAGCACATTTGTAATCAGCCATTGTTTACTTTTTTTTCTAAACAGCCGTTCTTTCTCTGTCAATTCTGGGTAGTTTTCTCATCTTTCTTGTCTGTTAATTGTCAAATTTCAAATTTTTCTGAAATAAGTCTTTTGTTTTTCTGTGATTTTTTTTATTCCTTTTTCAACGATGTTTTTCTTACTTCTTTCTTCTTTATTTTAGTTAGTTGAATTCGAGTTATTTTTAAATCTTTTTCGTTTTAAAAGATTGTTTATTAATTTCAAGTTTTAAATCTGCCTTTGTTCTGTTTTCTTTAAATATGGTTTTCCTTGTTGTTTTTCATCATAGTTTTTCCTGTTTAATCATCGATCTTTGAGTTTTTCGGAAACATTTTACTGTTAACACTGTCTCAGAATTTCATTGACAAAAATAACAGAGATTGGATAGAACACCAACCCCGAAAGCAGTCTGTAGTTTTCTGGTTACTGTAGGCGCTTTATCAATTTTTTTGTTCTTTCAGAATCTCTGTGTTTTGTTTTGAACTTTGTCAAGTTCTTTTAAAACTTCATTTGGTATTTTTTTTCTTTCAATCGTAGTTGCTCTTGTTTTTTCTTCTAAACGTTGATTCTTTATTTGTTTTTTCATTCAAAATTTACCGTCAAGTGATAGTTCTTCTTTTTCTTGCTTTGTCAAACTCTACTAAAGCTTATTTTACAACTATTATTATAACTTATTGGTATTACAACTAAAAAAATAAAAATTTTACAATAAATAGAATTATTGTTATCGCTAGAGACTTCCTTACTAAAAACCCTACCGAAAAATTCCCAGTAAGCCCTTGTGTCAGTCCGACTCTGAATTCAGGTCATACCGAAAGCAAAGAAACCAGTTGCTTAAAAGTCAAGTAAATTTTTGGCTAAAACTACTGCGACCAGCTGTAATATTTTATCTGTAATAGTTCTAAACATTCGCTACTATAACCCTTAACATTATCAAGTGTAATTGCTACACCATCCATCTTCTTGGAGCTTCCATTAAGTGGAAGTTGAAGCATGTATCGAAATAATTTACAGCTGTATAAGCTATTCTAAGTCTATTGGATCATGTAGTTTCTAACAATTTATTCCGACAATAGTTCATTGTTTACTCTTAATTTTTTTTGCACAAAACTTCCATAGAACAAAAGCATTTTTAATTAAAAACCATTAATTACGCACTTTACTTGTCATTTTTTTTTAAAAAATATCGGTCACATGACTTGCAAAATCCTTTTAAATTGAATCCAATGCTGGAATTGTATCCATCATACCAGCAGCTTAAAGTGTGATGAATTGCGCTACAAAAATACCACAAAATTCAATTGTAGAAATTTAGAAAATTAAGTAAAAAATTATATGTGACAGGAACAGTTAATCCCACTTCTGCCGATATTTTATAAATTCCTGTGTACATTGATAACGTTTCAATTTCGTACAAAAGCCGAGCTTTAATAACGTCTTGAAGTTTGTGAACGCACAAAGTGTGCGTAAATTTGCAAATTTGTTTATTAGTGAGTGGCGGCGTAGAGCTTAATCCGGTTTAAGACGCAGAGGGAGAAAAGCTCTAGTGCGAGAAGTGTTTCGAAGTCACGTAAAATTGCCACATGCATTACCATATTCGTGGTAGTGACCAGGAAATCTAAAGGAATTAAACCGAGACTTTTTTTTCGTTTGAAATGAATGAAATTTCCTGAAAGCTCATTAAACTTCAGTCGTGAATTTTAATGAAACGGTGCTTAGCCACACTTCAAAGTACACTCAAATGAATAGATAATGAAAGCAAACAAATTATACCAAATTTAGATATAAAAATTACAGTGAAAATAATTTTAAATGAAGATTTGGGCATGAAAAATGATTGAAAATCAAGTTTGCAAGTTTATTGAAAGTCGAATTGGCTAGAAAGGGTTTTGGGCTATGCTGGTCGGTCAGATAGACCATAATTTACAATTCAAATGGTCTTCGTAACTTTAAACGACCACGTTTTCTTGTAAAAGGTCACACTAAAGCAACGCTTCGGTCGGGAAATTGCTGACCGAGTCACGATTTTTAAAACCACAGGATGGTATTCTAAAAATTGTTTTTTTACTAAAAACCTGACACCTAAAATTTGTTTTTGATGGCTCTGATGATATGTAATACACAATCAAAAAAAATTATTATTAAATTCAACAAAAATATTATAAATGAAGTTTAAACAAATTAATAGATACATTGTTTGCACCTGGTACTGCCCTGAAAAGAAGTTAGCGGCCTATTACTGTAAAAATTAGTGAAAACTACTTATGTCTGCATGCTTTGATTAAATATTAAGAAAGCCAAAATACACTGCACTGAAAATGGAGCAACAAATCCGAAACCAGTCTGTAGTTTCCCTGGTTCTTTGCATTTGGCTTAAACGCTTTTCAAACAGTTACTTGTTAATATAAGTTTTAGTTAATTTTTTTATAGCGTCAACAGATAATGTACCAATAAAACGAATAATTCTAGAGAGATCCACCGCCAACTAATTGCTGAAATATGACTCACATTATAGCATATAATTCAAATTAGAGAGTCTTTTGTAGTAAATCTGTGCAAACCTTATCTGATCTGTGCAGGAAAGCCGAAGAAAAAATAAAGTTTTCGTATAAATCCTTACTTGCATATTAAATAATAAAAGAATACGATTCTTGATGATAAATTATAGAGAAATAAAAAGAATTGAAAAAGAACATTTCGAAAAATAGAGCAGAGAAAACTACGATTGAGAGAAAAAATACCAAAATAAGCTTCAAAAAAACTTAACAACGAACAAAAAAAGACCATAAAAAGTCAAAACCGACTAAAATAAAAATACGTTAAAAGTTTTTTAAAAAAACAAAAAAATAAAATGGTTATTTACACGGTAACTGCGGAAACATATGCTTTGCATATGAGTGCGACAGTTTTTACACGAGTAAAGAATCTCGCACGAATAAAGCAAAACTGTTCTCGCACGTTTCGTATATTATTTTTTGCACGGATCCTTAACAAGCCGAAAAACAATAATTTTAAAATTTATATTTAATTTGTCGAAAAAATTAAGTGTGTTGATGTCAATAATGTAAGAAATTAACTGTCAAAATTTAAGATTTTAATGTCTTTTACACAATTTGTTACAGATGACGCTGCTTAAACTTAAACTTTAAATGCAATATTGCTGTTGTTTCATCTAAATAAAAGTAGTAAAGTGAATTGTTTTATTGTAAACTTGGGCTCTGATACGATAATCTAATTTTAAACCGTTTTTTAAACGAGAAAAATCTCTGTGCTTTTTGCACGCACTAGTGCGGTAAAAACAGAAAATGATTGCAAAATTGACAGTCCCGATTGTTCGCTCAGTGTGCAATCACGTGATTTTTAGTAGAGTAGTGCAAAAAAATATTCACAGCAACCAGAAAACTGCAGACTGGATTCAGAGTTGTTGTTAAAACAAAACAATGATTCAAATAAATTTAGAAATCGATGATTGAAAAAAAAAACAAGAAAAACTATAACAAAACAACAAGATGAAAAACTAGATTTAAAGGTAAAACTAAACAAAGATAGATTTTAATAAACTTGAACTTATAAAACAGCTAAAATAATCTTCTAAAAAAACTCAAAATTAATCAACTGAAGAACAAAGTATTATGTGAAAAACAATATTAAAAAAAGAATAAGAATAAATTCTAGAACAACAAAAAAATGCTTCAGAAAAATTAGAAATTTGTCTGTTAAAAGTGAACAGTAGTTACTTCCAAATAAAACAATTAATTAAAAAGATTTTGTAATACAACGTTTAAAAAAGATAAAACAAAAAAAACAACAATCGAAAGTAAAAAAAATCCAGTAAAACTGCAAAGGAACTTAAAAAAACGGCTGAAAAAATAATAAATCTAAAAAAATAAAACGACTGAGACATGAAGAACTGAATTAAATAAAAAACAAAAATAGTTTCTTAAAGAACAATAAAATTGAAAAACGTTGAAGCCAAATACTATCAGGAAATTGCTGACCGGTTTCGAGGTTGTCTCGGTAGATGCAAAGTTTTAAAATGGCGCTGCAATATTACTTTACTAAATACCAAAAACTTAAAACTTGTCTTTAATTCGAAAATTTAACAAATTAGTAGAAAAGTTGTTTGCAGCTAATCTGTTCTAAAAAGAAGATAACAAACAACTTATTAGTATAAAAATTGGTAAAAACTATTCACATCTGCACTCTTAGTTCAGCTTAGCAGTGGAATTCTTGAGTAATATCATAAGATTTATTAGAATAAAGATTTTATCAAAAGCTTAAAACTTTAATTTCTAGTCTGAATTTACTTGATGATTAAATATTTGTAGTTCTATAATAACGACCTCGTAAATATTAACAAAATGATAAATTTTAAAATAGTAAGACAGCCAGAATACTCTGCAGTCTAAAGATGAAGCAACAATTTCAAAACTGGTGTGCAGTTTTTTTGGATTCTTCATTTGACTTGAAAGTTATGCAATCCGTTACTTGGTATTTGTAGTTTAAGTTAATTTTTTTAATGACATCAACGCTTTGAATTGTTGCCGATTCTATGCTGTTGAAACGAATTATTCCAAAGAGATCTTCTACCGTTAAATTACGAAGATAAGACATCGCGCTATGACTCAAATTTTAGCTTGTAAGTCTGGTAAATATTTGTCAGGTTTTTTAAAATCGAGAAAAGCTGGGTCATCGTTTTATCTGAATGGGGAGTATTGTAGTGCACTCTGAAGTAAATAATAGCAAACGACCTATCGTTATATAAGCAGTGAGAAGATAATGACGCGTTAGGTGAAACTAAATAGTAAATGAGTACAATTTGGCGGTTCTGCGGAACGAATCGATGATACTGAGCGACAATCGTAGATATACTGTGTGACTAAGTTATTAATTTATCAAATTTGTTAAAAATAAAACTCTTTGAATCACAAGAACTCCAAATTTAGACGATCGTTGTACTATTATTAATCCTATATTGTCAGCACTAAAAAAAATTTATTAATTTTTTTCTCAAGACGGCAAAAAAAAATAGAAAAACACTTTTCTAATTAATTTTTTTTTTGTAACGTTTTCTTCCGATATAATTTTCCCCGCTGCTATAAAGATAAACATCCCGACCATGTGACATATTAACCCGTATTATCCCTTCTGCTTTCCAGCGAGCAATCGAAAAAAATCTTGGATCTCTCCCAAACCGATAAATGAACAACACTTGAAGCGAGGAATTCAATTTGAGTGTAATCTCGTCTGTGTGATTGATTTAAATAATTGAACATTGTCGTCATTTTAGCAATGCAACAAGCCGCTTTTTCAGCTCATGAATAAAGCTCCGATTAATGAATAAAGCTGGTCCCAATGAAAGCGGATCAGGCAGTGATTAAACATTAAATCGAGGGCCTTTGTTAAATATCGAAAACAAACCGCAACAGGGTACACCTCTACTATCACACCAATTTATCGCCGCTGACGATATATACCAACGTGTTGGAGCAATTAACGGCCGAAATTGTGTGACAGTTGGCGGAGGTATTACCATTTAATACGTGAGTTGTAAGTCGGATAAAGGGTGTGCTGGAGTCCTCCAATTCGGGGATAATAAACACTTCCACCTTTACCATTTCAAAGGCTGCGAAATTAATGGGATGGAACCTAAGTAATGTTAGTTGAAATTACAACGACTGCCGGTTTATCAATTCCCAAAAACGACGTCGATATTTATTGCCCGAGGTGTCGTCGGTAATTACCCTCTTCTTACATCAGATCGATACTTCTCACAATTGAAACCAAGAATTTTCGTGTTTAGGCGACTGGAGGGAATTTTCACAATAAAAAGCCTTGCAGACTTGGCGGAATGAAGTAAATGACATTTCTAGGGCTTTTTCTTGTACCTATGTTTAGACACGACAATAGCCGGCGGTTTAATGCACTCGACTAGAATTAAACAAGTTTGTTCATTTTCAAATAAAGCTTTAAAAAATGCACATGCACGTTTTTAATTAACAGAATTATATGCATTTGACAATTATGGATTTTTCATTCACGTACATGTCACACTATAGTGATCAAAAGAATTTAATTAATGACTGGTCGTTTAAAATTTTAGGACAATTAACTCACAATTTGTTTAATTCACATAAAAATCAATTAGTTTACTCTTTGTAAAGGCAAACAAATGTTTCTGAAGTTCTTCTGTCTACAAAAGTTGAATCCATAACTTTCAGTCGTAAATTTATTCAGACGCTTTTACGACAAGAGAGATTCATTCAGAACTTAAAGAAGGGAAGAATACGAATAAAATATAGACATCTTGGACACACTTGAGTAAGGAAAATGTTCGTCAAAAAATGTTAATATTATCAATAACAAAGATTCAATCACGGTTTTTAGAAGAAAGTAAAGTTAAGTAGCTAAATAGAGATTCTATTTTACTCTTTCAATAAAATCAAAAAAAAAAAAACTCCGCATCAAAATTTAAAAACATGTAAGCATTGAATTAAGGTAAATATCAAACGATTATAAAAATTAAGCAATAAGTAGATTACAAGCACAAGAATTATGACTAGGATTGGATAAAATTGTAATTTATGCATTAAGCTATAGAATATCCATCGAACTTTTTTAAATATCCTAAGAACGTTAAAATTACTAGAAACACCGTAAATTTGTACAATATGGATGACAACTATTGACAGCATTGACAGCTGAGTTTTCGTAATTTGATTTTAATCAAATCTATGGCTAGTCTACTATATCTAGCCACTATATCTGCTATACCACGATATTTCTATATCTAGACTATTTTTATTAGGAAGTACTAGGGGCGATTCTTTCGAATACAAGCAAAATACTTTTTGCAACTTTTGTTCATTTGTTTTTGTTTATTTTATTCTTTACACGAAGTTTTCCCAAGTTTGTCTGCTTTTTAAAATTGTGAACCCAATTCAATAAAATTTTTATAATTTTTTTTTGATACAAATTGATTTAATACTAGTTAACTCAATCAATCTAAAACATATTTTTTTTTTAATTTTTGGAAGTTTATAAATTTTATAAACAAATAAATCAATAAAATAACTAATAAAAGATAAAGTCAGGGGCTGATTTCAAGTATAAGATAATACCGGTAGTATCTTCGTTTCCATGGAAAAATAAACAAATTCGAGGTTGTGATTCGCTGTTGTCATGGAAAAGTATTAAAATTTGCGATACTAGCGGTATTATCTCAACTTGAAATCAGCCCATGAGAGACATTTTAATCTGCTCCCGAACAAGATTTTAAAAATAGGCAACACGTTATACAGACGATAACAACTTTGGGGAAACTACAAATGATCCAAATAAACTGACTCTGGAAGCACTGTCAAAAGTGTTGTCAACTATGTTGACGTTAATTCACGACCCTCTATTCCCTAATTTTAAAAATTAAATTTTGAAAAACTAGCAAAGTATAATGTGTTGCCTATTTTTGAAGTTTCGGGCGGGAGCAAATAAGAAAACATCCTGTATATAGTTTCTTAAAGAAAAAAATTAAAAAGAAGTAATGTTAGTTAGTTTCACCAACAAAAGAATAAATTTATTTGAAAATACTTCTCCCTTAAATGAATAGCGGAAAACAATTAATTTATTTATTTTGAAAAAAAAATGCAGTTTAAATAACAATGTCATAAAATTTAATATAAATAAACATTAAAAACATTAATTAAGAAAGCAATGTAATTAAACAAAATACATAACAACAACTGTTAAATAATTATTAAATAATATTGTCAACTGCAAATAATTTTAAATTATTAAAATAATAAAATCTGCTTGTAACAAATTAAACGAAACAAAAACTGTTTGCAACGTTTCATCTACTTTAACGCAAATTTCTATCAAGAAAATAAGGTGTTCTACAAGTGTTTTATAATTTTAGATTTGGTCAATTTTATGTTTAGAAACAACAACAAATAATTCCGTTCAACTTTTAAAATGGCAAATTCTTTGCAAAAAAAACTAACAAGTACAATGTCCAAAAGAAAGTGTTGGTCTTCGAAATGCCTTTATCTACTAAAAGAATTTTAAGGTAATTGATAAAAGAAACACAAACATTAATTGACAGCCGAAGTTCAAAATGTCAGTGCTCACAACTGAGAATTTTTGCGGTAACAAAAATCAAATTGACCACCAAAATTATCTTCTCGCGACTGTCAATAGTACGTTATAAATTTGCAATCTGCAACAATGTTTGAACAGTAGAAAGGCATTATTACAAACAGTTTTGTATGCAGTTTGTAGCGAAACGCTCAATGATTTTTTATTACAAGAATTAGTTATGTTGAAATATAAATTTAAGACGTTCTACATTTCTATTGTTAAAATATTTACAACTTTAGTCAGATTTCCTTCTATAAATGCATCAATTATACAATAAACCGTATCTATATATTTCTGCATAAAATTTTTCAAAATGACAGCAGCAAATAGACAAATCTAATCTTTCTCTTGTCCTACCTCTACATTTTGTCAGTCACTCGATACCGGCGATTAAAAAAAAATAGAAGCCACCCTTTCAGTAAACTGAATCTATGAATATTAATCGCTTCTACAGGTTTTAATGAAATTCCAATTTATTGGGAATAAATTTTGGTTAAACTTTAAAATGTTCCCTTGTCTGATTAGTAATTAAATTCAAAGCATTTTCCTGTTAGATAATCCTCACTGTTTTTCCGTTAAACCATTTCCTTCAGTTCTTGAAATAAATAGTTGGTTTCAACGCTGCACTAGTGTTAGTGTTGTGATATGTCAAAGATGCAACTTATCTCTGTATATAAAAAATACGATGCGGTTTAGTAGCATTAATCGCCAAACCGTATCACATTACACCCCTGAGTGCTTATTTACCCTGTTTCAAATAAAAATATCGTGCGGTTCGAATAAATCAAAGCGTTATGATATCGTCCGTGAGTTTATTTTTACCCCGGCGCACCGTTACTTTACCAACGGTCTGGAATATATAGGAAAACCTAAAATATGTAATGTAGGTGAGCTATAGGTTACGTTGCCTTATCTCAAATCTACATTATCGACCACTTTCGAAGCCTCTTTTTTTATTACATTTTCACTTATGATAGATTCAACGCCTCTCGACAAATGTTTCCTCAACGCAAAAAATTCGGTTAGAAATCTAATTAAATATAACACGCAATAAAAAATTGAGCAAACCGCGCGATTCCGGCCAATTAATGTTTGTTTCATCAGAAAGTTCAGATTAAGTTTTTAATTGAATTTACTGCTTTCTTGGTAACACCGTGACATTTTGATGTACCGTTGTGGATATTTCTCAAGAGATTTTCGATTGTATTGCTGGAAAAGAATTATTAAGGGAGACTCTGTTAGACGGAGGATATAACAAGACTAAATCCCTGTTCTTAACAGGAAAGACAGGGATTAAACGAATACTGACATTCACTGCTAGCAGTGTCTTGTGCTGCAATCAAATCATTTTGTCGGCAAGTTCAGGATTTTTTCGTACAACAAAAATAAAGACAATCTAGTGTGACTACTAATTTAATATTTAAATGAGTAATTGTATAAAAAAAAATTAAAATAAACAATGTATTATAGTTATTTAACATAATAAAAAAATCTTTTTTTTCAGTTCCTAGCTTTTGCTACGGGTGCCGCTTTATGACGATTTTTTTTGAGACAGCTTTAAGACAGTAAGTCTTAGTAATATCTTTATAAATAGTATATTAAGTATGGAGAACGGTAAGAAATGCTTACCGTTCGAAGACAATTGTTTGGAGGAGGAGCGAAGCGACGACTCCAATTATTGTCTGAGAACGGTAATCCTTAACGTTCGACATGCTTATAACGTTTTTGCGCGATTGGAGTTTCTAGAATAATAATAATAATAATTTATATCAATACATTTGGGATAATCGGGAAGATTGAAACTGAAAACTTTGGGTGGCTGTTCCATGGTTGCTATGGTTTTGTTCCAAACAAGTAAAATTGTCTTTTTGATACAATCATTCCTACATAGTTCTGTTTTGTGGTTCCGTTTTCGAAGCAAATATGAGCGATAGTGATGATCTACCGGATGATTTAGAAGACGCTTGGCAAGAAGGATGTTCGGCAATAATTCCAGAAAAATCTAAAGCCCGATATGTACAGATATACAAGTTGTTTAAAGAATGGCGTAAAGCAAAGAAGATTTCTGTAAATGAAAAGAGCATGTTAGCGTATTTTGTGGTGAGAAGTGGACACTTGAAAGCCGCAGGCAGTTTATGGGCGGAGTATTCTATGCTAATGAGTACAATTTTTCTCCATGATGCTATCGATATTTCTAAGTTTGCTACATTAATTGCTTATCTTAAGAGAAAAAAATATTGGATATCGGCCTAAGAAGGCTAAAATTTTTACCAAAGAAGACATGGAAAAATTCTTGAATGAGGCACCAGACGAACAATTTTTAATTCAAAAGGTATGTTGTAGATGATGAGGTGGTACATCTGAGTTCTAAGGAAACAATATATTTGCAGGTAGCAATGATATTGGGAATATCGGGCGCTTGTAGACGAGAGGAATTGTACAATATTAAAATGAGTGACATAGAAGAACGTGAAGAAATGTTTATAGTAAATATTCCAAATACAAAAACGAATATTCAGCGAACGTTCACAGTTATTAATAAAGAAAATGAAGCAGTTCATTATTTGGAAATACTTCGAAAATACATAAGAATTCGACTAAGCAACCCAACGTCAGATCATTTATTTCTGAACTATCGAAATGGCAAATGCACTAGGCAAGTTACAGGAAAAGGCACAATTGGAGGCTGGCCGTCAAAAATTGCAAAGTATTTAAAGTTGCAAGCCCCTGAAGGTTTTACTGGACACTCGTTTCGACGCACATCGTCTACACTATTGGCGAATAACGGAGTTGATGTGTTGGGACTAAAAAGACATGGTGGGTGGCGTTCATCAACGGTGGCCGAGAGTTACGTGGAAGATTCCCTCCAAAGCAAAATTGAATTTGCTCATAAAATTTTACACAGCGATGTTGGTGGACTATTACAACAACCTGGGACTTCTACGTCGGAAAGTTTGTCTATTAACACTAGAAACTCAAATGCGAGTGGTATTACTACTACACTGCTCCAATAAATTAACGCACCACTTGAATTTTTTTGAAAATTGAAACATGTATTCGATCAATTGGTACAAAATTAAGAAAAATTTTACAAAAACATTTGCTTAAAGTAAATTAATATCTAATGTGTCCAAATATAGAAAAACAAACCGAAAACAAAATTTTATTAAAGTTACGCCGTTATAAAAGTTACAGAAAACAACTTAATATCGCGTATTTCCACATCTACTTTGAATAACCGCTGCACATCTTCGTTCCATACTCAAAATTAACAAACTTATGTCTTCTTGATTTAAGTTATTCCAAATTGTATTTAGTGGAGAACCTACCTCTTGAAGATGGACAGGAGGATGTGGAAGATTTTTTAAACGTTTCCCGAGAATGTTCCAAACATGCTCAATAGGATTCAGGTCAGGGCTTCGAGCTGGCCAATCCAAAACATTGATTTCTGGCTCATTCAAGTAATCTTTAACAATTCGGGCAGTGTGGGGTTTTGCGTTATCTTGCATTAACACAAAATTTGGACCAATATAAGGGGCATATGGTACGACATGCTCTTCAAGAATGTCTGTTATGTAACGGTGCGCATTTACAGAGCCATTATTTACAACCACTAACTCCGTGCGAGCTTCTAAGGAAATACCACCCCAAACCATTACTGAGCCTCCACCAAACAATGTGATATTCTGAATGTTACACTGTGCGTACCGCTCATTTGGTCTACGATACACACGAACACGTCTATCGCAATTGTAAAGGCAAAATTTTGACTCATCCGTAAAAAGAACAGTCTCCCAATCCTCTCTTTGCCAATTTATGTGCTCTCTAGCAAATTCTAATCGGGCTCTGCGGTGTTCTGCAGTCAATGCAGGATCACGAGCAGGATTATGGGGTGTTAAATTATCCTCCTTAAGTCTTTTTCTAACAGTTTTGGTACTGATTTGAATTCCTTCTACGTCACGGAACTCAGTTTGTAGCTTCCTGGCGGTTACAAAGCGTTCCCTTAGCGCAGATATTCTTAAAAATCTATCCTAGATAGGAGTGGTTTTCTTTTTTCTTCCTTGCCCAGGTCTTCTGAGGTGACTTCCTGTCTCTCTGTACCTTTGTATCATACGCGAAACTGACGTATGAGATACACCAAATCTTTCCCCAATTCTCCTGTAGCTCCATCCTTCCTCCAACAAAACCACAGCTTGGGCGCATTCTTCTCGAGTCAAATTCTTCATAATGTTTTTATTATTGTTTCAAATGATAAAAACTATCCACCGAACGGCAAATTTAAATAACAATAAAGCAAAATTACAAATTAACACAATTTAAAAATGAAAATTATTTTAAAATTTTTGCTTTAAAAATTATTAAACTTAAATTTCAGACTTTAATATCAAAACTTTTATTACAATGGGTAACTAGATTATAGCTTGATTAAACCTTCTCAACCAAAGTACATAGTTTTAAGTTTTTTACTTTGTTTTCAAGTGGTGCGTTAATTTCTTGGAGCAGTGTATTAATTATAATAATTGTACATTTAATTTTAATAAATAAATCGCAAAATTGTTTTTTTTTAGATTTAATTGCTTACCGTTCACTGAACGGTAAGTGAATTACTTACCGTTTTGTTACACGTAGCAACCAGTAACAGCAACCTACCGTCGTGGAAACAGGCACAGTAAATTGATAAAAACAACCGATCGCGCAAAAATGTAGTAAAATTCATAAGAAATAGTATTCTTGTTCTTTGCGTTGCAGCTTATTAAAAGAGAAAGGAGCTGAATTAGAGTCACAGCGCAGCGTAGTTTAGAGGACTCATTAACAAACTGGTTGGTTAAATAGCTATTAAAGCCCAAAAATAAGTGTTACAATGGGTCTTTTAACGACACAAGTTAGAAAAAATTTATTTCTTAAACAAAATATGGGCTCAACCGGGATTTGAACCCGGGACCTCTCGCACCCAAAGCGAGAATCATACCCCTAGACCATTGAGCCGTTATAAATAAAAATATTGATGTTTTTACAACAAATAATAAATGTGTTATCAAATATAAAACCATAAAGATTTGTTAGATAATTATTTATTTTATCTAATTTAATTTTTCAACGTAAAATTAGATACTTGGGACAAGAAATTTTCAAAAACTATATTTTGTTATAGCAGCTTTAAAACGATAAAATTGCCTCTGAAAATTGACGCCTTAATATTATCCTTTAGAGAATTTTAACACAGTTCTCACGTCTCTGTAACCAGGAAGAATAGAGTGGATTAAAATATAAAATTACGCTTTTACGAGTACATGTAGTATTAATTTTTTATTATTTTTATAGTGCTTAGGTTGCATTTTTAAAAAATTAAATCATTCAAATAGAAATAAATAAATATTTTAATGCTAAATCAGCGAGAGCTCTATTTCAAAATAAATTTATTGGAATTACAAATTTGTACAACATACGTTGTTAAATCTGCTAATAAATTTATTTAGAATTAAATTTAATTTTCGTACGACTCACATCAGTGAGTTGCTATAAATTAGTAAAATTTATGTCGCTCGCTGTACCTATAAGTAGTAAAACAAAAATAGTAAAATATGTTTCATAATTCAGGTTTCTACATGACTCTAGTTTGTCTATAAATGCTTGAATTTTACGGTACAATTGAAGCAACTAACTTTTTTGATCTTTAGAGATGAAGAAATTAAAACTCTTTTAAGAATTTTAACAGTCAAGCTGGCCACACAGTTCTGTTCAAAGCAACCCTTATTGAATCAATCATGAACTAGTTTGTAATTCAAAGCCAAGCATTTCTAGAGAAATTATAATTTCATTTGGAAGAAAACAAATATGCATTTCTGCAAACACATATTTCAGAGCAACTAACCGGAAACGCAAACAAGAACCCTATAAATCAGCAAAAAGCAGTTTTTCGCCATATTAAAATTCAGCTTTAAACTTGTATTTTCTAATTCTGGGGCATTTTCCATAAAACTCCTTTTAATTACAAGGTACCATCCTTTCCCGTCATTTCATCTTAAAATTTCGTGTTGGGCTTTCGTAATGTTGGCAATAAATTCCGTTTTAATTCGAGCTTGGAGGGCTGAAAACTGAAGTTGCAAAACGAGAACGGAAGATATGGACAGGTGCTTGGAGGGTGAACATATTGAAAACTTCCGGTTAGGGATTGCAGGAAGTGTTCCAACACGTTATCATCGTGAGGGGGTGGCTATTATTATTGAATCCATCGCGACGATTGTACGTGATGAGAATAGATGGAGCTTTTGCGTCAATCATCATTTATTTAACTGTACCTGACCGGTCGGTGATATCGAATTCGATTTCGAATAGTGTAAATGTTCAATTTGGCTCGTCTAAATTTTAAAGTAGCAAGGGACTATTACGATACCGTTTTTCCGGATAAAATCGTTTGATAAATTTCCAGATCTGGGAGGGAAATTCTGACGAAATTTATTGTGTGCTGGAGGCGCAAGCAGGTGGCACATGCATTTCAATTTTGAAATCCGGCGAAAAGAGTTTTGATTTTGAGAATTTTGCTGCTACAATAAATATTTCGGTTTTTAAAAAACGGTTTACTGAGATTTAAACAAATCAATTGAAGTAAATTTTTATTTATTTGTATAAAAAATGTATTAGAAAGCAAAAGTAACTTGTAATTCGATTTTTAAAATTACCTAATGTTTGGTAATAAAAAATTGTTAATCGTGCAATTCTGTTCAGAAGTTATTTAGAAAAAAAAACAACAATAATCAGTGGCATAAAATGCGAACTAAAACTGTTTATAACGGCTCAATGGTCTAGGGGTATGATTCTCGCTTTGGGTGCGAGAGGTCCCGGGTTCAAATCCCGGTTGAGCCCCATTTTGCACCTAAAATGTCGATTTTTTTGTGTTAAAAATTTCTATCAAAATTTATTTTTGCTTCTTATTAAAAAAACACAAAACTAAATATTAAAATATGCACGAAAAATAAAATTTTATATTTTTGAGAGCAAAACAAGGGCTCAACCGGGATTTGAACCCGGGACCTCTCGCACCCAAAGCGAGAATCATACCCCTAGACCATTGAGCCGTTATAAATAATTTTATTGACGTTTTTACAACAAATTTTAAATGTTTTATCTCCTATAAGACCATAAAAATTATATTTGAAAGATAACCGAATGCATGTCGTCGTTAATAAAATGGAAGATCGTAATATCATGATAGTATATTTTAATTACATTTTTTTATATAAACTTTAGCCACAAAATTAAATTTAATATATAAAAATGTTTGTAACGGCTTAATGGTTTAGAAGTATAATTCTTGCTTTGGGTGCGAAAGATACCGAAATGTAGCTCCATTTTAAACCGAAAACGTTAATTTTTTGTATTAAAATAGTATATACATAAAAAATTTTAATTATTTAAAAAAAACAAAATTAATATATCTAAGTATATTATGAACAAAAAATAAAATTTAATCATTTATTAGAGTCAAAACAAGGGCTCAACCGGGATTTGAACCCGGGACCTCTCGCACCCAAAGCGAGAATCATACCCCTAGACCATTGAGCCGTTGTAAACAATTTGATTGAGTTTTTTGCAACAAATAAAAAATCGCTTATCTTCTATAAGATTAAAAAATATATTTTTTGCATTCGATTTCTAAAATTAGAATTTTGCGAATTCAAAAGACGCCGAAAAATACATCTTTGGCGGCCAAGATCGCTAAAGTTGTTATGACAACTTTATAGGATTATTTTTGTTAACAAGTCGATAACCTACAAAGAAAATGAAATTCACAGTTTTGAGCATATTGGAAACTATTATCGCTAAATGAAAATTCATTTTCTTTCTCATTTACCGCAGCAATTCATCATTTACAGCAGAAGATGATGTTACTGCTGCAGACGTTGACGTTGACGTTGAAAAGTCAAAACGTAATACAAACAAGCAGATGATCTTTCTCATATTGTTCACGAGATTTAGCAGAAAGTAAAATCAAAACAATATTTATTGCTTTTTCGGCAATTGCACTTGGATTCATTTTAATTTTACAGTTTTGTTTATTTATTATGTTGTCATAACAGCCAAATGCCAAACTAAGTATGATACTTAAAAACGTATTCTAACTCATGCAAAAAAATCTTGTATGCACCACGTCCGCAAAACAGTTTTAAGGGACTCATCTCATTTACGATTCGTCCCCTAAAACAACATTTTGCGTACTTGATACATAAATAGCTATTTTAAAAAGATAACTAAATTGGTAATTGCAATAAAATTATAACATGTGATCAAAAAATTTATTTAATAAATTAATTAGCAAATTTTTTTGTAGTTTTCCTTAAATATTTATAATAAATAGTTTTTGGCAATATTAGCATGGCAGTGTTTAAAATAAGCACACAAAATTATGTTTAATTGATTTATGTTTTAATTGGTAATTAATTTTAAACTTAATTGTTCAATAATCGGGTAAAGAATTATTATATTTTTTTTTATTGCAACTGTACAATGCACTAATGCTCTATGCTGGCTTAGTCTCTTGTCCAACGTGCGATGGATGGTACAGAACAACACTTGTATCCTTTTGTTTCACCTTAGGAGAAAACGAATGGTATTTGCTGACATCACAAGTGTTTTGTCAATTATATACAGTCAAACCTGGATAAGTGAGAGTTCAAGGGAGCACAATCTCATTCTCGCTTATAGAGGTTTCTCACTAACCCGAGTTTCTCACTAATGCAGGTACATGGGTAGCGTTTCTCTCTTATAGAGGTACGCAGCAATGACAAGTCAAAAATTCATGCACTATGAAAAACTATATTCTACGAAATAGAATAAGTACAATACCGACGAGAAATAAATAAAGCTCGACTGTCGCTTATAGAGGTATAGATAATTAGATAAGTAGCAGTCTCACTTACGGAGGTCCATGAGGGAAAAACGACTCTCTCTTACAGAGGTTTCTGTTTCTCGCTAATAGAGGTTTTGAGAGCTTAAAATGACGGATCCTGGCTATTACTCTCACTTATAGAGTTTTCTCACTTATCCAGTTCTCACTTACCCAGGTTTGACTGTATTTTAATAGAAAGTAAAATTACCGGAATATTACTACCAGCTTTAAGCTTAGAAACTCTACCAACCAAAGCGGGAATAGATTGCTCTAAAAAACAAAACAGCTAAAACATGCAAGTAGAGTTGTAATTCGATTTTTAAAATTACCTAATGTTTGGTAATAAAAAAATTGTTAATTTTGCAATTCTGTTCAGAAGTATTTAGAAAAAAAACAACAATAATCAGTGGCATAAAATGCGAACTAAAATTGTTTATAACGGCTCAATGGTCTAGGGGTATGATTCTCGCTTTGGGTGCGAGAGGTCCCGGGTTCAAATCCCGGTTGAGCCCTATTTTGCACCGAAAATGTCGATTTTTTTGTGCTAAAAATTGTTATTAATTTTTTTTTGAATTGCCTATTAAAAAACCACAAAATAAATATTAAAATTTGTATAAAAAATAAAATCTTGTATTTTTAAGAGCAAAAACGAGGGCTCAACCGGGATTTGAACCCGGGACCTCTCGCACCCAAAGCGAGAATCATACCCCTAGACCATTGAGCCGTTGTCAACAATTTGTTGCTATTTTTTACAGCACTTTATAAATTTTTTATCTAATTATATCTTCATCTATCATTTAACAATATTACTAAAATATTTTTTCCCATATAAAAAATAAAAAAGTAAAGTGCTTTCAGCATTTTTTAAAGCAAAAAATAAAAACCATTAATATTCATGTAAAATAAGCAAATTTTATTCGTTTAGTACATTTGCCCAACCTTTTATACTCATTATAAGGGATTACGATAAGAGCGTTTATCAGCAATAAAAATTATCCATTTATACCAGGATCAACACAAATGACAATTTATCGTGAAGCAACATTAAAACTAATAAATCAGTCAACCACGAATCGTACTAATTACATAATAGAATCCAATTATTTGGTAATCTATTTTAAATATGCATTTATAAAATTTACAAATTTTCTAATACATAATTAGAAGTCCAAAACCAGTAATCAAGATGATGCTTACCATTTAGATAGAAAAAATTATAATAATATATTCTGTAAATGTCTTCTATCTCGGTTATTTAATTTAGTAAATTTTCTTAATTATAATTTCTTATTTTTCTTTAATTAACCCACGTTTTCAAACCAATATTGTTTTAAAATATTAGTAAAACAAAGGGCTCAACCGGGATTTGAACCCGGGACCTCTCGCACCCAAAGCGAGAATCATACCCCTAGACCATTGAGCCTCTATAAACATTTTTATTCTCCTAAAAACACACCTCAGCAAATCGTATAAATATTCATACAATTTCACACTTTCACGGTTAGATTTCCATATCAAGCACTTATTCCTCTCAAGTACACACTTGTAAGCACAATAGAGTATCCTTCTTGGCAAATACCGGAGGTAAATAACGATTTAATCAATTCATGAGGATTTCTGAAAGCACGTGTTGCTTGCTTGTTCATACAAGCAAATTGTAAACTTAAATCAGTTTGTTTCAAACAAAAGAATTTTAAATTGTTATCGATCAGAGGTGAGTGCAAGTCAAGAGAATAAAAAGTCAACGTTTTTGTCGTTTAGCTCTTCTCTTGTTTATTAAATATTTGCAGATGTCTCCATTTTTACTGCTGGAGCTATTTCAGATCCTTTGTGTATGTGCACAAGCACACGCTTATATTTTACTTCTACATCAGTGCTGCAAACTCTTTCCATTTGTTTAAGTAGATTTTTCTATTCTACTCCCTTCTTCAAAAAAGTAATTTTGTAATACTGTTTTTGGTAATTTTTATGAGATGCTGTTACCAGCACTGACCGCACACAAACTCTGAATTTATCTTGTTGCATAGCGACGAAAGAATGCACATTGAATATGATGTCAGTCCGTAGGGCTATTTACTTTTATTATTTATTATTTTATTACTATAATAAACAACTTACAAACAATTCAAAATGGCAATAAGAAAAAGAAAGTTTGAGTAAATAGCTCTAGAAAATACTGGAAAAATATCGCGCCGGAAGTGCATCGAGACGTGAACTTTCTCGAAATTATTAATAGACTCGTTCATAAATCGATCGAGGATTAGTTAGTTAAATAAAAGTCACGAAACATCCGAAATATTCTTTGATTATATAATAAGAGAGACATTGATTGGAAGTCAGTCAGTTAGTGAGAGCCAGACAAACAAGTAAAGTAAGCGACATTAGTGTGAATATCGAGTTGCTTATTTACTGTAGTTGTTATTAATCTAACTCTTCAAATCAAGACCCGAATAGCACTCGCGTTACAGTATCATCATTATTAAAATTAATTTTGTGGATAGAATTAAAATTGTCTTGAGTGTCTTGCGAAAATAGAGCTTGAACGATTTTAGTAAAAGTGGAGTCGACTTGTTTTATGATTTTAATTTCGTCGGCGTTGAAAACATTCAGTTATGCTAAAACCCCAACACAAAGAATTCATTTTCTTTTCACTGACTACAAAAAATTGTGATTACTGTAACGGATGTTACCACTTCTATTGTTACGGATTTTAACACTGAAACTAAAATAGAAAAATACAATACAAATTTTATTAGTTCTTCAAGTTAATTTCTATATATTTGACCTTAATAGAAATTACCTACTATCGATTTGATTTTTGTTTGTATTATGTCCGCTTCAGCTTACTAAACCTAGCTAAATAGAGGCTATTGTTACTTCGATCTTGCCAAAATTAAAACCTATCAGATAAAGAAATTTAATACAGTTTAAGTAACAATCGAAGAAACAGCGCTTTTATATTTACATTAATAATTTTGGTAGAAATTGTAGGTACCTCAAAATTTTGTCGATAAAATGCATTAATCATACACTAATATATTTTTTGTTGGTTTCGTAGTCTTTTAACAAGCAGAAAATTAATGATTGTGCACTATTTGGGTCAGCTATAACACTAGTAGTAGATTTAAAGGAGGTGTTTAGTAAAACCTTTACAATAAAATTCTCTACAGACCACTGATGCTTAATTTAATTCTCGAAAGACCACCTCTGATGTAATTTACGACTCGTGCTGTAATGAGCTGTTAAGATCTGTGAAATATTTCCTTCTTGAGAAATTAGCTTTTTGTGACTTCAACTAAAACTTTTTTAAATATTTTGTTTTAAAAATTAATTACGAATTTAAATCGCATCGACAGCAATTAATTAATTTACGAGAAACAATTTTACAGATTTATGAGCTGCTGTTTTTAGATTTATCGCTTCAATTAAACCAAATAGATATTCTGTGGATGTCCATACTATCGTTGATTTGTCGAGTTTTTACATTTAATAATCTCGGTGTTAAATTTGCATTTAAACGTTAAAACACTTAAGTTTAAATGGCCCGACAAATCCAAACGACTGAAAGACATAAGCAAAGTTCTTGCAACTTAGCTTCAATTAATTAAAACTTGTATATAAATAGCGGAAATTCGTACATAATCTGCGGCCTTAACGATATAATTAAACCCTCGGCGTGAATAATTACGCTAAACTGTAACTGTTGGTTAATATTTCTATTATTGGAGTGCAAAGTCGGGATTGATTTTTTGTCACGGATTGCGTGTTGACTGGATATATTGAAACCCAACACGACAAACATAAACACGACAAAGATGGCAACAAGGCACAATCGGTTTTAAAATGTGATTAATTAAGGCGAAGAACTGTTCAGTTGAGATACGAGATTACCGCCAATAATGGTATCGTAAAAGATGAAAAATAAATCGCACAAAGGGATGTGAGTAATGCCCTTTCGTCGACTTCCATTCAATGCCACAACGATCATAAGCGAAAAATATCGCTTCATTGAATACCCGCGTTATTGAATAGGCCAGTGAAGATTTTTCTGCTCGGCTGAGATGCTCTCCTTTTAATATGACCGGTATAACACCTTGCTCTGCCATCAAAGACACTTTTAAGTGATTTTACTCTTTTGCTTAAAGCTTCAATAAAACTGGGATTTTGGCTAATAATAAATTTACAAATGTATTGACATGTATATAGCTTCCGTTTTGGCTGGGAATCTAAGCCAGATAAAATTGAGATTAATATATTAAAAAACAAGTGTTACAAACGTTAAAATACAGAGGATTACAATGACTGTTGTAATACGTATTGCTTGTACTATTTTTTCTGTTAAGTAATTTTCAAATTGCTTTTATTACTACATTTTCACCTAATTTAGGTCTAGTCAGATAACAATAATAATGCTAAAGCCTTGTCTTTCAACTCCATTTTTCCATTTTTTTGGAAAAGTTGGGTATATTCACGCAATTGTCGCCCAGATACCTCGGCATGCTGACTTTAAATTTTATTATTTCAAACCAATTTTAAAGATTTGAAGAAGCTAATTAAAATATTTCTAATTTTTTGCTTTTTTCTAATTTTTTTCCTTTTACCTAAAATCTGTCGTATTTAAAGTTTGCATTTATAATTTATTTATTTCTTTGAACATCCATGCGTTTGACGTTTGATTTCATTTTAATTTATATTGAAGCTAATTTGCAAATTTAAATGGTTAATAAGCAATAATTCAGTGTCTTTTAAAGTTGTTCTTAAATTCCTAAGAGCGACCTTTGTTGCGATTTTTTGTAATAGTCCGAATTTTTAACATCATATTATAGCACAGCTGAGTACTATATTGGCCATTAAAGCACCGAAATACATTTTAAAATAGGTTTCCTAAAGACATAAATTACAAAAACTGTTTATGTCTGCACTGTAAATACTAAATATGTTTAAATTTTATAAAATACTCCTGGCAAATGGCCTGCATTGATTTGGTGTTTATAATACGATGCGCAACTGTCTCGTTGTCAACAGTTGTCACTTTACTCCTGAAGATAGTTGGCGAAACGTCGAGTACGAAAACTTCATTGACATAGTCCAATCCCGGAAAAAAACTTTTTGTACTAACTCTTACCTTAGAAAACTTTGTTTTAAAATTTCTAGTACTTCTTCTTATTCCCTTTATTATTGCTGTTGATTGCTTCTTAATGTAAGAGTTTGCCAATTGCAAGTGCCGATTAATGTATATTATCTTCTTCATCTTTATTTCTAGCAATATTTGCTTGTGTTGTCTTTATTCTCAGTTTATTACTTTAAAAACACTTTGTCTTTTTTTATAATATTCTCCCATAGTTTTCTTTTTCTTTTTTTATTCTCTAAAATTTTCAGAATTTGCTTCTTTTCCAAATTCATTCATGCTTTCTTCAATATCTTTGTTTCTTAGAATTTCTAGTATTTTATATTTCTTCTGCGCCCTGTATTTTGTCCAAAAATGACATTTTTTCCTGTTCTTTATTATCTTAACTCTTTTAGTTTTTGCTGATTATTCTTCATACCTTTTTCATAGTATCTTATAAAATAGGTGCATCCAATTGTTTTAAATTTTAACGTAACATTAGTTTCTTCGCAACAAAATCTGCTTGAGTTATTTACGTCTTATCAGTGGGTTATTACCTACCTCCTGCACAAAATAATAATGTCATAACCTAACTATAATCTTAAAAAATAACTGCTACTATATACAGACTGTTTCACGAGTAATAATGAGCCCGCAAACCTGAAAATACAACCATCAATACAATTCCAGAGTTAACGTAGATGATATTGATTTCAAATTTTATTTGTAAAATCTGTCACCGATAAAAAAAATGTATTCAAACGATGAAAAAACCAACATGATGATAATATATGGGAAAAAATGCCTCTTCAGCGATGAGTTTGTGCAGACAACGTTTTCCGGGTAGAGAAGAACTTTTACTGACACCATATTCGAACGACTTGAAACTACCTTAAGGAAAAATTGAACACCTTTGAAAAAGCCAAAAGCAAGAACAGCTACTGGTCCTGTTCACATGTAAGTCAAAGAATGATTTCACAAGCAAGTGGCATTAGTTTGTCTTCAAATAACCAAAATATTAAATAATTTTTTATTTAATGTATTTGTAAACAAAACAAAAAAATAACAACGTTACCTTTGGAATTATATTGCTTAATGCATTTTGAGTTTCGCAGGCTCATTATCACTTGTGAAACACCCTGTATAACTCTCAAATAACAAGACTAAGATATTGTTAAAAATTACTTAAATTAAAACTTTTGGCATTAACTACTGTTAATTATATTTAAATAGAAAAGAAGCAAAAACTGTAATCAAGCGATTTATTAAAGAGCAAATTGCGTGTTTGGGGTTCTAGTTAAGGGAGTTTCTTTCATTTTAACTGTAATTTTATCGTCTAATTTATACACAAAAGAATTAGAAGATGAGGCACAAAGCAGAACGTTAACTTCCTGAAACGACTAAAAAGTATCTCAAACGTAACAAAATCCCTCAAATATTTATATTTCTCTTTATCAGCTTTAGCCACGAAAACCGGAAAATAGAATAGCAAGAAACATAATAAATCTGGAAAATAAATATCCAGTTAATTACTTCCTCGCCGGCAAGGTTTCAAATAGAACACACGCTTTGTTGCTGTAGTTAAATGTAGGTAACCGTCTTTTCAGTAATTTCAGCTTTTACCACAAAAATTGTTAACTAAACTGTATTTTTACACTTCGTTGAGTCGCTTGAACGCCTGAAAAATTATTGGTGTTTCAGTGCTTGAAACAGACCCAATAAGCAATTTGTTTGTTATCAATTGAAAGTTTGCGCGTTTGCACATAACAAAGCGCTTCTTTATATTTATGACAAAAATGTCAGAAGTTTTTAGCTGCTGTTTTCGAGAGTCGCGACAATGTCTGAAACTTTCAGGGTAAACACATGACGTAACAATTTGTTTAATTTTTTGGCAATTTAATTACATTAGAATTTCAGAATGGTTAAGACAGGATTATGTATTTACATAAAATCGAATAAAATTGTGAAATATTCTGCGGACCTTCTTCTGAAACTAATTTGAAAGTCAGATGCCAAAATACAGGAAATGTATTGCTGCGGTGGCAAGAAGAAGATTCTCGCAAGGGTTTAAGGAATTTGAGTGAAGAGAAAAAAGCATTAACATGTTTTGAAAATATTTGAGACGTCAGGACGGCATAAATCTTATGATAAATTTCGACGATTTCAAAGTTAACAATTCAAATGATTAAGTAGAAAATAAATTTCTTGATTGTCAGTTTCAACATTTGCGTGCGTTGTGGTAAATTTATTATTGTTTTTATGACTTTAATAATAAGCTATGAGCCGGAAGAAAGTTACTTTAAAAAAAATAAAATTTTTAGTTTTATGTAACAATAAAAATAAAGAAGAAATGTAATTATAACACGTCAGTCATGAACTCTCGGTAAGTTCTAATTTACAACAGCTTAATTAAAAGGAGTAATAAGACTCGCATGGTTTTTAGCGATAAGACGTTCGTTAAACCGCTAATAAAGATTGTAAATTGATAAGATTGTACAATAACATTTTTATTTTTTAAGCTAGCTTTAATTGTTGATAAAATTGTTGTTATCGGCTCAATGGTCTAGGGGTATGATTCTCGCTTTGGGTGCGAGAGGTCCCGGGTTCAAATCCCGGTTGAGCCCTTATTTTGAACCCAAAAACAAATTTTTGCTTAAGGAAAGTTCCAGTTTCTCGTCACTTGCTGAATAATAAATGCAGATAACGTGTGGAGAGTGCTTACCTATAGTTTTGCAATAAAACCGTTGAAGATTCAGACATATTGCGTTATGATGCATTGCACCGATAGAATATTGAACATTTATGAGACATTCCAGTGAATGACAAAAGAAAGTAGTCGTACTTTTTAGATTTAATGCTCGTAAAAGACAATATAAAATCAGTTACAGACAGCTTACATATAGATTTTTTTTTGAGAGAATAATTCTAATTTAGAAATTTTATTGATTAGAAACTAAATGTTAAAACAAGTCTAATCCAAAAGTATTTTTTTAATACATCTGCTATTTGAATAATTTAAAAAGCAAAGATATTGTAGATAAACAATTATTTAAAAAAAAAACTAAATCTGGTGGAAGCGCCGGGTTAGTAACGCAGAGAAAATTGATTAGAAAACTATCAGAACATTTCGTTAATCCAAAAATATTTTTTAATGGTTTTCTTATTTTAATTGGCAAAAACTAAAAATGCATCTGCTGTTTTAACAATTTAAAAAACAAAAATAATCAGTTAAATTAAAACTAAATTTGGTGGAGGCGCCGGGATACTAAATTATATTAGAATTATTGTACACAGATCTTTTAGCACAAAATAAAGACTAAATAAACAATTAAACATTAAACCTGTTTTTTTAATTTAGTTTTTAAAAGCAATTAGAAAACTGTTTTTGAGTTCAAAGACATTCCTTTTTTTAGTACGTGAATCCATTTCATTTTGTAAATATTTTGTTACAAAGGTACAATGCTTTGTATTCCGATATCAACACAACTTGATTTTAAATAAAAAATTAAATAAAACAAAATACACTAGTATTTAAATTTTACTTAGAGTGAAATGTTTTTTTATTATTTTAATTTCAACTGCCTCTAGCAAAATGAACAAATCAGCAATTTTGAAAATACCAGAAAACCCAATTATGTGTGTAAATAAAAAACAACAAATACATGTTAGTGATATGCATTTAATTAAATCTCAGCAAACACACTTCGGTTATTTGTATACACAGATAATTAAATTCAATCACAAACATGCACTCTGATACAGATAAATAAGGTCAATCAAGTCAAGCTGACTCGCCCTTCATCCTTCAAAATTTTTTACATTACTTTAATTATCTGTGCGGTCACTAAGTGATATCAGAAGGCAAGCAGCTAAAATTGACCAGAAACTTGCGATATCACAAGATTTGTGTCCCATTAAACCCTCCTCTGACACACCTGATAAACAAGTAAGTTGCTACACACACTAATAAACTTATTAAGTAAGGAAAATAAATCAATCCGTGTAAGTTTAGGGAAGTTAAGTAAGCTCTTTGCTGCAAGTGTTTCTAGAAACACAGCATCTAACAAGCCTAATTTACAATTATATTATAAACTAACTTTAGGCTAGAAAGCGGCCGACACAAAGCAAGAAACTGACAGTCAAACTTGGGTGTGGTTACAAAAACAGATCACGTAATTTGTGTCTGAACTAGGAAATAACAAGTGTTTACTTAAAAAAAACTTGAAATTATAACTAATAAAAAGCCATAAATAAACAGTCAGGTAATTAAGTTATTATTTGTAAATAGTTTTGAGATTAAAAATAGGGTTTAGATTTTTAGCATAATAATAAATTATAATTTTTCTAATAATATTTAATTTTTTAATAAGTTTAGATTACGTCACTATCAACTGCACTAAATATACTGTATTAGCAAGACCATCTACAGTAAAACCCCGATTATTCGGACCTAGTGGAACCGAGACATTTCTCAAATCTCGATAAACGAAAAACACGAATAATTCAAAATGTTTTTATTTTTTACATTTTAATAATTTATGTAGGTCACGGTATAAGTTTTATCGTATAAGAAACGTATTTATTGTTTTTCGAAATACTTTCTATTATACTCGATACACTTCCCCATAAGCAAGAACCAATTCTCAAACCAATGCTCTTATTTTTCTTTCTTAATGAAGTCACATAACTTTACTCATCTTCCGAAGCAAACTTACGTTTTTTTAATTGTGATTTTGCAATCGGAAAAAAATTAAACTCGCATGGTGCCAAGTCAGGACTATAAGGTGGATGTTCCAAAAGTCGGATTCCGGATTTTTGAAAAGTTTGTTGAGTTAGTTGAGCTCGATGCGCTTGAGCGTTTGTCGATATGTCGATTCCATAAGCACATAGAGGGTTTTGGTCTTAGATTTTTCAACGCTGTAAATAATTGTGGCAAACAAATTTTAATATACCAGCAAGCTCTAACTGTCTTTTGATTATCTAGTACAACGTTGGCCACTAAACACAATTTACAAAAAAAGACACGATCATGCTGCTTCTGACTGAACGTGATTTTTTCACTTGCACAGGCTTATCGTCATTTTCAAAGAGCCATTACTCTGCTTTGTGATTTAGTTTGTACATCAAAAAAATGCAATCAGCTCTCGTCACATGTAATGATATAATCTACAACACTGTGTTTTCCTGATTCGAAGTCTTTCAACATTTTTTTACACCTAGTTACTCTTGCGTTCTGTTGTGCGTAGGTCAACTTAGGAGGTACCCACAGCGTACAGAGTTTTCTAACATTTAAATGTTTGAGGTAATTCTTCCAATACTTCATTCGGATATCTTCAGGGTTTCTGCTAATTGCTTATAAGTGACTCATCTATCTTTAGTTATTGCTAATCTCACAAGTTTAATGTTATTTTCAGGTACGACATCTGTGGACCGACCTGAACAAAGATCGTCTTCTAAATTAAATAGCCCACCTTTAAAATTTAAAAATCAACTTTCGTTGGTTCTTAAAGACGGACAATTCTGACCAAATATTTGTTTATTTCCTCTTCACACTGTTTGGCATATAGTCCACGCCCAAAGTTATAGACAATAATAGCCTGGTAACCGAGAGTTGGAAACAACTCCATAGCAACTTATTCAAAAAATTACTGACTAAATTCTATAAATTGCCAACAACTTATATTTTGTACTTAGATTATACAAAGAAGTACTTTATAATAAAGTAACCAAATCACGGTCGCATTATGTTTAAGTACAGTACGACAAGACTTATGCCGTGCCCTACATATTTAGGTATAAATACTGCAAATTAGAGTTAAAATTACACCTGCATCTACAGTAAAACTCCTTTTAAGACACCTGGTCAGAAGCGAGATTCCGGCCGGTTATTTTTCACCAATCAATTTAATAATCCTATAAAAAAAACTGCTTTTTGTTCAAAGAAAAAACAAAACTTATAAAAAGTCTACCTTTTCTTTTTCAGTTTTCAAAAAATTTGCTCACGTAAATTCTAGAGAAAAGCTACAAAAAAACAACAAATAAAAACAAAAGCTCTTTATTTAATTGATTAAAGAAAGCACATCTAAACGTGGCGTCTCTTGTTTTTTCTCTCAGAAAAAGCCTATCAAATAATCACTCGCTAAGAAAAGGCCGGTTAATCTATGAACGGGTTAAGAATAGTTTCACTGTATGTACATTCTCTTACTTTTATTTTTTATATATAAAACGTGTTTTTTTTATTTTTTTCTGGTAAAAAAAAATATCAGAGTATTCTTGAAGTAGTTTTAGTATAAAAAAGGAAAATTTACTGTAAAAACTTGAGCTAAAAAATAAGTGCAAATAATTTGAAGACTTATTACACGCTCAAAAATTTGGTTAAAAAATCGACAACGAAAACATCAGTTAATCGGGGTTCCACTGTATTTACAGATTTAAATTTAAGCTTTATGTATTTATGCAAAGTGTACTAAAACAAGTGTGCCAAATTATTGCCCATTTACTGCCCATTAGTGCCCAAAAAACACAAAAATTAAAAAACATCCATCTTTGTGTTGACTGTTAAAATAATGATTATACTTAAAATAAATAAAAAATATTAACTAAAATTATACAGTTTAAAAAGTTATGTTATCAAATATTTTTTTAAACAATAACTACTTCAAATAAAGTTATATTTATTCAATAGTCTTAATTAATGAAAATGCAGAAATTTTTTATCAAAATTTACTGACAAAATGTCAAAGTGGTAGCTTTGTTTCTGAAATGTTAAAAATTGTTTTTATTCTCGTGATTTTTAAATCTCAAAATTTACTTCAGATGTTAAAAAAAATTAACCAAAAATTTATGTTTTAGTCAGAGACTCCGGCTTAAATAAAATAGAGGTTTTGTTAGAGTTTCGGTTCTAAATGAGTAAAATATACCGATACGTAACGGTTCCGGTTCTAAATAAATAAAAGAAATTCGATTCTGGTTCCGTAGTAAAAAAAGAAAAACAAAATACAGATTCCGGTTTCGATTCCACTTCCTGTTCTAGTCCAGTTATAGATAAGCAGCCAACAGATTTAATAATTGTAAGTAAATGCAGCCATTATTTTTGTTATAATCTGTGCAGGCACCTGCTGGCTGCACCTAAATAAAGTAACGGTTTTCTAATTATTTGGGTGCTAGATCATTAAAAGAAATTCGATTTTGGTTCTGAAGTCATAAAAAAATTTAATTAGAATATAGGTTTGAGTTTCGGTTCCAGTTCACAACAAAATATAGCTTTCAGTTCATTTTTTAGTTCAGTATCGGTCCGATCAAAATCACTAATTTCAGCCCATGTATTTAAAAAAAAATACTTTTCTTTTGTCCTTTATACTCCAGTTGACAACGTATCAACAATTTGGCATGCTTTTTTGAGACCCCTATGTATACTCATATTGAGGTTCTAATATAAATAAATAATTTATTTAAGCTTTTGTTCATATTCATTGTTTTCATCTTTTGTTTTACTAAAAATTAGATTTAAAAAAAATTGTATTTTTAAGCATATTTTTAGTTTTTATGCTTTTTTATGTTCACTTAGCTTAAATACAACGTTTTTCATTGTTTTTTACTTTCCGACAATTGAAATTTACAATATTTCAAACAAATTTCATATTTGACGATTTCTTTCATTAGTAACAAGAGTAAAATTCATTTGAAATATTGTAAATCTAAGTTGACAAAAAGTAAAAATCAATTAAAAAGCCCTATACTAAGCCTATTTTAATGCATATTTTTGTGTTTTTTTTTTGTGAAAGATTGTCCGAACTGTAGAGATTACTAATTTTGTAAAAATAGTAATTTTGCGACAGTGTGACAGTTGCAGCAACCACGACTAACTGCAACCGAATTTACTAATTCAAAATTTTGATATTTTTTGGTAAATTTATATGGTAAAAAATTCAAAAAACTAGTTTGAACTAGCTTTAAAAACCTGAAGGTTAAATTAGCCGAGATAGGCTTTTAAAACCGTTTCAGTGTTGTCGGCTAGTCAATTCTACCTCTCTTGTCCCTTCGAAAATCCCTCTTTAATCATCTTTATCTTTATTTCCACTGACATTTTCCTTGAGATTTACCACAAGAAGGGTTGAACCCACATTAAGCTTTTGTCAATTATTGATACCCACTGTTTTTCCACCAGTTTTTTATTCCCATAATTCATAATTCACTCATACAAGTCCTCGTTGATGATAACTCAGTTTTTCCCTTTGATGTTTTCCATTCGCAAACAAAACCAATAATCAGATTCAACAAACGAAAATAAATGAACTGAATCAAAATCCGTCACTCCTCATTACCACCTATCCTTTACCCACCTATAATCTCCCCACCTAATTACTAATTCAACCGACTCCTGAAAGCCGAATCTTTTTTCACTTGAACACATTTCACGCATTAAATTATTCAATAATCTCAAGCCAAACAATGCGATATTTTGACAGTTGGAGATGTGGCGCAGCTTTTCAGGATTTATTGCAACGCTTCACGAGGGCTTTACTTCGATATGGAGAATTTGTTACTCTATGTAAATTAAATTCGGAGCTGGCTGTAACGAGAATATTTTATTTCAATGGGTTTCAAGAGACGAAAGCTCTTTTAAAGATGTTGTTCGCGACTTTACACCTGTAGAATTGTGGCACCGATGCTATCTGACCTCTATTTTAGCTCACAATTGAATAAATTATGCGAGAGAGATAAAGTTGACAAAATTAATGACTCGAGAAAGAAAGAAAAGAAAAGAGGGTCAATATAACATGTGGATTTCAGACTTTTCCGGACATCTGTTTGAATGAAAAATTGTGGTTTGTTCTAGTCTTTGTTTTAGTTTGTTTAAGAATTACGCGAGAATTTTATGAAAAAATCTAATTATCTCAGCTGGAGATAATTAAAGAAAGCTGAAAAAATTACAACCTGAACGATTTAAAGCCCGAATAAATGAGCTTTTGAATGCCCTTATGCGTTTGTTAAAAAATACAAAAAGTCTTTTAATACAACCGTTAATTATAATGCCGCAACTGCTTTATAATAGCTGCAAAAGAGAATTTCAGAGACTTAAAAAGAAATAATTTTTGCGTTTTAATTTTTTTATCTATCCCATCTATAAAATTATTCAAATTACTTTTATCTAAAATTGATGTTGACATTGCATCACCTGCGACATTTGACTCTTAATACAAAATTCGATTTAGAAAAGGAGATATCTTAAATTATAATAAGATCACAAATCTAACTGAAGCGAATTCGAGTTCTCTAGATTCAAAGAGTTAGATTAATAACAAATAATTTATTTCCACTCTGTGTACTAATATAACAACAATAAATAACAACTCGTTACCTACACTTTACTCGCTTGTTTGGCTCTCACTAACTGACTGACTGACTATTCAATGTCTATTTTTTTATATAAGCGAACTATCTTCTAGAATGTATCCCGATGTTTCGTGACCTTTTTTTCTTAATTGGAAGTGATACCTAATCCTTTGCGATCAGTCCATAAACAGATTTATTAATGATTTCGCAGGATTTCACGCCTCAGTGTGCTTCCGGCGCTATTTCCTTCTAATATTTTGTCAGGTTGTTTTCCAGAACTCTCTTTCTCTTATTATTTTAAATAGTTCGTAACACTATTGTTTATAGTTAGGTAATTAAAAAAACAATAACTATAGTTTTATAAACCTCACACATCTTATTTACGCCACTGCGTTTTGATAGTTGCAAAAGAAGTGATACTTTTATCTCTAATAGTTTAACCTCTTGAGAGACTTAAAGATGAGAAAACGTTTAACAACCCTTGGCAAATTCTCATATGAAGCCTTGTTTAACTTTCTCATATTAAGTGTCTCTAGGGTCTAAATTATTTGAGATAAAAATATTGTCTTAAACAGTTTGTTATACAAAATTTAATTCTCTAAATTTTTTTTCTACAATAACTGTCTATCTTTAACCGTTCGTGTATTAATCATATAATTTTAAACTTTAGATATTTTTTTAAATATGTTTCAAATACAAATTGTTTTTAATACAAATAGTAGTTTAGTTCTGTACATTACAGTGTATTAGGTACCTAATTGATTTTGAAGCTTTTTCAATCAAAAATTTCTTTTTTACTTTATATTTATGTCCATGTTTGTGACGTCACAACGAGTGTAACTGAGCAGGATTCAGGCTTGTACTACAGTAAGTTTTGCCTAAATTCTTTGCTATCTTTAAGGTATTTCAAGAATATTTAAAAGTGAGTAAAAAAATTAGTTTTAAGCTGCCAAAAAAAAACAGAATTTTTATTGTAACAAACATACTCAAAAAATTAAAAATCAAAATAATTGTGCCAAAAAAATTAAAAAACAAAGTTAGAAAAAAACGAAGCTATAAAGAACAATGAAACATCCAAAAAAAATTTTAAGTTCAATCCAACTTTAATCTATTAAAAAAAAATTTTTTGACTTTTTTACTTTGTAACAGTAAGATGTAAGCATATTTGACATAAAAGTCTTAATTTTGACAGTTTTTGTATCAAAGGTCTACAAAAGCGTAGTTTCTGCCCTCAAAAGTAGTCATTTCTAGTAGATTATCTCTTTAAAGTAGGTGAAAAATATTTTTTGTATAGAAATATGCTTGTTGTCTTATTGGCAGTATTAATCAATTCTGGTGAGTTAAAGTTAATTTTTCAAAAGTTATTTTATAAGACACTAGCTAGAAAATTCAAAGATACCTACTAAATCTTTAAGTAAATATAGATTTTTTCTAAAATAGCTTGCCATAAATCAGTGAAAAATTATAGTAATAACGTCATTGGTTTTAAATTTGGCAAATCGATTTAATTCAAAAAATTTAAATTTAAAACTGGGTTATCTGACCCTGGTATTAATTTTCAAATTCCAATTAGTGTGCAAACCTTGTAATTTTCCCTCATTTTCAAATTAATTTACTACCACTTAACGCGTCTTTTATACCTCCTCCCCTAACTTGTAATCTCACCTGAAAATAGTTATTAGCATAAATAAATTTCGGTCAAAAACAAGTAAAACAAAGTGTTGTTAAGCGTCCCCACGAAAGTGAGTCCATAGCCGTAGGCTAGTTAGTTATCACAGTGGAGCATTTAATACCAGCGCAGCGGGCGTCGCGACGTCTCTCACTGGAATACCCTGCATTATCGTGCCGCTTCTACTGTTTGTGCAATGCGGCACAACATAAAAGGTAAGCTTAATTAGCTTTCATCTCTTTTCAGCAACCGCTTCAGGGAATTTTATAACGTATTGCCAGTCCTTGTGTAAAATAAATCAAACTGGGGTCTAAGTGAAAGAAAATAACAAGTACGGTTCTGATAATCAGGAAATCGCAGGATTTTTGTATTCGGAAGAAGTCGGAGAAAAGTGTTGAACAAATAAAAAGAACGCGACGGGAATTTTGACCGAAAAGCTGTTTCAATTGAGTGGCTTGATCGTAATTTAATTAATTACAACGCAAAAATTATGTAATTAAATTTCAAAGCTGCAGATGTAGCAAGTGAGTGCGTCAAAAGTAATTTTGTGCTTATTTCAAAACAGGATTTGATGGAAACAATTTGATTTTCTGCTTCAAATCAGAATTTTGCCGGACTGCGGGCATTTCGTAATGATTTTGACGGACATAATTTCAATTTTAGTCTGATTTGATTTACAAATTATGTAGAATTGTAAACACACAACAGCTACCGAAATAAATCCAATATACTGAAACAGAGTAATAGTATATTAAGTACCAATAACGGTAAGAATAAGAAACGCGTTTTTTAATGCGATACGGCACCTGTAATTCAGATAAAAATTAATCGAGATATTTTTTCGAAATAATAGAAACGTTTGGTCTAGTAATGTTTATAGAATGTTAAAAAAATAGTTTTTGTTACAGTTTTTTATTACAGTGACTTTTTGATTGCAATTCTGATTGCTAAATGACGTACTTTTAAGCACTAGTAAGTACTCAAAAATAAAAAATATATTTTTTATTTTATTTATTTATTATAAGCATAAAAATTACAATTACTTAAGTGACTAAATTGGACATTCGAAGATTTCAGATTTCTTTCCTAAACTTCAATACAAGTGGAAACAGAACTTGTAGACGCCACTTCAGATTTGTCATTTTCCTCATAGATTCTTCTTTTCCCATAATTTTCATTGAAAATGCATCTTTGCTTTCAACAGAGTTTTCTATGTAACTGTCCGCAGCAGAACTCGATCGCCATCCTCCATGTCTTTTGAGTAATGTAATATCTGCTTCTGAATCTGCTAAGAGTGTTACTGAACGGCAAAAGCAGTGCCCGGTATATTCTTTTGTATTTTAAAGACCGAGATATTTTGCAATTTTTTTAGACATACTTCCAATAGTATTTATACCAACGGGTAGCGCACAGCATCCGGAATTCGTATAAGTTAAGAAGAATCTCTGATGTTCAGTATGAGGAGGTCGAAGCTGTGCGTATTTGCGGAAAATTTCTAAGAAACTAATTTCATCTACAAATCCTTCAGTTATTGTAAACATTCGTGAAATTTTTGTTTTGGTGTTCGGTATCTTCACTTTAATAAAACTTATACAATCTTCTATATCTTCCACCTTCAAAAACGTAATTTCTTCTCTGCGTAACGCGCAAAAAATCCTAGTAATTAGCACATCTTTTGCCAATAAATAGTCTTTGTCATCAGCTGTTTTTATAAAACGTTCTCTCTCTTGCTTGATGAATATTTTGGATTTTTAGCTCTATACCCACTAGCATTTTTTTAGAAATGCAATTATATATAAATAATAATATATCATGGTTCTTAGCATTGAGTAGGTACTCCATAAAGTAGATGGCTTATACATAAAAAATAATTTCAAAAAATAGGCAAAAAGTACCTTTCCTTCAATACTTGTTACATTTTTTTCTTCACACCAACTACCAAATTTCCTGTATGTTTTTTTCTAAATTTTCTTACATTTTTCAGGCACTAGCGTGGCTAGTGCAGCTTCCGAAGCATTTTCAATGTCGGAATCAAATTCATAATCGCTCATTTATGTGTCCTTTATCACAAAACTTAAACACAGAACCCAAGTTGACGGTCTGTAATTTTATAAAAACAGTAAACAACAAAATTTACATCTATAGCAAGCTGCCGTCTGCCTACTGTGCAATGTGAATGTTCGATTAAGAAAAAAATCTGTCGTAAAACGCTATAACAAAAAATCTTGAATGCAATACGTAGCAAAATCGATGTCTCTCGATGCCTCGAGATTCACGTCGCGTGCTTAAAAGACTCTCTTTTTGCAACTTATTGCATTAATAGCTATTAAAATATTAAACTAACACATAACTTTTTTGTTAAAAACAAGGCTTCAGTATTACACATCCAGATCTGTTATTTATTTACCAAAAAAAATTCTGTTTTGGTATTGTAGATTAGACACTTTTTTATATTGTCTTATCATCCTGATTTTTATTATTAACTTTAAACTTTTTATAAAAAAAAGCTTTGAAGTCAGTTTCTGTTTAACTGTAACTCCAAAGCCTCTACTGTACCGCCTAAAAGTACTATTTTTTAACATTATGTATAAATAGACGTGACAAATAACAACAGTAAGACTTAGTAATATCTCTGACTAGAATACTAAGATCGTAAAGCAAATAAATGTCCTTAATTTTGCCAACATACCTCCTAAAACAAGAATTATGGATAGTGCTAGTTGATGTATCTCATACTCGTATATGTACCTAGTTGAAATTAATTAACTTACCCAAGTAACTATACCACATATTAATCAAATTACAGAACAATCGCTTCGAGAGCGAAATTATACAAGGATACAAACACAATTTCAAAGTAAAAAACTCTTGCATAGAAAAATATTATTTTATGCAAATTATATTTTCAGAAACGTTCTTTTCCGGAATAAGATTTTTTCCCAATAAATTATTTACATTTTTCTGATTTTCTACCTCTCTGAAAAAATGAGAGCGTGGGCAAGCCCGATGATAATTCCCTGAAAAGTATAAAAATGAGCGTAATCTACAAGATTGCCTAAAAAAGAAGGTCAGGTCGTGTAATTTGCACGGTAAGAAAATTTACAATTTAGTCCTCGGTCCTATTTTCTAGAACCAAGAGAGAGGCCGATGATGACGTCCATTACTTTTTTTGCCTTCTCTCCGCCAATTAATTACATAAAATGTAGGCCACCAAAATAAAAATATCAACGGAAATTATATATTTTTGAGGATACCTGAAATACACTTTCGTCATGGCCAATTTTTAATATTTTGAAATGACAGAATTGATTAATTCGCGCGTGCTCTAAAAATAACTAATAATTCCTCTCGTGTTCTGGAAGGAAACACGTTACAATATTCCGGTAGTTTTACAAGTATATTTTGCGATTACAGCCCAATTTGCGTTTAAGTTCCAGCCAAACACACTAATTTATACATGAAATTTGAAACAGAGTTGGAGAAGAGCCTTTTTCTGTAAAGTGCGTATGTTCTAAAGACGGTTGTTGAATATTTGAAGTTGTATTCGTGCAGAATTAGAACGCGCGCTCCTGTATGAACGCACCGGAAGGAAATGCCTCCGGGATACGCGATATAACAGGAGGTCGTACACGGTACCTATGTATTATACTCTCAACTGGATAGATCAATTAGGCAGATGTTAGTTTAGGAACATACCTAATGCCATGTTGGGATTGGTCGCGAATCTTAAGAAATCAACAATAAACTGATTTTATCGATTTTCTACCAATTAAATATTTGTTTTAGAAAGCAGAGGTTTTTAAAGTAAACAAAAACTTGATTCATTGAAACTATTATTCCTGAAATCAATTTGCTTTGCGAGTATTTCACATTGCTGGGTTTTAAATTTTTTATTTACGGTAATTAGGCAGAACATTATTTTTTAATCGACTGAAAATCTGAAAAAGCTACAAGAAAAATTGAACTAAATTCTTGTTAAAAAAAATGTACGCACCAAAATAACACTGTTCATTTTACGCTGTGACTTTGCTTTATTTACTGAATAATTAAAAAATTTTGTTCTAGTAACAGAAGACCGAAAAAAACGAGAACAAAGTAGTTTTGTAAGGCAATATATTTTATTCTATTTGCAAAGGTAATGACCGATGAGAGTAGGCTCACCATATTGGTGTTAGCTGATTTCCGCGGTTTTTCAATTTACTTTTACTCAAAAGCGGTGCGTTTTATAAAAAAATTGTAAGAAACAAAAAAGTTTCCAAATTAAATTTTCTTAAATAAACCACACTTCAGTTGCTTAGAGATCGGCTCGTGATAACTGCCGACTCTTGCTAAGTCGAACTGCCTAGTCAAAAAAACTACTGCTTGTTTCTACAGAACCAAGGTTCTTTTTAGTAGGTTTTGTCTATTTCCGTTGCGTATCAAAGCACAACGAAGCATATCTCTAACGAGATTACACGCTCATTAATTTGTTCATAATCCTAATATAAATCAGATATTCTACACAAATTTTAGTAAAAATTTTAAAATGATTTAAAACTTTTTGGAACATTAAACAATAAATACTACAAACAACTTTAAACAGATAAGAAGCATCTTAAAAAAAAAATTTAACCGCAAAATTAACAGTACCTAGAGTATCATAATTAAGATATTTTACTGTACTAGGATAACGGTAGTTAAATTAATGACAAATAATTTTGAAACGACCTGTACCTACTTACTTTAATAAAGCTCAATTTTTTAAAATAAATTATTTTAAGTAACAAAGTGTTTTTGCTTATTTTTTAAAATGTAGAAATGTAAAATTAATTTTTTAGACTTTCTATATGACAATGTAAATTTCCACTTTCTTCAAAAGTAGCTGTTAAACAACTGAAATTAAATAATCATTGTTGTAGTTCTATAAGTACTTTAAAGAAATATGTTTTAGAAAAACATAATTAAATCACTAAAACCATGAATTCCGAACAATTCGTGAAAAAATTAAATTTTACCTAAACATTATTTTGCCTTCTAATTCTGGATATGTCCAGACATATAGTCATCCTAAATAAGGGTGCTACTATCACAACAAGTATGGCAGACAAAAAATATATAAATATATATATGTTTAAAACCCTTCATAAAGGGTTTTCGTTAGAATCGTAAATTTAAAAAAACACTCGTATTTCTCACCTCTTTCTACTTTCTTATTCGAAAAAAATATTGTGAAAATTGTTTCCCAGATGTTTTATTATTTTCGGACTTCCTTTATCGAGCTAGAAAGACAGAAGCTGAAATTACAATTTAATTTTGAAGACAAATCCAAAAATATCAACAGTAATCTCACACGCTTTTTAAACTTTATCTCGTTAAGATTGGCTACTTTATAAATGCTCCGATTATTAATTAGTCTATTAAACGAGAGATCAAAAACTTCTGAAAATGTTAATCCAACGTACCTATTATCAAATTGTTTTGTGTATTCAAATAGTTTTGAAACTATTATAGTATTCCCTGTTACTTTACTGTTCAAAATTTAATAAACTGAATATCGGTAGTCATAAAGTTTCTGTTTGTTCATGCTTTATCAACCCTATGATCTTTAGTACGGCATAAGTTTTACTATAAAACATGTCGAAATAGACAGAAATACAAATACAAGCGCCCTCAATGCACTTGAAACTGTTATTACTGTATTTATAGTTTTCCGCTGTAAATTATCGCGCTTTAAAACGGAAAGCGAAGTATTCCGATAGACTAGCGTTAATAATAGCTTATAAGCCAATTTCAAGTTGAGATAATATCTGTAGCATCGTTTTCGTAAAAAATTTAAGAAAATCGAGTTAATTGGTCGTTGCCACAAAAATGTATTAAAACTTACGATTTTACCGGTATTATCCCAACTTGAAATTAGCCCATTAACATCTATTTTAAGACTGTTAGTATGCTGGTACTATTATAACGGTGCAAAGCAAATTTCTGGTAAAAATTTCAAAAGATACAAAGATAAATTGTCAGCATCGCATTTTGAACACGTTTCTGAAGCAAACTCGAGCATATTTTAAAGTGATGCGATGTGAAGCAACTTTTAAGTTACCGTTGATTTTTACTGGATTACCGAAAAAACTACGCCAAATTGTTAGAGTCTCTTTAAACAGAAAGTAAAAATTTATTAACAAACTGATTTTTTTTCTGTAAAGTTTTTAAAGTCTAAATTCAGTTTTTACCGGAATTTAATTGCAAAACTTGTCTAACTGTAACTGAGGCCCGGTTAAAAGATTCTCTTTCAAAATTGTAAGGTTGTTCCCTGTTTAAAAAAATCTGGCAAACAAAACAGTTAATGGCCGAGTTTCTTAAACGAAACCAGTTCTAGATTTTGTTGAAGTCAGCAAAACATTGTCAAATAAAAGCATGAAAAATCAACAGACAAAAAGAGTGATTAATAGTTGGCATTAGTGTGATGCTTTGTGGTAGCGCATGGTAAAGTGACCAGATAAATAGTCTTAAAAACAAACTAAAACAAAAAATAATGACATGCAAGACAAAAATACTACCAGAAATTATAGGAGTAGTCAGATGGAGGAAAGTAAAAAATTAAAATAGAACAACAAAATCTAAAGTTGTTGGGACACATAATAAGAATAAAAGAAGATATAACAGCTACAATAAAAAAAGAGAAAGAGCAAAAACCGATTGAATAAAGATGTTGCAAAATTGCTAGAAAAATGAATTAGTCAGAATATAATTAAACAGTCATAAATGGTTAAAAGTCATCTCAGCTATAGTAGAAGACGTTGTGAGTGAGTAATCGTTAAAAAGTAACGTATCAAGACTGCAAAATTGGATTCTGATAAGATCTGCGATTAACGCTCCTGCCATAAACTGTTATCGGCAAAGAGTGTCTTATTACCTCCAGAAATCGATCTATCACGCCCTCTTTATAATTTCCAGAAAATACGACTTAATCTAAATAATTTGTATTCCGAGACAAAGCCCAACTAACCAAAAACAAATCTTGTGAAGGTAAAAACTTTTCAATAGAGCTTAGAGACGTGATTTTATTAAAACCAAAATGGAAATTAAATACACTCCAAATCACATGCAGTGACTGTAATAAATTTCAGTATTGTCATGGTCAAATATTTAATTTCAAGAGTCAATTCAAATTTAGTTCAAATCAAGTCCTGGAGAAAAGTGGGACTACCTTGTTAGTCTCCCAATTTTCGTCTATTACAAGCTTTCGCAAATTTCTTCGTCGAATTAAAACACTTATTTGTACAGACATGATCTGTATCTATATTTAGACCATTCCCACGGTTAACGGTCGCTTGTCACAATCGTAAACCAGAGGAAACGTAATTATAGAAGTGGTAGTTCTATTTACGCCACTACTGGCATTGCTTCCGACCAGATTACGCACAAACGTGATCAAAATATCAAAATAAATTCGAATGATTCATAAAATTTATAAACTGGAGGTAATAAAGAACGTAAGTGTGATTTTATGTAAAGATGGCTATAAAAGATGTTAATATTGTACAGTCGGAACTGTATTTCGATTTCTGTTCAATTTTCTCAAAGTGAATGTCATTTCCGATGGGCTGTCTCGTAGAAAATAAATTCTATTAGCACGCCCTTGTCATTTTATAAACGGATAACCAATCTGATCCATTTATAAATTGTCTTGGACGCGCATTAGCAAATTTAGAAGGACTTGTTCGTGTTTTTCTCTGCGGTTTCTAAACGAGAAAGTTGGGCAAAACGGGAAAACTTTACACGATGAGAACAACACGCTTTTCTATTTAGACGATTGCCTTCAAATACAGCCTCGTTTACGATTCCTTCAGAGAAATAGAAGAGATGGTATACTGCTTTTATTTCAACAAATTCAATTATCGTATTTGTATAAAAAAATTAAAAGTGAAAGTGCAAAAAACTATTTTAAGAATAAACAATTCTCAGAGATCAATAATTGTTCACAGTTTTGTCATGCTGACAATTGAGTGCAGTGATTTGTCCTGAAACACCATCCGTAGATAATTCAGCAGCTGAAAATGATGATAAACGCCTGAAATTAATTACAACATTTTGTTGGCCTGTGTTTAAAACGAGGAGTTTATTGTGTACTGCAGTGTCATTCCGTAAAAAAGTTTTTAAGTTAATTAAAATTTCAAGTATAAAAAAATAATCATGTTATTTTGGAGAGAAGAACAGGTAGCTATATCATACACCTTACCTATATCGATCACTAATTAAAAATTCAACAACTAATCACAAGTTTCTGTTGGCGAGGTGATGTTTATATTACGGGTAATGGAAGTTTCATATTTAATAAATTTGATTCATAAAATCTTGTTTTCGTTGAAAAAAAAATAGTGTTACAAGTTGAAACATTTTACTAGTTAGCTGTTATTATCAAATATATTTGAATACATGCAAAAAATAATATTTCTAATACTTTTCTCTTTCTTCTGAATTTTAAAAACGTCAACCTCTGAAACCAATCAACTCACTCAGCAGCATCAATTTCTTCAGAAATACTGTACCTACAGTTGATTATCTAGATCTTGACCGTTCATTATAGTTCTGTAATAATGTTTTTCTATCGTTTTTCACATTAGATTTTGGTGTGTTTCTTAAACATTGCACGAAACAACTCGAAAAAAATAAGCATATAGACAAGTTCCATTGTAGAATAGATGAAAAGAGTAAGATGCAACCTCAGACAACCTCTGACAGAGTGTTGTTTCTATTTCAAGTCGATATTTTCGTCTAACCTACGTGTTTTCTTCTACTGATGATTCCAGCACTGATTCTGAAGACCCAGAAAATGCTCACGACAAAAGAGCTTCTCAAATATAAATAAAGAAATTAGAGATCAATCGTGTCAAAATTTTAAATTGTTTAAAAATAAATTTGGGCTCAAAATCCACATCTCTTAATGCCATTCTAAAAATTTTGAAAAAGGACACGCAAAGTAATTTACAATCCTTTAAAGACAAAATCTCAAAACTAAAATGTAGTACAGTGGTTTTGAAAAATTTTCAGGTTTACCAGGAATTATAGTAACACAAAAATTAAGTTCCACAATCCATATGTATCCACAAAAAGCGTAGAATCTTAAAAAAAACTTTTATTATTCTCCTATCGTGTTCTTCATATTTTTTTAGAAAATCTCACCCAAAAAAACTTTCTTACTGCGAAAGTAAAGAATATCGTCAACTTATACCAAACTCTAAAGCTTACTACTAAAACATTCAACCACATTAAACCATTCTCAAAAATTGTAGAAACTAAACTGAGAGATGGAAATATAAAAGAAATAATTATGATTTTTACTTCCTCAAGTTCTCTAACTTTCATAGTTAACGAAGAAGAAGTCTGTAAGTAAAGCAGAGCAACAATTATTGTCCCATATTACCAGTCTTTGTGACTTCATGTTGCATAGTAAACGGAAAAATTAGTCTTTTTTGCATAGAGAATCTTTATTTGTCTTATCCAAAAAGATGATGACATTTGTCTTATTGCTGTTAGTTGTACCTTTCGTCGTTTAGTTTCAAAACTAGGTTGTCGATTTACTTCAGAGAAGCTTGCTAATTTCTTAAAATCTTTGCAGCTTAGAGTTTTTAGTAAAAGTAGCTGAAAGCTGCAGTTTATGCTATTAGAACATATTTTGCTAAAAACTCAGGTTTTAAAATAGTGATACTCAAAGTCGACTTTGAAAATGCTTTTAACACAGTTAAAAGAAATGTGCTTCTGCAAAATGCCAAGAATTTAATTTTTGAATATTTTTTTTTCTATTATCAATGTTTTATTTGTCTTTCAAAATTATTCTACAAAAAACATAAGATTTCTACCCTAGTTGGTTGCCAATAAGAAGATCCGCTTGATCCAGCAATTTTCAGTTTTTCGATTTAGCTGGTCATTAACAAACTGACCTCTAAATTCAACATTTGATTTTTAGATGAGAACACTCTTGCTGGTTCTTTTGATAAAATTTTGACAAACTTTCAAACACTCCTCAATAAATTTAAACCTTTTGAATTTTTATTCAATTTTTCTAAATGTAAACTTAGGTTTTCTAAAACCTATTCTAATGAAACTGTCCCTATCCCTAATATTTTAATCCCTATCCCTTGATATTAATTTTTTTCACTTTAGAAATTTGCATCTTCTTGGTTCTCCAATAAATAAAAATGCATTTCTCTTTTTCGCCACTGGGCTTCTAAAAAATATTTGTTTTTATTAGTAAAACTCTAGAAATAAATCTCCATATGACTTTCTTACTTCTTCTTCAGAATTGCTTATAGACGCCCAAATTTAATTATTATTTGAGATCATATCTATTCTGGAGACACAAAAACATTTGCAAAACACTTGATAAAAAGAAAACCACACAATAAAAACTCTTAAATGTTTGGTTTTATAAGCAAAACGTTTTTCTACACCTGTAAATCTAAAACTTTAACGTAGTTAGGATATTTTGGCAATAAGAAAAAAATTTAGTGCTTTGTTAGAATCCTCACAACTCTGACAACGAGCAACTTTATTAACTGCTTTTCAACACGAATTTGGTGCATGGTTAGAAGCTTTACCCTCTCAACAACTTAATACATTTTTCAACAAACATGGACTACAAATATCAGTTTTCTTACACATTTCTTCTAAAATTTCTCAGTCTTATTTTTGTGTTTGTAACACAATTGTCGATCGCTTAAATCGCCTCAATTTATTTTGTAATAAAAGCATTAAAAGATTTACTTGGCACGATAAAATAAATATGATCTTAAGGCGTGCGCTTTCACCGTCCACCTTTAAATCAGCTGACATGTAAGAAGTACTTTGTTTATAAAGATGCGCCAAAATAGACCTGTCAGTATGACCATTACGCTTTAGAAAAATGGTCGTTCTTTGGTATGGAATGTCATTTCTCGTCACGCAACGCATTTTCAAGAAAGCTATTCCAATAGCTGCTGCTTCTGTGGAGTCGCTTTTGGTGAAGAAATCTTTGGCACATAAAGAATGTAAGTCAAAGCACTTGTGAAAACCTTGAGTAACCTTTTACGACTAAAAGCAGGTGCAAAAAATGTCAAGAAATTTTTAACACAAAATCTTAATCTGGAAGTTCAACGGATAAATGCTAAAGTGTGCTTGAATCGGCTATACCCGGATCACTTTTGTAATATTAAACAACAGTGCATCAACCCAAAATTTTGGCTTTGTGAATTGTTATATGACAACGTCAACGTGACATTGTCATATAACATGACCTACATTTTGAAAGCCCGATTTTGAGGTAAAATACAATTCACGAAGCCATAATTTTGGGTTGATGCGCTGTTGCTTAATATTACAAAAGTGATTCCGGTATAATAAAAAAACTGGTCTTAAAAAATTATTATAAATTTTGTTAAATTTATTATACCTTTAATGTATTAATTGTTTAACCAATATAAATTATAGTATTCGTCTCTATAAGACTATGACAAAAAAATTTACAATTCTTTACTATTAAAAAAAAAAACATTTTGAAAACTTTTGAAGTACTGTATTTCAAGTTAAAATTCTTAAAATACTTAGTTTTTAAATTTATTTTTTAAAATGTTCTTATTTACACTATTACATCTCAATAAAAACTCGAAATTGCTAAACGTTTTAATGCTAGTAACAGTATTGCAAAAAGCAAATAGCTTTACAAATTTGCATTTAGTGACGTCGCAAAAAAACGAGTTTACCGTATTGTATGTAATGTATCCAGTGGGAGTTGCGGTATTTTGGTTTTATTTAACAAAGCGCCAACCATCTATAATCAATAAGAAAGTTTTTGAGTAAATTTGCCTTTGACATGCGGTAGAAACGGTTTACCAAAATCCGGAAATAATTTGTAAATTCCACATAATGAACTTCGACCAACTCTCCGGGAATATAATTTTAACACTCCGGTTTTGAGTCAATTATTAGCCGGTTTTGCATCAGTATAAATTTGCCAACGGCGAATATAAATTTGAAATGTGAAACGGAAATCGAGTCCGCTTATTCCCAAGACAAACCTTATTATAAGCAAAATTTCATCTTAATTCAAAAGCTCTATAAACAAACTTTTAAGATCCGTGAGAAAGTGACGTTTGCTATTTCTGGATTAAAATTCAACAATGAATTGTTTACACGACATTAAACAGGCTTTTATGCATTTTACCCTGCAATAATATTTTAATGGTGCATTTTTCTGTTATCGTATTTTCGCCACAAGTTGCAAAAATCCGCTAATCGATTTTGAAATTAGAGGGATAATAAATAAAAATTTCGCTTTAAAATGAGATTAATATTTGCCCGTGATTTATGTAGTCAATATACGTATGCCTTTCTTCTTCTTACAAGCGACGAGATGATTTTTCTCGCTTTAATGCATTAGAGGAGGAGCACATTAAAGCGTATTGATCTGACTTTAAAATTATCACAAATCACTTAAATATCTAAATATTGATTTAGAGAAAATTTGCTCCATTCTTTGCTTTTATAAATAAATTCTTAATCCGTTTGTAAGAGAGCGGAGATTAAAAATAAACTCTTTTAAGCTTTTATTATCCTTTTTAAAGCTCAAAGATTGCTTACACAAAATAATCGCTCAAAACCGTTGATAGGCGTTCAGCGACATTAACTGTAAGAATTGTCACGCAATCACGTGTGCCAAAATAAAAGCTTTCGATGGTGTTTATTTATTTATTAAATAGTTCAGTGCATGCAATACAGCAAACGATCATTTCCCTGCCGATAAATTGACTCTCCACTTTCCAAAGACACCGACAATTTTCAAACTTGTAAACAATCCAGTAAAAGTCTCTTTACAAAATCGAATATGGTAAAATTACATTCGTGCACAGTCGAGAATTTTTTATGATCAGTATAAAGATGAAGGTCAGTTTAGTAGTGTTTTGGGGTTAAATACCCCATAGCAACGTTTCAGTTTTGTGCTCAGAGAAACTCAAAATCTGTCACCTCCTGAAAATAATTGGCACGTAATTTATTTTATTGATGTTTGTGGTAGAGACTGAATTATTGAAAAACGTAAAATTCGATCTATTTGAAATGTGTTACACCCACTGGAATTGAGTGGTTTATTGGCTACTTGTAGGTAACTAATTTTCTGAGTGATAAATTAGCAATTTCAATTCGAGTCAACAGTACGTGATTGTGCATTTGTTGGAGTTTCTAATGAGTGGGAATTCGAAGACGATGTGCCAAATGAGAAGAAGGGAAACGACTTGATGGAGTATTTCAAAGAGAAATTATTTTATCTAACTTACATGCTTCGTTTGCGCTCTCTTGTCTTGTTAACATTGATTAATTACAAGTGCAGCTCTAATTAATTGTAATTTGTTGTTTCATATCACTGCTAAATGACAAAAAACACTAGATATTAGCAGAGATAGAGAAAAATTAAATGTCAAGTTAAAAATCTCGATTACTACAGTTAGACACATTAAAACTAATATTAAAGCTTAATTTATTTTAATTAAATGGTGGCGAGAATTGCTAATGTCTGTACGCCTGGCCTACAAAATTTTTAAATAATATTTATCCACAATTACCTTATAATTGAAGTTTTATTCACACTTACGAACCGTATAAAGTAACACTTTATCCACTAGTGGAATAATGAAAAAATACAATCTTAAATCAATCGCATTCTATTTATTATTAGTATTGACATTAACATTTACATTAATAGACATTTCGTTTTCTGTTTTATCATATTTCACTTCGTTTTCATTAATAAGAAGCTTGTAGTTGTTATCGGTTCCACAACAAATAGTAGTTGTAGGAAGAATGGACGTCTCTTCTAGTAAGCAACGACTAGTACCAGGAGAATTTTGGATTTTCTTTGCGATATCAAGCTTATTAGATACAGAATCTTCGATATAAGTTTCTGCTATGGCAGAGCTCCTCCACCCACCATGTCGTTTAATTGTTGTAGTATTAGCACCTCCATTGACAAGTAAAGTTGTTAAAGTGCGCCTCATACAATGGCCGGTATAAGCTTCTGTGTTCGCCAGATTCAAAAACGAAGCAACTTTAGAAGGAACTTTCGATAAAGTGTTAATTCCAACAGGTTGCGATGTACATTTTTAATTAGCGTATCGTCAAAAAAGTCTCTCAATGGATAACTTCTTCGGACGTAAAGACATAAATACACTTCTCCACAGTGTTGATAAAGAATCCTTCTTCTATAATTGTGAATTTTTGTGAAACGCCTGTTTTGGTATCTGGTATCGAAACAATCAGATATGCGCCCCTGTCTTCTACATCACTGATTTTCAAATTTGTCAGCTCACAGCATCGACAGCCACCAGACAAAATTTCTTATCTACAGTGTCCATGTAATGACGGAGATTACCTTGATCATCAAATATTTTTTATCGCAAAAACTCTTCCACGTGTGCTCTTTCCAATACTGCAGCTTTCTTTAGCCTGTATCCTCTTGACTGCTTCTTCAGATAGGCCATAAGCTTATTATATTTTCCAATGTCTATGTTTTTATAGACCTTTATAGCGGCCTTCAGCATGGAGTACATCAACCAGATGGATGAAATTGCATACTTCTTCTTCAAATTTAAGAAATACGATATCAGAACTTCCTCATTTATTGTCTTTACCCCCAGTTCTTCTTTCCATTCATTAAATTCTGAAAATACTTTTTCATAATGTTCCCTGGACTTCGCAGGCAATAACTGGCGAGTCGCATCTTCAGCTTCCTCAAGATTTGTCTCAGGAACAGTATCACTTTCTTCCATTTTCACCAACTTGCACAGCGTTTTGTACAAATAGAGTCGATAAACAATCGAAACTAAATAGCAACGATTCAACACCTCCCATGTTTTTTAGTTAATTTGAATGATTTTTGAGGTGAAATCTGCTGTCAGTGTGTAATGTCAAATCATTTTTTGATAACATGAGATAAAATTTTGGAGATTCTGATTTTAAATCGCTGTAATTGTGGATAAAACGTTATATTGGATTCGTGTTTTAGTCGCGTTTTATCCACTTAAGGATATTAAACGCTCGACTGCGTCTCGCGCTTAAACATTCTTGCGTGGATAAAACGCTGTTTAAAACACTTATACAATAAATAACTATTATACATCTTTTTCAATAATTTATAACCATTTTTCTATGGAAAGAAATAAGTCATTTAAGACACATTTTAGAAGAATGTATAGTTATATAAAAAGCGAAGTCATTAACCGGGCAGTTAGTCAGTTAGTGAGAACCAGACAAGTAAAGTGAGCAATATTCTCAGAAGCAAAGTAATTGAATTAAATCGTAGACAACATTAGTGTTATATTTATTTATCAGAGTAGAGTAGAAATAAATAATTCGTTATTAATAAAACTCATTGAATCGAACAAGCCTTGAATTCGCACAAACATTGCAATATATACAATGTATATTATATATTATACATAAATAAATAATACAAAACCCAAAAATAATATAAATTCGAATTTGAAGCACAATGTAATCTTCTTAACTGTAATCACTCTCCGATAATTTCTATTACATTGCGATAGATTTCCAGGCTAAACCCTGAAAGTTGAATTGAAATTCTGCTAATACTTTTAACTGAAATGTTCAAATACAATATCGGTTTATTTCAGTAATTATTTTGAGCTTTTGCGAATTAATTCAATGTGACCTATTTGAATATTTAAACATTGCTTACATCCCATAGAGCGAATAAAATTTTTGTATCTATTCTCTGAACGGTCAGAGAAAAATAAAGGTAGTGCATGCAATAGGAATCTGTTCCTTGGGGATGCATTCCTTTCCTTGCGATTATATTCTCAGTTGCCACATTTTCTCTAGAAACTTTGTAAAGAGCCATAAAATACTTTGAGAATGTGGAGTAAAATCAATAAATTAAAAAAACATATTTTAATTAAATATCTAATTCTAGTAAGTATTTGGTCTTGTATTCAATATGTATTCAACAATTCAGAAACTTCATTTACAACTTACTCCCACTTAAAAGCTTAACTGTTTGGTATTTCTACGAGTTTTTGTTTGGAATGAATAAAATTAGAGGAAACAACCACAAGAATATTGATTTCCCCAAAATAACATTATAGTCTCAAAGTGAAACGAAAAAATTGTAAAAACACGTAGAACAACAAATGACTTGTTTTGTGAACACATTACTCTGTTTCACTCTATCATTAGTAACACACACAAAAAAAATATAATTTAAATCAATAGAACATATCAAATCGTTTTATACGTAATGGAATTTTTTCAATTAAAACAATGTTTTTTGTTACAAAACCCTGAATAAATAATTGTGGTAAACTTAAGCAAAAACTTTTAATTTTAAAAAACGAAAAAGAGTTTTAAATTTAATTTAAGCAAGATGAAAATTAATCAGGCAACCAGAGTTTGTTAATCATCGGTTTCAATCTGCTAAACTTATCGCAACTCCTGATGGCTGCTGACTGGACAAGTTCCTTTTAATTGAAATCTGCCTACTGTTTTTATATCTATTAAAATAAAACATAAACTAAAAAAAAATTTATTAAAGAAGTGATTTATTACTTAAAAAGTATATAAAAATTTCCTTTGCATTGTTTGGTATGTTTGTTGCAGTGATAGTGGAAGTGGAAGTCAAAAAACTTCTTAATTTTGGGACTAGTTGTTTTATTATTGCTCTGTTGTGTTACTTTATAAAAAATTTACTAATAAAAATTGTTAGGTAAGTAGTAAAAAAGCACAGAATTATAAATGACCCATATTGGAAAAACTAAGAAATATTATTTTGGATTTGCGAAGGTTAAAATCATAAACTTCTTCTGTCTGTACACTTTACAATCCTCGACAATCCAATAATCCCACCAACACTTTCCAAAAAATTTAAGTGCCGAAATAAACAGCAACATAAAAGCGTCAACTCCAGTTACTTTCCCCCAAGAAGCCACTACAAGTTTTGCAGTGTTGTCATAATGGCATCCACTTTGTAACAAGTCACGTCCCACCGGCCAAGATTTAACAAATCACTGGAAACAACCAACAACAATGACAAATTCGTCCCACTCGACTCGGATAAATAATAATCAGGCTCTTATTAATTTTGACCATTTTTCTCTTGATTAATTTCGTGAAATGAGAAAAGTTTAGATGAAATTTACTGCGACCGAATTTTCCAACTAGATAAATCACTGCAGGAAGTAATCAAAATTGAAAACGGTAGATAAATAAATGTTTATCATGTTTTAGATGTGGAAAAGTAGGTCACAATTAAATCAGAAAGTGCGCAGATTTTGAGCTGTTAGGATCCATTAGTTGGTAAGCATGAAAAGGTTGAAAAGGAGCATCAAGTTTTCTGCCTCGTTATAGTAACGGTAAATAACGAAAAGGCTAAGGTTTTATTTAGTGAACTGCGTTGAAAGTTTTAGGCAAATTTTCAGTTAAAAGCAAAATATGGAAGTGATGCTAGATGCACAAATTAAAATCTGATTTTAATTATTATTTAGAGAAAGGTAAACAACTTATTAAAACAAAAAATTTTTAAAAATAATTTTAGCTTATTAACTTTAGAAATAAGTAAGTTATTAAAGATGCAGAAAACTAAATTACCTTTCTTATGACAGCAATAAAACCGAACAAATTCATGATTCATGAAGAACGTGCATGAAAACTCCGTTTATTAATAATAGTAAAATATATTAAATTTGACATTTTCTGAACATTTTCCAACTTTTAAGCAGTAAACAGACTGCAGTGTAATCGCAAATCAACGACTGCATGTAAAACGATTTTTAAAAAGTATTTGAAAACACATGCTAAGTAAATTGTTGTGTTATGTGCCAAGCTGAGGAATAAAAAGACAGTTGTAATAATAAGAACAAAAAATAAGTTATCAAAAATAGAAGTCTGCATTAAAATTAAACTCTTGGAAAAGTATAATTCTCTTGCACCTATCAAAAATAAAAACACTGCTTTGTTAACATAAAAAATTTAATAATAACTAAAATAATCGAAATGATAAAAATACTCGTAATTTCTAATTTGAATATCATGAATTTGGGTTATTAGGCTGCAAAATTGCGGACTGTAAGGAGATGAAACAGCAGAACAGTAACGTCAAAGCTAAAGAAAGTGTTTATAGACATAAAAATGTCTTCTATGGAAAATTATCTGATATAGCATTCGGTATTTGGTATTCATACAGCGAAAGTACGTTTTTCTCTTTCAATAGCTCAGAAAAATTTGATAATCATTTAAGAAATCGTAGAATAAAGAAAAAGGTCGTAGTTTTGTTCACACCACAAGAAGATAAGGTAACAAAACGAAATAAAAAAAAGGGTAAAAAAATTTATAAGAAATATCAATTAGAAAAATTTTATGGCAGAAGACGGTTTGCTATGTATAACCAACAATTTGTTCAGTGTCTTGCGTTTTTAACTGTTAGTCTAAAAAACTCTATTTTACAATAAACAAAACGTTGCATAATAGTTATTAAATTCAACCTTTCTATTAATATTATTATTTCTATTATTTTACTTTGTAAAAATAGTAAAAAAATATTTTACCAAAAAATTTTAGCAAAGAGAGTATTCGAAATTGGTAAAAAATTTGTAATTAGAGAAGAAAGGGGTTAAGACAGGGCGACCCGCTGTCAACAGTTCTGTTTGATTTGGTACTGGAAAAAATCATGAGGGACAGTCGGATAAGAACAGAGAATGTAACACGTTACAGTAAGCAGCAGGTGATTGCGTATGCGGACGATGTGGTAGTAATCGTAAGAACCAGAAAGGAGATAAAGGAAATGTTTAAAAATTTGGAAGAGAGTGCGAGAAGGAATGGAGGTAAATGAAAGCAAGACAAAATATATGGGAACAAACGGAAGAGAAATACAAGGTGACCTGGAGGTAATAGGACAGAATGGTAAAAATTATTGTTTTCAAAGAGTATACAGATATGAGTACCTCGGGATTACGGTGAATGAAAATAATAAAAAAGTAATAAAAAAAAGACTAACTAAAAGAGCGAAAGCGTTAGGGGCATTAAATACGGTGTTGAGAAGCAAAATAGTGTCGAGAAAAAATAAAAATTAGAAACTATAGAACTGTAATCCAGCCAGCAGCGCTATATGAATGTGAAACGTAGATCATGACCCAAAACACCTCGGAAAAGTTGGAAAAGTGGGAGAAAAAAGCACTAAGAAAGGTGTTTGAGAGAGTGAAAGACGAAAAAAGCAAATGGAAAAGAAGAACAAATAAAGAAGTAATGGATATATATGAATACCCAAGCATAATCCAAAAGGTAAAAAAACAAAGAGTGCGGTGGTTAGAACATGTGCGAGAATGGCATCGAATAGGCACACAAAAAAAGCACTACTGGAAGGAAAAGGAAGTAAAAGAAGAAGAGGGAGACCGAAGAAGAGATGGTTGGAGATGATTAAAAAAAATCTAAAGGGGGTAGGAGTCCGGAACTGGATAGAAGGCAGCAAGAACAGAAAAAAATAGAGAAAAATTGTGGAAAAAATTAAAGCCATGGGCTCGAGGGCCTGAAGAGCTATTATGTATATATATAATTAGAAAAGAAGTGAACTAAAAAAAAATATAGTAACAGTCAATAAAAGAAGCTACGATAGATAAAGCTAACTTTGCTAAAATTTTCATCAAAGAAACAATCCAATGTTCTAATCTTGTCGAATAGAAGAGAAACAGTTCAAAGTTAACTTAAGCTGGTGACTGAAAACAATTTCTAAAAAAACTCTAGAAAATTTTCAGCTTTTCTTACAACATGTCACAATAATTGTTATATATTCATTTTACCTTTAATGTGCTAATTTAAAAAAAAATTATACTATTATTTATTTTGATATATAAAAAAAACAATTAAAAGATTCTGGAAGAAAGTACCAACCTTATTTTTGCCTTTCTAATCTACAGATTAAGAGTAAAATTTTTCGAAAGTTTAGCTAATTTATCTAGAAATAATAAACTGTTTGTGACAGTTGTGGCTTAATACACAATTGCTAACTGTTTCTTTCATTTATTTTGGAACTACTGCAAATGTCAGATTTTTATAGCAATCACTAATTAACAGAATACTGATGTAATAATACACCTTGTATCTTAATAAATATTATATTAAAGAGAACGTTGTATGTAACGAAAATGGTGTTATTTGATCTATTACATAAATAGAATCTACTAGATAAACAGCGTGCAAAATTGTTAAAAAACTTTTATAAATTGCACTCATTGTTTCAAAAACCAAATTGTTGTTTTTTGTAAATTAATAAGTCTCAACGACAACCCTTTAATTTGTTTATTTTTCCCCTTAATAAAAATTTGCTTAATCCTGTGGAGAATCACGAGCGGAGTTTTGGATGTGCACTTTAATTGGGTTAACTCTCTAAGGGCAGCAGTCATTTAAAATAATCATTAAAGTCTCTGCTGAAAATTTATCGTTTTCATGCTAAAATCTGGTATTAAATACAGCTTTTGCTGAATTTAAACAGAGGTACTGCAAATAGTTTGCAAAATTCCTCTAACGACAAAGAATGCGCTAGAGTTAAACTATTACCATAAGGCGAACTGACAAAGTTTTGAACACATTTAATATAATTGTCTTGGAAATAGTGTCCTTTTGTCGTGAGTTTTAGCAAAAGAGCCAAAAGGTCGTCGAGATTAGACAAGGGATAAATTTAGGAGAGCTTTTTATCTTGATCGTGTTTGCAAAGAAAGCTCTCGCTAGACCTTTTTTAATAATACAAAAAGCATTCGTCAATGTAAGCAAATTTAAAAAGGAGATTTGAAGAATTTATGTATGTCTTACCCGAATTAATTTTTCAGTTTTAGGGCTTGATGTTATATTTATATCGTTTTGAATAACTTTTAAAGGAAAAGTCACGAAATTGTTTAATTTGTCGTTATTCACTTTAACTAACTTTTTCTTAAATTACAATCATGTAAAAATACCTATTTTCAATCAATACCAATTTCCAACCTAAATAGATTTTCATTTCCTAGTTAACAACGTTAATATTTAATTTCTTTCATAATTTATGTTTTATTTTTATCCTCGGATTTTTTTTAATTAGCTTAACTATCCAGCAATAAATTCGCGTTTTAAAACTTTTGATTAATCTGACTTCTAAAATCAAATTTACTGAAACACAAAACCTCGAGTCATAACATCTGAACCAAAAAAAAAAAAATGTAAATAAAAATCAAAGCAAACAAGAGCTTTAGCTGAAAATACAAAAATCGTGATCTCATTTAGAAAATTGGAGGTAAATTTAAGGTAAACCTCTGTGGACTTTTCGTTTCGAATGAAACCTCTCTCCATTTGTATTTTTCTTTAACCTTAGAGAAACCGTTTTATTATGGATTGTTATCTTAACTAAAGATCAAAAAGTTCAATGATTTATTCATAAAGACTGATTCTAGCTACGAAATAATTAAAGTTTCTTTTCAGGTAAATTAAACGCTAGCGCACGCAGACTCGAGTTTCGTTATCACGAATCAAACTGACAGCAACATTGAAGATTGACAAATAACAGTTCATAGCGTTAGTATCAAAACACGCTAAAGCTATTATTAAGAAATTTCGCATTTTTTTTTAGCACAGTGGTACGAAACTAAGCAAATAATTCATGCCCGACTTTTCTTTAGCTTTATGTAAGGTGGTAAAATATTGAAACATTGGGAATTTCTTCTACCCTACATTCGTTTACTTTTCCCAAAGCTCGAGAATACAAGGTTAAAATTTAATGACTCTTCAGCTTCGTAGAGGATCTCTGCGTTAATCCTGAAATTTTTGTTATTCGACCGCAACTGTTCCAAATACGAAAATTTAATTAAACTAAGGGAAACACAATATTTAAATGCAGGACGGGTTCAAGAAAGGTTAGACTTATTGAGAATTTTATTAAAAAAGAAACCAAAATGATAATTTTAAGGCACAGTAAAAACATTTTAATTTTACTTCTTTTTAAACAAATATTTTGTAGTTAAATGTTTGTGGTTTATTCTATTAATATTTTAGATTGACAGTCACAAAAATGGAAAATTAACAGATTTTTGTCTTCATCAATCACGTATTGTCAGTTCATTACAATATCACAAAAATTTTGAATCTTTCAGGAAGTTTTTTCGAGTGCATTTTGAATACGTCATTATTAATTAACCTGTGCAGAAAATAAATAAAAAATTATGTGGTATTCAGCAAGAGAGTCTCATAACAAATAAGTAAATTCTATACAAATTTTCTTTTGTCTGAAATAAAATATTATGTCGAAATGTAATAAGTCATAGACTAGAATCTATTGCTCAAATAAGTTACAATCAATGTTTTATCATTTTGAAATAGCTAAAACTAGGTGCCGTTAAGCAAATTTAATTAACTCAGCGAAGGGCAATAATTGAGACACATTTAAAGTATTCTAACGTCGGACAAAAAGTTAATAATTAGGTCATTTAAAGTACATGATGACAATCTAGTGTAATATTGTTTAATTTTTGTAGATGTAGATTAGGTTTTATATTCTTAAGATTTTGTTTAAATAAATCAAAATTGATCGAAGCTTTGTCTTGTTCATTACTCATCTTTAAGCATTGTTCGTAAAAATCACACATAAAATACGCAAATACGGGCTAAATATGTGCTGATCCAATACCTAGTGTTTTGGGCTGGTGTGTCTCTAATTTATTCTTTTCTTGATAAGGGATAAGATTTTCTAGGCTTGTTGTCAGCGTTAGTAAGTTACTAAATTAATTGTAAACCTTAAATCTTAACATTATTAATAAATGCTACTATTTTGTTAACAAACTTAAGATGCGTAAAATAATACCCTAAAATTTTTTTTTAATATTATATTTTTGTAGAGAATTTAAACCGTAGAATGTCCCAACCAGAAAACAATTTCTTAAAAAATTTTGATGCGACAGTACTTGCTAACAAATACCTTTTTCTATATATAAATGAAAGTTAGTTATGTCAAAATAATAATAATATTTCTTAAGAAATTGACAAAATCAAGACAAAAATTCAAAAGTAAATTGAACTTTTAGCCTACAATTATGTTGTTTTTTGAACATAATATTTAAGTACATTTACAAAAAATTAAAACAAAAATAACGGTTTGCGAAATAAAAAGTACTAAAAAAAAATTGCAGAAGTGACTAGACAAAATAAAAAGTAAAAAAATAAGAAAAGAATTAAGTGTATTAAGTGTTTTAGAATAAAATTAATAACGAAATATAGGGTAGTTCGGTCACTTTGTTTGAATAAACAAAGACTAAAAATAACATAAAAAACAAAAACAAAGAAAAAGAAAAAAGGCAGATTAAGAAGAAAATACAACAAATTTCCCACGAAATCCTTAAAAAAACATCAAGACTTTTTTGAAATCAAGCAAACAAAATAAAAAACAGAATTAACTAAAGAAGGACCATCACCCCTCTATACCAACGCAACGTTAGAAGACGTCGCGGATAAGTAAGTAATTTTTCAAATAAAATAGTTCGATGCAATTATAAGCAATTGTAAAGTAATCTATCGTTAACGTTAATCTAGAATAAAAAAATAGTGAAGAATAAAGCGTCTTTTTTGCAATTTTGACTAATCTTATTTGTTATAATAACTGTTTAGATTGCCAATTTCACAAAATATATTCAATAAATCGTTTTTTTTTTTTGACTTGCAATGGTTTTTGACTCCACAGTTGTCATTTCCTTTTTGTACTCGAATTTTAAAAAAGGCAAATGCGAGCTAAATATGAGTTTATCCTAAAAGATATAGGCTATTTTTTTGAAACAAAAAAATGACTGAAAGGTGTGAAAAATTTTATTTTAAAAAATCAGCTTTAGTCCCGGCAGTGCAAAAAACTATTGTGTCTCAATAGGTTATATAAAGAGCATCAATAAAAAATGTTTGGTACAGATTCTTTCTTTTAAAGACTGCAAATTCAACAATTTTTATTATAAGACAAGAGTAGACTAGATTTGTACGTATTAGTTTGTTACTATTTTTAACTGTTTTTATTGGTTAGACAATCACCTACAATCACACTAATTCAACAAATTATATTTGCTATACTTAGGATTGTTTTTTTTTTAATTTCAGTATTAATTAGCAAGAGCCTGTAGGGACAATTTATAGTCAAATTAACAAAACTGTTTATACTGAAATTTTAAAACCGACTTTTTCAATTTTTATCCCAGTGTTTTGTTGGCAGCTGACGCTTTTTATATTACACGGCCCAAATTGCTTTACGTTTTCTAGGTTCGGGTTTTTTAAATAAAATCAACTTTGTTTTCGTTGTTTAAAAATAATTAAAATTTTGGTGAAACAAACACGTCAGACTTGTTTTATCTAAATTTGTTTAAATCTTATTGAATTCCTTGTTGACTGAAAATGTATACCAAGACACAATTTAACTCCCTTAAATATCACTTGAGCGCTTTGTAATTTTGTAATGTAAACTAAACGAGCGTTAGCATAAAATTAGTTTTAATGAAATTAAACAATTTGTGACTTTAGATTCTAATGTGATAATTATTTTATTGAAAACTCCCAGAGGAATTATTTTTTTTTTAGGTGGTCCTTAAGATTGAAGTGCGAAACTTTTTGAGTTGTTAAGTGGTTACTTACTGGCTAAGTGTGCGATCTGTGGAAGTGGCTCCAGAGTCGTGGTGGCGGCGTTCTTTGTGGACGATCCCCATGAGCTTCATCCACGCGTTGTTCTTTCCCCCGGGCCCCCCCATCCCGCTCTGCCACATCGTCATGATTGCGGATCATCACCATAGACCCCCCAACCGAAAAAGAAATCACCACCGGTGTAACCACCAGGAAGTCACAAACACACAAAATCACTGCAAAAGCTCCAAGGTAACAGCACCATCGTCGCACTGGTCTCTTGAAACTCTCTAATTAAAACCTACGACTCTAAATTCGAACAATTGCGTTAATTTTGGATGAGGGTCGAAATAACGAAGCCTATGTACAACTTCTACAAACTATTTAAAAATGGAAGATAATTGGATAAAAGTAGCGAAAAACTGCCAAAACTATCTATAAACTATCTAGTAAACTACATTGAGCAAGACGTGAAAATTTTTAAAATTGACCTCCTAGTTTGAAAGTTCTCAATGGGCACTAATCGCGCACGTGGTGTTCGGAGCGTTTCCTTCCGCACTGGATGTCGGAAAAGGCGTCGAAGACCGCCCGACCTAAGTCCAACAGAGCAGTCATCCTTCGGGCCGGCGGCGGCGTTCCAACAGGTGCAGACTGGCAGCGGCGGCGTCAGTTGGCGGGCAGACGCGTCGCGACGCGTATGGTACACTGAGGTCCGGGCCTGACTTCGCGGGGCACGCAAGATAGGGCGCAGGCGCCGCCACTGCGGACCACCTGGGCCACTGTGATGGGAGATCGCACTGCAGCACCAGCGCATCTCATCCGTCCATTCATCCTGCGGCAACCGACACCCTCCACCTGCACCAATTACCACCAGAACCCCAGACGACAGCACCCATAAAATCACAAACGTACTATGCCGCAACACCCCACACCCATTTCATTCACACTTACAGCCAACCCCAATTTTCAATAAAACGCATGACACTTTTCGTTTCCCCAATTTTCTTTTTAGAAATGTTTTCACACACTTCCTGATAAAAATTATTTAAAAAACTCTCAAATAAATAACTAAAAAGCTCGATAAAAATGGATGAAAGGTAATGATCTAACTCCGGGGTAAAAGACGCATTGTTATGTTCAGGAATTGAGTATCAAAGAGAAGTGGAGATGTTGAATGTACGCATACCGGCAGGAGCATATTCAAAAGGAATGATATAAGAGGTTCCCGAAATAGAGAACAATGTATCAAAAGACGTAAAGTGCGTCTAAACAACCCTTAAATCGATTAAACTGTCACTGCCAAAACAGTTTTATAAAACAAAGCATTCAACACCTATCGAACTATTAATACAGGTGGTGTGGTAGCAAAAGAGAAACTAATTATCATACAGGGTGCAATCAACACCTAGACATTAATTAAATGTCGTCTTGAGATGAAAATTTCAAGAAGATATTAATTTAAAAATTACAGTAAAAGAACTGTCTTTACTTCTTTTACATGTTAAAATATCGCTCTAGGTTTAAAAATCTATTAAATCTGATCTATAGCTTCTAAAATTACGAAAACAATTTTATTTTAGAGGTATATCTTAAAAATGGTTGAAAAATGATTATTTTTTTCGGCTTCTTAAATTAATAAATTATGTTTTTGACTTACAAAATTAGTAAATTTTGATTCTGACTTTCAGAAATTAGAAAAGATCTCTGAAAATTTCTTAGAAAACGGAATAAGAAATTTCGTCTTTTAAGAGTATTAAAAATCGCCTTTCGCTTAAAAAATTAATAAAATGATGCTTTTGGCTTCCAAAATTAGTACAGTTTCGTCTTGCAGCTTCCAAAGCTACAAAAACCAAAACTTTCTATTACCAATTTATTTAAATATTCTTGAAATAATAAAATTAGCACCAGCTTTGCGTCTTTGACTTTTACAATACCAAACATAAAATTAGTAAAATTGCGACTCTAAAAATTGTAAAAAAATAACGTTTTGGTATTTATTAATTTAAAAATTTAGTTAAATGCCTTTTCCGGTGTAACGGTTGTTTCCGTGTCGGGTTCTGGGTATCGTAGAGAGAGAGAAGAGCGGCTTTGATGGGGTTTTATTGACAATAATAGCTATGTTCAAAATAAAAATAAAATAAAATAATACTTCTGAACAAAACAAAACGAATCTTCTACTAGTATAGACACGGCCTCGTCCCCGGCGGTCCCTCGTCCTCGACTCCTCGTCGTCGGCTTCTCGTTCTCGTCTCCTCGCCCTCGGCTCCTCGTCCTCGACGTGTCGGCTTCGGTGGCTCGCACTTGTAATGGAGGGGAGGTAGGACTCTACCAACGGGATAATGCTCCGTGGGTAGCGGTATCGGAGAGGAAACCCCTAGGATAATGCTCCAGGGGGGGACGGGTCTGGGGGTGGCTACTTACGAGGATAATGCTCCCGCAAGTATGAAAGTATCGGAGGCGGTAGGCGCAATATATAGGCTTCGTTTGTAGGCGAGGGGTATGGGAGGAGTATCGTAGCGAAGCGTTGGTGGTGGTTCTCGGTGTGGTGGGAATTATACCACCACTACTGCCCTGACGTATACGTATGACGTCGCGGTCACGCGGTCCGAATCAGCTGCTGGGCGTTATCTGGTTTTGTTTACTGAACTATTAGGAATTATTAGAACGCTTCGTTACACCGGTGTCCAAAATTATAAAAACAATGTCGCTTTTGTTTAAAATATATAATTTAAAAATTATTAAAACATAATTATGCCTTTTGGATAACCTACGACACTGAACACAGATATGTACAGAGTTAATAAAAAATTTCCAAAACAAAGAAGGCTCTTTTTGAACTAAAATTATAAAGCAAAATATAAAGTTACCTCAAGTTCATTTATATTCACCTTATAAGAGAGGCGCTCTTTGATGTGGCTTGTTCTCTTTATTCTCGAATCAACAAACTATTCCGCTAAGAAAACAGATCGGAAAAGTGTTTCTTGACCATGTTTATTTTTACGAACACTTAAATAAATAAGTTTTCTTCCTTTGAAAGACACTTCTGAGCGTTTGCAATGAGATTCAAGGTGGGGTGGAAGGTATCCAAGCGCACGTAATGTCGCCAATATCTCTGCTTAACATTTAGTAAAGGTCGGCGGTATTAATAAATTTCGTTTATGGAGAGATAATACTTGTGAAGTTAGAGAAGATTGAAAAAATCACGTCGAAGTCAACTTGCCGAAAAGTAATTTCGTTAAGAGCTGAGATTCTGAATGAGAATTTGGAACAATCTGATGATTGATTTAGTAGTATGATGCCAGATGTTGTCATGTGTGATAGGATGGATTAACTAATTGAGGAGCTTCTTTATAATGCAGATGGTGGAAACGTGTTTAAATCACTGTATGTGTTTACATTTCCTGAAGGATTAACAGACCAAGGGACATGCTAGTTCTGTCCACTGACCCACAATGTTTGCATTGATGCAATTCTAATAGATAGGAGTAACATATTGTATGACTTATGAATGGGTTTTGCCACTATATGGTATATAGTCATAGTTAGAACCTATACAATAATAATAATTTATCTTCTATATAATTTTTATTGATCAAGTAGTAAAGTAGACTCTTTGAAGCCGATCAAAATTTTTCAGCTGCTAAAATAAATATTCAAGAAATATCTTTTCTTTCTCAAAATGGAGCAATTTGCATATAAATAATAAAAGATACAGTTAAAGTCAAACCCACAAGTTTGATAAAAACGATGTGATAATAACAATGTAAAAAGACAAATTAGACAAAAAATTAAAAAATGTTAGAAAAAACTTACTAAACTTTTGCCAAAACGAACTAAAAAAATAAAAATATAAACTAATAATAAAACAAAACTTTATTTTTAGCACAATAATTGTTAATTTATTTGAAGAGAAAAAATAGAAATACACAAATAATTACTATCGGATAATTGACAAAAGAAAGATAAATTTTAGTTGTCTAAAAAAGTGTGTTAAAAATTTAACATCAATTCAACATTTTATTTAAATAATAATCTAAAATGTATAGATATTAATCAGAGAAAAAGAAAACAAGATTATAAACAAACATTCAATTAATAAAAATTAAACTAGTGAAAATAAAATATTAACGACAAAATTTAATTGGTTATTTAAAGTTTGTGGAAAAGGTTTGTAAGCAGATTTAAAAATTTTCAAATCTTCTAAAAAATTTAAAGAATAACTTTTATTGCAATGCAAAGAGTTTTAGAATTATTAACAAGAAAAAAGAAGTGACCATTAAAAAAATATAAGAAGCAAAAGCAAATAAAATGTTGGTTATATCTGTATTTTTGTATTTTTCTATTGTTCTAAAATTTTTACGAATTCAGGTTTCAATACTTCGTCTAGTCTAACCGATATAAACTAGACTACAGTCATTAAAAAAATAACTACTAGATGCCAAAATATTGTAAAAAAAATGTTGTTTTTGTTGTGTAAGATTGATAAAGGTAGAAAGACTACTCTCAGAATTAAAAGCAACTTTACTGTTATAAATTTTTAAAATATAAAAAATAAAAAAAAATTGGCAATAAAAAAAGATAGAAAAATTAAAAGGTTTTAACAGAACAGATGTAAAAAGTAGATTGTGCAATATGTTAAAGTTTAGAGAAAGTATTTGTTTTTGAATTTATAAAAAAGTCCGTTTAAATTATGTAATGATATAAAAAATAAGCAATTAAATCAGTAGCGTGTAAAAGAGAGAGAGAGAGTTAGTATAAGAGACCACTGGTCTTATTCTGGTTTATAAGAGACCACTGGGTTTTTCGAGTAGTATTTTTAGTAGTTTTTAAAAGAGGAAAGATTTAAATCGATAAATTTTGTTATAGTAAAAAGGACAGTTTCAACTCTTCTAAGTCGCCATCTAAAAAAAAATTTTAAAATTTTGCGATATAAGTCTAGAAGTCTAGTAGTCGAGTATTTGAACCATTGATAGAATTTACTTCGCATCTAAAACAGTACTTCTCCTCAAATTGAATAAAATGAACGCTCCAGAATCCGTTTTTTTTTATAAATTCACAAAACAAACACAAACAAATTTATTTAAATTTTGACAAAACAAGCTATATTAAATAAAAAACAAAAAATTTAATTATGTAAAAATAGAAAATATGTATCTAATATTCATTTAGTACTCGTAATACGGAAAATACATATTTTAGTAGATTTTTACGGCAACGTTCACAGAGCACAGTTCATACTGAATCGTTTAAAGTTTATGTACAAGTAGATAAATGTATTTGCTTTCTTGCAACTTTATAGCTATTTATAACTTTTCCAGACGTTAAATTTTTTATTATTTTTTGTAGACATAATGTGGTATAACATTTCAAAATAAATGTTCTCTAAACTGCACTTTCCTATCATCAAACCACTCAAAACTTAGCCTGAGTTCCAGCAAGAGTCCAAAAGTTAATAAATTGTTTGATATTCATACAGAAACAAATTTTGGCAAATTAATTCATTTGAAATAAGCTTGTTAACAAGTATACGGTTTTATAAAAAAAATTCACCTGAGTTTCATTCTGGAATTATTTATAATCGCGATGTTTCTTGCTGAAAGCTATCTCAGTTCGAAATTCCTATTAATAGTTATTCGCATATTTGTTTCTTTTTTAGCTTTGTACTTCAAAGCTTTTAATTAAGTTTAAAATTTTTACTATCTCGTGAAATGCGGTTTTTCGCTTTAGTGAACTATCCCAAGCTTGTAACAGCTCCGTGTTTCAACTTAACACTAAGATAATAGCTCGTTTATGCAGATTGGGCATTGATATCAAACAGCACTAGTTGAGTGTTCTAAACTTGTATCGTAACGCAATTATAGTGTAACCGCGAGCAAAATCTGGGTAGTTTTATTAACCTAAAGTTCTAACCAGAGAGAGACGTCTTTTATCTTTTGTATAAAAAAAATGTAGAAATCAGTTTTACTCGAGTAAGAAAATTGTTTCACGCACTTATTTTTATAAAAATACACATATCTACTCGTGTGAATATGTAAGAGTTAAGTTACTTATATTAATCAGAGTAATTAATGTATTTCTTATCGAATACATCTCACAAAGTATAATAAAAATTAGCGTGTTATAAAAATAATTTACGAGATCATATCTTAGCCAGTTGGTTACCCAAAAATTAACCAACCTATTTTTAGGTAACATTATCGTAATAATGTATCATAGATATACAGGGTGATTTTTTTATCTGTTCCCGCCCGAAACTCTAAAAATAGGCAAAACATTATACTTTGAAAAAATTATTTTCAAAATTAAGGCCTTTAGAGTTGTGAATTAATGTCAATATTGTTGATAATACCTTTAACAGTGCTTCCAAAGTCAATTTATTTGGATCATTTGTTGCCACATTATTTAATTAATTAATAAAGTTTTCGTTTGTATAACGTGTTGCCTATTTTTAGAGTTTCGGGCGGGAACAGATAAAAAATCACCCAGTACATACTTCCTTAAAAATACATCAAGTTTTTAAATTTTTACGGTAATAAAATTATTATTATTAAAATAAATATTTAAAAAATAAGCAAAAAATATAGTATATTAAGTATGGAGAACGGTAAGGAATGTTTACCGTTCGAAGACAATTGTTTTATTGTCTAATTATTGTCTGAGAACGGTAGTCCTAAACGTTCGACATGCTTATAACGTTTTTTGCGCAATTGGAGTTTCTAGAATAATAATAATAATAATTTATATCAATACATTTGTGATAATCGTGAAGAGTGAAACTGAAAACTTTGGGTGGCTGTTCCATGGTTGCTATGGTTTTGTTCCAAACAAGTAAAATTGTCTTTTTGATACAATCATTCCTACATAGTTCTGTTTTGTGGTTCCGTTTTCGAAGCAAATATGAGCGATAGTGATGATCTACCGGATGATTTAAAAGACGCTTGGCAAGAAGGATGTTCGGCAATAATTCCAGAAAAATCTAAAGCCCGATATGAACAGACATACAAGTTGTTTAAGGAATGGCGTGAAGCAAAGAAGATTTCTGTAAATGAAAAGATCTTGTTAGCGTATTTTGTGGTGAGAAGTGGACACTTGAAGGCCCCAGGCAGTTTATGGGCGGAGTATTCTATGCTGAAGAGTACAATTTTTCTCCATAATGCTATCGATATTTTTAAGTTTGTTACATTAATTGCTTATCTTAAGAGAAAAAATATTGGATATCGGCCTAAGAAGGCTAAAATTTTTACCAAAGAAGACATGGAAAAATTCTTGAATGAAGCCCCAGACGAACAATTTTTAATTCAAAAGGTATGTTGTAGATGATGTGGTGGTACATCTGAGTTCTAAGGAAACAATATATTTGGAGGTAGCAATGATATTGGGAGTATCAGGTGCTTGTAGACGAGAGGAATTGTACAATATTAAAATGAGTGACATAGAAGAACATGAAGAAATGTTTATAGTAAATATTCCAAATACAAAAACGAATATTCAGCGAACGTTCACAGTTATTAATAAAGAAAATGAAGCAGTTCATTATTTGGAAATACTTCGAAAATACATAAGAATTCGACCAAGCAACCTAACGGCAGATCATTTATTTCTGAACTATCGAAATGGCAAATGCACTAGCCAAGTCACAGGAAAAGGCACAATTGGAGGCTGGCCGTCAAAAATTGCAAAGTATTTAAAGTTGCAAGCCCCTGAAGGTTTTACTGGACACTCGTTTCGACGCACATCGGCTACACTTTTAGCGAATAACGGAGTTGATGTGTTGGGACTAAAAAGACATGCTGGGTGGCGTTCATCAACGGTGGCCGAGAGTTACGTTGAAGATTCCCTCCAAAACAAAATTGAATTTGCTCATATAATTTTACACAGCGATGTTGGTGGACTATTACAACAATCTGAGACTTCTACGTCGGAAAGTTTCTCTATTAACACTAGAAACTCAAATGCGAGTGGTATTACTACTATTAATTATAATAATTGTACATTTAATTTTAATAAATAAATCGCAAAATTGTTTTTTTTTAGATTTAATTGCTTACCGTTCACTGAACGGTAAGAGAATTACTTACCGTTTTGTTACACGTAGCAACCAGTAACAGCAACCTACCGTCGTGGAAACAGGCAGAGTAAACTGATAAAAACAACCAATCGCGCAAAAAATATATTTACTCGTATAATTAAATCTCAAAAAAAAAATAACAAAAGAAACCTAAAATTGAATATCTATAACGTATACTGTTGCAATAATTTATTCTCTAAATTAATTTACTACAATATTTAGAAATATTAACAATATAAATTAATATTGATATTAACAATGCGATTGGTGATAAGAATAGATTCATCAATATTTTACGTAAAGTTTTTACTTTTTTTTCAGATTTGAATAATATACTTACCGGTTTCTCTTTGTATCAGTCATTTTAACACAAACTCGTAGAAGAAGAAATCAGCAATCAATATAAAGTTTTAGAGCAAAAATAGAAAACACACTTTTTACAGAATTACTGCTTTATTTTAAACGCATATAAACTCTATCAGTTTATACGTAGATAATTACAAGCAAAACAATATTTGTATGACCTCTAATGACATAATGTAATAATTTGTTTTTTTTTGACTAGATAAGAATTAATTAGAATTTTCTTTTGTAAGAGATGTAAAAATTACACGTAGGTATTTACAAACTTATTAGGAACTAGGTAACTCTAAAAAAAAATAAAAAATAACATTAATATAACAATAAATATTAGGTACTATTTGATGTTGGTTTTAAGCAATAGATATGTAGTTTGTTATTTATGTTTTACCCATACAAAAATACAACAGAGATAATTCAATTTTGCTGTTATTAATAATGATGTAATTAGCATACATTAAATATGATTTATTATTGTTATTAGTATTATATAATTTCAATAAGTTGACTTGTTTTTATTTATCTTACTATTTTTTTATATAACTTCTATTAAACTAAATTCAGTCAATTATTTGAGGTTGTGAAACCAAAAGTCATCACTAGAAATCTGAACATTCTAAAATATTTTGCCTGGTATGTAGTCTTATAATTTTCTATTATTTTGCTAATGCATAAATTTGGCATATTCTCCAAACAATACTTTCGTCATAGAATTTTCCATCAAACCAAAAAATAAAAAGAGAAGGAGAATCATTGTCTTCCTAAGTCCTAATCGAAGAGAAACGTCAAGAAATGACACAATGAAGACCTCTAGAAATCCGTATTTTTTGTTATCAAAATAGTTTTGTCAGTTGAAAAATTTTCTTTGCGTTGTAATAATAGTAAGTATATTATAATACTATAAAAGTGTATAAGACTGTATAAAAATGTATTTTTTATAAAAAGTATAAGCAAGCCTTTAAAGCACCCACGACGAGTTTAAAAGCACGAGGCCCCGCTGAGTGGCTTTTAATAAAGTAGTGCTTTAAAGGCACTTATATACGCGTATTATACGCTATTTTTTATTTTACCTGAACCACAGTCTAAAAATTATAAAAATTAAATTGAAATCTTTCTTCGAAGTAACTCTTGCCATTAATCGTTCCTGTAGAAATGGTTACGAAATGTTTTGTTTCGTTGTTATTTATATTAACTCCCGACACAGGGTGAACATTGCTTCTTTTCATAAACGACATGCTTTCATGAAAAGCACAAATAAAGAACATGAGCCTGAAAAATCTTTGGTGTTTACAGAAGAGGAACTACGCAAACTTTTCGTTGCAGCACCTGACGATACCTTTTTATTTTTGAAGGTTTGTACTGATTTGACAGTTTTCACAAAATATTGACAGTCATATTTCTAATTTCAGATTGTAGCAATTTTGAGATATTTGGCTCGTGCAAGAGGCAAGAAATGTGTGACCTACGCATGTCGGATTGTACAGTTAATGTATATTTAGATAAATAAATAAATTCGTTCGTGTTACCAGTATCCAAATTTCCAACTAAAGTTATTGTTACCAAGACAACTTTAAAGCACTAGGGCTTTAAAGACCCGTTTATGTTCGCATTTGATTGCGATTATGATGCAGATAAAATAAAAAAAAATATTTGTCTATAAATACATGTTGACTTATTTTGGAATTTGATCTTCCTCTGTTTCTATAGATTAATAGCTGCTTTATAATTGTTATGTCAGAGTAATAAAGCAAGTTTTTAAAGAACAATGTACACAATGACACAAGAAACAATTTTTTATTATTTGTTTTTTTTATTTTTTTCAAATATACTATTTCCAACCTAGTGCTGTAAAGACTTTACAAGACGCAAAAAGTGGAGTTTACTTTCTAACTATAGTTGTCAACCAAATTGACAAATTTGATTTCTGTAAAATTTGTAAAAAAAAAATTCTAGATTTTGTAAATTTCGTCTTTTTTACGATTTCCGGAAAAATTTAAGAAAACACGTCAGTAAAATCTCTTACTTGATTCAGAGCTTTAACCCGGAGATGGCGATGGTACTCTGGGGTATCTGATAACCAGCTATTTAATTTTCCTTCTGTATCATAGATAACTATAAATGTACCGAAGGATGCATTTCAGTAGCTTCCTATACAGGCAATACATTCATTGAATATATCTTTCCTACTGTTACTTTCTAGTGAGAAACACGTGCTCAAAATTGCTCCGGGTATCTCATACCCCAGTGGACCATTTATGTCAGTGAAATAATATCTGTTCTACATTGCAATAATTGAACAGTATAATATCTTCTGAAGGTATGCCACAAATGTTATACAGAATATGAGCTACGAGAAGGAATAAGAAAGGTTACAGAAGTTTTGAAAAAAAATTGGAAGATGAAGAAGAAAGCGAACAGGAGGCCGGCATTTTGTATTAGGAAACAATAGAAAACTCTGATACTGAACAACAGGTAAATGACTCTGATTTCAACAGCAATATCGAAAATGAAGACACAGAGGCCATTAGAGGTCAACGTAATATATTTATGGGTAGAGACCAAACAACTACGTGGAATAAAGTACCATCTTCGAAAACTGTCAGAACTCGCATATATAATACAAACAATATGAACACCTTACTGTCTAGACGCAAACATCTCAAGACGTTGGGGTTATCACCAATTGAAGAACAACTAAAAAATCGCCAAAGTATGTCGCCAACTATGCAGCTAATAATCATAATACGGACCCTCTAGTTAATAGCAATGGCCAAGTACCACCCAAACGCCAAAATAGAAAGAGTAGATGCCGTTTGTGCCCCAGACAATCTGATAGGAGTTATTTATTCAATGTTTAGAGCGCCAAAATTATGTGTTTTCAGCATGCTAAACTTATCTGTGATGACTACCAAAGAAATATAACTGGCTGAACTTAATAAATTAGAGTTTTAGTTTTGGGAAAATCATGCCAAATGTCTGCGTGGTTTTTGTTTCTATTTTTTGTTGTTTATTGAAAGACGTTGTATTTTTTTTTTGTTCATAAAGTAGGCATTTTATGATTTCTACTGTTTTAGAATTCATGTTTTGTTATACTACTTTGTATGTAGTTTTCCTCGATAAATACATATAGAATAACCAGAAACTGCTAAAATATTTGAATTTTTAATTTTTTTTGCACCCTGACAATATTTAAACAATTGGGTACGTGATACCCCAATTGGCGATTATTCGAGATCCGCGAGAGGGCGCTTAAACTGACAAAATGGCGGTTGTAGCAGTGAACAACAAATGCTGTTTACATTGGTTTACATGTGTTGCGTGTAGGTCTCGTCTGTTTTGTCATAATTTAGTGTCGTAGTCTTAGTGGTAATTATTTCAAAAATTGATATTAGTGTAGTTAGTGAACTACCACAGCTACTATGCAACAGATACATAAAAAAATTCCCACCAAGTCTAGAAAATTTTGTTTGGTCCCACGGTGTTCTTCAAATTGCACAAATACATTTCCCTGCACACATTCCCCGTCACTGATTCAAAACTTTGTAAGCAATGACAACACTAGTTAAAATTTGGAAAAAATATAAACAAATAATTTAAAAAAATATATATACTTGTAATTTGCTTATTTTAGGATTGATAAAAAAAGAGAAAATGAAATTATTTTGAATTGCCCAGAACAACAAAATCAAGATGTTTTTGAACAAAATGTAGATATTAGAAATCAAGAGGTAACAAAGGTAAAATTATCACCTTGTATCCCAAGGTTAGTATCGATATAAGCCTAACAAAAATATTCTTTCACACAAGATAAGGCCACCCAAACAAACTTTGATAATTTTTCTCTTCCTGAACTGCTAAAAAACTGAACAGTTTTACAGATAATTTTGTCCCTAAGAAAAAAAATAGACATATAGAAGTTGAATTTTGCTGGTATTAATCGTGATACCCTGAATAAGTCACCCTTAATGTTGTACACACAAGCAATAAACTTTACAAAAATAGTTTAATTAATTAAAACACTTTTTCTTTAAATTAAACGCAAAAAACCGTAAAAACGCACTACAAACCACAAGTTTTTACGATGTTGTTCACTGATACAGTGTTTCAAATTGGAACCAACAGGTGTCGCCCACTTCGCAAAAAACGCCAATACCCGAAACAAAGATGAAACAAACTGCCTTGTATTTCAATGGAGAGGAGAAGTGTGTCGTAATTTTAGCGCGAACGTTTGAAGCACTGTCATTCTGAAAACATACCTTAAAAAAGTCGCCCTTATTGCACTAATACATAAGGTTGAAATTATAACAGCTAAACTTTGACCGAATAAAAATCACATATGGAAACACAAATAAGGCATAAAAACACTTGTCTCCAATACTCTAAACATTTTAGTTCTAATCCAGTCAGAAGTTACAAATAATTCTCGCATATTTGAGAAATTAATCCAAAATAAAAATTACCGTGTAAGCTTCGTGCTCTCAAAGTCACCCGAACAGCTGTAAACCAACTACCGAAGATGGCCGAGTACATAACATTTGCATCTGCGCCGACAAAATGGGAGAGGCATCGTTCACATTCGGCATAATTCGCTGGAATTCGCTCATGTTGGACCTGCATTAAAGCTTAGAAATGAATGAAATCTGTGCATAGAACGTTTTATTTTCCATTAATTTCTTTATTGAGTGTAAATTTGTTGTAATTCGTGACTTATCAATAAATGAAATGTTTAGGGTATCGAATGTCGACATTTTTAGGTCTTATTTATTTTATTTAGTGTATTTATTCATCGCTTGAAATTTGGTTTTTGTAAATTCAACCTTATTTACATGTGCAATAAGGTCGACTTTTTCAAGGTATTTTTATCGAATGACAGTGTTTCAAAATTTCCCGCATTTTTGACGTCATGGCTTCTGGAGCCCATTTAGCTCCTCTTTAGTAATGAGATATTTTCTTGACTTTTATGTAAATAACTATTATAAAACAAAAACAAAAAAAAAAGCAGATAAGATAGTTACTCACTCGATGTTCTCCTGGATTTGTATTCTTTATAAAATCACAAATTCACCCCTAGTATCGACATTTTGCATTTTGTACAGTTTCCTGTAATAAATGCAGTTGATTTTCTTCCATTTTTGTTTGATCCTGTCCTCTAGTATCGAGTAGCGTAACTATTCCTTAACCAAATTTGAAAATTTGTTCGTTGACCGATGATGTCACCGCGTTTCGTACACGCAGCCATCTTAAATCGCGCGCATGCGCGTTAGCTGTCAGAAAGTGCAGCATAACCGGGATCTGTCACTGAAAGTGTGTAAAAAAATAGCGTTTATAGTGGTTTTTGGTGGTTGCATCGAGTGATAGTTTAAATAATGGCGAAGCCCGAACAGGTCCTAAACATCGAACCCCAGAACGAGCTGCGTTTCAAAGGTGAGCTTCTCCGATCTTCTATTGACCTGTTCCACGGGCCCCCAATACTGGCCCTCACGGGACTTGGGGGGGCCCAGCCACCCCCGGAACTCGGCCACGAAGCCGGCCGCCTCCGCGGGCGCCCATGCTCTGCGGGCTGTCAGCGCTCCGCCAAGTCGGGGGTGGAAGGCATGACACTACGGGGGAGGCGAATCCAGGCGAATTTTACTGAAGCCTTACATAATATTGGTGGCAATATCGTATATCAATAGGCTGCGGCAAGGGAAGAACTGCTCTTGACACGGTTTTGTCAATGATGGCAATATTTTTAGTTACCTAAATATAAGTTTGGGAGTGGATTTTGGGGAAATTTCAAGTGAGTCGTTTCTCACTTTCTTACACTAATTTCAGTAATTTTTTAAACCAGACTTTGGATTGATATTGTAGCTGTTAAGTAATACATATTTACACATATCAAGGTGTTTTGGTTTCAGGTTTACACTTGATACACTGTCACATGGGGCATGCGTTGACTTCGTTCTATTACCATAAATTTAATAAATATTCCATCATGCAAAAACTGTCTAGTCAGAAAAGGATTAATTTATTCAAAAAATTATTTATATAAAGAAGAGTTACTCGTTTTTTTTGCTATAAAAGTGTAAAAATTTCCAAACTATAAGTCAGTTATTGTTACAAATCTCTTTTTGATGGCTTTAGTTTGAAAACTTTTACCATCTGTGAAAGATTTGACATCTTAGTAATTCAAATAATGAAATTACCAAAAATAGGTCATTGTGCTGAGACAATCGATTTTTTTCGGATGATTGTCATGGCCACCTACATTACAACCTTTTTTTTTTCTACATTTAGCTTTCAACGAATCACATTTCTTGTACCTATCAAATTCTACAGTTGGCAATACAATTTTTTAAATGACAGTGAATTTTGTTGCTTGGTGTTTCATATCCTGTCTGTCACATTAACTACAAATTATTATAAATGTTGTAAAAACAATGACGATAATTAATAAGACTACAATTTCTAATTCATAATATTGTACTTTATTTTTTTTATGAATAATTTTTAAATCTGTCATGGATACAGATACTAATACTTACTTAACATCAACAATTGAATTACTAAAAAACGAAGCAGCCAACATAAATTATGTGGGGCGTATACCGGGTGTAAATGAAATTAAGCTCACCACTTTTTTAATGGTATTTTTTTTAAATAGAAAAACGAAACTTAGGAATCTTATTGTGCTAGAAAATCTCTAGTAATTGAGTAAAAAATGATTTTTTCATTACTTCCGGTTTAAATAGAACAATGCATATTTGTATATTTTTGGAATCTACGTTAAATTCTGATTCTAATAGACGACTTTTTATCAAATCAAAATATTTTTTTGTAAATTTTGTTTTTTTATCTAGAAGGCTGTAATACCTAAAAAATAATTCTAAATAAATGATCTAATTTAGAAAATACAAGAGTTTAAACTAAAATAAATTAATTTTTCTCGTTTTACTCAATTTTTTTAAATAGATTAATAGTGGTTCACTCCATATTTTAAATTAACATTTTTTTAAATTTTGTTAAAATATCCATGGGTGAAGTGGGTTGTAAATGGTTGATAAAAAACGAAGAAGTGAAGAAAATTTGTCCACAGACAAAGGTTTTTTATTATTTAATTTTAAAGAGGCAAACTAGTTTCGGACCAAAGTCCATCATCAGTGCTCTAACCCCTTTGTAGAGCACTGATGATGGACTTTGGTCCGAAACTAGTTTGCCTCTTTTAAATTAAATAATAAAAAACCTTTGTCTGTGGGTCAATTTTCTTCACTTCTTCGTTTTTTATCTTAACATTTTTTTTGTTAATCTAAAAATACTAAAATTTTAAAAATCTATTTAGTAGTTTTTGTAATATGTATTTACAAAAATATTTTGGAAAAGTCCCTAAAAGTTAACTGAAATTCAAGTAGACTAAAACAAAAAAGTAACAAATTATGTTTAATAGCAGTCTATTTTACTTTCTTATTTAACTGGTAGCTTGTTTAAAATTTTTCTTCATTATAAATTTTTTTCAGATTTTTAAATAGGTTATTTTTGTAAATATTACAAAAACTACTGATAGATTTTCAAAATTTTGGTATCTTTGAATTGACAGAAATCATTTTAAATTCAGGTGAGCCGCTATTGTTCCATTTGAAAAAAATGAGTTAAATCGGAAAAACTAATTTATTCTAATTTAAATTCGTGTATTTTCTAAATAAGATTATTTATGGGATTGGTTTTATTTTGTAACGATTGCCTACATTATTTAGAAATATTTTTTACCATCACAGCCTTCTAGATAAAAAAAAATACAAAGAGTTATAAAAAGTAGTCTGTTAGACTCTGAATTTAGCGTAGATTCCAAAAATATAAAAATATACATAGTGTTTCATTTAAAAATCCAAAGTTACGGTCGTTTCCGGTGAAACCGGAAGTGATACAAAGTTCATTTTTTACTCAATTAATGGGGATTTTCCAACATAATAAGTTTTTCAAGTTTTCTTTTTCTATTTAAAAAAATACTATTAAAAAAGGGGTGAGTCTAGTTTTGTTTACACCCGTTATACCTAAGTATTACCAACAGAATTAGTAAAATTTTGAATTTATAGACTTTAATAGCAAGTTTTTTAACGATCTAATTTTTCATGTGAATGCAAATTCATACTAACTATATCGTAGAATTTAAAATAAATTTTAATGAGAAACCTCAAGTTACGATGCTATAAATAAGTTATTAAAAGCAGAATTCTTTGATTGATGTACAAAGTTTTTAAATTTAGAACCAACAAAAAATGAATACCTACGTAATACTTGTATTGTAATTTTTATTTAGTTTTTTTTAGACAGTCACTAAATAACCACAACATTTTTTTTTATTGAGTTGTTTGTAAATATTGAGATAACAGTAATGATTTAGGATTTTTAAGTATGTGTAAAATTTTATTATTATTACGATAGTAAAGGAAATAATCAACTAAATACATATTTATATCACATATTTTTTGCTCACTCATGTTTTTGTTTTAGTTAAAAAAAGTTGACTCATTTATTGAAAATACTTTCTCGTTTTTAAAGAATTTGGACAGTCACTGTTTTTTAATAGGCAAGTGAGGTTTGATTAAACATTACCACACGGTACAAATCTGAATTAGGAGAAAAAATTCTTTATAAATTTCATGTGATTTATTATGAAAAATTTTTTGTGACTTTATTTTACCTGTATTCTGATGATAAAAACGAAGTAAGGTGTATCTTAAATAGTATATTGCATACACTTGATCAACTGTTCGACTGTTTATGAGTACCGGGTGAATCAAGTTATATCCGCACGCCAAAAACACGTCTTGAAACATGGAAAAGAATTATGAAATTTATATATTACGTTAAATTGATATCTAGTCCACCTCCAAAAATTTTTTTTTGTTTTAACAATTTATTTGACGTATAAAACTGAAGATAAATGATTTGTACAACTGTTTTTTACATCAACTGATCAAAAATGTCTAACAAAATCAACTTGCAAAATTTATTATTTAATAAAATGTTAGACTTTGAGTAAAACCCATTTTTATATTGTTTATAAAATATTTTAGTCTAATTTATGACTTGATAAGTTGGAGTAGTAATAAATCCTTAGCTAAAATCCTAACAATTGAAGTAGATTTATGACCTGGGAATTTGTTACCAGCTACTTTAAATTTTAAGTCTCCACAATAGTCGTGTGTCATTTTCCATAAACTTCAAGAAATCATCACTCTGATGGGGTCTTTTTTGCATAAAGTTTACGATACTCTCATAAATTATGAGAAAGTAAGTACTTCAATATCAAAATGTTAATTAAAAACAAACTACACATTTGTTGAAAAATCTAATTAGTCATTTTGATGCATTTTATCAAAATGCACATGTACACAAAAAAAAAATGTTAACGTTAATTTATAATCAAATGAGCAAAAGTGAAAAAGTAACCGTACAAATAAACAATTTGAAGCTTGAAAATTTTGCTTAAGTTGAAATGGCTGTTTTTGGGGTGCGGGTAAAACTTGATTCGCTCGATACAATCAAACAAAGTTTAACCTCAATCTGCTACAAGAATTTTAATCAAATTTTGAATTCGGTTTTTTGTAAAAGTCACTTGAAATACAGTGAATAAATCTCATATTTCAATTTGTAAATATTGGTTTTTCTTACTTGTGATAAAAATCTTGAAGTTTGGATTGATTTTTTAATAATTCCTAATTTTTTCACTCTCATGTCATGTCAGGACCATCATAATGATGCTATTAAAAAGTTTGTCGAAGTCTGTTATAAATGTACCACTAAGAAGATTTATGTTTATAGTTTCATTGTCCAAGCGGCACCTTTCCTTTGGTACTATCATTACCTTCAATACAATAGAACCCTGTCATAAAAAGTACTTTGGATTTGAGTAAGTATACAACGTATATATTATACAGAAGATGTATCTTTTTAGAAATTTTCTTTCGAGAAACCCTTATTAAATCTTAATGTTATTCTTACAACAGATTAAAGCTTGTTTTACTTGGTTTTTACCACACAACTGTCGAACTGCTAATTTTTTGTTTAATCGTTGTATTATTCTTACTTCTTTTAAACATAAATGAAAGAGAATAAATAAACGCGTTAAAGGGTAATAAGTTTAATAACATGCCATTTTTTCAAGGGTTTTTTATTTTTTTTTTGTTAACAGAAATATTATTTTTTGGCTTCACGCCAGGTAAAACTAAATTAACGTACAATTGAAAGCTCTGGAAACTCTATTTTTGCATTGTTTTTAGTTACTTTGTTTTTTTTTTTAGTCACTAAATAAACATATACAATGCCGCGACGACCGCCATATTTGGAGTAAAAATTTAGACGAGAACTTTAAAATTTTGGATTCTACAAGATATTCCAAGGATTTTTATCGATTTAATATCGACATAAAAGTCGATAGAAAGTCATAAAATCTCTCTTTAAATTCAGCTTTTTGAAATTTGAATGATTCTGCTTAAATTTTTACACCAAATATGGTGGAAGTTACGATACTCTTTGTTTGTTTAGGGACTGCATTTTTTTGTGGGCTTTTTATCATTCATGCTTGGTAAAAATGACCTAAATTTTTTATTCTTATGATACGTTTTTTTAAAAAAAAAAACCTTGTAAAATATTTATTCAATCGTCATTTTACCTAAATTTTAGTTGTTAAATGAGGAATAATAAATTAAGTAATCTTTATTATTTCTAGTTTTTAATGCATTTTATCTCGACAGAACCATTATCACATGTGAATCAGGCTAATTATCTCATGATTTTTATCCTCGTAGATACTGTTCACAGAAAAAAAAGATTTTGATAATAATTTATTATAAATTATATTCGCAGTGCTTAAAACGTAAATAATTAAATTGTTTAAATAGAACTGATTTAGTTTAACTTTTTCTGACATCTCTGTGGCCAAATCTAATGAAATTAGCTTATACGAGCTGCCACATATGAACAAATTTACGTCATTATCCAAAATTTCGAATTACGTGAATTTAGAAAACTTTAACCGACTTCAAAGTTTTTTTTTTCTAAAAAATTAAAAGTTGATAACATAAAGCAGGATGAACAGACATGAGAAAAAGTATCTAGTTTACGGTGTTACAAACAGAATTTTTTTGGTAAATAAATAACTGATCTGAGTGAGTAATACCGAACTCTGTTTTCAACAATAAAAAAATAATAAAAAAATTTTTTAAATTATTTTTATAACATTCTACATACAGCACTAGATCAAACCTCTTCATTATTTTGAAAAAATATCTCACTAGTTTTATTTAAAAAAAAAATAAGGTCATCGCCAATACCTATAATCGTCAAAACACAAAACAGTGGTAGATGTTAGCATAAAATTCTGTGGGTGACACAGAAGTCACTTCTAAGTCAAGAGAGCCATTATGCAGCCTAGCGCGCAATTATCCTTATGCAATAAACTATGTCTAATAGTCCTGCAGTTTGCGCTGAATTCTACCACGTATTATAATCCTTGAATCTCCCTTTTGAAGCATAAGATGAAAGAAAGTGCCGGTAATCTAACATTCCACACTTTTATTAGATCAAATAAAAGAGAATCAAATGTTTCATTCCTTTTGTTTACTTTGTTACACTTGTTGCTTGTTATTAAATAGATCAGAAGTTTTTATTTTGCATTAAGGACATGCATACAATATAAAATTTCAGATAAATTTCTTAATTCATAAATGAAATGTTTGTAGATATTAATTATTATCGCATCAAATTCTAATGATGATTTTGTAATACAATGAAAAGACATTTTTGTCTCATTGCTTTATTATTTCTCATCTAATATTTAAATAACCAAGGCCAAATGAAGAAATGAATTATTCAGAACGAAATGAGGGTAAAACTTTTTTATATCTCAATTTTTAATTGATGAAATACCCAAAAATTTGTCAGTATTACGACACAATTTCTATTTAAAGTAAATACTGTCTTTTCTATAAAATTTCCGAATTAATGTTGTTTACGTAACAAAGTGGTCACTTGTGAAATTTCTATTCCTTAAAGGACAACAAACATTGCGTGCAGGACTTGACGTCATGTCAGTTTAGTATGTCCTAAAATTCTAACTCGATTTTACGACAAAAACTGAAAGAAACGACGACAACTTCAGTTTTGTATCAATTACGGTTAATAATAGTAACAAGTTAATATCTGTAATAACATTTTTACTGAGCAATATCTAATTGTATAGAAAAACACTATAAAGCTTTTAATTTTAAGTAAATGAAAAGTTACACCACAATTTCTAAGTAGGTACATTAAAATAAAATCCATATTGTTCGCTGTCTGACGCAGAGAAATGCGGTTTGTAAAAGAAAATTTATATCTCGACTTTTTTTTTTCGCATGTTTTTACTTTCACCTTGATATTTACAACATTTTAGTACATTTAATGCAAAATATAACAATTAGATTATATATATGACTAATATAATAAATACAGAATGATGTCAAGTTGTTTATTTTAAAAATGAGCAATTTTTCTACATCTTTCAACAATTTGTAATTTGGCGTAAGATCATTTCAATGCACCCACTCAAAACTCCAAATTTAATTTCAAACAAAACCATTTTATAAAGACGTTCTTCCGTCTCTAATATTCTAAATTAACAATTAATATATCAGTAGACCTTTGTTCACAACAATTAAATCTAGATTATACAGTTACAGTTACAGAAAATCAAAATTAAATTAACATCTAGAATATAATTTAAAATTTAAATGTTTAAACTTTGCTCTCTTTCAATTTAAATAAATTAAATTATGCTATAATCAATTTTTTTATGCGAATTGACTGTCTAAAAATCAGCAAATAAAAATATACACATCCGTTTCAATTAGTATACGAGTCGATTTGTTCGATAATACCACCTGCAAGCTTACAGGAAGACACCTGCTACCTTTTTGCCGTATTTATAAGCCTTTGGTAATTTTTCTAGAGAAATTGTTGGGTCAATTAGCATTTATTGTCGTTTATTAGCTTCTGAAATAATTTTGTGTACACTTTATTTAAACATATTTTATTTTTTAAATAATTAGTTCGACTTTTTATTATATATAGCAAAATAAATCGTAAAAGGATGACGGTAGGAGAAGCAAACTTGTGTAGTACCTACTAGAATAAGAACTACACGTATTTGTTCGGCTCCTCCTACTGGCATCCTTTTAAGATTTGCGTTGTTGTATGGGCGAGTCAAACTAGAGAATAACTTAGAAGCAACATATATGTTTGATAGGTTTTTGTTTTGACAATTACCTATTGTTGAATATTTGTATTTTATGTCTTGATTTTTTTTTGCTTAATATGGATCAAGACAGATTTTTAATGCTTGCAAGAAATGGCACTTACTACAAAATTATTTAAAAAATTTTTTTACAGAAACTTATTCAGAAGAAAACATTAAAAAAAAAGTTTCTTTTAATTTTTTAAAAATGGTTAGAGTTTAGACAAAAATCGCTTGGTTTCATACTTTTGTATAATAATAATAATTTTATAATTGTTTCTTTTATTAAGCGAAACAAATTTTGAAGTAATCAAGATTCTATTTTGTGCAAACTAATAAAAAAGACTTTTAAAGATAATAAACTAATAATACTTTATAAAAAGAAATTACAGTGTTTAAAGAAATTACAATTGTTAAAATATTTGAAGAAAATATAAAATAATTAGTATTCTTTTTTGTTTTTTTTACGTCCCACATTAATACGTAGCTAATTTTATAAACATAAAATTCCCAATTTTCAGTTATAATATCACAAGATTCTTCTCGGAAATTTCTTCCAGTACGTTTCAAAAACGTCAATATTAATTACCCCGAGGAACGGAAGGTCTGAATTAATTAAATTTGTACTAAAATATATGTTTTTGACACGATTTTGTGTTTAATTGTTATATCTTTTGCTTAATAAACTTCTTTGAAACTAAAAAATAAGAAATTATTCATGTATTTATTTATTTCTAATTTGAAAATACTTTCACTTATTAGTATCGTCTTGGTTGGGTAATACAGACTGTTTCATGAGAAATAATGAGCCTGCGAAGCTGAAAATACAACCAGTAATACAATTCCAGAGTTAACGTAGATGATATTAATTACAAATTTTATTTGATAAATCTGTCACCGATAAAAAAAATGTATTTAAACGATGAAAAAACCGACATGATGATGATATATGGGAAAAAATGCCTCTGCCGCGATGAGTTTGTACAGACAACGCTTTCTGGGTAGAGGAGAACTCTTGCTGCCACCAAATTTGAACGATTTGAAACTACCTTAATAAAAAATTGGCTACCTTTGAAAAAGCCAAGAGCAAAAACAGCTACAGGTCCTGTTCACATGTAATCCAAAGAATGATCTTACAAGTAAGTGGCATTAGTTTGTCTTCAGTTAACTGAATAACTAAATGATTTTTTATTTGTAAACAAAAAAAAATAACTACGTTAACTCTGGAATTGTATTACTGGTTGTATTTTCAGTTTCGCAGGCTCATTATCACTCGTGAAACACCCTGTATAAAAATACTTTACAAATTCTGAATTTCTATAGAAACAATAAAAATTCTGAATTTCTATAGAAACAAGTCGTAATACTCAGTTTTTCATTGGTTCTAATATAATGTTACGAGACTGTCAACATAATAATACTTGTAAAATTGTCAGTAGGCATTCATTTAGCTGACCGGTATTGATAGAAGCGAAGCATACAGTAGTTCTCTTTTTCCATGAGAAATAGAAATAGTGACTTAAATTTTTCAGGTTGAGTCAGGTCAGGTCAGGTCAGGTCAAATTAGGTCAGGTTAGAAAAAAAAGGTCATGTTAGAACATTTTATGTCGTGTCAGGTTAGGATAGGTTAGGTCAAGTCAGGTCAGAATATCTAAATCTTACTAACAAAGACCTCCTAATTAAAAAATCTATTGCAAATTTAAAATTTTTGCAATGGTGGTTATATTTTAAAACGCTTCGCAAACGGTCAAAGACATAAAAAATGTTGTAGATCATTAAAAGTTGTAAAGAATTAAATTTTTTATAAAATGAAGTCAGCAAGAAGAAATTTTTCTCTCTAATACTTAATTTTTTAAAAAAAAACGAAGTGTTGGTGAATAAAGCGCCTAAAATAAGCGAGTCTCATTAATGTATTTTATCTGTGTGAATCGGACGGCTGCTCGCGTTGCCAACTACTTCGTCTTAAAAAAAAACAAGTTATAGGATTTACAGGCACTTAAAGATCATTTTTTGTCATATTATAATAAAAAGGAAAGGGATCCTGTTGCAAAATTTCGGCAAAAATTAATAGAGATATTTTTTCAAATTAATTAATATTATATTCATAGCGTGATAGAAAAATTATTCAAAAAAAATTGTTTACAATATCAAGCTGACAATTTTTTTTGTGAAAATAGTGCTTACGTATTTCCTTTCCTGATGTTATATATTTACAAAAACTACTGTTTTTAGTATTGTAAATTAGACATTTATTCTTATAACTAACTTATATTAATTATATAAATTTTGAACATAATACTAGAAAATGTATACTTATTTTTATATTTAAGTATAGAAAATATAATCCCTTATGTGATTTTATTTTTTTACTTCGTTTGACCCCTTAATTGGAAATTTTCACTTCTATAGTCACAGCTTTAGCGACGTTGACGTCCCAAGCTAATGTATTTTTTGAGACTTTTCAAGAAAATCTTTTCTAAAATTTTATTTCACTTGAGAAAAGCAGGGAAATAAATATTCGACCTACCTTAACACATGGTGGCAAACTAGGTTACAAATCGTCAAGGACCAGCTGTTGAGGCATCTGTGCATTAAAAGAAAAATTTCTCTTTATCATGATAAGAGTTCAGTAAATCCACATTTTATATGAATTCCGTAACGCTAATTTTAAACATCTCACCAGGAATTGAATCGTCTGCCAAAATACCTGACCCTGCTCGAAGTCAAATTCCTCGGGGTCAACAATAATATTTAAATAATTTAAAAAATATCTAACGTGATTTACGTGAATAGAATAATCAACAGGTACTTCCGGAAAATTGCAATTTAAACGTGACAATTAAATTAAATTAAAAAACGGAAACTGTTAAAAAAATCAATAATTAATTTAAGTGACGGTTTTATTGAATTGGGAAAGTCTTGGTACGAAATAAACATTGTTGGGTATATAATTTAGGTAACTGTAATAATATCTGTCAAGCTACACGAAGCACGCACAGATAATATAGAATTATGAGATTTTTTAAATTAAATTGTTTCACTAGAACAACGTAATTGAAGAATTTTGTCGAAACGTGCTAGAAGACGAGTTTATTTAAATTAATCGGTTTTTCGTGTCAAAGTGGAAAAATTGAAAGGGAATCAATGGAGAGATACGAGATAACGGAAATTAGGATGCTAATTAAATTGAATGAACTAAATAAGTTTCTTTTTCCTAATTTTATCAACCCTCTTATAAACATCAAGAGTAACGTGATCTTGACATTAAACTAGAAAATTCTAATTGTCACTAACTGTCAAAATTTTATTTGTGCGACTTATTGTCTAAATGTGATTATTATTTAGCAACTACAGAAATTATCTGTAGTTTGTTGCGTTTCTTGCGATATGAAGAAAAAGAAACTTCTTCTATATACACATTTATTCAACATATTTACAATTGTGAGTCGTACTGCTCTCGCATACAACTCTTATACAAGTGATTCTAATATCTCAAAGTTGGGGTGCCAACCCCGGTCGGGCCAGCTGGTTGGAGCGGGGAGACGTGACGTAACATAAACTCCCCTCGTTGAAAGCATGGCTTTTAAATTAAATAAACAATTTATACTAATAAAAAATTACAAAAAATATGAGATACCTACAGAAAATATATGTACATGATAAATGAATGAACAAAGATACATAAAATAGAAAACATATATTATATACAAGAAAAAACAATAGTCAATGAGTAAGTGTTCAAATTGGTGGCTGTTGCACGGTTATTTTGTGACGCACTACACCTTGTTTTCACTCATTTGTTGGTAACGCACACAATTTTGTGATCACACGTTTCACCTCACCCCGCACAGTTTTCACTGTCACCACTCTGGTGAGACCGTCGGCGCCGGGATGAAGCTGGGTGATGCGTCCAAGGGGCCACTGCAGTGGTGGAGCGTTGTCTTCCTTCACTAGGACGAGGGTACCTATTTGGGGTCGTTGAGTTGAAGTTTTGGACCACTTGTTGCGTTGTTGCAGCTGGTTACGGTACTCGGCGGCCCAACGTTTCCAAAAATGCTGCCGCATTTTTACTATATGCTGGTACTTCGTTAATCGATTGGTGGTGACTTCCAATGTGTTTGGCTCGACGGGAGCCGTTAACGAATCACCAATGAGGAAGTGTCCTGGGGTTAGAGCTTGAGGGTCTAAGGGATCATTGGATAGCGGGACCAGAGGTCGGGAATTTAAACAAGCCTCAATCAACGTTAACAACGTATACATTTCCTCGTAGTTTAATAAAGTATTGTGTATTACGCGTTTAAGATGCATTTTCGGGGATTTTACTGCGGCTTCATGCAAACCACCCATATGGGGGGCGCGCGGGGGTATAAAACTCCAAACAATTTCTTGATTCGCTAGAACATCGATGACATCAGACTGAAATTGATCGGATTGCAATAACAATTTAACTTCTTTGAGCTCGCGGTTTGCGCCTACAAAATTTTTTGCATTGTCTGAAATTAGATAAGATATTTTTCCACGTCGGGATATGAATCGTTTCAAAGCATTTAAAAAGGACGTTGATGTGTAGTCACAAACCAATTCAATATGTACGGCTCTTGTGGCAAGACAGACAAAAATTACTATGAACGATTTTATTGTTTTAGTCGTCCTACCGTGTCCGTTTTTTAATATAATAGGCCCTGCATAATCGACAGCTGAGCAGCTAAATGGTCTTGATGGTGCGACTCTTTGCAAAGGCAAATCACCCATTAATTGTTCATACGTTGTGGGTTTGGTACGATAACATTTAATACATTTATGTAAAACTTGTCGAACAGTATTGCGACCAGAAATTGGCCAATATTTTTGTCTTATGGCAGCCAGAGTGGCTTGACAACCAGCGTGTAGATTGAGAGCGTGTTCTTTAATTATTATTAAATTTGTTATATGATGATTTTTTGGTAGTAATATCTGATGTTTCGTATCGTAAGAGATGGGCGCGTTGCGCAATCGCCCTCCCACGCGAAGTAAACCAACATCGTCCAAAAACGGATTTAATGATTGCAATTTACTTGATTTTGGGAGTTTTTTATATTTTTTGAGACTGTGAATATCATTGTGAAAAGCTTGCTCTTGAGTTAATCTCATAATTACTTGATGAGCTTTTTTGACTTCCCCACATGTTACACTACCAAAACGTTTTTCATTTTTTTGCTGGATATTATTGATAAATCGTAAACAGTAAGCTGTAATTCTGATTAATTTATCAAAGGATGAATATTTGGTTAAAAGGTGCAAATCAGTTGACGCGTGTGCCGTTAGACAACAAATTTTTTTGATATCTGGTATTTCATCTGGAGGCAACCCTTTTTCTTTATCTAATTTAGGCCATTGTGAAGTGTCCTTTAATAAGAATTGTGGGCCGTGCCACCAAAGCGTTGATTTTTCTAAAATTTTTGGAGTAGTTCCGCGAGACAATATGTCTGCGGGATTTGTTTTTGTGTTGATGTACGACCAATTAGAAGGTTTCGTTAATTTTTGCAATTCTGCGACACGGTTCGCAACAAATGGTTTTAATTTAGTGGGTTGAGTGCTCAACCATGCCAAAACAATTGTTGAATCAGTCCAAAGAAAATGATCATTGATTGAAATGTTTAAAACTGTTGTGATTTTGTTTACTAATCGTCCAAGTAAAAGAGCAGCTAAAAGTTCCAAACGCGGAATTGTTATTGGTTTTAGTGGCGCGACTTTATTTTTTGAGCATAACAAATTAGAACTGTAATTACCGTCGGTGAGCTTGCAACGAATATATACACATGCGCCATAAGACGTTTTACTTGCATCGCAGAACCCATGAAGTTCTATAATTTGTGTTTGATTTGATATGACTTTTCGTGGTATAGTTAATTTATTCAAATGTTGAAATTCTTGTAAAAAACTTATCCACATGTTGGAGATATTTTCTGGAACCGATTCGTCCCAATCTAATTTAATAGACCAAATTTTTTGCAAAATTACCTTTGCTGTTACCGTTATTGGAGTGATTAAACCGATTGGATCAAACAATCTAGCAATAGTGCTGAGTATAGTTCGTTTAGTAATTTTATCGTTGGAATCATTGTTAAAAACAGAAAAATAGATGTAGTCTGATTCGCAGTTCCAACAGACACCAAGTACTTTTTTATCGGGTTGCATCATGTTTAAATTGACTTGGTTTTTTGTTTCGCTGTTTGGGTCGGGTAATAAATTTTTGTTGTTGGATTACCATTGACGCAATTCAAATCCGCCCTTTTTCAAAATCGCGATTAGATCGTCGCGAATTTTCAGAACTTCTTCGATTGTTGAACCGCCCGTCATGACATCATCGACAAAGAAATCTCGTAAAATAATTTTGGATGTTTCGGGAAAATTGAGTGATTCTATGCGAGCAACTTCTTGAAGACATCGAATTGCTAAATAGGGTGAACAAGCTAGTCCGTAAGTGACTGTATTTAAACAATAGGTTTTTATTGGTTCATCTGAGCCAAATCGCCAAACAATTCGTTGGTACTTTTTTGCATCATTTTGATCAACTATTATCATACGATACATTTTTGCGATGTCGGCGGTTAATACATATTGATGCGTTCGAAAACGGGTTAAAATCGCGAATAATTCTTGTTGCAGAGATGGTCCTACATGTAAATTGTCATTAAGACTTAATCCATTTGTGGATTTAGCTGAACCGTCAAAAACAACGCGTACTTTAGTTGTGTTGCTACTTTCTTTGAACACAGCATGATGGGGCAGGTAAGAAACATTTCGGAATTCCCGAACCTCTTGTGCCGACAAAGGTCGCATGTGGCCCATTTGCAAATATTCCCTCATAAAATTGTAATAACTTGTTTGCAGTTGAGGGTCATTTAGGAATTTTCTTTCTAAAGATTTTAGACGGTTTATTGCGATATGCTTAGTCTCTCCCAATTGTGGGGGGTCATTTTTGAAAGGAAGTTTTACGACAAACCTTCCGTCGGCATTTCTACTTAAAGTGGTTGTAATGTAATTTTCGCAGAAAGCGTCTGCCTCATTAAATTTGTTTTGGCTGTCGAATTCTTCAATATTCCAAAATTTTTCAATTTGTTGTTCTAAATCAGAGATTTGTGAGAAATTACAAATTTGAGTTGGTTGATTTTGAGAATAAATTGGTATTGCACCTGCAAGAATCCAACCTAATTTGGTTTGTTGAATAACTGGGCCCTTACGTTGAATGTAAATTTGACCTTTGCACATCAATTGCCAAAAATGTTCATTGCCGATTAAGAGATCAATTTCTGCAGCAATATTAAACTTTGGATCAGCGAGTGTTATTTTATCCGGTATATTTAATTTGGATGCATCAAATGTAACTCCCGGAATGTTTTGAGTTATTGTCGGTATTACAAGACAAGATAAATTAAACTTAAATGAATTATGACATGACTCAATCTTAACACTGGTTGTTTTAGTTATCTTTGTTGAATTTTGGTTGATACCAATAACAGGTAAATTGATGTTTCGACAGGAAAGTCCTAATTGTTTACAGGCACTTTCTGAGATAAAATTTGACTGTGAGCCACTATCAAGTAAAGCCCGTAAATGATGCAATTTGCCGTTCTTATCAACAACTTTAACGATCGCGGTTGATAATACAATGTTTTTGTTAAGTATTTGAGCACAAATGGTTGATGTTGAAGATTGACTGTCTCGATTGTTATTATATTCTGGTTTATCGACATGTGACTGAGAAACTTGATTTGTATTTGATTCCGAGTTTTCAATATGTAATAAAGAATTGTGCCTTTTGTTGCACTTTCTACAATTTCCCGATGAACAATTGTCGAATTTGTGATCGCCGCGTAAGCAGTTAGTACACAATTTCCGTTTTTTAATTTCGCTTAAACGTTGTATTGGTTTTAATGATAAAAATTCTTTACATTGTTGTAAAATATGTGAAGACTGTTTGCAAAATTGACATGTTGACGTTTGATTAGTGACCAGATGAGATCCTGGCCGAGAAGAATTATTAGAAAAATTTATGGTTTTGTGAAATTTGAAACTGTGACCAGTCTGATTTTTGTAGTTCACAGAATTTGAATTGTTTAATGATTCTAACATCTGGCACCTTTGAGTTAAAAATTTTGTCAAGTCTTCAAATGTTGGAATGTTGCTAGACAGGGTCGCTTCCCATGCTAGTGTTGTTGAGGTGTCAAATTTTGATGATACTAGTTCGATTAATAAGTCATCCCATTGATCAGTTGGGCGCTTTAGAGCGCGTAAACCCTTTAAATTCGTTAGTACCGTGTGTAATAAAGCTCTGGCTGACTTAGGATCTTTATGAATGGTTGGTAGCGAGCAAATCGCGCGAACATGATGTTGTACAATTAAGCGATTGTTTTCGTAACGCGATTTTAAAGAATCCCAGGCTTCTTGGTACGTGTCGTTCGAGATCGTGAAGTGTTGTATTGTTTCCCAAGCTTCGCCTTTAACCGTACTTTGTAAATAATGAAATTTTTGGACGTTTGATAATGTTTTATTATCATTGATTATTGACTGAAAACTGTCGCGAAAGGGAATCCAATCGGTGTAGGATCCGCTGAAACTTGGTATTTGAACATCCGGTAACCTACTTGGAGGTTCCGCTGGGGCATTGTTTGTCGCATTAACAATTGTTGGTGCTGCTGGAGCGGGTGCGCTATTAATAATTAGTTTTTCCGCGTCACTTATGGTTTGAAAATATTGGTTCTCAAAATTTGTTATATCGGCGTCCGTAGCTTGGGTACTGTCGTGAACTTGAATTTGTGAATGCACATCTTCGTATTCCGCCAGCATTGGGGATAAATTTTCTAGGCGCTTTTTAATTTCCATGAATTTTGATCGATTTTCCGGCGAATTAAGAAATGTAATGAATCGTGTAAGACGCGACTTTAATTGAGCACGTTGATGTTTTAATCTCGCGAGTTCTTCCATATTTGATGGTTGCACTTGCCGTGATTATGAATAAATTGATAAGATACAAGTTGATCAGAAAGAAAGGAAAATGTTTAATTGAAGCAAAGATCCGCTTTCAATATGTTAAGATTGATTGAGTAAAATAAGGAAGTATGAAAAAATGGGATTAGATAGGAGGTGATTCACTGACCTTTGTTCATGTTGCTGATGTGGAAGCTGATCGACTCTGCTGGTGCATACGTGGTGCTGGATACTGATTTTTCATATTAACCACATGTTAATATCCGGCTCGAAGGACCAATTTATGTTGCGTTTCTTGCGATATGAAGAAAAAGAAACTTCTTCTATATACACATTTATTCAACATATTTACAATTGTGAGTCGTACTGCTCTCGCATACAACTCTTATACAAGTGATTCTAATATCTCAAAGTTGGGGTGCCAACCCCGGTCGGGCCAGCTGGTTGGAGCGGGGAGACGTGACGTAACATAGTTGATAAGGATTATTTTGTAGTTTCCTGGAAAAAAAGTGGCTCAGGTGCATATTACAAAACGAAATTTTAAATTTAATTAGAATTTGACGATTTTGCGGTAAAAGAACACTACGAAAAAACGCGTGAAATTCCAGGAAACTGTCATCACTTCGCACGAGTACAGAAAAGTCGCGAAACTTCCGCACACATTCAATAAAAACGTATCGTGTGGAATTCGACAGCGATTAAAGAAAAGTGCTTTATGAATAGTTTCTCTATGAATATCGAGTTATTTATTGATCAAATTATTGTTGGGTGAATTAGTTTTTTGGAAAAGGCAGTTGTTACATTTTTTTAATTTTAGATTATCTTATTTTAGTTTATTTTTGAACCTGAATACATATCGATTATATTCCATGAAAAGGTTTTGTGAAATCAGAAATAAAATATATTTAATAATAATTAAAAAAAAAAAGTTATATTGTAATATGGTTTTTTTAAATACAAATTAAGAATAAAAAATACAATAAAATGTAGAATAAAAATGGACTTATAATTGTTTAATAATCTTAGTTAAAGAAGAAGCAAAGATCTTTTAGTCCAAATTTACTTTAGATGTCAAAGTGGTAGCTTTGCATTTTGAAAATTAGAAGAGATTAAAAAAAAATATCGTGTTTTTCAGAACGTCTAGATTATTATTGCTCTTATTAATTAAATTAATTGTTGGTTAAATAATTATTAATTAAACAAATTAATTTTACGGAAAAATATGTACTAATGGCGACGTTTACTTTTTGAATTAGTTAAAATATAGAAAAAGTTACTTAACTTATAAAAAAATCATAAAAAATCAAAAACTAGTACTAAAATGTACTGTTCGCAGTGTACACCCTGTAGGGTGTGCATTTTAGGGAATTAGAGAAGATTCTGTCTTATTTTTAAACCAATTTTGATTTTAAAATGTTTATAAATTCTGCTCACCTAAATTGTTACTAAAAAGTTTATTTTTTAATTTTTATAAATAACAAATTGGATAATTTGTTCATAAACATTTTGAAACAACCCCCAAATAGCTAGAAGAGCAAAAAATTGAATTTTGATTTTATTTAACGTACCTTTAAATTTTTTATTTTTGTAGATTGAGTCTCTTCAATTGGAATCTGTCGATATTTTTTTGCTCTCATGTTATAAGATTTTCCTGCACTTTAATTATTTTTGTATTTTTCGTTTTTCAGCCTCTCTAAATAAATTTGTCTTGCTTTTGGCAAGTTTCCCGTTTACTTCATGAATTTCATAATCTTGTCTCGATTTTTTATTGTATTACACAATCTTTCGCACGATTGTATCTAAATTTCTTTTATCTTTTTGCCATTTTTTTATGTTTAGAAATGTTTGAAAATTATGTAAAAATAAAAATCCATTAAAACCTGTGTTAATTTTCGCAATGACGTCTATCTAGACCTTAAACACCCGCAACTGCGTCGTATACAGCTTGTAAAACCGGCGATTAAATAAAACAACCACGAAAATGTTGTCTTATGTATTACAGTCATGCAATTGCCTAACATCTGGATCTTTTCCAGGTCCTTTCAATGCTCCAGTAACCTCCTACATGAAACTAACGAATCCATCAGATAAGGAAGTCTTGTTCAAAATCAAAACGACAGCACCAAAAAAGTACTGCGTACGCCCCAACTCGGGTATTCTAGAGCCCAACACTTCAATAGAGATAGCAAGTGAGTGTATTTAAACTAGAATTTCATGAATAGATAATAAAAGTATCGTTGATATTTCAGTAAGTCTCCAACCGTTCTTGTTCGACCCAGCGGAAAAGAATAAACACAAATTTATGGTACAGACGTTATTCGCGCCAGATGGTGACGTGAATCTCGAACAGTTATGGAAAGAAATCGGTCCTGAACAGCTTATGGACTCCAAGTTGAAATGTGTCTTTGAAATGCCACTTGAACAGAATGACACTCAGGAGGAACCTATTAAAGCTAGTCCGAAAGCTCCAGTTGCGGCGGTACCCAATAATGCAATTGATTCAGAATTGCAAAAGGCGGCAGAGGAGGTAAAAAAAATATGAATCAGCGAAATATAATTACTCAACGTTCCTGAAATTATTTATCAAACTTAAATAGTCTGATAAATATTTTGTTTGCATTGTTTTGTTATTAATCATTTTTTATCACAGTAGAAAAGCCTCGTTGCTCATTTTCTTTTTTTTTACTTTTTTTACTTTGTGTTTTATTTTTTTCCTAAATTTTATATTAGAAGTTTTTTTTTTGGTTTTTCTTTTGTTTGTAAAACTGAAAGGTTGAGTTGTTTCGACTAGATTTCTAGTCTAGACTAAACTAGACCAAATTTAATTTGTATTTTTGTATTTTATCTGACAAATTAAGTAAAGATTTATTCTTATAATATTATTTAATTGTAAATTTGTAACTATATCAACGCCATGAATGAGAACAGCGACTTTATTTATTATACAGGCTGAGTCAATAATAATTGGCACCTAGCATAACCGATAAGGACGTCACAGAAATTTGCCGAAAATATTTAAAAATCTGGATAAATACTTTTTTTTTTCATCTGAGTAGAAGCAAGGTTTTAAAAATATTTTTGCAAATATGTAATTGATTAAAATGTCTCAGATCAAAAACATCTTTAATTTCTTTTTGAACAAAATTCTAGAAGCAGATTTTTGTGAAAAAATTGCTCAAGATATCCAAAATTAAAATTGTTAGACTCCGATAATGCCATTAAGTTCCTCCTTAAGTTGTAAAATTATTTTTCCTCTAATTTTTTTTTTTTCAAAATAAATTTTAGCGACAATCATGTTTTTTTCGTTCCGCTCACTCCAAAATATATTTTTTAAGGCAAAATCGTTAAAAAACACTTTATAGCAGAAGTTTTACATACGGATTTACAAAATGGCCGTTGAAAATAAAAAATGGCAGAAATAAATGAAATTGACTCTTTTGAGTTCTACAAAAGCGAAAGTAGTATATTACGTACCAAGAATTAGAACACAACTTTACTTTTTTGTTGTTTAAGTTGGTTTTTTATTGATTTTGATAGATTTTGTTTGGTGGTGTAACAAATAAGACCTCACCAATACTTTTTTTTAAAAGTATAACCAAGAAAAAAATTATTTGTTAATTTCAATTTTATCTCTTTTTTGGATTACTATTTCTTAAAAAAAAAAGTGAAAACTGCTTATAGCGACTTCGTTCCGTGTGCCAATTGCATTAATTGATTTGTCGTACTTGTTTTTTACTGTGAGGTCTTTTAAGCAAAATTTTTCAAAATGAGACCATACTGTTGACTCATCCTGTACATAAATTTTTTCGTGTAGTAACATTATAGCTTAACATTTAAAAACCAATTAAGTTAATTGGCACTAAAATAAAATTTTAACGTGCCGTTATCATGATAAGTTATGTGTTAACTGTCAGGTTCAGCAACTTAGGGAAGAAGAAAGTTCGTTGCGGCAAGAAAATTTGCGACTCAAGGAAGAGATTCTTCAGTTAAAACTGGCAGCAGGAGCGAGAGTGACCCAGACGAACCGATACGCACCTCCAGCACAACAGCAGAACATCCCAGTGGTATATATGGCTGTGGCTGTAATTTTGGGCTTCTTAGGCATCGTATTGGGCAAGTTCGTCCTCTGAGACCCTCCCTAGAGACTTAGCGTGGTGTTACTCAGATTACCATGCCCAAACTCCAATATATTGTATATTTATTACAGTTACTTCATTATTATCTACTGTAAAATAAAATTTCTTGTGCATACTTAACGAGTGTGCTGTTTTGGTTGCATCTTTTGACCAACTCGGTTCACAAACCAACTTTAACATTGTCAAAAAAATAAGTAAATAACAGTTTATGGGTGTTAGGGTTGGAAGGAGACTTGGTTGGTCGTTTTTTTACAGAGTGTTATTAGCTAAACGAATTTATATGTCGGGAAATGTTTTTATTTGGAATCACAAAAAATGTTATGTTTAGCAATCGCAGATTAGAAGTATATACAATATATGGCAAGTTTACTTACTAGCCATCTTTTGGACGTTTCATGCCTTAAGTTTTCTCATCTTGTATACAGGGAAAGTCCAAGTGAAATCGTTGCTAAATTTGGATACATTTTAAGGTGAATACGCGCACTGACTGTACATAACTTTGAACTATCTCTGTATACTTAGCGTGTTAGGCAACTTTCCACAACTGTTGTTTTTAATGAAACTTACTATTGTTTTGATTGTATATTTTTTTTAGTTTAATATTTTATGGAAAGTTGTTTAACTCTTGCATTTTTTTTTAATTCTCTCTTAGTATTTGTGGTAATAGTTGAGTCATTTTGTAATTGTTAGTTAGACTCGAGCACTTGCCAAGGTCCATCGATGATAATTCACTTTAGAATCACGTAAGTATTGCCTTTGGGTTCAAAATATCCTACTTTAGACTAGGTCCACTTCATATTAATGTGGTGCTGTCAATTTTACTTTTCTTTTATCGTTCTGTTCAATTTTTAATCTGATGGAAATTTTACATGTGTCTGTGAGTTTTGTTGACTTACTAGATTAGGGCAATTAAACATCTAAAATTAATAGTAGTAAGAACTTGGCTTGGTGCGATTGTTCATATGTATTATATTTTAACACGTTGTACTATTTTATGCTAGCCTGGTAAGTGTAAGTAACTTCAGTGAATAAACTATACTTCATTACCTACTCATACACTTTTTGTAAGCCGTTATCTTACCATAAACATACAAATTAATTCTTGAAACGATGTAAATCATAGCAAATTATAACTGATATGTTGCATTACACAAGAGTTTTTATTTGAAGGACACCCAAAATGTTATCCTATTAACCATTTCAGGAACAAATGGTAACTAATTTTGGTGTTACTTTCTAGTGTTTTACAAGTTTTAAATTAAAACAATAAAAAACCTTTTTTTAGTTTTACAATTTTTTTGGCGAAATCGTAATCACTGATCTCAAAAGCACCAAACAACACTGTTACAAATAACCTGTAATTGAAGGTAAATTTTTTTCAATTGTAGTAAGCCATGGTTGACAGAAAGCATTTAGAAGTTGAAAAAACCACTCAATTATTTTTAAAATAAAGTTTATTTAGAGACAAAAGCCACATATCTACAGGATGATGCAAAAAATATTGCATTGGACGTCTAAGTGAAAATAAATGCATTTTATACGAAAAGAAGATACGGAATAAAATAAATATTCGAATCACAAATTCAGGATTAAACTTAATTAACCTGTGGCGGATTATTTCCTTGTATTGGCGCCCCCTGTTGGGCACTTCCTTGACCTTGTGGAACACCTTGAGGCTGATTTTGAACAGGAACTTGTTGCTGCTGTTGATTTACAACTGGCGGTTGTTGCTGTTGTTGTTGATTTACGACTGGCGGTTGTTGTGGCTGCTGCTGCTGCTGATTCACTTGTTGTGGAGGTTGATTTTGTTGTTGTGGTTGTTGTTTCTGTTGCTGCGGAGGCTGACTTTGTTGTTTTTGTTGGGTATATACCTCATTTGTATTCAAATCAGGTAAATTCCCCTAAAGAGAATTAAATTGCAAAAACTATTTTATTTTTATTACTCTGGACTTACTTGAAGCTGTTGTGGATGTTGTTGTGGAATTTGTCCAGGGTGGAACTGCTGTTGTTGTGGCACTTGTCCTTGATGGAACTGCTGTTGTTGTGGCACTTGTCCTTGATGGAACTGTTGTTGTGGTGGTGCTTGCCCTTGGTGGAACTGCTGTTGTCCTTGATGGAACTGCTGCTGTGGCACTTGTCCTTGATGGTACTGCTGTTGTGGTACTTGTCCTGGATGGAACTGCTGTTGTGGCATCTGCCCTTGGTGGTACTGTTGTGGCATCTGTCCCTGGTGGTACTGCTGTTGGCCTGGATGCATTTGTGGGTGATATCCAGGTGGTACTTGCTGGTAGACCGGAGGTGGGTGGGGGTATCCGTGAGGGATTTGATTTGCTGCTTGATGCTGTCTTATGTACGCTTCTAGCTCTTCGTCAGTGTACGGTTTCCTCTCGTCAAGTCCTTGCCAACCGTGATCTTGTTGGAAGTCGTTTCGTTTCGTCTGGGCTAAAAATTCCTCATAATCGATGAAACCGTCTCGGTTGGTGTCAACTTCATTAAAAACACTTTCACGCATTCTTTCCATTTCTTCTGCTCGTTCTCTCATATCGTCTTCTGGTTCTCCAGCAGCGTACATTTTTTGTAGTTCTTTTATAAACAAAGCTTTGACTTCGTCTTGATCCCACAAGCCGTTTGAGTCAATATCATGCAGCATGAAGAAGGTCTTCGGGTCAAACTCTTGTTGCATTTGGTCTTGCTCCTGCCAGACTTCTTCGAGCTGAGCTTTATGACCCGGTTCGTGCAATTTCTCATGTTTCTTATGTTTTTCTTCTCTTTCCTTAAACTCTTTTTCAAGCTTTTCTCTATCGTCGCCATTGGTGTGATTCAGTTTCACTTGTTTGTCATACTCCTTCTGCAGCTCATACTGTTTGAACTCCTCTCGCCTTTTCTTATCAGCTTCAGCTAAATCTTGTGTTGTTTTCGCAATAAGCTTCTTCAAATCTTCAATTTCAAATGTATGAGGATTACTGTGATCCACATGTCTGTGACTCGGATCTTCTAAATCTATATTTTGTTGTAGTCTTCTCTTTTTTTCAGTCAGATCTTTTAACCGGTTTAGTTCTACTCTTTTAATTTCGTCCAGTCGACTTCGAACGTGGTGTGATACAAATTCTAATTCTTCAGCTATTTTTCCAGATCTAATGTCTTGTTCTTCGGCTTTTTCTAATTTTTGGCGGAATTGTGGATCCGATTCGAGAGCATTTACGACTTCTCTAAGGTATCTGTGGTATTCCATGTAGTCTTCAAGGCCTCCCATTTCATCTTCGCTGTTTTCCTCTTTACCTTTATTTTGCGTTACAGGAGGTGCGAAGCAAATTTGTGATAAAGTAAGGAGAAGAAATGCAAATGGAATGATTCTGTTCATTTTCTGGAAAGAAAAACAAAATGTTACGTTATTATTATTAAAATAGAAGACAAAATCCATTACAAAACTTTATTTCGCATGACAAAATCTGTTTTCTCAATACAGTTACAAAAAGTAACTACATATTTTTAGAAGTCATTTCAGTTGTCAAACGTTCTTCATTATATAACTTGTGATATAAAGTGACGGTATTTTATAACTATGTAGTGATACAAACTGCCCCTATTTCGTAACTGAATTGGTGGAAAAATGACTGATTTTTGTACACGACGTGTTGAGACATTCATTAGTAATTTTCACGTATGGTGCAAAAAACCGCTCATTTTCTAACTTATTACACAAATAGCTATTGGATATCTGCAGGTGAAGATGGCCATACTGGCCACTATATCCACTAAGCTTAATAAAATGGGTACTACCGAGGGTATTTTACTGATAAAGTTGGCAAAAAAATGACGTTTTTAGCACTATTTTGTCATCTTATTTGTTTTAAGCATTGTTTTCGGTAGCATTTTTGACAAATTCTCCGTATCACGAGACAGTGCTTGTGATTCAAAACCTATAGTGCCAATTTTTTATATAAAATTGATCCGCTAGCTAGTCCTCTTTAGAATGCCGTCAAACTTGTAAAAATCGATTCATTGGTTTAGGAATTAGACCTGTTCAAAAACCCTAAAATTTTCGAAATTTTTGAGTTCCTCTAAAAAATTACCCAAAAGTCAAAAATTATACGTTTTAGGTAAAAACTAAAGGTGAATTCATATTATACAAGCAATTTTAAGCTAAACAGGTTTATTTTTAAAGTAAATTGATAACAATATGGAAATTTTAACGAGTCATTTTCCTTTAAAAAATGTAAATTATTTTGCAAAAAAAAATGTTTTTTTTATATGTAATCGATAACTTAACGAATGCGACTAAACACCTAAAATTCGGTTCATTGCATCGGCTTCAAACTTGGAGCCAATCAAAATGCAAAAGTCTTAATTTTTGCTTACGATTTTGGCTTAAAAGTAGTTTTTTTTTCTGAATTTCTCTGAAACTATAAATCGGATCTTAAAAAATTTTATAGCAATCCAAAAAACTCGTATTTATCTATTTTGTGTATTTTTTTTTTAATTTTTTAATCTCAGTTTAGACGATATTCTTAATTTTTCATAATTTCAATATACCAAGAATTCCAAAATTTACCCCCACCTCTTTTTTGCATTAATTTTTATTAAAAAAAATACAGACTATTTCATAGATAGACAATCTCTAAAGCACAGACTGGTAAAAGCCCCAGAAATGATATTCTAAGATTTAATTTACAATATATAAAAAAATTGTCTTATCTCAACTGATATAACAAAATTATAACCTAAAAATCAGTTATTTTAAACGTATAACAAAAAAATTTCGACATAGAACAACAAAAGTTTTTTGGGTCAAAATAAAGCAGTTTAATACAACTTTTTATACAAAGTTGCACCGTTTGGGAGCTAGAGGGCGCCAAAGTTAAGAGATTAACATTGGTTACTTTAAACATAAATACTCTTTTCGTTATCTCGAAAAAAGTATGTTTTAGCGAAATTTTGCGTTTTTGTATAAAGAATTCATTGGTGTATTAATTTTTGTAATAAAAATTGGTGTTAATAAGGCAAAAAAAAATGGATGATTCCAAAAAATATGCGACGGAGGTATTGCAATCGGAAATTTAAATGACGTAACAGAATTTCGCTATTATCAATAAGAGTACATTAAATTTTATTTGGATATCAAATTTCATAATCGGTTTTCAAGATATTCCAAAAAAATGTTTTTTTAACCATCTTTGAAGGTTATATAATTAAGTTATTACTTTAGGTAAAACAATTTTTTATTGTAGATTGTATATTAATCCAAAAGTATGGAGCAAAATTTTAACCTAAATATAAAAATTTGTCTTATTTCGAGTGCTAACAAAATTACGGGCCCTCAAATTTGAGTTCTATTTTTTGACAGCTGCACTGATTATCCTATTTAGGAACAACAAAACAAAACACATTGTGCAACGCATTTTGCATTGGCCTACTTGCCACCTAAGAAGCATACTTGACTAGGAATTTATTTAGACACACGATACATCTTTTCAGAATAATATCAGTCAGTGTCCAAAAGACTGCTTTATTTATGGAACATCCTGTATTAAAATTATGAAAAATTCTGTTTCTTGTTGTTTTGGTTACAAATTTTTTGTCAAAAGTTTTATAAAACTGCGAAATTGCAAGTTTCATAGAATTCCTCAACACTAATAAGCAAGAGTGACATAAAGTATGAAATAAAATTCATATTTTCTAAGTTAATGTGTTTTTAGAAAAACGCCAAGACAGGTCGATTTTATTTTTTTATTGCGCACGTTTTTCACTTGTTTCCAAATTTTTTTGGCCAACTGGTTTTTTGCTATGATGTAATCGATATTTTTTTTAAATAGCAACTCCTATTTTTGTAGTTGAATATTGCGTATAACAGTATAACACTTATAAGGTCTAAAATAAAAACTTTAATAAGTAATTTAACAAATTTAAATGTTTTATTGAATTTTTCAAAATAGACGCAATTTTTAACAGAATTACTGAACTAAATGTTCAAATTGACGTTCTTCCGTTTTTTTGGCAATATTACAACTAATTTTCGAATTCCGTTAGCACAATATTTTCCATTTTTTTTTTTGACTAATTAAGCGGTACTGATTTGTAATTCTTTCTCTTAAATCCTTGATTTTGTTGCAAATATTTTTGATTTTAAGTAGCCCTTTAGAAAAACGGTCAAAACATCATCTAAATAATCTCTGATACCACAAGCGTAGTGTGGAGGTGCACCGTCTTGTTTAAACCATACATTAGCTGCTGGTATATCTAGATCCTTTTTATTGGGAAAAGTTCCGCTAATGCTGGTACTAACGTGTCGCACAGGACATCCCAATAAACTTGTCTAGTAAATGAGACGTCAAAAAATTCGGTCCTAAAATGTGATTAGCTCAAAAAAGACACAACTGCCATATGGGTCGATAGAAAATTCACATTGGATATGGATGAGAGAAACCAATATTTGTTACAACATCCACAAAAAGTGAATGTTTAGCGTGGTTTTGTCAAATCACATTTTAGGACATAATTGATGTAAGAGAAAGAATTACAAATCAGTACCGCTTATTAATTGGCCAAAAAATCATAAATAAAGTGCTAATGGAGTTCGAAAATTAGTTGTATTATTATTACCAAGAAACGGAAGGACATTAATTTGAACATTTAGTTAAGAAATTCTGTTAAAAATTGCGTTGATTTTGAAAAATTCAATAAAAAATTGCAATTCGTTAAATTACTTAAAGTTTTTATTTTAGACCCAACAAATGTCATACTGATATAAGCAGAAAAAAAGTAGTTTCAATATTCAACACCAAAAATAGGGGTTGCTATTTAAAAAACATATCGCTTACGTCACAGCAAAAAATCAGTTGGCTAAAAAAATTTTGGAAACAAGTGAAAAACGTGCCCAATAAAAAAATATAATCGACCTGTCTGCGTTTTTCTAAAAAACATTAACTTAGAAAATATGAATTTTATTCTATACTTTTATATCTCTTTGTATGTATTATGTAGGTCATGAATCTATAGTTATACGATGTAATAATAGCAAATCACCCTGTATATTAATTTTTTGTAACTTTGCCAACTCAGCCACCGAATTTATTGAAGTTGTCATTTTTATATTCGGTTTCCAAGACAACATATTTTTAAATTGAGCAAATTGTCAATTATTGGCAATAACTAATTGGAAAGTGGCAAAATTATAAAATTGTATATAAAAATGATCAAAGAATATTAAAACGTAGTAATTATTTATTATAAATCGTTAGCTAACGCATATTTCAAGTGATAACGCCTTATCTACTAGATTTTTTTATTTATTATATTTTAGTGTTTTTAGTGGACGACAAATCCCAAAAAAAAGGAAACAATTGGAGATGAAAATCGTCATATCAACAAATCAGTTTATTAAGAAATTAATCAAACAAAGGACAAGAAAGTATGCAACGTTCTAGAAAAAAATCTCATTTTTTTCTTGTGCAACTTACTTTAACTAATTGAGGAATTTCCAGAACAGTTACGACATAACCTATATGTATTGTTGTAAAACTAACTAAAAACTTTTCACGTAGAACTTAACACTCACAAAACCTTGCCACTAAACCTGGAAAAATCCTTTCACTGACGTGTCTTTTCAAGAAATGTTTAAAGATAGCTTCTGTGGTGTCTCTCAAATAAACAATAATTTTGACATTTGACATACGTGATAAAAGAGAGAGAGCACAAATACCAGTTTCATTCATTTAAACAAGGACAGCAATGGAAGGAGGAGAAATCGTTGCCCTATTTTCTTTTGCACAAGCAGCAAATTTCAATGCCAATTTTTAATAATAAAAAAACTTTATTCAGCAACAAACATTACAAGGTAAGAACAACAAAACTCAAAATTATCACATTTTCAATTACTTTTTCCCCAATTTATTGTTATTGTGTCTCTTGGGGGACCACCTCAACGCTGTAGCATCGACACACAATCGCGGCCTTTTATACTGACTCGACCTGATATGTTCCTCTACCAGTTTGGGTGTGACACAAATTACATGTTGACCTTTCCAATACTTGACCATATTCATACTTTGCAAAGTTGAAATAATATCAGTCTGGGTAATACTCGTCATTTGACTGGAAAAAAAAGCATTCAGACAACACAAAAACCTTGTCTACACCAACCTCAAATCTTTAATTGAAAGCGTCCCTCTGAAATCCCTCAAAATCTCCAACAAGACCCAACTCCAGTAACTCCGATAACTCAGCTTCCCTAAATCACTAAGGGGCTGCTCGGGGCTCCCAACAGTGCCTTCAAGACGCGACAATTCGTAACTGAACGCTATCAGTAATTTGCCGTAGCCTTGTCTCTGATATGGGGGCAGTGTGAGAATACAAGCGACGTTATTCCCATCTGGAGATTCTTTTTCTTTCGAGAAGTAGCCAACAATGTGGGCCCCTTGTTTGTCAACTTCGCATAAAATATAAAAGAGGAACGGTTCAACGTCAAAGTAGAGGGTCTTGTGGTCGAGGAATAATTTCGCAAGGAGGCAAAGATTCTGACAGTATATCTGCAAAATGGGGCTGCTTTAAAATTCGATTGAGTCACAAAGTTAGAAAAAATAAGATAAAAACAATTGCTCATTGAACACATGAATAATCAAAATGATTTAGCATTGACTGTTAAGTCTGTGCAATTGCCTTTATCGGTTTTGTTTAATTCACAGAGATCTTTGAGAGATTTGTGTGAATTGTGCAAGGCAGCAGTGATTCTGACAGCATATCTGCAAAATGGGGCTGCTTTTGATAAAAACAATTGCCCATTTTAATTTGGCATATATTGTCAAATCTGTGCAATTGCCTTTATTGGTTTTGTGTGATTCACACAGATGTCTGAGAGATTTGTGTGAATTGTGCAAGGCAACAGTGATTCTGACAACATATCTGCAAAATGGGGCTGCTTTAGAATTCGATTGAGTCACAAAGTTAAAAAAAAGATAAAAACAATTGCCCACTTTAATTTGGCATTCATTGTCAAATCTGTGCAATTGCCTTTATCGGTTTTGTGTAATTCACACAGTTATTTAAGAGATTTGTGTTTTTACTTTGTGGTCTTTGCCGTCAACTTCATAAACTGAGAGGGTTCCTTTTCTATAAATTTCTTTACCGACTGGCTGTCTCCAGGTGCACTCACTCTGAAAGTAATCAAGTCTTGTCAAAATTCTCGCTGAGAAATGACATACCATGTGATATCTGTAACTTTTTTCTAATCGCATATATTTGAGACAGTATTCACATATCCATAACTTGCTTTGTCGCCCATACTCCTCTGGATAAGGGCTGAAATACCACGTGTCTATTTCAAACCTTCCAATTTGTATTTTATCAATATATTTAACTTTGGTTATTTGTTCATGTTCCTTTTCTAAAGCTGCAGTAGTTGGGTCCATTTCGGCGTACCTACAATCAAAGACTTGTTAAAACTTGTTGGAAATGAGTATGGGGGTAAAATTACGTCTTTTGAACGTGATTTATTTCATCGTGCCTCCTCTTTTGATTCCTTGTGATTTTTCTATCAGAACTGTCAGATAATAAATCTGAAACGATCGGCCGTTCTTTCCACACTTTATCAGTCTGCATTTTCTGTCCACTTTCCGTCAAATTAAACCGTGAAGACATGATTCTAGCTCGAGGTACCTGAAACGAAATTTTAAAATTTTGAGACAAAGGTTTTGTGTGAAGTACCCATTCGTCCAATCGGCGATTATACCCTTCGTAATGAACGTAGTATTCGTATTCATTATCGCCATATCTTGTCTGAATTATCTCAGCAGGATCTGAAAAAAAAATTGAAATTGTATCATAGTAACGACGTAAACATGACAACTAGGTTATGTCAAACAACGTCATGTCACTTACGCCAAGAATCGTCAGATCTTCTCACTAAATAATGTTCGCCGATGTCCAGAGGTTGTTCCTCGCCACTTTCATTGTCTTCGTCGTGGGATTGAGCTGGTTTGTTATCAGATTCCGATTTTTTTCGCATTATTTCGGAAGGCGTCTCCTGCGGCTTTTCGGTTTCAGCCATCTTAGAGTTTTTGGCCATTGGGAGGGCGCATGCTTGGGACATTCAAGGCGGCTTTTTTGAATTTCAGAAGAAAGGTAAAAGTTGTCTTACTGGCCTTTTTATTGCTACATTGTTGTTGGCTTTTAAATCTATTGTTTTATTTAAGCACTTACAGATTGTGTCGTTGCTAGGGTCTTCGACATCCAGGTCACAAAATTTTTGGTTCCTCTTTAAAAAAAAAGGCAAGTGAAGTGACTCGGTGCAAAAGGCCAGTCGAAATATTAAATTTTTAGTAGAATTTAGCTACTTTCGTTGATAGTAATAAATGTATGAGCTTTCTATGATTGGCGGAATATTGGCTGTGGGGCGAAAAACTCCAAAAAAGAGACGTTTTGAGGGTACGTTTTTAGTTCTTTTTAACTTCTTAAATTGCTAACAAAGTAACAATATTAGTACTATTTTATTGTCTCAGTCTATAGAATCTTCAGTTAAAATTTTGCAAGATTTTCTTTATTCTCTCTTCTGTAATATACAAATATACTTCTTGTCTTCTTGATGGTAAAGCAATTATTTTAAAAGAGAAAATTTAAGTTTTTTGTAGATTATAAACACTTGCAATCTGAAAATGAAACTTTTTTTAACTCGACTTTTTTTTTGTTTTTTTTTTTTTTTCTTACTGTTAGATTGTTTCACTCACTGCTAACACAGCATCTTTATGTCTTTTTGTAAAATATACTATTTTTCACTGTAAAAACAAATTTTGACATTTTTAAAATACTGATTTATTAGGAAAATTCTATTAAAACAATCGTAACAGACAACTACAAGGCAATAAACCACAATTGGAAGAATTAAATTTGAAATTTGGTTTAGTTAGTTATTGTTTTTATGTTAATAAATATAGAAAAATTACTCAGACCGCCGAGCAGACCGCTCAATACCAAAATCCATTGCGTCAGGCATCGTTATTCACCGCTAACATTTGGTAAAAGTTCTTAAAATAACAATTAGAAATAATTTCTGAAAGCTAATAAAACATAAATAACTATTATTATAATCCACTATAAATAAAAAAAAATGTTAGACTTCATTAAAAAAAATACGTCTAATCAGCAGCCGCCAGAAGTTATAGTTCTTTAACTTAATTTTTTTTTTTTCTATTGTATTTTTATCTGCTTTGACATGTGTTCCGTTTAATATTGTACGTTTAAATTAAGATGTACAAATGTACAAAAACATCCAAACTTTGGTATCCCGACTTCTGGTGACTGCTGACTGGACAAGTTTCTTTTCATTGACCTCTAACAGCTTTTTTATATTTATTTACATAAAAACTATGAACAAAATTTTAACTTTTTTACAACATTTTAACGGCACTTTTAACTCTTGACACCTTTTCAGGTGTATTATTGCTAGAAGTCTCGCAACCCAGACTGCTGATGCTGATGCTGTACTTATACTTACACAGTAAATGCAAGCTGTTATCACCGATTTTGTTAATATCCATATTTTATAAAAAAAAACCTTTACTTGACACTCATTCAACTTTGGTATTTTAAAGAATGGTTTTTTAAATTCGGCGTCTTCAACATCTGATATCTTCATTTTCAATAACTTTTCTCGCTCTATTTTCGTTTCTAGGCAAAATTAAAAGAATTCGAGGCTGTAATTGGATGTTGTCATGGAAAGTATTAAAATTTGGTATACTACCGGTAGTATCTCAACTTGAAATTAGCCCATAAGAACACTAGCGATCTCAAAAATGAATACCGTCTACAAAAAAAGTCCAATGATAGCTTGTTATAAGTAAAAAGTTATTAACTATACTCCTACTTTTATTAGTAAAAAGATGTCGTCATCCGCCTCGTTTATTAAAAATTTGCTGATATCTTTATCATTCCACATTTTTGTATTTTAAATAAGGCACTATTTTGGGAAATTTAGTAATATCAATCTTTTAAGTTTTGAGGTCTTTTTAATATCGGAAAAAGAAACCATAATGACGAGGTCTTCAATAACAGTAAATTTTCTTCTAAATACCTTTGATAGAAAACGTTTATTATTTTACTTTTTTTTATAATCACACCACTGCTGACAATCGGTGTGATTTCTTTCGTACTGCGATTTTGACTTCTTTGGCAAAATACTAGCAGACGCTTCATTAGCTATTTTTTCTACATGTCTTCAGAATTACTGGAGTCTTCTAGAAGACTGCTGCTATTTATTAAAAAAATTACAGAAAACGCAGAACAATTAAAAATTTAGTTTTAGAATGTTTTAGTATAAACAATTTTTATTTGTATTAGTAACTATGGAAAACAATGCAACTCTGATTTAAAATATTAATGCCTTTTTTGTATGCATAAAATTGGCAAACAAGAAGTCTAGTACGCTATTTTTAAAATGCTTCATGTTTGATGTGCTGGATTTCTAAAATCTTTCCATTATGGCGTTGTTTGAATTATTTTTTTTTATCTACGACTGTGAAATAACTCACTTATCCCACTCATTTTGAGTAGGATAAAAACTTCATTATCACACTCATTCTCATTACCAAACTCATTTTTATTAAACCTCGTTTCAAATCTATAAATATATCTGTCAAATTTTAAATTACTCAAATATTTAACCTCATTGAAGCAATCTTTTACCCTAAATTGATTAATTAAATTGTTTTTCTGCTGTTACACACTTGCCTATGTTACAACAAAATAGTTCCTATTTTGACTAAATTGAATCTAAAGTTTGACAGATTTCTATAGGTTTGAAACGAGGTTTGTGGGCTGATTTCAAGTTGAGATAATACCGGTATCTTCGTTTCCATGGAAAATTAATAAAATTCGTTGTTGTTATTGGTTGTTGCTTTGGAAACGTATTAAAATTAGCGATACTACCTTTATAGTATCTCAACTTTAAATCAGCCAATAAAACAATTTATGATCAAAACTTTAATATTAATAAGAACTAACTACATTATTTATTGTAAACATTAACAATTATATGTTTACATTTAGATAAACTTATTCCAGAGGACAATTGGTTCGAAGTTGTGTTGATTTCTAAATTGCTAATGTCGTTACTGGTTGAAACATTCATCTGCATATTCTTTTCTCCCAGAATTTTTGTATCAATTCGTTTTTTATTTTCAATAGACGTTTCAATGTATTCTTCAGCCACCGTGTTACTTTTCCAGCCCCTATGCCTCTTGACTGTTAGAAGGTCCGCTCCTGAATTTGCAAGTAATGAAGTTGATGATTTTCTAAAGCAGTGCCGGTGTAGTTTTTTACATTTGGTAATTTTAAAAAAGATGCAACATTTTTCGGCATGTCTGGCTGTTTTGTACATTTGTCATTCTTATATCCAACAATGAACCTTCCATGATCGCAGCTTGAAAAACGCAGTGCTCTGTATTTTCGAACTAGTTCTATTAAATGGATTCCTTCAATGTTTCCAGTAGTTACAACAAATTCGCAAAAAATTTTGGTCTTTGGATTGGGTATTATGATGCAAAAGACGTTTCCTTCGTCTTTCACATCTTTCACCTGCATATAAGTGAGTTTCTCCTTCCTACATGTACCTCTAAGTCTCAAAATTAGCACCACCTTAAAAATTGTTTCTTTAGGTATATAAATTTATGATTGAAATAGTTTACCTTTGTTGGTAACCATGTTTCATTTTTAGCTTTCTCTAACAATTTCGTTACATCTTGTTTAGTTAAAATATTTGATTTCTATGATTTATATTTCTCAGATTTTCTCTTAAGAATTGCCACGGGCTGATTATATTTACTGATGTCCCCCAAAGACTTAGAGTCTTGTAGCGTTTGGACGAATTCTCGAAATAAGCTAACAGTACCTTCTCATTTGCCTCGTTCTTAATTTTCTAACGTGCATAGGCTTGTTCATATTTAATTCTTGATTTTTCTGGTTAAAGTGACGAAACTACGTTTGTTGCAGCTTCTTCGATGTCTGATCGAAGACTTTCAGACTCACTCATTATTAAAGAGAAATTACAAATTTGTAAAATTGTTTACGTACAAATTTTCAGGTTTCCATGACGTCGAAAACCATGCTCCTTCGATTTAAATAAAAAAGATCTATTTTATAAATATAATTTTTTTTTCTGTTTTCGCAATCGTAAGTCGTAGATAAAAGTTGTATTTAATACGTGGGCTAACGGCTATTAACATACTCATGCTCTTACGATGACTCGGGCTAACGCCTTTGCATGCACAATTACCACATTCGTATGTTAATGATGCCGTTATCCTACTGATTAAATAAATAACTATTAAAGTATAAACATTGATAGAATAATATTATAATCATATAATAGCATCTCTCGCACCTGTTTTTTGCCTTAAGAGGTTATCCAAAGTGTTCACACTTGACTTCGCAGAAGCAACAGCTGAACTAGCATTAGAACAGCTCCCTTGAAGATGCGTTGCGGTGACAGTGTCAAGACAAGTGACATCGTATACCAAAGAACGACTATTTTTCTAAATTGTAATGGTTATATCGTTAGGTCGTTGCTCGTCGCACCTTGATTAACAAGGTGGTAGTGTCCCCAGAAAGATATTTCGTGTTTACATCATCCGGTATTTAACTTTCTAACTATTTTTATGAAGATCTAACCACAAATCATTATTTCTAGACCCCAATAAAAGGAGGTAAACAGATGTCGTCAATGCTGTCAATCAAAGCCATAAAGGGTTGTAAACACAAAATTACGCTCTGAGGTCTTTACCAATATACACAAAATATCAGCTGATGAAAACGCAAGCTTTAAGATCATATTTATTTTATTGTGCCGAGAAAATTACTGCTTTTGATACAAGATGAACCGTGGTGATCTACAATTGCGTTAGAAACACAAGAATGAGGCTGACAAATTCTAGAAGAATGCGTAACCAAACGTCTAAAAGAGTGCCATTTTTTTAGAGGGCAAAGCTTCTAACCATGCACCAGATTTGTGTTGAAACGCAGCTAATAAAGTCGCTCGTTGTCGGGGCTGTGTGGATTCCAACAAAGCGTTATTCACTTGTTTAAAAATTCTTTATTATATTATTACTACTACTGTGTTAGAACAATAAACATTAAGTGCAATTAAGAGCAAAAAATGTTTACAAAAGTTAGACAGCTCTTTGAATTTTTAAATACATACCTACAATGAAATGTTAGTTTTGTGCATGGACAGCAGATAAAGAAATTTAATTTAAGTATATTTATTTGTTATTACATTAAAAATACTATCTATTTGGTTTTTAAATAATCACTGTTATTATACACATTTCAACTGTGTCTTTTATTACTAAACAATAACTACATTTTTTTTATCTAGAAAATTAGCAAACCAGAACAAGTTTATTATTTTATTCATTAGTAGTTTGTGTAATTCTGTTTCTTGCTCTTGGATACAAAGTAATATGCCCAAATTCAGTCAAATCCCTATTTCTGTTAACTGGTTTAAATTCGGTTCCAATGGTTACTGGTTGCTTTTCCTTATTTATTATAGAAACAGGAATTAAATTATCTTGTCTCCAATTCTCCGGGTGTGAACCAGTTTTAGGTTTTTTGCTATCAGAATTTTGTATTTTACTTTTTCTTCTGTAATACAACACTTCTCCAACTAAAGTAATCATTGCTAAAGCAAGACCAAACAGTGTTGCAATAAACACGCCACCTAACAACAAAAGAAAAAATATTTTGTTCTAATAAAATAACTTTGAAACAGTACCTAAACTTTCGAGGGTTATTCCTTCATTATCGTCTGTCGCAGGACAGCTTCCTTTAGAGGAGTGGTTCCAATATCTGGCTTGTAATTGTTCAAAAAATCGATCTTTTTGCAAATTCAAAATCCTACAATGTTCTTAATTATTTTTTTACATACAGTATATACTAAAAAAATTAAATAATAATAATAAGTACAGTAGTATAGGGCATGAAGAGAGAAAGAACGAAAACATTGTGAGAATAGATTACGAGAAGATTACAATTTAGATTACACTCGAAGGAAAAGGATGGAGATGGGACAGAGGATGATATATTTTGAAAGAAAATAAAACAACAATCACCCATCGTCAAAAAGCTTTGAAAAAATTAGAGTAATTTGAAAAAAGTTTTCAGCTGTAACCACGGATATGAGAAAGAAAATAATCAAAGAAAACAGAAAAATGTTAAAAACAAAAAGTTGAAAAACGAACAAAACGCAAAATATACATAAATACACGAGGATTTACGAAAGCAGAAACGGAATAGATTACTTTCTAATAAGCAAAAATATTGTGAATGAAATAAAGGATGTTATTGCAAAAAAATGCAAAAGAATAAGTGACTATCGTTTAGTAATAATGAAACTTAAAAAGAAAAAATATAAAATAGATAGTATAAGGACAAAGATAAAAGGAAAAAGAGTTACAAATTAATAGTATCAAAACCGGAAAAAGAAGTTTAAGCATTAAAGAAAAATAATTTTAAAACAACATACTGACTGCAGTTAAAAAAATCTGCGACAAGGTGAAAATAATAAATGATAATATGAGAAAAACAGAATAGTAAACAGACAAAACATGTGAAAAAATAATGGAAAAGCATCTAGCTACATGAAAAGAACAACACAACGAAAAATATAAAGAGAAACAAAAAGAAGTTAAAGCAGCAACTAAAGAGGCACAACAGAAAAAATAATGGCAGAAAACTATAGAGATAACTAAAACTATTTTATAGCACACTAAAATAACTCAGGAATAGAAAAGAATACGACATGTTAAATATGGAAAACAAGACAAAAGTAACTAGATGACGAAATTTTTGGGGCACTAGTTATGTAACAAAGAATTTTTTTTAAAGTCGGTGTCTGCTAATTTCTACTGTAACTGAAACACACTGTATATCTACTTACGTTTTGCTTATTTCGTCTTGTAAGTGACTTCCTTGCTGAACCGCAACAGCATACGGCCTTTCAGCAAAAACTTCACCAACTTCAGTCAAATTACAATTTCTGCTAATCTCATATTTAATTTCTGAAGAGTCATGAATAAATGCAAAATCGGCATCTGTGTGTTCATCAACAATTCTAAATCCTTCAGATGCATTAGCAACCGGATTTGAATCATTTATAGCTAATAAAATATGTCCGTATTGTTCTCGAATTGGATAATCCCAAACACGGTATTGCGTATCGTCAGTTGAGGCATTTAACGTTAATTCTTTCCACATTCTAAACACAATTATCTAATTAATTATTAATTTCTAATTATTTACAACCTGTATAAAGTATCCTCGGCATGTTTCATATTAATAAAATATTTATGTGTGTCAGAGTCTTTCACGACTGTATAATTAATTCTCGATTGTTTAGCGAGTTGTTCTAAGGATTGGACTGGTGTCTAAAATAATTATTTTAGTTTCTTTCTTTAAAAAAATCAATAAATAAATTACTTGCATACGTTCGACTGTCAAAAAAGCTGCTAAATTCGCAGTAAATGTAGCTAACATAAGAACCACAAAAAGCCAATAAGCTGCTACTAAAGTCCGACCAGATAAGGCTTTAGGAGCCTCACCACCACCTTGAGGAGTAAAAGACGTCAAAGCAAACCAAAAACTCTCTTTTAAAGTGAACTCTCGACAAGGATATGGATACGCTTTTTTATTATTTCTGGCACTATATGGCGAGTATTTATCAAGGAACCAAACCATAAACCCCGTCACCACAAGTGCCCCAACAATACTTAACCACACTTCAAGTTTCAAAACTGTCATAAATTTGAATAAGGAGGTTTTACGGACAGGTTTCCGCATCACTGAAATCTTACTTAACGAGAGGAAAATGATGAAATTAATAATTACCGATTGTTATTCCGGTTTGCTCAAAGTATGGAGCAACATAATCTATTACTTCTTCTCGATCAGCTGTCATAATAAGAGCAGTTATGGCGAGATCGGTTTCCTGAAATGATTTATTGAGCACAAAACCAAATTTTTGCAAGAGTGAAATACCCCAGTTGCTAAATCTCCCACTACTCCGTCCCAAATTCCGTCTGTTTTTTTACCAAAGGTGCCTTTTTTGGGCTCTACGAACTCGTACTGGAAACCCATAATTTTTGAGAGCTCGTCAGTGAAATCCACGCAATAGCCGGTCCAGTAGGAGTTTCCAGAAGAATCTGTTTCTTTGTAAGACCATGGGAGAGCCTAAATTTTTTTTTGAAAAGTCAGCAGATAAAGCAAAAACAAAAAAATAGATACATGAGTTATTCCAATTCTGAAGAACGGCGTAATTGGCTCGATTTTTTTACCATCTAGAAGACTAACTCCTGATTTGTAGTTATACTTGGCTACTTTTTCTGGAGTTTCTCCATTCTCGATTTCTATACCTCCATTTATATTAATATGCAAACCAAAATTTTCTTTGTAAACCAAATCATTAGAATCTATTTCTTTTTGAAGGATTTCATAAAATCTATTTCTAGTCGCTTCATTAAATTGTGAATCGTCACATTTTAAGTTAGTTGTGAATTCTAGATTTTGATCTTGCATTGTTTTTAAAACATTAACCAAAATATCTGTGATCAGAATAAGAAAGTTTTCTTGCAGATTAAAATCTTGAGGGCATTCACAATTTTCGGTTTTCAAAAATCTGCAACAAATTTCTTCATCTATATATAGTAAATTGATTGGTAGATTTTTTAGTAATTTTTTATTAAACTGTTTGTACTGAAAATCTAAAAATACCAAGTTCCATCTTTCAGGCAAAGTAACTAAATTTTCTTGAATTGCCTGAAATAATTATTTAATTTTGTTTCTGAAGAAAAATTGAGAATTTACAGTTTCAAAAAGCTCTTCCATATTTTCAGTGGTTGCAATTATAGCAAAATTATTAGGGATAGGTCTTATCGCTTTCAGTCTGTTAGCAGTTGTTTTATCTAGATTTTCTGAAATTACCATTCGTAGTAAAGTTGTATCAATCCAAAAATAGAGAGCCTCATCAACCTCTACAACAATTATAATATGTACATAAGATCTAATAACAAATACAGTAAAAATATAATAAAGAACAAAAATATAAGAATGAAAATGCTTTGAAACGAATTAGACAGATCTAAAAAACAATATATAGAACAAAAGAAAGAGTAAGTTAAAAAATTAATAAGAAAAACGAAGATTTAATATAAATGTACAAAAAAATTTGAGACGAACTCAAGAAACAGCGTCAGAAAAAAATTAAGAACAACTGCATTCACAAGCAAAACTACGATTAATAAAAAAAGACACAAAAATCTACAAAAGAACTTGAAAAATGACTCCTAAAAAGAAGAACCTAGTTGGAACTGTGATTTATAGAGGAAGAAAAAGAACAAGAAAAACGAACAAAGAAATATTTTTAAAAAACTGAAACAAGTTTTAGAAAAACTTAAAAATAGACTGTTACAAGAACAAAGTTAGATTTTAGCAAAATAAAAAGGTACTTTGAACACAACTTGTAGAAGAAGAAAAATAAAAAGTTTATAACTGGAAGACAAAAATAGAAGAAGCTTTAAAAAATTTGCAAAGATACAACTAGACGAAAAATAAAATCTAAAAAAACTTAAAAAAAGCGACTAAAAAATAAAAAAAAATATGTTTAGAAAGAAGAAAAAGAAAAGGAACAAATGTTGGTTTTTAGAAGAAAACTAGAAAAACAACGTTGGTATTAAACTAGATTAACTACTAATATAAAAAAAACAAATTTTTAAATAATAATTTGAAAAACTACGTCTAAGCATAAAAGAGAAATTTAGGTCAAACTGCGACTGAAAGAGAAGGAAGAAAAACTTTGTTTATTATTTTTAGAGGAAGGAACAAATGAAAATTTTGAAAAACAAAACGAAGTTATATCAGAATAAATTAAAAATTGTTGAAATAAAAAAAACTGTAAAAGAAAACAAAGGTACAGTCACGAAAATAAGGTCGTCAAATTGATTTTTGACATTATAAAAATGCTTAATTTTAAGCATTGTTGACCTTTTGGCACTGAGCAATCCGTTTCTGTCTCAATTAACTCAAAAAAAATTTTAACACAAAAGAACACGTAGAAGTATATACTGGAAAATTAAAAGAGACATTTACTTGACGTTTTGACAATCAAGTTTTTCTTCTTGCTACTGCAGATTTTAGAAGATTAGAAGAATGTTTTTAAGCAAATTGAATAACAATGTATAAAAGAAAAAAATACGTTTAAAAAAAATACAAGATGCTTTTGAAGAATTTACAAAACGAGAACTAGGAAAAATAAAACAAGTAGATTTTACTTATTTTTAAATTATTGTAGTTTTGATGAAGGATAAAATAAACGACTCAAAACGTCGACAGATTAGCAAGAGAGTTTTATCTACTTTTTCATAAGTCTTCAAGACCTCTTGGTCGTTTCAAATTTTTGGTTAAACCTAACAAGATAGTTATTTCGACCGGGCTGTTTCTACTATTTTACAATGGGCTTTTTTTAAGATTTCTTAATGTTTTTTTGATTTTTATAGCTTTTGCAATCAAATCTACTTTTTTTGTTTAAAATTTGACAGTTTTAAGTAGACAGTAATTTTAAATTTACTTGATTTAATAGATCAAATTGGTAACGAATTTTTGACTGTCTATTATTATAAAAATTAGACAAAATTTTGTAGAAATTGTTTTTTAAATAGATTTTTGTTTTGTGGACTAATTGGAATGTTCTCGACGGTGACGTCATCTATTAAACGAGTTTAGTGGAACGCAAAATTCACTGTCTTTTCGAACGTACTATAAACCAGGACTTATCAAGGGTTACCAAGTCGACTTTCGTGGATATAAAACATAAAAAGCGATACAATAGGAGCAGTTTGACTTAGCGAGGAACAGCGATTACAACAAACAAATTTTTGGCGATTATTCATAGTGTTATTGAGTTGTTAGATTAACTAGGATAAGAAAGATACATCAAGAAAGATCAAAATTGGTTAAGAAACTATTTCTGCAAAAGAGAAAGAGAGAATCAGTCAAGAATTAGAAGAATTATAATTTTGTCATGAGCCAGATGATGTTACAGTAATAATAAAAGCACACAGATTTTATTGGTTGAGACACGTCAAAGAACGAACACAGAGAGAATACTAAAAAAAAATGAATTTAAATAATAGAGGAAAAACATGCGATGGAAAAAGGAGTTGGAGGAAATTTAAGAAAAATGAAAATGAATAATAAATAATTAAAAAAAAGGGAAGACAGAGATGTGTGAAGGATAAGCCTTGTATACATTACTTTCAGGATTGTCAAAAATCAGAGTCACATCAGTTGAGTTTCTAAATTCTAGAAATTTATCTAAGAGAAGCAATGCCGGACTGATTGAAATATCAATTTTGATGTACGGAATTCCAGTTTCAAGTGCAACTTTTTCAGCTTGTTCATTGCCAGTCCAGGTTAAATCAATCATAATTATGCCACCTCCAGGCAGAGTTTCGCAGACTGAAAAATGCATAATTGTATAGAAAATTCATAAGTATTAAATTACTTTTATCGCGATCTTGATCGTCTCCAGCAAGCTCTACAATAACTGGCTTAAAATCAGCTTGGCTCGTTTTCAAAGATTGCTGAAGCCACTCGATGGCGTAGTTCTGTCCTGCCTCTTTAAGGACAACTGAAAATAATATTTAGAAAGTTATATATATTTATAAAGGTCGTGAAATTGAAATTTTTATGAATTGGTGTTATTGCTTTTCAGTCTGTTAGCAGTTTATCTAAATTTTCAGAAATTACTATTCGTAGTAAAAATGTTTTAATCCAAAAATAGCGAGCTTTGTCAACTTTTACAACAATTATATATAAGAAATGAAAATGGTTTAAAAAGAATTAGATAGATTTAAAAAATAATAGATAAAACAAAAGAAACAGTAGTTAAAATTAATAAAAAAAACGAAGATTTAAAATAGAGTCGTTTAAATTAAACAGAAATACAAAAGAAGATTAAGACAAACTCAGAAAACAGCGATCGAAGTAGAGGGAAGATAAGTTACGTCTACAAGAAAAACTACGATTAATAAAAGAAAAAAATGAAACAAATGCTACGAAAGAACTTGAAGAATGTCCTGCCTCTTTAAGGACATCTGAAAAAAATATTTAGAAAGTTATATATCTATAATTGACGTGAAATTAAAATAAATATTTAATTTAAATCGAGTAACAAGTTTTTTTGTGTAGAAAAGAAAGCATTTCAGTTTTGACCACAACCTTGCTATTATTAAACTATGGCATAAACTAGTTAAGAATTTTTATTTCATCAAACGTATTTATTTCACCTTGGTTGCACTGCTATGCAATAAGATATAATCGGTGAAACATTTTTTAATACAAATCGAAAGTTTCAGTCTGTTTTTACCTTACAAATAAGTTCTTACGTGCTAATCACTGTTACTTTCCCAATCGGTTGGGGTACAGTGTGTTTAAACATTTCATGGTGTTATGTGTTATCAGAAATCGAAGAACGGAATGAATTTCCAATTTAGATGATAAGAAATGTTCACAATGTATGTGTTTATGCAAAATGAGCAATTTGAGTAATTGTTTGCATTTATCTACGTTATACTGGGTTTTGAACACTTGAAGGTGAGTGAACATTGTTTAAACACATTTTTTTTCAAGTAGAAGTAAGTAATATTAGAATTTCTAATTTTTTGTTACATTTTAGATGAAATGGGAATTATTTGGATGGTGCTACTCTTTGATCTGATGAAGGTTTTAGAAGCAATTCATTGTGACAAAATTTTTAATTACCACGAGAACTACGGATATGGCTTTGATATCACGTGTGAGGGTCTCACAAACAAGAACAAAGCAATGCTTATGGATATCTCAGTCTCAAATGAAATTATCTTAACAATCAACAACTCAAACCTCACTGAAGTAACCCCAAACTTGTTTCAAAATGTCTCAAAAATCAAATTTTTGATTCTGAAAAATTCACTCTTCACTTTTAATCCAAACGAGTACATTTTTGCCGATCTGCTTAACTTGGAGCACCTAACAATCGAAAATATGGTTTTCAACAATTTATACGTTCTGCAAGATTTGGATGATCTAAAAGAGCTAAGTTTTGTGAACACAAGTTTGAAGGTTTTGAAAAAAGGAACTTTTCGTAACTCCCAAAAAGTCGAATCTTTGACTTTGACAAAAAATCATTTTGAGAACATGTCAGATATTCCGTTTTGTGAGTTGGTACAGCTGAAATATCTGCATTTGGATCAAAATAACATCCGGAAAATTGAGGGAAATTTTACTCCGTGTTTTCGCAAGGAAAACTCAAGTATGAAAATCAACGGCTTGCGGTACGTTATGGACTATGAAAATGTTAATCGGAAAATTTTGGAAGTGAATTTATTAGTGTTAAATGTGAGTAGTAATGAAATCAGTTTTATTGATAATTTTGAGTGGGCATTAAGTTTGAAACATGTAGATTTGAGTTATAACAAGCTTCACAATATTAGTAAAAATGTGTTTAGTGTTTTGAAAGATTTAGAAAGACTTAATCTTGATAACAATTTTATAACAAGTATTGATCCTCAAGCTTTTGGGGGGTTGTCAAACCTGAAAATCATTAATTTACAAAAGAATTTGTTAAGTAGTGTTACTTTAAAAAATTTAACAAATTTAATTGAAGTTAATTTAGCTAGCAACAATTTAAAATCTCAGAGTTTAACAAATTTTGGTAATTTACCAAGACTTCAAATTTTGTTGCTTCAAAATAATTTAATAACAAATTTACCTCCGAATTGTTTTGATACTTTTCCGTTATTAAAAGTTCTAGATTTGTCTAGTAATAAATTAATTTTAGAAAATAATTTATTTAAAAAATTGTCGTATTTAAAACAGCTTAATTTACGAAATAACAGTTTACAAAATATTCCTGTTGGGTTATTCAAAGGTTTAGCTAATTTGGAAATCCTGGATATATCGATAAATAATTTAGAAAAATTTGAAAGTTTTTATATTTTCACAGATTTAGACAGTTTACAAATATTGAATATGTCTCATAATTTGCTTCAATATTTGCATTATGACCTAGTAAAACCTTTACATAATTTACAAGTTCTTGACATTTCAGGAAATAAATTACAGAATTTCCAGATTAGTTTAATTTCCTTGCTACCTTCACTTCAGATTATTAACCTTAAATCGAATCTGTTATCATGTGGGGTCCTTGCAAAAATTATTGTTTTTTTGAAGAGCAAAAATATTGATTATACAATAAATGAGGAATTCGAGTATGATAGACAAAATATTGAGGGAATTTATTGTAAGGAAATGACGGAGAAAATTCGTTTTTCTTCGATTGTTGGAATTATTTTTCTTGTTGTTGCTTCCAGTGTTGTTCTTTCTTGTATATTTTATAGATGTATGTTGTATACCAAGAGACGAAGGTATATTATGGACGAAATCGAGCTTCTTTAGCTAGTAGTAAAAATTGTAGTTATCTAGGAATTGTACATAAAAATAAATGTTTATTTTTGTTATATTTTTGTTTTATTTTAATGTTAACGCTATCATTTATTATTTTTGATATGCGGACAGGTATTTTAAAAACGTTGATAGTTCTGCTATATAGTGATTAGCTTTTATTATCTACAACAATTATTGTTACTGCATATGATTTAAAAAAACTTTACGTAGTTATTATTAAAGTAATTATTTAAATTTAACCCAATTATTGTTTTTTGATTTTTTTGATTATTAAATAAAAGACATTTAGAAACTTTTTTAAATACACTGCACAAAATGTAATACTTTGAAATTTGCTCGAAATATTTAATAAATTAACACAAGAAATGTTTATAATAATGTTAGAAAAACAGTTATTAAGACATTAAACCAATATAGAGCGAATAACAGCTTTGATTCGGGTTTTCTACGACTCAAAGAGTTAGTTTTTAAACGATTATAAGATGAGTAACTTAAAGTAACTTTCAATCATGAAACAACAGAATAGTACACTTCTACTGTCTTTAATTATTTCTCGGAGAATTTCTCTCGCTTTTATAGCTGTTTTTGCTTAACTATCGGCCGATTGTGTTATTTTTAAAGTTTCTTAGATTTTGGCTAAGAATTTCTTAGATTTTTCTGTTTCTCTCTCCTAATTAGATGTATTTAAAAAAATATTTCATGGTTTGGGTGTCTAGATAATAGCAGTTTGTTACATTTTAGGAAATGGTTTTGATGTTAATTATGTTTAGAACATCATCTAACAACATAAGCATTTAAATTTTTCGATTTTAGATTCTATTATTTCCAATGTCAAATTGTCAAAAGAGATCTAGATTATGAAAAAATCGGGTTTCTTGGACTATATAGACAACGAATCGACAATTTGATCTGCAAATTTTGAGACACCCTGTATGTTACTATCTGGGACAATAAATTTTGGATATTAGTAGTTAGTAGATAGTGACATAAAAAACTATAATTAATTTTTGTTTTTATTAGAGCGCTCTAAATAGAATTAAACCAAAACTTTTACAACGAAACTAGAAAAGCCTCAGCGGATAGATGGTAGGCACAGTGTTGCCAACTCATTGAAGATGATTTCTCCCATATAATTGGTCAAAATCCTCTAAATTCAATAAAAAATTTCTTAATTAATTTTATCTTTTATACTCTATTATTATTTTACATTAATATTATTATTAAACAGCAAACGAAAAACAAATATTTATTAAAGAGTTTTGACTGCCTCTATATTTTAATAATTTTTTTGTCTTTATTTAGATACTTATCAATTTTTTTCACAAAATTTCTTTATTTTTATCTTCAGGGCGTTACAATTTTTTTTTTAAACGCAGTGATAAAGAATTTATTGTTATTTTATCAATTTTTGTGTGTCAATAAAACTTACTTATCTTGATAGCTTCGTCGTGATCCTGCAGGCGCACTTTATGGCTTTTAAAAATAATAAAAATAGTAATTAAAAGCAATTTCATTTTTATGAACAAACTTCGAAGCAACCAACTATACAACTGAAAAAGATACAAAGATTTCTCATGCTTTATGCCATCACGAAATGTGTAAATAATAAATGACTTCGTTCGTATAATTCCATTTCTAATAGGATATAATTTAGAGTCCAAGTCGTTCACCAAAGACAGGTAAGCAATATTTACGGAGAATTGATTTGAATGGATTTTTCTTTAATGATTTATGGTATTCAGATTATACACCACCTGATGTTTCCTACGTCAGCTGCTTAATTAATAATAAAGAAAATTTCGTACAATTTTTTTACATGATTTATTTATAATCTTTATAAATTTAACAAAAATAATTGTTTACAAAATAAATGATATAGCGTAATAAATAAATGAATGTTATAATCTACTGTTTAGGTACAATTTTGTATTTGTACTGTTTCCCACCCTTTTTCCCGCCTTTTTTGGCCCATTTCTCTTGATGGTTGTGATGGCTTTTGGTCGCTTTCTGATCCTTGTATCCTTTCTTTTCACTCACGTCATGTCCTCCCGCTTTTTTCCCTCCTTTCTTGTAATCCTTCTGATCCTTGGCTGACTGTAACAAAAATTAAAGATCCAAAACAACCCAATTTAACTATACTAAAACCTTATGGTTCTCCACTTGTTTCTTGGCGGAATATTTCGAATTGTATTTTTTGTGCTTCTGACCAAATACCTCAAACTCGCCAGTTTTCTGCGAATTACTGTAAAAACTGTTGTGCTTTTTGTGCTCGTCTTTGTGGTATAGCTCCCTGTATCCCTGAAAATTTTTAATATTTTTTATTGATATGTTTAAGGGTTGTTTTACGGATTTTTTGTTATCAAGAAAACAACCTTTTAACGAACGCGCAGGATGTAACGAGCTTCTTAACACTCAACGTGTCATGATAAGCCGTTAAGAACATGTTTACAACCGATAAAAAAAAACCTAAATTTCTATACTAATACGAATCTATTTTTTTTATTTTTTAACAATTTTCCTCTCTTATATCTAGTTTTTCGTAGGTAAAACTAATGAATTAAGACGATTTTAGAAAAAATGTACAATAAACGTCCGTTGGGGCCTTTACAGCCTCGCTAGTTTACCCGACTCGCTCTTCGACCTCGTGGTCAAAACACAAAACCCGACTTTACAATACCTTTTTGTAGTTGAGCTTTTTCCTTTTCGCCGCTTCATGAAACTTTGCTCCGTGTTCTGATCCCCCACTGTGCTTGTTTGACGATTTGTATCCATCTTTGGCGTGGTATTTCGTCTTCTTGCCCTTTTTCTCCGCTTCAATCTTCTTGTGGAGTTCTTTCAAAGCTTGTCCTTTCCGAGCTTTTTCCGTATCGTGTTTAGATGATTTGCCGCTTTTTTTGATATGGCTGAACTCGCTGTGTTTGGCATCTGTTGGGTTATTTTAATTTGGTTTTAGGGTGTTGAAAGCTTAAAGTTTACCTTTTTCTTCTTTTTTGCCAGCAACTTCGCCGGATTTTGCGTGTTGTTCGGTTGCAAACGCTTCGTTCATTAGAGCAACAAACACACAAAGAAACTGAAAAATGGGAATATTTCAATCAATAAACAGATTGCTAATGTAACAATAAGCACGTTTCTGATTAAATATAAGCGGAAATATTTTGCACATTCTTTGTTTTATTATTTTTCAAAATAAACGATAATTTGCTTTTTGCTATTTTGTGGGTTGATACATGATTCAAATTATTGATTTTACATCAAGAGAAAGTGAACATTATATTTCAATATTTCGTAAATTTAATAGCAAAAATTAATAATTTTAATATTTGTTTCAGTATTTCTTAGCATTTTATACTATATTTTGAAAGTAATACTTGCAAGTTGTCAGTAGAAGGTCATATTTTTCTTTTGCACTTTTACTAATTAAAATAATAATTATGGTTATTTCATGTGGTAACTTCAATTTTACACCTCGAAATTAATTTAAAACAGAACGCATAGCGGAATGTTTCAACTAAGCGGTGTAAAACAGTTATAAAACAAGATTTGTATTGAACTTTTTGGCTAGCATCCATAAAATGTTGTCTATTGATTCTGATTTTGATAAAAAGTCGCTTGTCTGATGTATTAAAATGCTTCTTGCATTTTCTATTTTTATAATTTATTGTCTATGGCTCCCAGTTAAAAAAAAAATGCCTAGGACTGATATACTGTTAATTCGGATTTTTATAAAATGTTTTTGTGACAGCAAATTTTTATAAAATGTGGCTCTCAATTTCTAGTATATTAAATTATGTCTTTTGAATTTTCTATTTTTAGGAATTGTCGTCTACAACTCCCAATTTTTGCAAAATGACTTCTGGTTTTGATAAAAAAATCTAGAAATAAAATGTCTCCTATTGGTTTCGATTTTTATAAAATGTCTCTTGTAACACCCAATTTTTATAAAATGTCATCTACAATTTACAATATACTAAAATGCTCTTTGCAATTTTTAATTTTATAAATTGTCGTTTATGCCTAATTTTTATAAAAATTCGTTTATGGTTTCTGGTTTTGATAAAAAAAGCTATAAATACAATATATTCTATTTGTAGCAATTCTTATAAAAAGACTTTGGTGACATCCAATTTTTTATAAAATGTAAAATTAAAAAAATATTGAATTGAAGCCCTGAGGAAGCTTTAAAAACATAATAAAACAGAACGTCGGCAGAAAAACATAATTTTGCAATAAGTAAAATTATTGTTGAAACTAGAGAACCCCAGTACCAAAAGGCCTACTGGGAAATTTTTGGTAAGTATATGTGCCGGGCCAGCTTTGAGGAAAATTAAAAAAGTCAAAAAAAGTTTGATAAACGGTGTTTAGAAGAACAGAAAGAACTTAGAAAACGACATTCGGTTAAGAAAAAGCAAAAGAATTTTATAGAAGAGTTAAAAAGGAAAAAAAGGCAAATGTAGATTCTAGAAAAACAAAATGAGATTCTAAAAGAGCTTGAAAAATGACACAGAAAATAAAACGAAAAAGAAAATATAACTTATAGAGCAACAAAAACAATTATAGATGAGAAAGAACAGGTAAGAAAGCTTCTGAAAAAAAAACAAATTTACATAATTATTATTTTATATCAAATAACAAAAAAAAAATTTGTTTGCTAGATAAAAGCGAAACCATTTTTATAGATATTTATTTAAAACCGAGCCAGTGGCTAGGCACGTGTATGACTCTTGTCTTATTTCGCAGGTAACGAGTTTCAATCTCGCTTCTGACTATTTTGATCGGAGTCTTTGAGAGGTTTTCTCTGATCAGTTGACGAATTATAAAACATTAACTTTTTAACTTGAGTCTGAGCCATGTTTATTGAGATATTAAAGAACAAAATAACTGTGTCAAATGATTCCTAATTAATAAATTATTAGTCAAATCAATTTATGCTGTTTTGAAAGAAAGTAACTCTAGGACAAAGGTATCCAGTTCCTAAAGCGAGAGCTTTTATACCCGTTTCGGGCTCTCAAAACATCATAAATCGGCTAATCGGCATTAGTAATAGTAATAATTGCTGAATTCGGATTTCTTTGTTAGTGTTATTTCAGTATTATGCATAAAATCGAAGACATGGGAAGATAACAAATTATAATATTTGGTTATTTCGTTAAAACAAGAGAAAAAAGGCACAAGAGAAAGAAGAATCTTTGGAATAACTTTAAAATAATAAAAAAATTGAAACAGAGGGAATAGATAAGATCTGAAGAAGTGACAGAAATTTAGTAAAATGGAAGAAAACAGTTTAACACTGTAGTAAATGTAGCGGTTATTTATTACAAAAAAGAGTCTCCTAGAGTGCTAAAGAATCGTGAAAAATTAATTTGTGTGGACTTTGATCAATCTATCCACCTATACTTATTAAAATAAAATAGTACCTAATTAATTTCGTAAATTTTTTATATTAATGCTTATAATTATATAACTATTATGTAGTTTAAATGTTGTTGAATATACTGAATGGAAATTATCTAAGATATACCAATTTTTGTTAAATTTGAGACTTTTGACCAGGTGTAGGAGAGGTCAGTAATTACGCTGGGTTACACAAACCTTGTGAAAGTGCTTTAATTAATTACTTCATTTTTTAACTTTAAAAAATTTAAATGAAAACGGTAATTGATCATTTATGTACTAGTAAATGTTTTAAAATAATGTTAATTAACGATTAGCTGCTGAAATAGCGCTGAAATTGAATGGTCTGACTTGACATAACTGTCAATCAACACAGGCGACGAATTAAATATTAAAAACTAAAGGGTTGTTATACCTGTTCAAGAATTCAATATAATATAATAGTTCAATAGAAAATTGCTTGAACTAGTGCAAATTCTAATAGAGAAGCAGGTATTTTCAACAGCTTTTTAAATAGATATTTTTTACGACAATTGACTTTAAGAAATATAGGTGGATGACACCAAAGATATCCAAATTAATTGTTTTATACAATTTTATTACACTCCAGAGGAACAATCGTTATACTTTTGATGATGTGTATACTACTATTAATAGAGGTGTAGTTGTACACACGAGATTTTATTTTATAGATCAATAATTTAGTTTTATTACGAACAATGTTATTTTTAAATTTGAATACCCATATGTCACAGATTTTAACATCTACGTAGGTACAATACAACAACCAATAAATAAACCTAACAGATAAATAAAATATCATTTTGTAATTATCTATAATTTGTTTAATGAAAGAGTAATTAGAGAAATAAAACGCTATAATCTTTAACGGAACAGAAAAATTAAATTTAACAGAAATGTGTCATTTTGATGCTTTCTAGCTCCATTTTAAGTGCTTTTGTCTATAATTATTTATTTCCGAAGAACAATAATCCGCATGTCAATCAAATTATTTTTAGTTTTGCTGCATTAATAGCTCTACTCTCATTGTTTACATCATTAATAGATTGTGATAGTAATTGACCCAAAGAACCACATCAAATTCATTTACGTTCAATTTATTGGTTTCATTAAGTGACTTCTTTTTACCCTCAATTATTACCGAATATATTTGAATAGATTTAGAAAGTACCTGTTACAGTTGTCATATTTCATAATCTCTTCGATTTAGCAGAGTTTTTATGAGATTTTGATGACAAATCTAAGCGATTCAAGCAAGAAATTTTGAAAATGTCATACAAGCCAGTATGGCTGAAACAAAAATTCTCACGATAATTGATTAGTCTACGCTTGAATTGCCACAAGCTGCAGATTTGGAAACTATTGTTCTGTAATTTAAATAAATTTCCGTTTATTTCTTAACCGCACTCAAAAAAGCCAAAAATATAACCATTGAGAATCAAGAATCTCAGGTGGACGTGGTTGTAATTTTCTAAATTTACAATTTGTTTACATTGCCGCCAAAATATGGTATATCTCTATCAACCAATTTCATTTAGACGCTCTATATTTAAAAAGAAATTTAACTAAAAGAAAGCAAATTTGTCATCAGTCATTTTTGTGGGACTATCATTAAAATGAAAGGAATTCTTGTAATGATTTTTTGTCATCAAAAACTTTCACTAGACATGCAAGGATCTAGTAAATGCAATGATTTGAGAATTTTGTATGCAATTAGATCACGAACTACTCCCAATAAAATGATTGTACATTTTGTAATGAGCGATATAAAACATGCCTCATGCAAAACATAAACTATTTATAAATTTAAAACCCGAATGTTCCACATCCTGATGCAACAAAGTCATGAATGGAAAAAAAAATCAATTTAAGCTGTTGTAGCTTGATTTAAGCTGCGTGCGTTGAGTTTAAAGCGTCCTTTAAGCAGGCTTAGCGTCCAAGAAAATCAAAAAGATGAATTAAACTGCTACTAAATCTTCAGCTAAAGCACTACAAAGCTTGAAGTATTTAAGAAAATTTGCAATAAACTCACCAAAATAACCACAAACTTCATGTTTAGATTAAACTCTGTGTTAAGTAAACGCGGGCTTATTTCTTACTGAGCTATTTCATCTTTCTCAGTATTCGTAGAAGGTGGGGACTACAGGTATAGGCACGTCATCAAAACAAGTCTTCTTGCGTTAAAGCTGTTAAGGTTAATGATACCCTCATCCAAGAGGTGGAAGAAAAAACTAGACCTTATAAGTGAGATTACAGTTTTATAACTGAAAAAATTTCAACCGTTTGGGACAGATTTTTCTTTTGGTTCTTTAATGAGGAGCAAACACAATTAGAAGAATCTTTTTGCGGTCGTAAAATTGGTAATTTGAGTCAATTAGCTGAAGTGGGCTTGAGCACCTGCCTGAAATCAACTCTTGAAGCGCAACTTCTCAAGGACTTTACAGATCGATGACTGGGATTTTTTCAGCATGAAATTTCGTTACGCTGCACATTTTTATCATTCAAAAATTTTCAGTTATAACATCACAGGAACTCTGAGTTTTGCTGGAAGTTTTTTTGTAATTTCCTGGAAATGAATCAAAGTTCTTGTAATATTCAGTAAGATAATCGCGTGATAATTAAATTTGTACTAAAAATTTTTTGACGCTGTATTCTGTATTTTTACAGAAGCAAGTTGTAATATTCGTCTCTAATTGCTTCTGATATAAATTGATGCGATTGTCGTGAAAGTAATTCAGAGAGTATCATCGGATGACTTCAATTTCCTCTTTGTTGAGGTTTTTGTCTTTCTGAAACCTTTCCAGGGAACAATTGCATAAAATTGTCTACAATTACGGAAAGAGCACTGATGCATTGCAATAATTTTAATGAGGCAAGATGATCTCTGTTATTTCTCAATATATTCAAATTATGTAAAAAAGATTTTTGTCAGTCAACTGTACCCAAATTTCAAGTTTCTCTTGTTTATTATTTTGATTGGATAAACCATGAATAACTAACGGAACAAATTTTTTTAATTTTTTGTGGTTTCTCAATAAATTTGAAGGGTTTTTGGGAGCACCTTGCTCTATTTAATACAAATAGAACCAAACCATGGCTTGTTATTTTGTGGTACTTAAGAAAAATTAGTGAATAGGAGTAGAAGCAGTCGGGTATTTGAAGGTAAAAAAGGGAAAGGGTTTCTGTTACGATTTAGTATGGTTAAAATTTTACTAGATTGGAACTTAGAATATCCTCTGGTCACTAAAAAAATTTTTTTTGGAAAATTTATTAAAACGATAAGTAATTTATCACGTGGTCGAACATAATTATGTTTTCATCGATACATTTCCCACAACATTCCTATGAAAACGTTATCAAATTCCGGTTTTAGAATGCTAACCTAATTTTTTTTTTATTTTTGGAATTATTGAGTAGTTAACTCTGTAATTTTCGGTTACTTAACATATTTTCAATTGCCTAACTTAAACTAATTTTTTTGAATAAAATAAAGGCTAATCAACCCAGTTTTGGCTTAATGCTCCATAATTTTGTTACACAAGTTTTTTTCAGCACGTAACATTGAAATCTGTGGTCGTTGAAATGATGGTTGCATGTTAGAGAGAAAAACAGAAAATGAACAAAAAAGATTTAATTGGTTTGTTAGTTAATTAAAAAATATAACTTTTTTGAATAGTTTGTCTAAAACAAAAAATTTGGAACAGCAAATATTGACTGAAAAAACTATTTTTTAAAATAGCAGTGTTAAGTTACTACGACAACAATCAATAAAATTGTTTTAAAGCTTTACGTTCCTGAAATTTTTATCGGGTTTGCTATTGATCCTACAAGCGTGTCGTAAAATTTGTAGAATTTTTTTTTTTATTCCAAACAAAAGAAGAACATAACTTTTGCAGAATTTTTTGTTTATGCATGAAATTTGCAAAAAACTTTTAATTTATTAGAACATTTGGTGTTTGAGTTACAGTAAAAACGCTAACTTGCTTTGCGTTTATTAACTACAGTGAAACAAACGCTCAAAAATATAAAAAAAAAGAAAACAACAATTGATAAAAAAATCAAAAAAAAAATATAGATTGTAGATATAAATAAGGTAACAAGGAGAAAAATACAAGCTTGAACAACGGTAAAAATGAAGAATTTAAGAAACCGCAACAGATAAAAACCGAAGAGCTATTGAAGTTAACAGATTGCGGCTAGAAGAAAAAGAAGATTAAAGAAATATCTAAAAAAAGCAAAAAAATATTTTTATAATTTGAGAAAGCAATAAATAGTTTTAAATAAGTTGAAAAACGTCGACTGGATGAAAATGAAAGTTTCTCGAATAGAAGGAGTTGGAAGAGAATAAAACGAGAATGGAAAAGAAAAAGCCAAGGAAGATTGTAGAAAAACTAAAATTGATTTTAAAAAAATTTAAAAACGCCTACTGAATCAGAAAGAAGAATAAGAAAAACTACGTAAAAGAGAAAAGGGAAAAGCAAAAGAAACTATGGAAGAAAAAGATAAGGAAAATGGTAATGGTTTAGCGCAACACTTGCATGATCTTGACTTTACAGGTACTTTACAGGAAATACATGCGTTTAAGTATGTGAATGTTATTGGGTGTGGTCAAGAGAATTGTTATTGTGATTCAATAAAATGTTTGCAAAAGTTGTATAAGGTATTACTGATTCTCTTTCTAAATTTGCTGAAAAAATAGCTTCTTTTACATGTAGATCTACGACCTCAATTTCTAGGAAGCACATATGTGAAGAGATAAAGATAAAAAAACTTGACGACTTTTTATTTTGTTGCAATTTGCTAATTTTTATCTGAATTCTTTTTAAAAGGGGGTGAGTGAGAAACATCAGATTTTTTTTCATTACTAGGTCACATGGTAAAAGGCAAAAAGTTTTTCACTGTATAGACACACTCATATGATGGTAGTTTAAATCGGTGGTGCTTTAGAAATGGTATAAGCTGCTGCTACAGCTTTTTAGTTTGTTTTTGATGCGTTCTTGCATTCTCTAAGAAGCGATTATATTTGGGAAAATATCATATTCACTACTCAAATATTCAGTATTCAAATGAGAATACTTAAGTTGAAAAATTTTGATTAGAGAATTTAGATAGAGAAGTATTAATTTTAGAGGTGAATAGGTTTTTTAAGAAACGTTTTGTACAGTTTTTTTATTTTGGGTTTTTCTAGTATAACGCATAACGCATTTTTTTTAATTGTGTGCTTATATTATGGTTTTAGAATACATACTTTTGTTTTAATATTTTAGGAAAAAAACTTTGTTATAACTAATTTGTTAGGTTTAGATAGAGTACTTATAGAAACTATGAGGTCTATCCAAACACGGAAAGCACATTTCGAGCTCATTTTTGGAATAAATGGTTTTGATAAAACCAAATTTTTTTGTTTTTTTTTTTTTTTAAAGTTCTAAATAATAATTGGCATGTTACTTACAAAATATTAAAAGACACTTTTATTTATCAAGAATCTATCTAAGCATTTTGTTTTGATGAACAAAGGTAATTCGATGACAAAGATTTGGGCCACTCGTTATTTATAGTTTTAACAAATTGTGTAGTTAGTTACTATGATAACAATCTTTGTATTTCGGTCGTTTTTGATTTTGAATAAACAATTACAAAATTAGCTTTATAATTTTCGTCTATTGTAAATAAAATTTTGTATAAATTTATGGACTAGCTTGAACCGCAAACGCTCGACCAAAGCATACCTATTAGAGTAACTCAGGTACCTAATTACAGGTGAACTCTTGCTATACTCGTAAAAATTTTTGTTATTAGCGTATGTAATTAACAATTGGCAACTAATTAACAAAATTTTCATATTGTAATTTTTCATTAATATTCTAAAGTTATTAACATTACAAATAAAATAGTTAGTTTTGGAAGCTGTATTACAATTTTTGGCATCTGCAAAAAAAAGTATTTGCTGCTTCGGAGTAGGTAAAAGTAGGTACTTTTTTTGCTTCGCCATTGTTTGTCTCACTACGATCAGTTGTCAAACCACCAAATCTTAGCACAAAAAGCTTTACTTTTACTCTTAAAAACAGAATCTACTTTTACAAATTTTATTTTTTAAAGTCAAACTAAAATAATTTTTAACCGAAATTCTATTAATGAATTTCAACTAATCAGCGATGGTAATTTGATCACTCCACTTGTAGTACGCTTTGCTAGCAAAGTGTGTTGCCTACGTGAATTTATTGAAAATGAATGAATAGTATCAGTAATACTAGCCGAATAACTAATACTAATACGAGTGTAATTTTTTTGCATAATCAAATTAAAAATAAAATTTTCTATTGGACTAAAATTTATTTTATATCATTGTTTTCCTTCGTTAGGTTCGTTCTTCTATTACAGTAAATATTTTTTTTACTTCTTTAATGTTGTTTATATATTTTTTATTTAGTTCAGTTTACAAAAATGTTATTGCAATAGAAGTTATATAAAAACTGACTTATGTATATTCCCAACTGAGACATAACATTTTATGCTAGAACGAACTAGTCTTTCATAAATCATCCATGCAAAAAATATTTTAAACCGAGTAACCAGAAGCTTTTTCAATTTATTTATGAATTCTTAACTAAATGATAGTAAAAATTCTAATTTCTCCACTATAAAAAAGTTATAATATTTCCCTAATTTTCTAAGAATAAGAGGGTAAACCAATCAAGTTATTATCACTAAAAAAATACTAATAATAAAACCTTTACTATTGTGATAGTCATAATACATTTTAACCACTTTTTGTAGAATTAGAATTAGATATTTTGACATTTTAGTATAACAACTATTTGGTATTCTCTCTTAAAAATAACCACTAATTATACAAATGTAAACTCAATTTTGTTTAATTTTTTTTTGTTTTGTACTTGCTTACGCACCAGCCAAATTTTTATCAAACCGTTCTTTCTTCCTGCATTTCTTTTGGTAGTAATTTCCATTTAATTTCATACTATAATCAATGTTAATAATTATTTATTCAATCGTTTCTTAAGATTTTCTTTGCATTGTCATTTAATTATATAATAATAAGGAAATTGACCGTTTGCAAATCGTTTTGTTAATGGTCTGGCCATTTAAATGAAGCAGCAACTCTTTTTACTCAGATTAACATAACTGTTTCGACATAAATTCTCTCCTTAAACAGAATATATAAATACATTAAATAATCATAAACAAAAAAATATAAATCAACGTATTCTCATATTATTATCAAAAAATTTACTCCTCATCTAAGAAAGTGGGACACCTGATTATAGTCACTGTTGAGTGATTTATGTTTTATAAATTGAATATTTAGAAACACATTTTTCTAACCTTCAACTATTGATTTTATATTATTTCTCTTTTATCAATGGAAGGAAAAGTCAGGGATTTTATAGAATGAATGACAGGAAAGGTGGTGTAATTAGTCTTTGTATTTAGTTTACACCGTTTCCTATTTTTTAAACATATTTCCCAATACTGTACTACTTTAAATTTAATTTATTTTTGCGAAAACCGCAACCTTTTTATGAATAACAACATATCGGTTCCGCATATACCACTTTATAAATATATTATCCTAAACCGCTAAGTCAGGGACATAAATCCACGATTTATAAAACTAATCCACTAGAAAATGAATTAGGTAAAAGTTTAGTTGTTAAATCGACCGCAATTTTTGCATTATCACTTTTCTTTTGATAATCTGCTTGTTTTCTAAATTGTAATTAAAAGCATAGCGAATTTTTGTATTATTTTTAGTTAGCAAAACTTGATGATACAAGCATTTGAAATAATATTTAAAATAACGAAAGCGCAACTAGTATAAGCTTATCAATTTACATATTTTGAGCATATCTCATGTACTCGGTCAAGCCGAACAAAGTTTTTTAGTTTGATTCTTAACACAGAAGAATTTAGCCTTTAGCAAGGCTGTTGTTATGTTGTAATAGATGTATGACGAATTAATAAATAATAAAATTTGTTGGAGTTACATAAATATTTCTTTTTAATTAAATTAGGTCATTCCGGGGACAAAATTTCTCTTGAGTCATCTAAACGCTTCTTGTATTCTTCAGCATTCTTCCCTTGTCTGAACACATCAAAATTATATTGAAAAAGTATATTTTCACGGTTGGTCTAGTGCACACAATCATTTTCGGTTGATTAGTTTATGTTTTTAAGAAATACTGGAATTTAAAGCGAGACAATTCGCTTTCATGTTACGTAGATTTATTGTGATCAGTGGTGGGAAACCTATATAAATGCTTAACATCTAAAATTGTATCAATTTTATCGTGATTTGATTCATCAAGTGACGTTCAAAATGCTTCTAAAAAGAAGCATTTTTCTACAGGTGGGTGGTTCAAGTGTCTCGTGTCAAGTGTCTAAAATATTTTATAGGTTTGCCTTATATTACTAAAACAAATCAACTGTCAAGACTACGAAAGTAGCTACGGTGTTGACGAAAGTGATGATCATTCAGATGTCCAAGATGATTCCGGTCCAACAGACTACTCCAAATATTATTCAGTTGACACATCAGCACCTCTCATCTCAGCTCAAGGTAACATAGGCTTTACAAGTCCTATTGAAAACGCAGGATTTTTTGCACCTTCAATAGGTAAACAGAAATTTCTTATAAACAAACTATCTTGGTTCTATCAATAATTTCAGATTTTGGAGCCTCAGTTAAACAAGAAGTGCAACAACCAAAAAATCCTTTTGCAGCCCAAACTAAGTCACTAGGATTTGTTTCGGGACAAGAACAATTTCCGAATTTCTACGCTGACGGTCATTTCCCAATTGATTACTTTGAAGCGGCACAAAGATCGCAACGAGGAGAAAACCAAGAAGAAGAAGTTTTTGATCCTGCTGTTGATTATATTTCTCACAGTTTACCAGTGAATCTCGATGGTGAATACACCTCAGATGTTGAAAAAATCCAACCGAAACCCAACAAGAAAAAGACAAAGAAGGCACGTAATCATAAATATGACGTTCAGAAAGAAGCATCAGAAGAGTTCAAAACACCTGATTATTCCTACGAATACGAACCTTCAGGAAAATACACCGATTATGACACTGGCAAGTCCAGTTCGACTGTGTCACAACAACCGAAAGCTTCAGGTTTTTATGAGAAACTCACCGAAACACCTACTCCTACCCCATATCAAAAATACAGTTTTCAACCAACTGCTGAAAACAAATTTTTGGGGTCTTTAATCAGTACTGTTGCTCCTTTCAACCCTTCATATTCTAAAATTCAAAGCACTGTAACTCCAACGTTTGAGACGCAACCAAGTGAAAATATTCCGAGTCATCTTAAAGATAAAAACTGTAGAAGAGTGAGGAAAAGTATTCCGAGTGATGGACACGGAAGAAGAAAACGTGAAGCAATGAATTGCTATGTTTGTGAAGATGAAGCAAATAATTCGAAATATACTCAATGTTCTTATGCTGTTGAACCAGAACCGACGAATGATTACAGCGGAATTTCTGAAAGATACTCTACTCCTTCTAAACAACCTGATGGTTTTCGCTACAAGAGATATTCAGGTGATGATAATGTTGATCCTTATGAGTATATCAAAGCGAGAACTCAGAAAGCTTTCACTGATGCTCAAGAAACTAAAGATTATGAAGAGTATAAAGTTCCTGATTTTTACGTAGATGAAAATCCAGATAAAAGTTATTCGGAAATACAATCTGAAGCAATTGCTAAAAATCCTGCAAATTGTCACAAAGAAGAAAGCAATGGAATGACTTGTACGATTTGTAAAGATCCTAAATCTGGAGGAAATTACGAACAATGTTCCTACACTTCTGAACCTAAAGAACAAAAATATGCTTACGTGACTGAAAAGAAATATGATAGTGATGAACCTGAAGAAGGTGCTGAATCAAAATCAGAACCACAAAAGAAAGAAGCTGATAGTAAGGAAGTAAAAGACGAGAAAAAATTTGATTCAGCTGAAGAATTTAAACCAAGTGAACAAACAAAATTTGATGACAAATTAGACTTTGATAAACCAAAATATAGTAGCAAAATTAAAGAGTATAAACCTCTAACTTTGCCAAGTAACGAGAATTCACAATTTGCACCGGTTGGTTTAGAAAGTAACGAAGATTCGAAATTCAGTAAACTAGAAGATTTCAAACCTTCAGAAGAGTACAAAGCGGATTATCACGGACACGACAAATTTAAATTATCAGACGAGTACAATCCTGAAATAAAAGATGACCCAACTTCAAAAAAAGAACCTTACAATCCTCCTGAAGGCTACAAAAATGGACACGAAAGTGGTTCAGCTAACCCAAAAAAATTAATTGATGACGATCCATACGATATTCCTAAACATTTCGCTGAAAGTACAATCAAGGAACAAAAAACCGGTCTTCGAGGACTTGAACCAAGTCTTTATGGGAGCGCAGATTCATCAGAAATTGAAGGAGATGACGCTGATTCTTCCAGTGATGTTGAACCTTACAAAGACATCGATGAGTACCATTTCAAACTGTTCCCTGAATTCTCAAACGAAGAGTCAAAACAAGCTGAAGTAGTAGCTGAAAATCCTTCAGCTGACGCTACCCGAAAAGACGTCGAAGAAGTTTTAGCTGAGTTCAGCAAAAAGGACCGTTCTGCGTGCAAAAAGGCAGAGAAAAACGGAATGACGTGCTATTTGTGTGTTGATAAGAAGGGTATACAACACGAGGAGTGTATGTATGTCTCAGAATCCAAGCCGCAAGCCAGTCATGTCGCATACCATGAAGTAAAACAGATCAAATCACCAAAGAATGACAAAGAATCGGAGTTAATTCCAGCCGCAACGGAGATTAAACGCAAACATTTTTTTAAGAAAGTTGTAACCACGCCTACGCCTTTCTCCATGGAAGCGGCCGCGTCGAATGAATACGAGACTAAAATAAAGTACAACCCAAATAAAAATCGTAAAAAAGTAAAGAAAGTGAAAGAACCCGTTCATGCGGCGAGCTTTGACGATCCTGAAAAATTACCAGAGGATGATCCTGAAAAATTGCAGGAGGATGAAAATGAGCCTGAAACGCCCACTGAGTTTGTTGTGGGGGATGAGGAGGGGGCGTACAGTGCTGAAACTAAGCCAGTTTATAGTAAACTTTTAGGGGTGAAGTTACCTAAGTATATGATTGAGAAGTCGGAATTTGAGAAGGAGTTTGATGAGTTTGCTGGTACACATTAAGAGTAGTCTTCTGTTGTGATAGTTTAATTACAAATAGGTAGTTCTGTAATATAATGTTATTAAATTGTTATTGTTATTAATTACTTTGTTAAAAATAAAAAAATAAATAAGTTGGGGAGTTTTTTTAAGTTTGCAATATCCGGCCTAGGCATTATTTACGGTCATGTTTGGTTTTCGCAATTTGTGGTTATTTGGAAATCACTTTTGGTATTCCGTACAAAGTACAGAGTATCCTTGATTTTTTATTATTTTGATTTCACGGTTTATAAAAGTTAACAAAAAATTGGAGCTTCTAGAATAAAAATAGACTACTTGCATATCTTCAACTATTTAATCAAAATATATGAATTGATGTAGTTCATTCCAAAAATAATATATTATCATTATTTTTTTATTTTATTTTAGAACAAGAGATGTACAAAAATTTGTATATTGTTCTTTTTTTTAACAATTTAATAGTCATGCAATAGACAGATTACGTATGAGTAATAAATAAGTATTATAACATGAGTCATTAGTTTCTAAATTATTCCATTTGCCATACCATTGTACTTTTTTTTGTTGTTGTTGGGAAGGTTTTCTGCAAACAATCTTAGGCAATCTACATGCAATTTTTCTTTATTAAAAATATAAATGTAATGTGGTTTTCAATAAGTAATAATCACTCGTAATTATTTTGAAGGGATTGGGTACTTTCACAATACAAATATAAAAAGCTTTTTTTCTGCTAAACGAAATTATTTTTATTATTTGATTTTCACACTTTCTATGTGAAAAATATTTAAACTGTTTATTTAAATTACTGTCATTAATTAGAACTAGAAATAGAATTGTATCTTTTTGAGTTTGAGTTGATTTAAACTTTAATGTTTTAATTGCTTTGTTAAAATTTAAAACATATCGGGCATGTTAAAACTTTTTTTACATAAAATACTAAAATAGTTATCGAAAAATAGAAAATTTTGAATTTAAAATATCTAAATAAATAAATATGAATGTTATCAGTGATATGATTGTTATCAGTGCAAAGTCATCAGTAAAAGAACTCATAGCAGAGGGTATTAAACTTAAAAAAGCTCATAGGCATTATGGCCTTCCTAATGTATTTTTTTGTTTCCAAGGTATTAACAGTAGACAGTTATTAGGTAAATCACAAAAGACATAATACCTTTAAGTTATAAGAATACTGCTCACTACGAGGGGAGGTCAAAAAATTTGCGGAATGGGCACTATAAAATACCGACAGAAGCTAAAAATTATTATTCATTTTTAATATATACCCTTTTAACCCTAATACACTTCTCAGATCTCATAATTAATTTGTTTATCCTATAAAAAAAGATTCTTTGTTTTCTTCAAAATAGACAAAAATTTCATCCTTCACTTCATTATGGCTGGCAAATTTCTTCCCCCTTACCTCTTTTTACAATTTTTGAAAACAAATAATCACTTGGGGCTAAGCTTGGACTATAGGGAGGATATTACAGAATTTCAAAGCTAACTCTTTGCACGACCGCCCAAAACTCAATTTTCTCCATATTTGAGAATCTTTTAGAATTGACTTGCTTAATCAACAATATCTCAGCGAACAATGACACGACTGTTATAATATTTGGTACATACACTCTTAAAGAGTTACAAAGTAGGCACACATATTAACAAATAACCGCATTTCACGCTAACCCCTACATTCCGCAAATTTTTTGACCCACTCTCGTATATTATTGAAATTTATTTATTATAATATTACAGTTTATTACATTAATGTCTATTATTTTATGTATTAAATTATAATTAATGTTTTTTAAATTACAATTGACTATTTCTAAAATTTAGTTAAATGGTCTAATCTAATTGCAGAGTCTTACCTTTTTACTACATTTACATTTGTAATTTATACAATATTTCTTGTAACTCAGATTAACTATTGTAATTCAGAAACTATCAGTTTTAATTTAGTAGAAATTTACTTATACTTACAGTTTTTTTAATTGTACTGATGTAATTCAGAAAGAAAATAGTAATTTGTGTGTCGTGGTCAAAAAATAACTTGTTTCTGTTAAATTTTTCTAGAAAATAAACTTTTTTTGTAACTCTTTTTAACAAACTTTTACAAAACTTACAAAAATTGAATTTTTACTAGTCTTGTAGCTGTAACATTTTGGCAGCGGCTGCTTGATATGATTGATCTTCATATTCGAGTTCTTCTTTGATTTACATAATTCTGCATGTTCTATATAAAAGCCCAAATTCCAGAGAGGTGTTTCAATGGTTTTTAGGATTTTTCTTCTAACCGGTTATAAACGTTATCAAGAACTTTTTATCTGCGAAAATTAACTTTTCTGAATTAAAATTTAGATTTTCTGAAATATACTTGTTTTCTTTTTCTTTCTGAATTACAATTAGGAATGGTGTAGGTATCCAGTCTAATATTTAAAATAGAATCAAATTTAATTTTATCAGAAAGCAATATAAGTGCATTCAGGAATGCATTTGGTAATGAAAACTTAGACAGTAATAGATAGCAGTCGTATTAAAATTTAAGTAAAGCAAAAGATAAATTTTTAAATTTTGGATTTACGAGTTATTGATCTGAAACCATTGGTTTGTTTCTTATTACAATAAAACCCTGTCGTTAGCAATATAAAGATTTAGTTGCTTTCACATGCTTATAAAAATAAATTTTGAGTATATTCAGTTATATTTTAATTGCTTAGAATAATGATAATACAGTATATTAAGTATGGAGAACGGTAAGGAATGCTTACCGACAGCCAAGAGACAATTGTTTGGAGGAAGAGCGAAGCGACGACTCCAATTATTGTCTGAGAACGGTAATCCTTAACGTTCGACATGCTTATAACGTTTTTTGCGCGATTGGAGTTTCTAGAATAATAATAATAATAATAATTTATATCAATACATTTGTGATAATCGGGAAGATTGAAACTGAAAACTTTGGGTGGCTGTTCCATGGTTGCTATGGTTTTGTTCCAAACAAGTAAAATTATTAAATTAAACAAGTAATTCCTACATAGTTCTGTTTTGTGGTACCGTTTTCGAAGCAAATATGAGCGATAGTGATGATCTACCGGATGATTTAGAAGACACTTGGCAAGAAGGATGTTCGGCAATAATTCCAGAAAAATCTAAAGCCCGATATGAACAGACATACAAGTTGTTTAAGGAATGGCGTGAAGCAAAAAAGATTTCTGTAAATGAAAAGAGCTTGTTAGCGTATTTTGTGGTGAGAAGTGGACACTTGAAGGCCCCAGGCAGTTTATGGGCGGAGTATTCTATGCTAAAGAGTACAATTTTTCTCCATGATGCTATCGATATTTATAAGTTTGCTACATTAATTGCTTATCTTAAGAGAAAAAATATTGGATATCGGCCTAAGAAGACTAAAATTTTTACCAAAGAAGACATGGAAAAATTCTTGAATGAAGCACCAGACGAACAATTTTTAATTCAAAAGGTATGTTGTAGATAATGAGGTGGTACATCTGAGTTCTAAGGAAACAATATATTTGCAGGTAGCAATGATATTGGGAGTATCGGGCGCTTGTAGCCAAGAGGAATTGTATCTACAATTTTAAAATGAGTGACATAGGAGAATATGAAGAAATGTTTATAGTAAATATTCCAAATACAAAAACGAATATTCAGCGAACGTTCACAGTTATTAATAAAAAAAAATGAAGCAGTTCATTATTTGGAAATACTTCGAAAATACATAAGAATTCGACCAAGCAACCCAACGTCAGATCATTTATTTCTGAACCATCCAAATGGCAAATGCACTAGGCAAGTCACAGGAAAAGGCACAATTGGAGGCTGGCCGTCAAAAATTGCAATGTATTTAAAGTTGCAAGCCCCTGAAGGTTTTACTGGACACTCGTTTTGACGCACATCGGCTACACTTTTGGCGAATAACGGACGGAGTTGATGTGTTGGGACTAAAAAGACATAGTGGGTGGCGTTCATCAACGGTGGCCGAGAGTTACGTGGAAGATTCCCTCCAAAACAAAATTGAATTTGCTCATAAAATTTTACACAGTGATGTTGGTGGTCTATTACAACAACCGGGGACTTCTACGTCGGAAAGTTTGTCTATTAACACTAGAAACTCAAATGCGAGTGGTATTACTACTATTAATTATAATAATTGTACATTTCATTTTAATAAATAAATCGCAAAATTGTTTTGTTTTAGATTTAATTGCTTACCGTTCACATTTTGTTACACGTAGCAACCAGTAACAGCAACCTACCGGAGTGGAAACAGGCACAGTAAACTGATAAATACAACCAATCGCGCAAAAAAGTCTTTAACTCCTCAATAGAATAACCTCTAAAACTAACACTATTGTGCTTTATGGTAGCTAAATTTTGTAAAACATAAATCTAAAGCACGTTTTGAAATACTTAAACTCTTATTATACTTCAGGATAAAGTTAAGTCTCTAAAAACAGTTCAGTTTAAAGTCGTTTTTCGTGACAAAGTTGCCCATTTTAAGTCTAAATCTGCTCTCACTGAAAACGACCAATTTGGATAATGCATCCACTACTGCTGGTGCAGGTAAAGCGGAATTTATTCTGTGCTTGATTGCAGTTCCATAACAGCCAACTAGGTAAAGTAAGAATTGTCTTTCACAGTGTATAATGAATCATTATTAATGATAGCTAAAAAAAAATTTCTAAACAGTTTAGGCAACAATTATAAAGTAAAACTAGTCTTATAAGTACTCTAATTTAGAAAATACAAATGTCTAAATTAAAATAAATTAGTTTTTCGGGTTTAACTCAATTTTTTAAATAAAACAGCAGTGGCTCATTAGAGTTTTTGAATTAAATTTTTCTTTATATATCTCAAAATAGCAAAATTTTGAAAATTTTTTCAAATTACTCTAAAAATGAGAAAACCTGTATTTTTTTAAATTTTGAAGTGGTTTTGTTTGAGAAAATAAATTTTAAATTTATTCATTGACTATGTTTATTTTAGATAATGCTCTATAAGTCGCTAGTCAGTTAAAAAGCTGTTTAAGTCACTATGAGATAAAAGCCTTTTAATTAACTAGTGGCATGGCAATACAACTTATTTAAATTTGTTTTTTGAAAATTATGAAGAAAAATATTTAAACTTTAACATCTTGAGAATTCGAACTTACAGTTGCTGCCTTTAATTTAGTGGAGAAATTCCTTATTTTTGTATTTTGTTTTCCCAACAAAAATTTACACAGTTTTCATTTTGACATTGTTATCTAAAATGCCATCAGAATGTGACTGAGTGCTTAGTTTTTAATCAAATTAAATTAAGTCAATTTTATTTTGAATTTTCTAAGGATTTGTTGGCTTTTGGAAGTTGTCGGATAAAATTTTATATGTCAGCTTGAGCTTGAGTGTTGTAGCCCTAAGTCACTCAAAAAACAATAACCCAGTTATACTCCAAGTAATATTTGTGAGGCTCGCCTATTAATAAGTCGTAAAATGTACAAGTCGTAAAAAAATTGTTAAGTACTTGGTACAGTCGACCAGCTTCCTTTTTGGATGTAACAAAGCGTAAAATAACTAATTATTGTCTAATTGGACAAATATGTCAACATTTCGTTACTAATTGATCACAGAAGTGCAGCTCTGCTCTTGAACAGAGTTGACTTCAAGTTTAAGCTTTAATTCACTTTTACCGGTGAAGGTGAAACGTAATATTCATATTTATTGTGTTTATTTTAGTAGTATCTAGTAGGGCTGGGCGATACCTGTTTTTAGGTATCGGGTATCGATACCTGCAAAGTATCGATACTTGCCAAAGTATCGAGGTATCGGAGGTACCAAGGTATCGAGGGTATCGAGGTATCGGGATGTATCGAGGTATCAGAGTTATCGCGGTATCGAAAAGTATCGGGGTATCGGAGGTATTGAGGTATCGGAAGTATTGTGGTATCGGAAGTATCGGGTGGCGATAAATAAATATCGCATCAAATAGCTTGTGAATTTGTTTGTTTTCATTAAAATAGCTTGTGTTTTCAACATCCAAAGCATTCTGAATAGGATATTCATTTATAGCCACTCTTTATCAAGGTATCGCAGGTATCAAAATGTCGGAGATATCGGAGGTATCGCGGTATCGAGGTATCGGAAGTATCAAGGTATCGGAGGTATCGAAGTATCGGAGGTATCAAGGCATTGGAGGTATCGAAATATCGGAGATATCGAGGTATCGGAAATATCGATACTTTGATACCTAATTGCAGTCGGTATTGGTGTACGATACCTGAGCAGGTATCGATACCTTCTGTAAGTATCGATACTTCTCCCAGCCCTAGTTTCTAGTTGTTGTATGTGCATTTTATTAACAATGATAACAATAAAGAAGACAATTTTTTATTTTATTCTAGTAAGTTTTTTATGTAAGTATTTTTAAAGCCAACTCTGCAAAATATTTCTGATGTGGCAAGGACGGTACAGTAACCCAGCAGTAATTCAAATATGATGGAACCGGTTTGCATTTAAATGTCGAGTTGGTCATCTGTATTCTCAGTTTTTTGCGTCTCTCTCTCTCTTTCTCTGCCGCATAAATCTCGTTACAACAATACTTATTTGACTAACAACACACTTGTAGTAAATAACAATTTTTTGTGTCCGTAATAAAAAGATTTTTTGCAAACACGTGCTAAAGTCTTTTAAAGTCGGTGGGCGGTAATCATAGTACAAATCAATTTCTGTAAAGCGGCAAATTAGCCACATCGTAATAAGATTTGCTAGAGAATTAGCCTTAGTTTATGAAGCCGCTTGATAGAATGACGCAAAAGCGGGCGTGACAAGCCCTTTGCTAAAGAAAATTATGTACTTTTACCTACGAATTATGGAATTTTTTTTTATAGATTTATTGTTGTTTAATATCAATTTAAATAAATTAATAAAAAAAAGAATATATTAGAATATAATAAAAAATAGAAAAAAATCTGGTTAAATGTGTCCCAATTACAAAAAAATAAGGGTAAAATATATTTTTTAATACTTTGTAGTAGATTTTTTTCTGGTAGACTGTTTATGAGATTTATTCTTGTGTAATTTATCTGATTTTTTATACCAATACTTTTTAACCTGTGCCAACATGATTGCAATTTTTAATTACATACTTGATTAAAACAATGTTCCTGATATTCTCGCATTTATAATGTTGAGAGTTATTATAAAAGCAATTAATTATTATCAAAGGAAGGCATTAAAGGTGTGTTGTATGTGGGTTCGTCGTTTCCAATTCGATAGAATAAAATTTTTGTGATTCTGTTATGATCGTTACAGTTAAACCGTAGATGAATTTATGAAAATAGTTCTTTGCACGCATAATCCTAAATTATTATAGAACGGCATCGTTTGCAACAATATCGTAATAACTAACGACAATTTCTAAAAAAAAAACTTTGAGCGATTGTTATTAGTAAGTGTTCATAAGAATTTAACGATCATTAGGCACAAAACTCCGGCTTGTTTGAGTTCGCCGCTCACGTGGGTTTTATTTGATTGATGTCTTCTAATAATTCTGGTTCTTTTAGAATTTAAAATAGCAGCCTGTTGATTAGTGAATTGCCGCATGTTTGATAACATCGCGTTCATCAATTATCTTTGGTATCACAGTGAGGTTGTATAAATAAATCTGAAATAATTGATAATTTCATTTATTTTTCTAAATATAAACTGCCTACAACTATGAGTGAATGTGACAGGGTTGGTTTAAGGGCAAGACGGGGCCTGAATTATGTGGGCCTATCACATTTTACAATACAATACTTAACAATACCGTAACAGCGTTGATAAGTGTGCTGTCTCTTTGGTATATTATTACACATTTTACAAAATATAATAAATTACTTCATTTTTTAAAATAATACTTTACGTAATCATCCCTTGACTAATCACTTTGTGGTTAATCAAGCGCTTCAATCCGAATTTCATGCACATTTGCCCAGAAATCGAAACGAGATTTTTACATAATTGGTGTCAATGGACTGAAATTTTTCAGAACGTGGAAATATGCATTAAATTCGACGATTTCTATCTGCAGAGAACACAAATAAATTTCATCTGAGTAAGTAAGTACGTTTTTCTCTGACTAGTTGACAGATACTGGTTTATTTTGATCGGGATTATTATTCTGCCAGGTAATAAACGGTAGTGCAAAATAATTCTTGTAGGTATCTAATAAAATAAACTATACACAAAAATAACATACGATGGATCATTCTTTTTCAGCGCTGAAAAATCCATCGTATGTTATGCCATGATATGATAAAGTGCACAGACATTAACATAATCCTTAAAACATCTCTTTGGTGTATCTTACTCACTAAATATATAAAATATATTATGTTGTAGAAATAATAATAAAAAACATTTGTGAAATGATTATGTAATAAATAATAACATCCTTCGTAGTATTCTGAGACCAATGTACATTACAATTTGCTGTGGCTTAAGGAATCTCTAACCAAACAAATTTTTTTATCAAGTCATTTTCTCTAACTAGATTTAACTAAAATATCTACACACTTATACACTTTCCGATCATTCACACTGTTTTAACAATGTTCCAATTTTTCAGAATTTAGCCCAGATTTAAATCGTGAGTGTAGATGTTTTCAGCTTTCAGACACGCACTTCCACTTTCAGTAGGAGAATTTGCTGAAGCCAGAGAGTTTGCTCTTGTAGCCGCTAGAGGGGAGCGACTGTTTTGTTCACCATTTTCAGTCGAACTCGGACAATTTAAATGGGTGTTGTTCACAGGGGCGTCGTTGTTTGTATAATAGTACGAAGAATCTGAAAAAATGCAAAATTTCATTCCTTTCTGGACACACAATACTCTCATAAAATTGCCGTTTCAGACATCGATCCTTACAGGAAAAACCACTTAAAAACAATTTTTAATGTGACAAATGATTTAATTAGCTCAATTAGAAAGTAATACTGTTTTATTGTCGAAATAAATCGTGTTTCAGGAATTGTTGAAAAAGTTGCAATGAAGAATACAAATGATCTTATCACATAAAGAATACAATGAATAATAAGAGTCAGTACAATAGTCAATCAATCAAAATTTTGCATCTACATCCGATTTTCATGCAAAATAGAAAATTCCTTTGAATGTTAATTAGTTCTATTTAAATAAAAACACAGCCAATCGCTAAAATTTGTCAACAATACTCACTGTTTACTTACTGAGTAACCCGCTGGAGGCACTTCCGTATCCGTAAGTGCCGTAAGCCGTTCCGTACTGACTGTAAGCCGTACTATACGCGTAATCAGTTCCTGGTACCACAGTCGTACCTAGAAAAACAGAAACGAGACCATAAAATCATGTTGGAAAATTGTTTGAGTGGGTCGAAGACATGGTGATGGTTTAGTACCTGTAGAATAGCCAAAGCTAGGCAACATTGTCGAGTAGTGTTGGTTGGTGCCATTAGATGGCTGTAGTACAGTCAATGCGGCTGGATCAGGTGAGCCTGTATGGGATGTCGGCTGACTTCCTGGTTCGGAGGGTAAAGCTAGTGGTAAACCGGGCGATGCCCCGTCTACTACTGCACCCAGACCGACCACGCCACTGTACGGTGAGCTAGTCTCGGCTACCATGCAATAACAAAAATTAGCACACACAAAAAAAAACAAAAAATTGTATTAGAAAATTGCTAGATTAAAAAACTCTAATGTTAAGGTAGTTCCATGCAAAAACAATTAGATATTTTAAAAATACTAGTTACTAACTAGAAGTTGCTACATTTTAGCTGAATAACGTCTGTTGTATTAACTAGATTAAAAGCTGAAATACCAGAGAACAGTAAGAATCAAGTTAAGAAAAAACAGCTGGAAATCTGCTTATTTAATATAAGAACATTTTTATTTTCTACAACTGTAGTTCAAATTTAGCGCAAATCTAGTTAAACAAAACTTTATTATTATTTAGTTAGTTTCTAGTCAGTTAAATGCTAGAAATACTAATTACCTTATCTAGTATTACAACTTTTCAATTAAAAGAAGATGTTGTAGTTACTTTAACTATATTATGAATTAAGTAAAAACAGCTTAAAGTTTAGTTATTCTAATTTAACTAGATTTACCTTGATATTTTCTAAAAGTACTACTCTGGTTTAAATTTATCGAAAATCTAGATAAATAAAAGTATGTTTAATTAGTTACTTTTTATTTTAAGACTTATTCTTTTGTCGTAAATATTAGCTCTTAATTAACTAGATATAAAAGTGTTTTAGCTGAATGATATCTGTTACTTTAGCTAGATTTTAGATTAAAACATAAAAAAACGAAATGAAGTCAGTTGAAAGTATAGCTATTCAAATTTAAATAGATTTATATCAAAATTTTTAAAAAATGTCACTCTATTTCAAATTTGTCGAAAATCTAGTTGCAACAAGTTAAGGATATTTTTAATTTAATAATTTTATTTTAATTTGTATTTTATTCTCGGAAAAACTAGTTATTAATTAACTAGAAATACTTAAGTACATTTTTGGCTAAATAATATCTGTTACTTTAACTAGATTATGGGTTAAAAAATGAAAGAACAGTATGAACTCAAGAGAAAATAGCTAGAAGTCTAATTACCTTAATTTAACTAAATTTTTATCGAAATTTGCTAAACTCTGGTTCAAATTAGTCGAAAATCTAGTTAAAAAAAAACAATGAATAGACTGTTATTTTATTTTAGTAGGTATTCATTTTTTGTTGAAAATATTGATTATTAATTAACTAGAAGTACTTAAATTTATTTTAGCTAAATAATGTCTGTTACTTTAACTAGATTTTAGGTTAAAACATGTAGAAATTATATGAGCTCAGTTAAAAGAAAACAACTAAAAATCTAGCTATTTGAATTTAACTAGATTTTTATCGAAATTTACAAAAACTGTAATTTTGGTTGAAATTTAACAGAAATCTAGTTAATATATTTTTAACGGTTTATCCAATTTATTTTTCTTAATTTTAAGTATTATTTTATTGTTGTTAATATATAACTTAATACATTAACTAGATGTTGAGTTAAAATATAAGAGATCAATATGAACCCAGGTAAGAGAAAACAGCTAGAGTCACATCGGCGAACAGATATAGTAATAAAACCGCCCACTTTTGCCTCGGACATTTGAATAGTAGCTTGCAATTGGCTGTTTTGAAAACTACCAATATCGTAACAAGTCTGTGTCACACTGACGAATTTAGTGTTGGTAAGATCGGCAACCACGTGTATGCAACTAACAATACGTATTCAAAATTTTGTGTAAATCCGGCTTCTGCGTATGAGCTTCTAGGCACATGTATACGCCCTACGATGATTTATATCTATATCTTTTCGCCGATTTGAGTATAGTTATTTAGATTTAACTAAATTTTTATTGAATTTTCTTAAAAAGAACGCTCTGATTTACATTTATCTATTAAAAAAATTTCTTTATTTCCTGTGTTTCGTACTTTATTATCATTTATTTCAATTTTTAAACTGTTTTTGGAAATACTAGTAATTGTTAACTAGAAAGTCTACATTTTAGCTGCATGATATCTGCTACTTTACTTTTAAATAGATTATAAGTTAAAACATAAACAAATAATATAAACTCAGCTAAGAAAAACAACTGGAGGTCTAACTATTCAAACGTTACTAGATTTTTATTAAAATCAGGAATGCAGTTAAAAACAATTGTAGATTGCACCCTATTGTAGGAAAAACTAGTAATTAAATAACTAGAAGTATGAGGTACATTTTAGCTTGATGATATTTACTTTAACTGAATTAATTAATGATAAAACATGAAAGAACAATATAAACATAGTTAAAAAAATTGGTAAAATTTTAGTTATTCCCATTTAACTAGATTTATATTAATTTTTTCTTGAAAGTATTCGTTGATGCAAATTTACTGGAAATGTAGTTTAAATTTTTCTATCAGTATATCCAATTTTATTTAACTTCTAGTTCTCATTCAATTGTTCGTAATTCTAGTTATTTTAACTGGAAGTAATAGGTACATTTTTGCTGGAAATATGTATTACCTAAATTATTAGTTAAAACATAAAAGAATAATATGAATTGAGTTAGGTAATAAAAAAAAAACTGTTGGAAATCTAGTCATTTAACTTTAACTAGATTTTTATTAAAATTTTTGAGTGCCTTTCTGGCTTAAATTTATCGGAAATTTAGTTAATTTTTATAATGTCTAATGTATAATTTCGTTATCCTAATTTTTAGCCTAAGCAGTACTTTTAGAAGAATTATATATGTTTCTTTAACTAAATTATACATTAAAATATAAAAGAACGATAAGTACTCAGTTAAAAAATACCTCTGTAAATCTAGTTCAACTAGATTTTTATCAAAATCTTTTAAAAGTGCCATTTTAGTCCAAATTTGTTGAAAATTTAGTTAAGTTGCCCAGTTTTTTTCGGGAATTTAGTAAAAAAAATTCTTTAAGAATAGATCTTATTTATTATTATTTATTTTAACTTCAATACTTTTGGCGGAAATAGTAGTTATTAAAATGTCTTAATTACATTTTAGCTGGATGATGTCTGTTAATTTAACTGGATTATGAGTTAAAATCTGAAAGAACAATATGAAGACTCTTAAAAATAAAAAACTCAAAAATACTAGTTTTAGTTAGATGGATGATGTTTGTTACTTTAGCTAGATTATAAATTAAATAACAAAGAAAAGAAATAAATTTGTTAAGACAACACAGTTGGAAGTCTAGTCAATCAGTTTCAAATTGTGAAAAAAAAAATTATATGTAGACGCTATTAAAATATTTCAAATATAATAGTTGTACAAAAGAATAAAATAAAAAGAACAGTATTTACTTATCTTTTGCATAGAAGTACCTTAACTAGTAAGTGTTAATGTCAAAATAACATGCAAAGCAGTTTTCCTCCTTCCACCATGTTAAATCTGGCGACAAATTGGTGTGGCGGAAAGCGCGGCTAATGACTTTTGTAGAGCAGGTGTCAAATGGTCGTAAACACTAGATTATTAGTAAACGCCGGTTGTTGTCGATAGTTATCTGTCGAAGTGAAGTAGAGAACAAACAGAGGGAAGGTCATGACTGAAAAAACCTCACACCATACTCAAACCATGTCAGCAAATAATACAAAGTATGGGAACAAAGGAAGGGCAGATTGTAGATATTTAATGAGACGGTTTAATTAGAGGATTCAATGCCAAATGATGCAATGAAACGTACACAATAGCACATAAAAAACATGCGAATTTAAGTGTAAAAGCATGCAAGCAATAAGAGTACAGTGGCGTGTTTGAAAGAGTCCCGACACCTCGCCAATTATTCGATCAAGTCTCACCTGAATGATAAGGGGACATTGCGGGGTCCATTATCCTAGTGGATTCTAGTTTCATCTCATGCATTGTGATAGGTGCTAATGGAGTTAATGAACTGGTCCCTAGATTAGACATTGATTCTTAATTTCGGTCGATTCACCAGGGGACCACCACCATAGAAAAAGATACCAAAGATACTTACCCAGAGAACCAGCGAGAGGCGGCGTGTACAGGTTCTGCGAGGTGGCCTGGCTCATGGTATTGATGGTATCGTAAATGTCTGCCGCCGAACTCGCCGCTCCCACACTCGGGAAACCGGCGTGGGTGTCGTAGTATCCTGTTTGTCCTGTCGTTGTTCCTGCTCCTCCCAGTTCCGAGAGGAGTTTGTGCTCGTCTTTGATGCTCCATTTACTCGACCACAGCTAAAATAACGACACTTTAAATGAAATCTATGCAAATCAAACGAATTTAGACAAGTTGACTAATAATTATAGTAAATAAACCCAAATATAGAAAATTGGCTAGAAAAAAAATTAAGGGTATTTGCATAGAAAGATATAATCTGTTTACTTATCAAAAAACCACCAACACCACAATTTACTCTCAAAATACATCCGACAGCAGGGCACAATTTTTGAAATGAGATGCCAATATGTAAATGGCAGTTTCTTGATTAATTTGCTAAAAATGAAAATGTCAAATTTTAGTAAATTTAATTTTGATAATCCTAATTTAACAGGTGATGGTTCTTTGATAAGTAAACAGATTTTAGAGAAAGATGAAAACATAAGTCTGGCATTTTTTATTCACGATCCCAGTTCCCAGTGATATTGTTGAGTCCTCGGTGTCCTTGTCTTAGTCCTAACTAGAAAGATAAAAGCCTTATAAAAAGGTTGATGGCTTTTAAGATATAGGTACAATGTTAAACTTGTTTTCAAAAATTTGTTTTTGTACTAAATACTATAGCAAATTAGATAATATACAGGCTGTGATTAAAATATGTGTGCAAATTTTAGCTAGTAAGTAATAAGTTAGTCATTAAAACGATGTTAAATACCCAAATTTGCCTTACAACATATTTAGAATTTTTTTTTCAAAATCGTTTTGACGCGGAGTGTCACTGTTTAAAATTTCTGTAGTAACATTAGAAACACTCTGTATGTATGTATTTAACAATCTTTTTAAGAGGAGGTTTCACGCGCATTGCCACAGTTTTCACAAGTTTTCTTCCTTATTATCTAATGGAATTAAATGAAATTTTTGGAACACATTTATTTTTATATTATCTAGGTTCGTATGGATAGATTTTTTTGCTAACTATTTTAGAACAATAGCAATAAATTGTATCTTTCGAAAAAAAAATTTTTTCTTAAAATTGAAACCATCGAAACTTAGATAATGTACAAGTTAATGTATTCCAAAAATTTCATTTAATTCTGTTGAATAATAAGAGAGGGAACTTGTGATAAAGTTATGAACTACGCGCCAATTTTCAAATTAAAAACGCGCTTTCTAGATTGCTTAACAGATGGCGCGCTTGTCGTAACTTGGCGTTTTAACTTTCCTGCATCTAGTGGGGAATTATGGGTGTGGCTAATAGTTTCGAATCAGAAATTAGAGCATTTCGTTGCACGATTGACGGAATACAATCTGAAATAAATACAGATGTAGTTTAACTAATCTTTGTCGCTTTCTTAAAAAATCATGTTTTTAATATTCCATATTGTTTCAAGAATAAACTTAATTTATGTAGTCCCTTGATAAGTAATACCAATAATCACATTAATTCCTAAACAAATAAGCCGATAATTAAAAGATAATTTACAGGCAAACTATAAGTTTATCAAAATTAAGGTATAATCGAATGAATCTTGACGAATAATTCCATAAAGTTATGTGACATTCAGGTATTCGATGATTGGCGGTACTGAAGCTTAAACGGATAAATAAATTATTAATAAAATTTAACGAATGACTTTATTCGATTGTTTAAAATCATTTGATGAGTGATAGTAATTATTCGATAAACATAATTAGATCTTTATTCTTTACTAATTACTAATTAGATTTTTAATCTAAAGTCAGTGCTTTCTGTAATGATCTCAACTCACGTTATCAAATTGTTTAATAAAATTAAACCACATAATTAATATCAATTAAACTATTACTAAACGATTACTTTGATCATCTTTTGTTTTCATCGGTTGGCGTGTATTTTTTGTTTAGGTAACTTGAGTTGAGTTTTATGCTGCAAGCGTCAAGCGATAGACAAAACATGGTTTATTTTTTGTATTTAATTTATTCGACTGAATTTATGGATTCTAAGAAATGAAAGAATAAAAACCCTAACTTGTTTTCCTAATTTTTGCCTGTTGTGCATAACGTTTACCGATTTATTATTAGTCTCATTCTGGGCGAGTACGGATGTTCTGTTCCGAATTTGGTTTTTGAATTTGAGTGATTAAATAAATATATAACAATTATAAAAAACAACTGTGGCAATGTTAGAGGACGAAGATTTGGATTACGACGAAAACGAATACGAAGGCAATACAAATATGGCAACAACCTCAGCGATGGATACGGCAAAAATTAAAGACTATAGAAAAGGTAATAAAAAAAGAATGCATGCGAGCAGAAATAGAAAAAAAAGACGCATTAACAAAAAAGGGCAATTTATAAAAACAAATACAAGTGACGAGTCTGCAATAAGGGACACTTCCTTGGAACGGTCAAGTGGTGTGATTGAAACTGAAACTATAATTCCCGAAACAACTGTTTTAGAAGACTCGAATCTAATCAATGCCACCAATGATATTGAAGACTATGAAGTAAATGTTGAGACTGGTGATACTAAAGAAGAAACAGTATTTCAACTAGAAGGTCAACGAATTGTTGATATTCAGCATTTTATTGATTCATTGAAAATAATTGGTGACCATAACAACGTCATGGGATGCACACTAAGTAATATGGTTGTCCAGAAAGAAATCAAAAATGGTTTCCAATCCCGCATATTTTTTAAATGTAATATGTGCAATAAGGTCGAATCTGTTGAAACTAACCATGATGCTAATGAATCTTCTGTATTGGGAATTATGAATATTGGTGCTGGATATAACCATTTAGGACAAATTACAAGTGCTATGAATATGCCTTGTATGTCTTCGGGAAAATATCAGAAAATTCAAGAGAAACTATGTGATTCTTGGGAATCAACAGCTGTTGAATCAATGTTAGACGCCGGTAGAGAAGAAAAAAAATTGGCGATTGAATCTGGTGACGTAACAGACAAAGGAATACCATATATTACTGTAGTTTGTGACGGATCATGGGCTAAGAGATCATATCGTACCAACTACAGTTCCTTGTCTGGAGCGGCTGCAATAGTAGGCTACAAAACCGGAAAAGTTTTACACTTAGGTGTAAAAAACAAATTCTGCTTAACATGTAAAAAGGATGCAGATAAAGAAAATGTTCGAGAACATAAGTGTTATAAAAATTTTTCCGGTTCGTCTTCTTCAATGGAATCATTCATTATTGCTGAAGGTTTTCAACAAAGCCTAGCAACACATGGTTTAATTTATAAATTTATGATAGCTGATGGCGACAGCAGCGTTTTTAAAACCATTACAGATATAAAACCATATTCTCAGCATTCAATTATGGTGGAGAAAATTGAGTGTAAAAATCACTTACTGAGAAATTATCGTACTAAATTGAAGGAATTGTTCGAAAATACCGACTTGCCAATTATTTTGCGAAAAAAAATTAAGGTAAATATTTTGATTTTATATCTGATATGACGCATATAACTTAATCCATACTATAATACAGGGTTTCCACTTAAAATTTTCGGGTGCTGTAAATAAAGCAATAGAGTTTAGAAAAACTGAAAACGGTTCTTTACAAGACAAAATCAATTGGTTAAGAGCAGATATTTTGAATAGTGCAAGCCATATTTTGGGCGAACATAAAAAATGTGCAGAACTGCAATATTTTTGCGCTAAAGCACCTAACGATGGAGATACTTTAATGGCAGATTTTAAACTGACTCGTAAGTATAGATAAAAATTTTTGTTGTAGCATTTTGAATACATAGAATGCTCTTGTTCTTTTAGATTGCTACACTGATTTGATGAAATACGTTTCCAACATGGCAAAACACGCTAGAAGTTTAATCTACGATGTAAATAATAACATAGTAGAACAGTTTAATTCAATAATTGCGAAATACATTGGGGGAAAAAGAGTAAACTATTGCTTGAAAAGGTCTTATCAGGCGCGTTGTTCGGCTGCAACAGTAGCATTTAATACAAAAAAACCACTGTGTTTGCTTAGTAAAAAAATTAATAATAACAATGTTGGTATGTTCACGAAAAAATGGGAGACAAAACAACGTAACAAAGTTATTCGGGACAATTTAAAGAAGCGTGCTGCCAGAAGACAATTATTTAGAAATAAAAAGTCAGATGAGAACTACGGTGAACAGTGTCAAAAACCTGATCTTTCTGCTGACGAATTTGAAGCAGCTAAACAAGCATTTTTAGATATTAATTTTAAAACAAGAGAAGAAATAAGAATTTTGGAAGAAAACACTCGAGGTAGTGATTTACAAAGAAATAGCAATTTATGGCACACAGAAAGAAAAAAAAGAATTACTGCTTCGAGGTTTTATGAAGTATGTGTTAAGAGACCAAATACCAGCAGAAAAAATCTAGTAGCATCTATTGTAAGACCACGAGATATTAGAAGTTCAGCTATAAATCATGGAATTTTTTTTGAAAACACGGCTATAAACTCGCTAAAAGAACACCTAGGAATAGACAAAATTGACAAATGTGGACTTTTTATCGACGAAGACAATCAGTATCTAGCAGCTACACCAGATGGAGTAATTGGAGACGACACAGTTATTGAAGTAAAATGCCCATATTCAGCAAAAGATATAACACCAGAAGAAGGAATCCAAACCCGAAAAATAACATTCTGGAAAAAAGACAACAGCATAAATAAGCGACATAAATGGTACTACCAAATACAAGGGCAACTTCATGTAACAAAAAGAAAAAAATGTATTTTTGCTGTGTGGACATTTAAAGGTATTAAATATGAAGAAATTCAAATCGACAATAAATTTTGGAACCAAAATATGAAGAAACAATTGAAAACATTTTATCTCGATTGTTTACTTCCTGAATTAGTCGACAGCCGTTTGGATAGAAACATGGAAATTCGAGATCTTAGTTATGTAAAAGAATAATTTTTTTAGTTTTTGGTAGGTGGCGTATAATGTTAAATAATAACTTAATTAAATAATTAATACTTTTCAGGTATCTACTTAGAATTATAAACATTTTTTAATTGAATGAAATATTGAAGAAAGATAGAATGTGCCACGACAACTATTTCTTTTGGCTGTGGTAGTTTCGTCAAAAGCAAATTAATAAAAAATATAACCCTTAAAAATTTTCAATATGGGTTATTGGTAGGTACTGCAATCAATATGAGATAGCAATCTTCTTTTTTTATTATTACTTTTTTTAACAAACGTACATTGGATTTACTTTAATTGATAATATCATTTAAGCGCTTATGGCAATGTCATTTTTCAGATAACGATTTAACTAGAAATTTAAAAATTTGGTTTTTTGGTAGACTTTTTTGCAACTAATAAATGATGAATATCTAAGTTTTAAAAATTAAACAGTATATTTTGTTCCTTGATAAACTTAATCAGATGTAAACAAAAAATCTTAATTTTGAACCGAAAAATTACTAATGAGCGAAAAGAATGACATCTTCGTCGATTAGTTGGAAGAAATTTTCTGAAACCAACCAGAGCAAGTGAATCCGACTAAGTGAGAGCTTTGGGTAGAAGACTGTCTACGACAACCATTTATTCTCGAATTGACTTTCTTCATTTCGTCTTTATCTTCGTCTTCTGTTAACTGTTTAACACAGAGCTATTAAGATGGTATGGCTTGCTCAAAGGTTGAAGTGGAATAATGAATACCACTAAATCGTCTTCAATGTCGAACTAAGGTTCTGTTTATGGAGCTCCGACGGACATATTTGGGTTAGAAAACATCGGGAATAGCCACAAAATATGGATCTTATTGTAAGAAGGCACAGTGGTGTAATACTTCGTGTTATATTAAACATGCTATGATGTGCTGAAGATTGTTTTTGTTTGAGGAGGTATACTACAAATTATCAAATTTTTTAAATGTTCCTCATTTATTAGACGCAATAAGTGTAACAAAATTCTAAATTGTTATATTCTAGTTAAATCGCTGTTAAGTACAACCATACAGGGTGTTATGGAAATGAGTGCAAATATTTTAACCTGAAATACAGCACCACAAATAATAAAAATCTGTAAAAAAAATTTTGTCCTATCTCAACTAACAACAAAATTACAGGCCGTCAAAGTTGGGTATAAAAAAACATCTTTTTGTTATATCTGGAAAACCGCTTAACCGATTAATACCAAATTTGGTACACAAATGAAGTTGACTGTAGTCTTTCTATTTCTACTAGCAAAATTTTGCTGCACATCTCAATTTCAAGTTACGGCACTTTTTTTCACATTTTGGGTAATTAACCAATTTTTTTCTTATTAATTTCCAATTTTTGTAGCAAAAATGAATATGCCAGTAGATTCTACATAAAACTGCAAAAATGCAATATTATGCTAAAACGTATCGTTTTCGAGATATTTACGTTTAAAGTATAAAACTGACTTTTCATCTTTAACTTTAGCGTCCTCTAGCTCCTAAACGGTGCAACTTAGTATAGAGGTAAATTGTGTTAAATCGCTTTATTTTGACCTGAAAAACCTATGATAGCCCTATGTTAAAAAAAATGTTATACGTTTTGTAATAATTAATTTTTAGGTTATAATTTTGTTATCAGTTGAGATAAGACAAAATTTTTTTTACAGATTTTTATTATTTGTGGTGCTGTATTTCAGGTTAAAATATTTGCACTCATTTCCATAACACCCTGTATATTTGGCGTTTAGTGTATTTACTTGTTTTGAATTCCTTCTTCCGACGTAATTATCTATCTAAACGACAGTATCTTCTTCAATTACATCATCTAATGTAGCTGCTAGATACGGATTTTTTTCATTAAAAAAATGTTTCGATCCAAACGGCTATCGACCAATTTAGAGAGTAAACAATTGAAAAAAAAGCTATTAATTGTTTCTTTATATTTTGGTTTCAAAAGTTGTCAGTATGAATTTCTTTATAGTTAATGTTTATGGCTTGATGTGACAGGACATACATAACCTCGAAACATGCGGTTAGACTTAATAATGATATAAATTCTGAATTTAAGCCCTGAAGAAGCTCTTAATCAATAAAGAGCGAAACGTCATCAAAAATCTAAATTCTTTGAACAAACAGTCTTTATATTTAATTTTTTTACATGGCCGCACAGCAAAAAGTTATTTTTTTTCTCTGGTTACATGAAGTTGCTCTTGTTTTTGATAGTACCATTTATTTATACAGCTTATTTATGCTGTTGTCTTTTTTCCGAAAAGTTTTTTTTAAGTTTGGATTTCTTCTTCTGGTGTTATAACTTTGGCTGAATATGGGTACTTTACTTCAGTAACAGTATCTTCTCCAATTACCCTATCTAGTGTAGCTGCTAGATACTGATTTTCTCCGCCGATCAAAAGTCTACATTTGTCAATTATGTCTATTCCTAGATTTTTTTTGAGCAATTTTATGGCCATGTTTTTAAATATAATTTCATGAATTATAGTTGGACTTCAAATATCTCGTGGCCTTACAATAAATGCTACTAGATTTTTTCTGCTGGTATTTAGTTTCTTAACACATACGTCATAAAATCTCGAAGCAGAAATTTTTTTACTGTGTGCCATGAAGTGCTATTTCTTTGTAATTCACTACCTTAGGTGTTTTCTTCCAAAATTTTTATTTGTTTTCTTGTTTTAAAATTAATATCTAAAAGTGCTTGTTTTGCTACTTTTAATTTGTCAGCAGAAAGATCGGGTTTTGACACTGTTCACCGTACTTTTCATCTTACTTTTAATTTCTAAATAATTGTTTTCTGCCAGCACGCTTTTTTAAATAGTTCCTAATAACTTTGTTCTGTTGTTTTGTCTCCCATTTTTTTTAAACATACCAAGATTTTTATATTTAATTTTTTACTAAGCAAACACAGTGGTTTTTTGTATTACATGCTACTGTTGCAGCCAAACAATGCGCTTGATAAGGTCTTTTCAAGCATTCAAGCAGTAGTCTACTCTTTTTACCCCCAACGTATTTGGAAATTATTGAATTAAACTGTTCTACTATGTTATTATTTACGTTGTAAATTTAACTTTTAGAATGTTTGACAGTGTTGAATACGTATTTCATTAAATCAGTGTTGCAATCTAAAAGAACAAGAACATTTTATGTATTCAAAATGTTACACCAAAAAATTTATCTATACTTTTGGGTCAGTTTAAAATCTGCCATTATTAAAGTATATCTATTGTTTTAAGGTTTAGTGCAAAATATTGCATTTCTGCATATTTCTTATGTTTGCCTAAAACATAGCTTGCACTATTCAAAATATCTGTTCTTAACCTATTGATTTTTGTCTTGTAAGGAATAGTTTTTATTTCTTGCCTTTACTTATTTTTTTAAAAAAAATAATTGGCAAGTCGGTATTTTTGAACAATTCCTTCAATTTAGTACGATAATTTCTCAGTAAGTGATTTTTACACTCAATTTTCTCCACCATAATTGAATGCTGAGAATATGGTTTTATATCTGTAATGGTTTTAAAAACGCTGCTGTCGCCATCAGCTATCATAAATTTATAAATTAAACCATGTGTTGCTAGGCTTTGTTGAAAACCTTCAGCAATAATGAATGATTCCATAGAAGAAGACGAACCGGAAAATTTTTTATAACACTTATGTTCTCGAACATTTTCTTTATCTGCATCCTTTTTACATGTTAAGCAGAATTTGTTTTTCACACTTAAGTGTAAAACTTTTCCGGTTTTATAGCCTACTATTGCAGCCGCTCCAGACAAGGAACTGTAGTTGGTACGATATGATCTCTTAGCCCATGATCCGTCACAAACTACAGTAATATATGGTATTCCTTTGTCTGTTACGTCACCAGATTCAATCGCCAATTTTTTTTCTTCTCTACCGGCGTCTAACATTGATTCAACAGCTGTTGATTCCCAAGAATCACATAGTTTCTCTTGAATTTTCTGATATTTTCCCGAAGACATACAAGGCATATTCATAGCACTTGTAATTTGTCCTAAATGGTTATATCCAGCACCAATATTCATAATTCCCAATACAGAAGATTCATTAGCATCATGGTTAGTTTCAACAGATTCGACCTTATTGCATATATTACATTTAAAAAATATGCGGGATTGGAAACCATTTTTGATTTCTTTCTGGACAACCATATTACTTAGTGTGCATCCCATGACGTTGTTATGGTCACCAATTATTTTCAATGAATCAATAAAATGCTGAATATCAACAATTCGTTGACCTTCTAATTGAAATACTGTTTCTTCTTTAGTATAACCAGTCTCAACATTTACTTCATAGTCTTCAATATCATTGGTGGCATTGATTAAATTCGAGTCTTCTAAAACAGTTGTTTCGGGAATTATAGTTTCAGTTTCGACCACACCACTTGACCGTTCCAAGGAAGTGTCCCTTATTGTAGACTCGTCACTTGTATTTGTTTTTATAAATTGCCCTTTTTTGTTAATGCGTTTTTTTTCCTATAGCTACTCGCATGTACTCTGGTTTCATTACCTTTTCTATAATCTTTAATTTTTGCCGTGTCCATCGCTGCGCTGAGGTTGTTGACATATTTGTATTGCCTTCGTATTCGTTTTCGTCGTAATCCAAATCGTCGTCCTCTAACATTGCCACAGTTGTTTTTTATAGTTTATATTTATTTAAGCACTCGGAACACAACAGCTAGTGTACTCGCCGAGAATTAGACTAATAATAAATAAGTAAAATGTAAAGGTTGTGCACATCAACTCAACTTGAGTTAGCTAAACTAAGTATTACATTTTGTTGCTTATAACTAAGCCTCAGTTATTGTAAAGCTGAGATAAATTACAATCTGTAATACTATTTCCATTATACTGTGCGAGCGAAAATGAGCGCAACCGGAGCAAGTTTTGGTAGTTTGTAGGTATAGTTTTGCTTGTTCAAGTAAAATGTGCACAACTAACTCTAACTTAGTCTTGGTTTTACCGTACCGAGCGTTCCAAAATTTATCTCAAGAAAGAGGTAGATATATGGGATGGTTTAAAAGTATGGAATAAAATTGTAACCTGACATAGAGCACCACAAATGATGAAAATCTGCAAAAAAAATTTTGGTTTATTTCGAGTGTTTAATCGTTAATTTAATTAATTTCTTCTGTATTAATTTGTAAAGTTTATTAGGAGTATTAATATAATTAATAGTGTATTAATTTGTAAAGTTTATTACGAGTTATTGTAAATTGGACTAGAATAAAAAAATATTTTAATCGCAGATGTTTTGTTTTATACCTACATAATATGGCCGTATATGTCTAAAGTTTTATATTGGCGAAAGTAGTTATTAATAGAGTGACCGTATTTTACACTTACTTGAGTAGAATTGTGTATTGTGCATTGTGCTACAGTTCAAAAGTTTTTGAAATACACCTCTTTTTTGCAAGATGTAAAAATTGTAAATACCTGTCATGTATTTTCAATTGAGTTTTTAGTAATATTCTATTAAAATATTTCCTTTTGTTATACTTTTGTCTTTTTGATATTTTTTACAATAAAATGTTTCGGTTCCATGGTTTTCTTACACAGCTAACACGTTTCCTGCTAATGTCTCTCTCAAAACGTGGATGAAATCCAAGAAAATAAAAGTCTTGGAGTAAATAATTACCCTTTTCACTTTATGGTTGGACCATTAATAATATAATTTTTAGAAGAAATTTCTTCTACCAAAAATTATTTTCTGTGTTATGTTAGCGACAATACTTCTCTTATTGTTTAAAAAAAATTTTTGTTACGAGAGTTTTGTTCTTCTATATAAAGTTTAAACAGATCTGTACTTTTTTACTTATAATTAAAATGTTATTAAATTACCCTAGTTGTAATGCGAACGCATTTTGTTGACATTAGGTATATTGTGTAGTAAGCTACCGAGGAAATAAAGCAAATATGAGTGAAATTAATACCTTTGTAACAAACTCAATCTCAACGTTTAAAAAAAAAAAAATAACTAAAGTTTTTTTAAAAAAAACTTTGTTTTAAGATTTTATTTTTTGACGGTAAATTGACATTTCTTGAGGCAACTTCTTGTACATTGTCTAATTAATAATAAAGTAAAACCTATATTTATAGTAATATAATAGTAAAGTGGATTTTTTACATGAAACTTGTAATTCAATATTTTAAAATTAAAAAAAAAGTTATTTGATTTTATTTATTAATAACCCTAGGAATATCGTTCATGTTTCGGCTTTCAACTAAAAAAAAAATGATTTGATAACGTTACTAATGACGAAGGTATTGTATTTTACATCTTGAAAAACGTTAAAGTAAATTCTACTAAAATAATGACTTTATTTATTCCAAAAAATATGTTGAATTGGCAATGAAAAGTTTGTAAACATTGTAATCATATTATAAATTATATGAGCTGGTATAAGTAGTGACATTCTTTAGGTCTCAAAGTCAGTTTATTTTTCTCAAGGGCTAAATCAACATGAGGAACCGATATACTTCTGCATACTGAAAGTGATTAGCGAATTAAATTGTTTCTGTATGTCGAGCCGGGTCGGATCATTCGGCAGCAATGTCATTGGTGGGGTCAAGTGGCGAGAGGTAGTAAAGTTTGCTAGAGTGGATGGTGGGGAAGGTTTGTCGGTACGGCCCACGAGCTACCTCGTAACACACCGATCCCCCTCAGGTGAAACGTTCGGGACCATAATACCGAGTCTTAAACTGGGATCGCAACTTTAAATATAATACACTTGTTTTATCACTTTTTTCTACATTTTTTTTATTTTCGGCTTTATTTACTGTACTAAATTTGTACTCCTTAATTATTCATATTTGCACCTCCTCATAAGTATATTAATATTTACGACATGTTTTTCCTACCTCGCCTAGTTAGGTTAAAACTGTATAATAATTCAAAGTTAATTCAATTTTAATGAGAGCAATTTACTTACATTTGAATAAAGCTGGTCTCCATTATACTGCGATCGCTGTCTTTTCAGGTCATCCTCCGGATGTCCGTTTATATCTCTATTTTCATCTGCAACAACATAGTAATATTTATTGCGACATTTTTTTTTGTTTATAGTTAAATGTGATTGTCGCAAACTTCTAATAATGGTGAGTAATTGTCTTGTCGGATAATGGAAAATGTCGATTCTGTATAGAGAAACTCGAAAGCTGCAATTTAATCGACAATTGTTGAACTTATTTCGTTTCCATTGTTTTACGGTGCAATGTGTTCTTGAGTTCACTTGACAATACGCTTCGAGATGAACGGTTTTGCCTCTCCGGAACTCAGCTTCCGCAAACACAAAACCCTCACAACAAATCACAGCAATAAAAGAAACAGCTAACTTTCCCAAATTCTTTATCAAAAATTTTCATTTTCTCCGTTAAACGCAAGAAAACCTGAGCAACTAGGCAACGTTGTAAAATTAATTTTTAAAAACTTGAAGAGAAAGCCACTGTTTAAACGTCTGATTTGAAATTTTTTATTACAGCTTTGAATTGGTCACAAACTTAAATAATAAAGATCAATTAGCTCTTTTAGCTTTTTTAACGAAACCAAGGAGGCGCTTCAATGATGAAATAGAGTCGATAGCTCGCAAAGATTCACTGAAACTTAAGCTAAAATCAGGAATTAACAGGACACATGAATATTATTTTCTCTTTGGTATTTGTGTTTGTTATATATTTTATTTAGTTCTTTTATGTATAATATTGCTACTTTTATTAAAATTTTAATGAACTAGAGCTTTTTTATGGAGGAAAAAGCTAGGAGATATTACAGAAAGAGCATAAAATATTTTACAGATGCAACAGCCTGTATTTGCGTCTATTTTCTAAATAAAAAATAAATTATTACGAAAGAGTGATCAATTTCTGTTGTCTAAATGCGATTTCACGGGTCCATATTAAATTAGCATTTAGAATAAAATTCTCATTGGTGTTGCAGCATACTGCCAGTGCAGCAAACATTTGAAATAACTGTTTCATTTGTTAAACGAAATTGAATTCGCTTTGAAGGGACCAGAAATGGTCATCACTAGCATAACAATGCTTGACTTCACTATACAACAACACTAGTCGATTTATTTCAAATGTACCCTTCGAGTTCCCCATGGACCAGTCAATATAATCGCAATAACATCGTCCTGCCGAACAGTCGTCCAAATAAATATTGCCGTGATACTCTCATACGACTCGCCTCAAAACCGCTAAATATCTGTCGGTCTGGGATTTGAAATTTTTGAAAAATCGATTCAGTCTGGGTCGATTTGGATTCGCCGTATCCGATTGAAAACTGTTCAGAATAGGGTTTCGATGGGATATTCATTATTCAGTTGACTTGTACGCCTTTTATCCCTGCTGAAGTATTAGGGTGAAAATTATACCGAGGGGCAAAAAGAGCAACATCTAAATGTCAGAAACGATAACAAAGGTGAGCGGTTGAAACGTTTGGGTTTTTGAAGAGGCCGAGTTTTGTTTTTACTAAAATGTAATAAAGGACTAATAGTACAGAAAGGTAGAAAAATAATAATAAAAAAAATTGCAGTATCAAGTTGACAAAAGAATTTATTTTTTGAAAACAGAGCTGTTACACACCCAGATTTGTTATTTTTTAACCAAAAATTTCTGTTTTTGGCATCGGAAATCAGTTCTTGGTTTACAGTAAATTTAAAGTCTTTTTTTTATTAAAAATTTAAAGTTAATAACAAAAAACAGAATGATTCGACATAAGGAAAAGTGTCTAAATTACAATACCAAAAACAAAGTTTTTTTGGGTAAATAAATAACAGATCTAGAATTGAAATACAAAAGCACTGTTTTTTGAGCAAATCTTGGAAACCAAACCGTCTTAATGGAGTCTTTTAATCTCATCAAATTATTAGGACTCAATGAAATAATGAAAATGTCATAACAGATTAATCAAAATAAGTAAACATCTGTCAGGACTTATATGGTTAGTTGGAAAGATGTCTCTTCACAGCATGTCTCCAATATGACGCCACTGGACCGTAATGCTTGTACAATGCTTGCTAACTTGGTGATTAACCATCGCTCATCCTGTGACGTGATTAATTGATTTGGTAAAATCGGAGACATTCAGTCGAATTTCATAGTTTCAGGTTAACTAACCGAAACACATCCTCTTTTCCTGCTTCTTTAAACTATCATTATCCTTTATACAAAGCTGGTTATTGTTTCGATAAATTTAAGGACTCTCATGTTCGATTAATGAAATCAGGAAGCTTTCAGGAGTAACAAGTGAGTCCGGTAGAAAATTTTCATTCAGAATGTACTCACAAGGGAGCAAAATAACGACTTCACAACAGATTTAACTGGAATGGACAGCGCCCTCTTCATTATCTCAACACAACCTATTTACTCGTGTTCACAATTTTCGTCGATACTCCAACGAAATTACAAAGTTCAGATCATTCAAAATTGTGACCAGCGCTAAAATGTTATTTACTTGATGCTTATTTTAGAATCGACTCACAAAGCTCATTGTTTTATTAACAAGAATATAAATGGAATGTCATAATTGAAATTAATAGAAAGTCTGTCTATTGATTTCTGTTAACGAATTCAATTATGGCGCTTTTGTCATTTTTCTATGATCTAAGTGCGTCATAAATTTTACAAAAGCGCGATAATAATTTATTTGACTAATAAATGGCTGACTTGTAATAGCCGTGGTAATTGTCTATTGCAAGGAACAAGAGTTTCTCAAGTTAAGGGTCTGCAGACAGGACGAACCAAGAACTTAAGATAAAGGATAAGTCCAGCTTCAAATCCGGTTAAGCTCCGGTTCCGGTCAAATGTAACTTGTTAAATTCATGTCCGCTTCCTTACGACTTTATCAGCGGTGCATTTAGTTGAGTTATGGCCGCAACATCACCTTATATATTTTCCAAGAAGGATAATATTCAGTGAAAGGAACAGTACCCTAGATTTTTTAAATTTATTTCAAATTTTTAAGGGTGAGTTCTACACAAATTTCAAGACATATAGAGGAGCAGTTTTTTGTTTTATCAAAAACTGTAAGTCGGATATAAATAAAAAAAACATCTACACCACCCGAGATGGGTTTAGGTTCAAAAATTTGTAACTTTATGAAGAATGAAATTATTTGGAAAAATAAAAAAAAATTAATAATTATTTTTGATTTCTCAGAAAATTTTACTCTTGTTGGTTTAACCAGCTTGTTCTCAAACCCCTAAAACACAAATTACGTTTTATATAACTCGAACAGTTTTCGAAATATCATTTTATTGATTGAAAATATTCAAGTTAGGCTCAAATTTTAATTTAATAAATTTAACAAATGGTAAAATGAAATAAAATTTTCAAAAAGCTAAACTATTAATTTTCTGTTCAATTAATGCTCCTCCTTTTTCTGCACAGATTTTAATCGGGGCCCTAAATTTGTTAAAACTGCGTCTTATTTCTAAAACTGATAAAGAATGAACTGCATTTTGTATCACATTTTTTAATTGCTCTACATTATTGTCTAATGGCTTACTGTACACAATTTGTTTTAAACGACACCACAGATAAAAGTCTATTATTGCGAGATTAGGACTTCTTGGTGGCCACAAAATGCTACCGTTTTTTCCTATCCAGTTATTATGGAACTCTGAATTAAACCCCTGGCGAACAATATAGGCATAATGAGCAAGGCACTCATCGTGCTGGAAAAAAATTCAACTTAGTAGTTTAACGGCAATTTGAGAGTTCCAATTTTAAAAAAAAAGATATTATCTTAAGAACCGTTCGAGGTAAATAAAAAGTATTTTGTGTTTTGAGGATTTGAAAACAAACAGGGCAAATCAACCAAAAGTAAAATTTTTTGAAAACTCAAAAATAATTTTTGTTTTGTTTTAAAGTCGATATTCGGACATACTGTATAATAAACTCGGTTATATGTGATAAACTTCCGTTTTGGACTTGTACAAAAAAAATATTTCTACGAATTTTTTTTTGTTTACCCAGGAATTTTGACAGGAATGTAATGTGCCTAATGAAGTCGGCTAGAGGTGCGATAACGATAAAGATCTAAAAACGCGTGTCGAAAGCTATTTCCAAGACGTGTCCGTTCCGCAAACGCCAAAAGACAGTAGCTCTTTCACAGTGAATGCTCAAATTAAGATGCGGCGCCTCTAATGCTCCGGATCTGCAAATCCCTATTCTTAGTCCACTAATTGGAAGATTTCCTTGATATATGAACACTCTAAAGCCCGGAAGGCAAGTCAAGCGAGCAATATGGACCTCTGTATTAATCAAACTTGTGAAATGAGCAAACCAAGTGTGAATTTTTTTTTAAGATAATGAACACTAATCAAAAGTAATCCAATACCCAACCCTGATCACGATTTCCCCATAAATAATCCCCCTAAATTGTCGTACGAAATTGTCAAAATATAAATTTATAAATCTCACGGTCGTCGCACAGGGCCAGACAGACCCATGGCTGCTCACCATGCGTGAAGACTCATAATGGTGCATGTGTTCGCGACTTGTATTCCTCATACGTTCATAAAAAGCCTTAGAGAAGCATTAGCTATGAAATGAACCGGCTTTCAAAGCTCCCAAAATTGATTCATTACATTTACAAATATCTGTACATTTGACATTTCGGTGAATTTTTTCCCGCAATATGCTAAACATCTGGACGAGGAGCGGGGGCGGCGAGAGCGGCACCCCCGGCGGCGGTTTATTTGGGTGGATATAGGGGTTTCGCGGTCGCGTAGCAACGCGTGTGATGTCTTCATAATCCGCCACCGGCGCTGATTGGTCAGGGTGGCGGCGGAGGGCAGCGCTCGCTTGTTTCACGCTGATGCGATTTACGCTAAATGCAATCGAGCTCTACTTGTGGATTCAAGGGTCATACTTCAATGGCGACAAAAATTCCAACAGAAAAAGAAATTTTTTTTTAAATTTAGGTGCACACACAGTGAAAAAAAAATAGTAAAGACCAAGTTTTTGGCGATTTTCACTCATCCAAATAATATCATTACGATTTATTAATTTGCTGAATTTTTTTAAGTTGTCATTTCTTTCTTGTACTCATATTTTGAAAAACGGAAACACGGGCTAGATATGAGCTTGTCCTATCGCCCATCTAAACAAAAAAATTTTTCTCTTACAATATATTTTTCCCGATTTTTTCGACTCGATACGTGGGAAAGTCGGCCGGATATTAGAGTTAAGTAGAACTAATCAGATGTAAACGCTACTTAATTTCATAATGTATGGAGGGAATGTCGCAAAACTAGTAAAACAAAGTACAGTAAGGCATTGTCATCGTGAAAAAATTGATTTTAGTTTGGCGTGAATTAACAATGTGAACGAACTTTTTTTTTACTCAACTTACCGTGATCCTCTATCCTTTTCCTCTTGATGCTGTTTCCGTTGGGATCGTGCTGAAGCCCCAGGATTCCATTTATACTATACGCTCCTGAGCGTGGTTCTGTAAGTTGCGTCGCAGGTGCGTGTGCGATAACAGAGACGGGCCCCCCTGACGAAGACGTCGTTCCTCCACTAGTCGCTATTTGGTGTGCATGTTTCGCTTTTTCAGCCGCTTTATTTCTTACAATCCTGAAACGAAAAATTCTCGCCTGAAATTTATTGAATTTATCTTCTCGTAGGCGGTAAACAACAAATTTTGCATAGTTCGACTGTCTTATCAGTTGTAAATAGCTTTGGAAATATTACAATGTAATTATGATATCGGTACACTACTGTTCGTGTTTGCTTATCACTTAGTGAGCCGTGTAATATGCTTACAACAACTGTTACTAACAAATCAAAATTAAATTAAAAACAAGTTTATCAATACAAACATTCCTTTAATTGGGAGATTTGGTACAATATCAGCGATTTTTGGAACACGTGACAAAGAATGATTTATCAAAATTAATTGATTTGGGTAATTGGGATAAAATCTTTGACTTATTGGGTGTTGCTTCACAGATTTACACGCTTTCTAATCCATTATCTGAGAGCTTATGTTTTTTGAATCAAACCACAAATGTTTGCGACACATTTTTACGCCAATTTACCCCAAGAATTTTTTTTAAATAATTACATAATTTGTTTTTCAACTAGAAGAGATCCTCAAGTAGATACTAAAATTGAGAGAAAAAACAAAATATATTCAGAAAGGTAAGAGTGACAAGTCTAGTAAAATGGCCTAGGAAAATGGCAGGCAAGGCACATACAACGTTTTTTGTCCTCTTAGTCAAAATTATAGTAATTAATTGTTTCCAAAAAATTACGAAATAAAACGAAGACAATGAAGATACTGTTCATTTATAACAATGTGTTTTTAGGCGACTTAATAAAGCTTTTTTCTTATTAACCATCACAGAGCGCACCGATTTTAGTATATTTTTAAAATTTTTGTTTTTATATATTATTTAAAATCAGAAACTTTTGGTGACCGCACATAAATATTTCTGCAGAGTGTCTCACGGTAATGGGCTTCTAGTATCTGAAGAAATAAAAAAGGTATTGAACTAAAATTTTGCATATAAAGTAAGTTTGAAGCGATCTAACGAAAATATTCTGCCAAAATAAAAGTATGTGCTTCTTGTCAGTGCTGAACTAGGGTATCTGGAATCCACCAGAATATGTTTCTTAGAAGGCATTTTATTACAAAAAAAAAACAATTTTTTATAACAATCTTTGCCCATTGCAGGATTTTTATAAATTGTCGTTTACAATTTACAGTGTTTTTATAAAATGTCATTGTCATATACGACTTCTTGCTTTGATAATAAAAAATATATATATAAAATGTCTCCTGTTGATTCAGGTTTATATAAGATGCTTTCTTAAGCAGCCCATTTTTATAAAATGTGGTCTATAGTTTCCAATATATTTATTTTACAAAAAAAAAACAATTTTTAATTGAAGTTCTTATAAAATGCCACTAGCAGTTTTTATTTTATAAATTCTTGCCTCTGACTCTCAGTTCTTAAAAGCTTTAGTTTTAAAATGTCTTCTATTGATTCGGATTTTTATAAAATGTCTTTTATAACCACAATTTTTTTTTTTTTAAAGTTATAAAATGTGATCTACATTTTCTGGTGTAATAAAATGCCCTTTACCGTTTCCATTGTTATAAATTGTTGTCTATCGCTTCCAGTTTTTTAAAAATTTTGTATTATTATTGCTTCTGAATTTAATAAAAAACTGTAAATAACAAAATGTTTTGTTGATTTCAATTTTTGTAAAATTTATTTAAAACAGATAGCTTTTTATAAAATGTGGTTTACATTTTCTTTCACAAAAAGGTGAATTTTGATTCTAATATTTATAAAATAACCCTTGCTGTTTTCGTTTTTATAAATTTTTGCTTAGGGTTTTATAAAATGTCAAGTATTTATTTTTTAATATATATTTATCTTGTTTTCTTTACTTAAAGTTATTTGTTTATAGCAATTGTTATAAAATATCTATTGCAAGTATCATTTTTTAGTTGAGATAAATTCTATAAATATAATATCTTTCGTTGACTCGGATTTTTATAAAATACTTTTTATGACAGTTAATTTTTATAAAATGTGGTCTACAATTATTTAATAATATTAAAATGCCTTCTATTGCAGTTTCTATTGTTATAAAGTGTCGCTTATGGCTTCCAGTTTTTATAAAATAAGCTCGATCATTTCCAACAGGTTTCTTTAAAAAGAACCGATTTTTATTTTTATAAATTTTTGCCTATGACTTAAAACTTATAACTTCTTATGTTGATAAAAGAATTACAAAATTTCTCAAATTGTTTCCTGTTGACAACGATTATTATAAAGTGTCTTTTATCACAGCCAATTTTTGTAAAATGTAGTCTACAATTTCTATATTAAAATGCTTTTTTCAGTTTATATTATTATAAATTTTTATCTATGGCTTTTAGTTTTTACACAAAAAACTATAAATAAAATACCTCCTGTGATTTCCAATTTTTTATAAAATGCAAAATAAAAATTGCTAACTTAAGTTCTGAGGAAACTTTATCAAAGAAAAATTTCCGAAAATCCAATGTGCCAGTCCCATCCTGCTTCTTGTATCTTGTTATATTAAGAGGTTAATAACTTTGTTATTTTAACAAAACAAAAATAAAAAACACTATTTTAAGGATTAATCTGTTCGAGTTTTATACCATTTTGATAGGCATAAAAAACCTACAATTTTAAGAAAAAATAAGTGGTTCTTAAGATGATTTCTCAAGTGTTATGCCTTTTGATTTTTAAGTTAATAACCAATTAGGAATGTTAGATAAAGTTATGAATAAATTGCCGTTAATTTTTTTAATAAATTTGATCAATAAAGGCCAAGAGATTGACAGAAAATGGAGATTAGGAAGGTGAGCGAAACCAGAAAACACATTTTCTTGGTTAGCGTATCATCAACTTAAAATCAACTTTGAAAATATAACAATAATTTAAAAAATTATATAAAAAAATCAAAAATTGTTTTATATTTGTTTATTTAGAAATTCCTGATTGCTTTGATCTTCAATGAGATTTTTCTAGTTTGTCTTAAGAAGCTTAAGCCGTTCCCGCGTGGCTTTAATTTTTTTCATTTTTTTTTTTCGTTTTGTATACAAGTCAGTGTATAGAACAAGTTGAATGAAAAGTAACCTGTAGAGTAACCTTCACATCCCTGCGGTAGTGCTTTAACACAAACGAAACGTGCTACAATTAACCGGAAACCAGTCGAGTCCCCGGCACTTAAAGCATGTTATTGCAATCCTTGACAAAATTTTTAATCCCGGAATTATTTTCGAATTACATCTGAGGCCGGCATCCAACAACAAATCTACCGAGGACACAATAGCCGCCAAACAATAGTTGACACTTCAATACGGCAAATATTTTGCTACTGTACCTAACGCGTTGTCCCTTTCTCTCCCACCGGAACGCCCATACAGGCATCTTTTCCTCTTCGAGCAGCTGGAAGTGCCATTGTCACATAATGCTAGGCACTACGTTATGTCTATTAAAATGGTCTCCGGTATTATACTAGAAGTGGTAGACTTCATTAAAATGTTTATGCGATACTTGAATGCACCGATAGGGGGTCCTGCCGGATTGGGTTTTGAAGTTTGTAATGATGGGGGGTCCCGATTAATTCGTTTTACCAGGGAGATCCAGGAAATCCTCCGCGAAATTATGAATCAAGCAGTTATTTTATTAATGACTGGGATTAAAACAGGGGGTGGAGACACGTGCGGGGGTGCGTGACGGCACGTGCTGTGGCCTAGCACTTCGTTCAAAACTCATTAATACTAAAATCTATCCTTCATTCCGAATTAGATATGGGTAAAAATCCCCTTGGTTGTGGCCGTAGGTGTTGGCCAAGAATTTATAGCACATTATGTACTTTTAATTATAAAATAAGACTCTTAGCATTAATTGTGTGGTTAAATTACTGCGAGGATATTGAATATGAGACTATGATAGACTTTCCTTGCAAATAACAAACCATTGTGAGGTTTGTTTATGAGCCATTTATCTGAACTAATGCTTTTAAATCACAATCAGCTTGATAGAAATCTGTATGCTACACAGAAGCAGATTTGAATTAACCATAAAATATTTTACTCGTTTTTGTGGTGGCAAATTGTGACATGTCAATAATAGATTGAAAGAGGTCGAAAGATTTCTTTAAGTCCCTTCGATCGGCTTTTTTCCCAAGTCATCAGCAATAATTGGGATTATTGAATATATTCTTTCGGTGGTTTCTCATGGAAAAAAATTGGCACGGTTGGATAGAAGGAAGCTAAATGCAGGTGCAATTGCAAGCAAGTCGTTGACCGGAGATGAAAGCTTTTTAAAAAAGAGACTCAGGATTTTACCCCAACATAAACTACAAAAAACTCTGACTCTGACTTTTGTATTTCTTAACTTTTATAACCTCCAGGTAGAGAAAATAATTTACATTTCACGCATTCAATGTCATTATGAACAATAATAAAAATATTTTTTATCTAACATTATAATTATAATACTTTATATGGTAATATTGCTCAATATTTAATTGTTGCGCATTAATAGCAAGAGAAACTTACACAGAATGGGAGGTTTATAATTAATAACCTTTCTATGAATGTCACATTAAATAAAATAAACTTTATGTCCTTTTGACTTGTTCTAATGAACACTATTATAAACTCTTTAGTAATATGAAATTTTACAATTAATTTTTATAACAAGTTTACGTCGGTCGATGACATTAGTTTTAAAAAATCAAAAACTTTTGTAAATTTCTCAAAAAAAAAAACACAATTTTATGAATTCAACATCAGCATCGACAGCAGTGAGGGCTTGTAACTAAAGAGTCTATTTTATAAAACCTTTCTTCCATAAGTGAAAATTAGTAAATCTGATTATTCTGATAATTTTATTTTGATTTTTTGAAAACCAATTCTTCACGTTTTTCTAATAGGGCACTACCTTATAACATTATAATTGTAACTAGTTTCTAGGTTTCTACACAGAAAACCTGTTCTTATATAAATTTATTTTAAGATTGAAAATATCAGATATTTATTTTTTTGTGTACTTATTTTCTTCTTTTTCGTTGAGAAAATTTTATCTGATTAATGCCTCTGATTTTTTTTCTAATCGCTGCTTTTTTGTTTGCCAGTTTTCATGCAATTTGGGTAGTTTTCATTCACTGTTGTTGTGAGTACAGTAGGAAGTATTCCAGGAGTCTATCAATTAGTTTATAATAACAAAATTGGAAAGCAGTGTTATAGTGGCAATAATTTTGAAAACCATTCTGAACAGCAGTAGGGGCCCTAAAACATAACAACCTTAAAAAAAGCAAATTTACACAGCAGTCTGAATAAATTTTTGATAAAATTTAAAGTACGAAAGGTAACGCACACAGCCAAACATGACATACTAGATTTTGAAGACCACTCACTACAAGACTGAATGCCTAATAGTTTAAATTGCTGTAGTTTTATTTTTAGTCCTACAAGTTCTGCTATCTAAATGTTTCCAAAAATTTTGTATTTTTTAATTTTAAATTGACGAATTTATTTATAAAGTTTTTTAATGTCAGTTGTAAACTACGCAGAGATTTGTTAGCTTTCTGTAATTTTGATACAAAAACCTGTAAAAATAAAACTAAAACAACACTAGTTTAGAACGATTTGGAACTAAACTGAGGATGCACAGTAGAGATTTTGGATCTCTAAAACGCTACTGCTCATGTTTAGTACAATTCTGAACCGTTCTGAACTGTTGTTGGAACAAATCTAATATAAACTGTTGCTTTTAACTCATAATTTGTATCGAAAAATTTAGAATAGGCATTTTTGATAATCGGAATCGATAACTATTATTGTCTCTTAAGATTTTGCTCCCCAATCGTTTCATAAAATTTTTAATACAATTTGGAAGCGTCAGGCAGAAATAATAAATAAAAATAAATGTTCTTGCAATGTTTATAAAAGAATAAAAATAAAAAAGTCGCCTTCGGCTCTCATGACTACTATTGCAAATTGCTTGTTTATATTCTGCTCAAAATATATTACAACTGTTATTATATCATAAAAATAAATGTTTCTCCAATAAATTAAGAACTATCTTGAGGCCCAAAACAGTAATTATTTAAAAAAAATGTCGTTTTAGGCTCTTAAATTGTACTTATAATCCTTTAAGCAGGATATAGAATGTGAGTGTAGAAGTGGCAATTTTCTATAGTTCACGCTTGTAACTTCCGTAATTGATTTATTTAAAAAAACAACATTTTTTAATGTTTTTATAAATATTGCAGAAATATACAGTGCTCAGCAATTGAAATGGAACACCCTAAAATTTTACCAAAGTTTAAAGTCTTGTAACTCCTACAAAAATTTATTAATCGAAATCATCTTTTTTTTCTGAGTAGATCATTTCTTATACTTTAAAATATTTAATAAAACGTTTTTAGTAAATTGTTGTCTAAGTTTTACAAGGTGTTAAAGACAGGTCCTAGAAAAAACAAAAAGTTTAGACATCTCCTATTTTAACAGGAAAAAAATTTGGATTTTTTTAATGGGTTCCGGAAGAGCCTTTTCGTTTTTTGCAGGACTTGTCTTTGACACCTTGTATAACTTGAACTCCAAATTTACAATAAACGCTTTATTAAATATCTTAAAGTATAAGAAATGAGCCACCCCGAAAAAACAGGTCACCTCAATTAATAAATTTTTTGAGAAGTTACAAGACTTTAACCTTTGTTAAAATTTTAGAGTGTTCCATTTCAATTGTTGACCACTGTATATTTTTTATAATTATTGTAGATTTGGTATCTTAAATAGGTATCGTTATTTGAACCAAAAATTAAATGAAGCTGAAAATTAGATACAAAAGCAAAAATTGAATAATATAAAAATATTGTAAAAAAAAATGAAATCTTGGGTTCTCTCTGAAAAGTAGTCTTTACTAAGCCATGTTTGGATCGCTCTTAAACTTGTTTGTACTTTGTTCTCAATTTTTCTAATAATACTTGAAAATAATGTTAATTAAAAAGTACTTTTCTAAACAATTTTTTGTTATCAAATATTCTTGTTGTAGTTACTAAACATAATACCAATACCGACGAAATTTTTTTTAACAATTTTAGAATAGAAGCTTTTCCTTAATTAATACAATTTTTTTTCTAGGCAGAATTATGTATGACAGATATTGAAAAAAATTTCTGCAATAATCAAAGTTATTTTGGTTTATTTTTTGGGTCGGTATTTAGTGTGGGGTTGAGTTTGTATCAGCGATTAGTTTTTAATCTGGTCGATTTGAAGTTTTCCGATCTTAAGGTAAAGCGTAGAGAAAGACGTCCAACGGCGGCTGGGGATTTTGACAAGGAAAGGGACTAAGGGGGTTGAGAATGAACAGGAGAAAATCAATAAGAGAAGAAAGCCGGTTCCGGAACGCTCGGCTGACTCTCAGATTCGTGAAATCGAGCTCAAACCGATATCCGCTTCGCTCGGCGATGCTGCAAAATGGAGAGGAACTCCTTGTTCGACCAACTGTCAGATTTACATACAACCAACACAAGTCCTTTTCTCTTTTTATCTCTTAAACAAAATCTGGCTGTCAAACGCGAAAACTGATGAAATAAATTAATGTAATTGTGTTTATATTAGCAATGATGACATCTCACTAGGCACGTAAAGAATGACCTTATGTGCTTCAGTTGGGGCACCGTATGTCTCTCTTCTGGTTGAAAAGAGGCGTTCAACTGACAATAATTGTTGACCCTTAGAGAGTAGGGGATTAAAATAGATGAGGCTCAGTTAGCACAAATTGTTTGTTTAATTTATGTCACGATTAGAGTTAGAAATTCAATCTGGATAAAAAGCTCGAAAGTTCAAGAAGGTGTGACCTGTAAAATTTAAGTTCATTTAAAACTACAAAGATTTTCGCTGAACAGTTAAATAGTGTTGAACAAAAAAGGCAAAACATAAACAACCAAGAAACAGTTCCATGTTATTATCACAAAAGCTGTTGCGGCGGCACAAAAGCCCCAACCCGGTTGAAAGCTCAGCGCAGTAAAGCGAGTGGCGCATTAAGCTTGTTCATTGAGCTTCAGATTATAGCTCCTTGTCCTATAGCACGCCGCGGCCAACATTGATGCACTTTTATACCTCTTTTACGAGCGGCCATCTTACCGAGAGAGCTTTTATAGTGCTCCGACTTTCGCTTAAGTGAATATCAAATTGGACAACATAAAAATCAACGCGACAAATTGATGCGATCTTATCGCTCCCTCTCACACTAATAAGACACGAAGTGTGAACCCTAGATCTGCGGGGGTGCGGTATCTTTAAGCACATTATTACACCGACTGACTGTACACGCCCTTGCCAGATGCTGGCTGAATTACTTACATCCCATTGCTTAGGAGGACTCCCCCAGGACTACACTTCATATGTTAGCGAGCATTTTTACAGGATTCTAATTTTATTTGCACAATCATCGGCGACTGATGGGGTAGGGAACGCCAAATAACTACACACAATAAAGCTTTTAAGCACATCAACTTGATGCCTCTAATATGTTTTTCTCCCATTGCATCACATTTGTGTTATTAGAAATGAACAAAGCTATCAAAAATTCAACAAATTAAAAACCTATCCAGTATCCCAATCCCTTTTATTGTCGGATTACATTATACAAGTGCCATATTGTGTGAGATAAGCTTCGACATATGTATATACCGGCTTGTCCTGCAATAATCCGATTGTTATTTTTTGTTAGGGTTCAGTTTTAGTCAAAAATCAAATAATTATGCATTCTGTGTGTTGAATATTAAGGCAAACTCTTGTTCCATTTGCATCGTGGTGGCACAAAGCGAGCTCTCTAAGTCCATTTCGAACGTGTTCCTCTTCCATCAAAAGCAAAGCCTGCATACATCAAAATAACCATATTTACCTCAGTGAGAGCTTATAGTTCTATCCACAAATATAATTTGCGGAACAATTACAGCAACAGAGAAAGCCGCAGTTAAGTGGCCGTACCGAAAAAGACGGCCAGTTCGTTTCTCCTCGAGACTTTAAAGTGTAGAAGTGCGCTATTTGATTGGCCGACTGAGCTTTCTGCTGCTGTATTAGCGAAGCACAAAGCTCTGGATCCTGTAATCTAATTTGCAATGAGACTTATTAGTTTGAGTTGCGGGTTCTGCGTTTGTTTATAAAGTGCTTCATTGATGTTATGATTAAGAAACGAAGGAATGATGACAAAAAGAATTGCCGCCTGGATGAACAACTTTTGGTGATTTTTCTTGAGCTTGGAATTTAATTCTTGATTTTGGTATTTTTACAAAAAATAAGAATAACGGAACGTAGTGTGTACCCAGCTATGACAAATTACTCATCAAAATCGTAAAATGCTTTAAATAAATGGCTGATTTATGAGCCGAAATGCGGTTATTTTGTTGGATGCGTTTCTTATACGCGTTATTTAGTTTTATTTATGTAAGCAACATATAAAACCAAAATATCTCTACATAAACCAATAACGGTTGTAATTAACCTTAAGAACAAGAGCTACTTTAAATTAGTCATAAGCATTACTCAAATTTATAAATAACAACAAATAGTTATAAATGTAAATAGTTTAACTATTTTTAATAAATATAATACAAAACTAGGTATATTTTTTTAAAGTAACTTAATAAATTAATAATTAGCTACATTTATGGGACCACAAGCAAGAACTATTGTGAATTGCTCTTTCTCTACTCAGATTTTTTTTTAGATGCGGCTGAAGTTTTATACAATTTTTAAACAAAATTTAGGAGCCAACGCCGCCAATTATTACTATAAAAAACATTTTTGAAATGTTTATTGAAAATCGATTAAAAATTTTAAAATAAATATTTGGCAGTCGGAAAGAAGAACTGTTATAAATTGCCCCTTCAATACTTAGAGTCTATAGAGAAAGTTTTGCCTACATTTAGCTCAAAAAACTAAAATTTTAAATTTATACAGACTGTAATGTTTGTGACTTTTGTTAAAAGAGATCAAAAGTCAATAAAAATTTGTTAAAAGATTTTATTTTGACAGGTAGGTGAATGAAGTTAGCAAAGAAATCCAAAATAATTGTTTTGCAATTTTGTAGTAGCCAAAAAATACAATAAAACTGTCGTTTTTGCTCTAAAATTCTACCAAAAAGCGTAAAATTTGCATTTTGTAAATTAAAAGCTAGAACGGTTGTAAATTGTTCTTTTTGTGCTACTGTCAGATTTTTTTTCTACATCCGGCTCAAAGGACCACAAAATTTTTTAATACAAATCAGAAGCCAAACTCGACAGTTATATAAATAAACTGCTTTTGCCTTGGTTATAAAAAAATAATTTTCAAGACTAAAATTACCGTAATGTATTAAAACCCCCAAAAATTTGTATTTTTGAGAGTCGGTGGCGAAATCTGTTGTAAATTAGCTCTTTGATCTACATTTAGACTTTTTCAAAAACGTACTAAAATTGCTTTTAGAAGTTTTTTTTGACAATTTGACTATACAAATCACACAAAACAAATAAGCAAACAGTTGTGGAGGAAAAGTCTCCAAGCTTCTATAGACTCCCTACAAAACGCTCTTGCTAAAATAAAATAAAAATGAAAAGGGAGCAGAAGAGAAGATCTAGGCTATTTATAAAAAAACATTGAAAAAGCAAAATTATATTAAAAACAATCAAAATTTGTATTTTTGAGAATCGGAGGCGAGATCTGCTGTAAACTGGCTCTTTGATTTACACTCAGAGTCTTCCAGAAGCAGACTAGGATTGCTTTTAAAGGAGTTTCTAAGGCTTAAAGCATTTTTTGGCAATTTGGTTATATAAATTACACAAAAAATACAAAGAAAGCAATTATGGAGAGGGAAAAAGTTTCTGTAGGTTTATATACAATACGTTCTTGCTACAATAAAAAAATTAAAAGTAAAACAAAAGAAAGTGTGTGGGCTATTTATAAAAAAAATGTTGAAAGACCAAAATTATATTACAAACCCGAAAATTTAAATTTTTTGGGAGTTGGAAATTCGATCTACACTCAGATTCTTCCGAAAACGGACTAAGATTGCTTTTTAAAGGAGGCTCTAAGCTCAAAGGTTTTTTTTGACAATTTGGCTGTACAAATCATACAGAAAAACAGTTGTGGAAGGGGGTATAAAGCCCTGTAGGTTTCCCTACAATACGCTCTTGTTACAATAAAAAAAAATTAAAAATGGAACAAAAGAGAGGATTTGGGCTATTTAAAAAATATATTGAAAAACCAAAATTATATTAAAAACAATAAAATTTGTATTTTTGGAAATCGGAGGCAAAATCTGTTGTAAATTGGTTTTTCGATTTACACTCAAATTCTTCCAAAAGCGGACTAAGACTGCTTTTAAAGACGGCTCTAAAACTTAAGGTTTTTTTGACAATTTGACTGTATAAATTAGTCAAAAAAACTAAGAAAAACAATTGTACAAGGGGTGAAGTCTACAAGCTTTTGTAAATTTCCTTGCAATACGCCACAATAAAAAGAAAATCAAAAGGATAGCAAAAGACAGTGTCTGTACTATTTATAAAAAAAATATTGAAAGACCAAAATTATATGAGAATCCCTAAAATTTTAATATTAGGAGTCAAAAATTTGTTGTAAATTGGCTCTTCGATCTACACTTAGAGTCTTATAGAAGCGGATTAAGATTGTTTTTTAAAAGAGGCTCTAAGGTTTAAAGCCTTTTTTGACAATTTGACTGTACAAATCATACAAAAAGAAACTCAGTCGTGGAGAGGGAAAAAACTCTAAGTTTCTATAGACTCTCCTACACTATGCTCTCGCTACAATTAAAACCAAATCAAAAGTAAAGCAAAAGAAAACATTGGGCCTAAGTGGGCTATTTAAAAAAAATACTGAAAGACTAAAATTATATTAAAAACCTTAAAATATGAATTTTTGGAATTTCAAAATTTGTTGTAAAATGGCTTTTCGATCTACAATTAGACCCTTTTAAGAGCGCACTAGGATTGCTTTTTAAAGGAGGCTTTAAGCCTTAAGGTTTTTTTGACAATTAGACTGTATCAAAAAACAAAAAACAAAGGAAACCAGTTGTGGAAATAGGAGAAGTCTCCAAAGTCCTGTAGGTTCTCCTACAATACGCCCCTGCTACAATAAAAAAAAAATCAAAAATTGAGCGACGGGAAGGGTCTAGGCAATTTATAAAAAATATTAAAAGATTAAAATTATAATAAGAACCCTAAAATTTAAATTTTTGGAAGTCGGAAACTTGTAAATTGGCTTTTCGATCTAATTCAGACTTTCCCAAGAACGTACTAGAATTGCTTTTTAAAGGAGACTCCAAGGCTCAAATTTTCTTTAACAATGTTGAAATGACTACAAATTAGACTAAACAAACAAAAAAAAATAGTTGTGTAGAGGAAAGAAAAGTCTGCAAACCTCATTAGATTCTTTTAAAATGCTCCCTTGCAATAATAAATAGAAAATCAAAAGTGGAGCGAAGAGCAAAAGTCTGGTAAGTCTATTTTAGAAATTTATTCTGTCGCTACAAATCTGCCAACCTTTGTATATTAGATGTTGCCAATAATGTTTATAAAGTAAAATGTAGATATAAGTAAATATAATAATTATTGTTTATTGTTTTAGAAACAAAATTGAAGAGATGATTACTGACAAAAGTAAAAAGCTCATAATGCAGTAAATTTTTATACATAACTCGTATAATTAAATTTCAAGGCTATATTAATTATTGTAATAATGTGTAGCAAGATTGATAAAGGATTCCACATTATTAACAATCATTATTGTTTACTTTTCCTTATTTTTTGCGCTTGTTGTGATCATTATTAGGGTTGCTTTGTAACTGGTCGTTTTCGTTGGCATTGTTTATAAATTCGGTGTCCTCGAGCGAGTCTGAAATTTATGATCGTTGCTGGAAAATATACTTAATGGCTAATGTCATCTTGGCCGGGCCAATAAAACAAATGATAAATTTGCGAGGGTGTATGGAGGGGGCAAGGAGAGTCCGGAAACGGACATGACGCCATGCTGAGTAGAAACAGCGGAAGACTACTCCAAACAATAGCTTGGCGCGCTGTGTTTTTATGTCATCGCAATTAGAACGGCCGAGATTCAGAAATACTGTTTTTCCAAGTTCTAACGATCCCCGTCCTGGTTTTTGTGGCTATATCTGCCTCGCAAATATCATTATCTTAACTTTTTATTGCCTAAAAGGTAAAATGCTTTCTTCTGTTTTGCTAACCGGGAGGCTTATTTATTACAGCTTTAGTAGCTCACTAAAAATAATTTTTTTCTTTTTAATTCAACATCTGTATTAAATTTCTCGAAATTCGAAAATTATGGACACCCACTTTTGTAATTTCGCTAAATCTGGTGTTTGAGGGTGCAATAAGTGGCCGTATGGTGCATGTATTTGATAGCAAAGGGATCGAAAGGGGCTGTAAAAGGTACACACTAGCAATTGCCCGAGGGACTACCAATAGGGTTGATTGTTCTTATGACTCGTCCTTCGGGATTCGTCCAATTTATAAATAAATGCACCCGGTTGATGGATCGAAGTGAGTTGTTTCACAACAATTCTGATTTATTTATTTTAACACTTTCCGATTTTTATGTATTAAAGTAAATCGAGCTTAATAAGTACTTGTGTTCAGCAATTTCCATGCTTGGTCCAGCAAACACTAGTAATTTACGAGGAACGGCATAAAATCACCACTCGATCAGAACCCCTCCAGGATACGCCACTCCCCTTAGACTTACTCAAGCGAATCGCCAGACCGCTACTTTGCTTTTGCTTGTACACTTCAAGGGGTGAACTTTCTGGCTATTTAAAGTTTTCTAAAGTCGGATTATCCGCCAGCTAATCCGGGGGTGGCGGAACGAATTAGCAAACCGCAATCTTTAAAAATATTGACGCAATTTATTATTCAAAAGTATAAAGCCAATTTTTTATCAGAAATACAGAAATACAAATAATATTTAATACATTATTTGTATTACAATAAAGTATATTAAAAAGTTTGAGGTCACTGACCGTGCATCCGGATAGATGTATTTTGACAAGCCATAGAAAAATGGCAAAAGAAACGTAATTTTTCACTTGTTTATAAGTTTTTATGAGCTGGTGAAATAATTTTTAGATGCTTTTAAATCACTTGATATAATATCGGACTACATAGGGAGGCACTCAGCAACACAATCCATTTGAAACAATCGTGCAATCATAGCCACCCCCTATTCCAACACCCAGATAACATCGAGTAGGCCGGGCGTGTTAGGGGCCGATTTGACACATTTAATTTGACCGGAGGTCCCGCGGGATATGTCCATTACGACATATCAGTACCCTACACTTCAATTTATTAATAAAACAGGGGACTTACCTATTTATCGATGAAACACTAGGTACATTATCTTGTGAACAAATGCCTTCAGCTAAAAGTCTATCACGAATTTCCCAAGCAAACATTGTTGGGTTTTCTCTTTTGTAGTTGGCTATGGCGTCTACTACTGGAGGTGTTGCTACTTTGGGTTTGGAGCCACCGATCACACCTGCCTTAAAACTACCCGTTTCGTAATATCTGAAACAACAAACATTTGTCCTTTTAAATATTAAGAAGACCAACAGGGATTCATCAGTTGCACACACAATTTTTTTGTGTTATGTTCTATCGTTACTGAATTCTCAGGCGCAATTTTTTTTGATTTGACTAAGTGATAATAGCTGAGATTTTACACATGTCATTAAATTCACACAATAGAATTGCATAAAACAATTAATAATAAAAAAATAACATTTTTAAAATGCCTATTTTCCTACTGACTGCGCCAAGTTATTACTGATTTGAGATCAGAGTTAATTATTGCGGTTTATGAAAGTAGCAAGACAACTCTTTATTTTAATATCAATAAATGTCAGATATGTTTACATTTCGTTATTATACAACTAATTAATGCCAAGTCATATTGCAGATTTCTATTATTTATGATGCTGACACAAATTAAATTATTTTTGCAAATTTATTTAAAATTATGGAGCATCATATTAATTGATTTATTTCCTATTTGTTTCAAATCGAACATATTTCGCAATTTATTGAAATTTATTTACACAATCACATTTTGGCGCAACAAACAATATTTTTGAATAAAACAATGAGTACAGTCAGTAACAAAAAACTAATTTTATTGGCATAACTCCAAGTGAGTCGTAGCAAATATGAAACCATCAATAAGAGAAGACCGCCAACAAATCTGCTTTGTGTCAATGTAATATAATCCAGCTAATGCAACGCTGCAAAATATTATGATCCCAGGAGTATATCCAAACCCCTTTATGACAGGATCGGTCCTGCTAATACAGTGTAACTGAATTACAGCAGTAATATGATTCAGTTATATATGTGGGTTCACCGTGACGAATTTATATTTTGCATCGTTCGACCGGCTTCCTAATATCACCCGTAATGGAATTACATTTATTAATTATAGGGGATGGTGTGGTTTTTAATTAAATTCTCTATAATTTCAAAGCGGGGAGCTCTATTTCGGTTGCTATTTTTAACTGGCCTGGCAGAGAGTAATAATCACACCGGATTTATCCAGGCATAGCTAAGTACTAATTAGATGAATTTACCGCTGAATGACTTCAGGAACAAATCTCGCGAATATTAAAATATGATAAATGCGGTACACATGGATCACACATCAAGGCGGCGTTGTAAATTCTCACCAACATATGCGAACAGATCACATGTGTTTAGTATAATAGGGCCATTGAGAGGTATTTCGGGAGACGGTAGCCAAAATTATAAAACAAAAAAGTATCTTTTTTAAAATTAAAAGTAACAATTTAGCAATTTTAAAATAATTGTCATTCTGTTCACTACGATTAAAATAAAACATTAAAAAACGAGATTTATAACTTCAATATTGTGCGATAATTACACCCAGATAGAAGTAAATCAACTATTTAAAAAAAATAATTCTGAAATTCTAAAAATTATTTATTAATAAAACTCAAGCAAAGATATTTTCATCAAGATGAAGCTACAGCTCACACTACTTATTAGTTGGGGAACAAGTATACCTTAATCACCGGATTTAACACTTCTGGACGTTTATATTTTTGGCACTTTAAAAACGCTGTGTTTTTAAAAGAAGTAAGCAACATTTAAAAGATTAAATCCAAAAATTTGCAACCAATGTCAAAATAGCGACCAAACTTGTACTTAAAAACATTTCCAAAAACAAGAAACAAAAAAAAATAATCATTTCTTATTGTTATTATCCATTTTGTTTTTTAATTTTAAAGTAAATAAATTTTAGAATTTTGAGTGAAATCATTTATTTATTTTTTCTAAAGACTTGAATCAGATTGATTTAAAATTTAGATCTGGGTCTATCACACTGTTATTTAAATAAATGACGGCTTGAAGAAGGAATAAACTATTCCGAAACGTTGCATAAATGTTAAGTATGTCAAACATTTACGACAATATTTTCTTCTTTTAATCTAAGTATTTTTAAAAGAAAAACCACAAAAAACAGTTTTTCAAGGAGGTGGCATCTGGCAGATGGAAGAATGCCACTAATTTTAACGCAACTTTAATCAAGATTATTTTATATTTAATAAGATTTTGATCTCGTCTGATATATGGCTTTATCTACGCTCTTACAGAAACCACTTGTGTGTAAAAGATAAAAAAAAAATTATACTAAAAAAATTTTTAGCTAAAGATTTCAGAAAATAGTAGCTTTTGAAATTAAGAATTGTTGATAATTGTTTTTTTTTACATTTTTGTTTATAAAAATTACTATATTTTCTAAGATTTAAAAAACCAAAATCGTACAGTTATTTGATTAATGTTTTTTGCTTCAAATATTCTAATTTTTTAACTATTAAAAAATTGAACTATTTCAATAATATTTAAAAAAAATGTTTATAAGATTTCGGACATTTATTATTCTTAGAAATCTCTAAAGAAGAAGGAGGGCCCTCCGAAAGGTTAGTTAGTTTGAAAAAAAATTTAACAACTTTTAAGAATAATGTGTGAGTGGAAGTAAGAAAAGCAGTCAATAGCGGGTCTTTTACAACACTTACACAATTTTATTTTGCTTTGACTATAGCAATACAATTCTACAGTTAACTTAGAAGATATTGATTTCAAATTTTATTTGTCAAATCTGTCACCGATAAAAAAATGTATTCAAACAATGAAAAAACCGACATGATGATGATATATGGGAAAAAATGCCTCTGCCGCGATGAGTTTGTACAGACAACGTTTTCCGGGTAGAGAAGAACTCTTGCTGACACCATATTCGAGCGACTTGAAACTACTTTAAGGAAAAATTGACCACCTTTAAAAAAACCAAAAGCAAGAATAGCTACTGGTCCTGTTAATATATAAGTCAAAGAATGATTTCACAAGCAAGTGGCATTAGTTTGTCTTCAGATAACCGAAAGATTAAAATGATTTTTTATTTAATGTATTTGTAAAAAAAAAAACTACGTTATCTTTGAAATTATATTGCTGGTTGCATTTTTAATTTTGCAGGCTCATTATCACTCGTGAAACACCCTGTATATATATGAAACCTTTTATTCTTTATTATAAAATCTTTTGGGCTAATTTCAAGTTGAGATAATTTGGAGGTATGATTGGTTGTTGCCATGGAAAAGTATTAAATTTTGCGATATATTTTAACTTGAAATTAGACTATTTGACTGAAATCTCTACCTTTTCTAACGTGTAATAAATGGTTTTATTACATTTGAAATTGTAACTCATCTGTCTCTGTATAACAAGACTTGTAAAACAGATTCTTGAAACCTTAAAATTTAAGAAATTTGTGAAAACCCTTTTTCAAAAAAACAAAAATAATAATAATAAATCCTTTTATTCTTTATTATATAAGAATCGTTGACTAAAATGTTTAGTTTTTCTGCCGTGTAATGAATGGTTTTATTACATTTGAAATAGTGACTCATCTATCTTTGCATAGCACAGTTTGCAATTTCAGATAAACAGTTATAACAAAAAGCTAAAACGTTCATTATTCACTTTTACAAATTATTGAATTCTAAATAGCTTGCAATGGATTTCCGCAACAAGTTTTTTGTGTGAGTTCTCATAGCTGTTGTAGTGCATTCGGCGCAATAAACTAAACGTTAATAATTAATATCCACGTGTTAGTACGTTTCTTTAATGCAAGGGCATCTCTCATCTAATCCGGATTCAGTTTCAAGATAATGAATAATTATTTATGTGATTATTGTAGACAATAAAACCGAACATATAACCATTACAAAACTGTTGGAAAAATAGCTAATGCACGACTCTTGTAAAGAACGCGAACTCTACTAATTTACATTTGCTGTAGTTACATTCTATTATAAATCCATCGGTATCTGATGTGTGTGTTGCGGAAAAGTGGCACACCTGTGTAACCCATGTCAAATTTGGCATAACGTCAACTTTAATAAGCTCAGATTTCTATCGAGGAAAAGCGTCAAAAGCTAAACTGTCAAAGTTGACAAGCGTTTACCTCAATGGTTACTCATAGAATGGTAACAAGTCGGTAATTTAACGGTTATAGAGTTAAAAATCCTAAATTGGAGATGGTTTCATTGATAGGACAAGACATTAGCTAACGGTTAAACGTTATTAAAAGTCATTAGATAAATCACTAATCTAATAACTTTTTTCAATTAACAAATATTTATCGAGAATAATATTGACCATACCTACCGCGACCGCTAACGAACAAGAATAAACCGATTACGGTTGTCTTGTTTTGTAATTAGTTACCCGCTGCTAGTAAAAATGATACAAAAGCTTGAGCCTTTCGGGACGCCGTCTTGAGATTCTATCTTATTCAGCTAACTAACCTGCATAATTACGACTTTGTGTCTTTATATTCAACGAGGAGAGTTCTCTAACCAGATCAATCCCAATGACAATGGCTTTCTAACGTAATGGATACGCTACCAGATGGAGTGATACAAGAATACCAATTAACTCTCACCAAACACACTCCAAAAATATGTACAATTTTACAAAAAATAACTGACAGTATATTAATTTATCAGCTTAACAAAACTAGGTTTTAGAAATTTTCGAATTTAAAAAATAGTTATTTTTGTAACAAGTACCTAAAATAGAGTTTTTGCAGACGAGGCCACAAAATAACTATTAGGTACGTGTTACAAACAACATTTTTTGGGAGCGTGTACAAAAAAAAAATATATTCTAGTATCTTCATTGCCAACTCAATCAGTATTTGTTGATCACGATGTAGAACACTCTGTACCCAAACTTTTAAATTTATTGTTATGTAACTAATTTATTTTCAAATATAATTTTATAGATTTGAATGGGGAGCTTTTATCCTGCAAATAGCACTCAAGCCGTTGTAAGCCTGGCAATAATCGGTAGTAGTGGCTACCCTATCCTGTGTCTTCTCCCCTTGAAAAAGCAAACTTGTCATCACAATGTCAAATATTCATCGGCGTCGGCCGTCGATTTCTATATGCAGTTTTCATGTATTTTTTTGAGGTCACGTGTCCATCCATTGAACATACAAACAGCCAGTAACCGAAGACTTTTAAAAGGCAAGCACTCGCATTAATAGAATTAAGTGCTTTTGATTATTATTTTGACGTGTTTCTCGCATAAGCTGGCATTAGATCATAATTTAATTCCTTAATGTTTTGTAATATCCTCGCTGCTTATGGTAGCTATATCGAATCGAATTAAGGATTATGATGATTGATTCCGCATTAAACTAGGTGCAACTTGGAATTCCGTCCACTCTGCCATTATTTATCAATTTCACGTCCACTAATGAATGACGTACGAGCACAGGGCGGGACTCGACAAATCGCTAAAAATGCCGCAATTCCGCCGTTTTTGCCCGGACTGACACAATAAAGGACATAAGTTCGCAGCGGCGCTCCTAACAAAAATGATAAATGCATCGTCCCCATGCGGTCTTTGCTACTATATAAAATAAAGCCAGTCTTTTTGGGAAGCGGCCACTAAAAAACGGGAAAACATTACCAGCAGGTCGCATGATCGTGTTAGTTGCGCCTGCTGACTGCCGCCGGAACAGGGGAACGGACAGGGGTGAATGGCAATGCCCAAAGAATCACAGGAAAATGGGGATGCTGGGGAAACTCTCGCCGATAAACTGTAACGAACACTCAGAACTATTCCAAGACGACTTATGCGGCTTTTGTTCTCAGAATTCGGATTTAGACAACCATTATTCAAAAACCAATAGCATTTTAATTTTTTTGATAATTAGACATTATAGAGATATAAGCTAGACTTTGCTTATATCTTTCAACTTGGATAACACTTTAACAAAGCAACATATTTATGCTATTTTTTGATATAGTGCACGTATAGTTTAGGTACTATAAACGCTAAAAGATGAGAAAGAGTTAAACAACGTTTTTCATATCTTATGGCGTTAATACAGTCTAGTCCTTCTACATAGAAAAAAGAGGGGCAGTATTTGACTAGAAAATTAATAGTTTAGTTTTTTGAATTTTTTTTTTTCATTTTAACATTTGTTAAATTTATTAAATAAAATAGTAGAGTGCCAAATGCCCTGAAATGTGTCACCCTCTAGGGATTTTAAAACTAAAAATTGATTTTTTAAGAAATGATGGCTTATGCCTTAAATATATTATATTGAAGTTGTGCAAAAATAATTGTCTTGTGTAAAAGAGCACTATCCAAAATTTTCTAAATATTTAGATCATTGAAATCTTCAAAACGTCGGTTTTCTTTTAGTAAAAGTTCACTTTAATCTCTGTAGTTGTTTTGCAGAAAAAAAAATACATTTGAAAATGCAATGGCTCTTAGGGGCGTTTGCAATTTCAAACTTTCAAAGTTGAATATCTCCGTTCAACGTCGACAACAATTCAATTGATTTTACGGCTTTTCGCCATTCCTCAACAATTATCTCAAAAACTAAGCCTTAATTAAAAAAAAAGTGTTTCTTGACTTTTTGTCCCATTATTTGTGATTAGAATGGTACCAAACATATTTTTTATGTCGTTAAAAAAACAATAATATGATAAATAAACTCTGCACAAATCATTTAATTGGGACACCGCATTTTAAGTCTCAAGTTGTCAATCTTCAGCGTTGCCAACTTGGGGGATTTTCCTCTAAATTTAGGGGTTTTTTTTGGAGAAGAAGAAAACATTTAAGGAAAAAGTTTTGTAGGGAATTTTTTTAGGGTATTTTTAACTACTACTACTACAGATTACCAAAAAAATGTTAAATTGTTAATTTTTTGTTGCCAACTTAATGAGTTTTTCTTGACTAGTGTGTAATTCACATTTATCACTTATTTGAAAAGTGATTTATTATCTATTTATTGGAAATAAATTAGAAATTGTATGTTGTAAAGAACCTTTTTTTTTACTTTGTGGTTGTAGACTTAGAATTAAGTATGTCTTGGGAGAATTTAGCTTGGATTTAGGGGATTTTGATCCATTATGTAGAGAAAATCATCTTCAATGGGTTGGCAACACTGTCAATCTCCCACTCTCGCTTTCCTATTTTTTTAGCTGCAGAATCAGAGTTTTTACCAATTTAAACTTGAATATTGCTTTGATAAAATTAATAATGAGAAAAAATTGTTTTACTGAAACTTTATAAATACTTAAGATTTATTATAAAATCAGAAAATAATTGTTAAATATATAAATATTAGTTTTAATTTTTGAGAAACTAAAATAAATCTACTGCTTAAAATTTAAATAAAATACATAATTATAACCAAATTTGATGGAAGTATCCTTTCTCAAAGTGGAATAATTTTTATATAAATGTCAAACCCACAAATTTAATTAAAATTTTGTGACAAAACGCTTTCGGAAGCTGAAGTTCTATCTTCAGTGCCAATCTTTTGTCAGAACGAATTAAAACATTAAACAATAAAAATGTTTAGTAAAAACAGTATTAATCGTTATTATTTTGAATGACTCAAACAAATATAAAAATAAAAATACATTTGTATTTTTTTCTTGGAGTTTTTGAATTTTTGTCTCTTGCATTGTCATAAAAATTATACGAGGGGTGATCCAGTTTGAATAAAAATCCAAAAAAAAATCTTTTGCTTGCTTATATACCCACTAAGTCACCATAAAAAATCATATAAATAGGTCACAATTTCTGGACGGGACATTTATTTGAATACGAACCATCAAAGGTGTAACATCAAAATGGACTAAAACGAAATTAAAGCTGTCATCAAGTACCTCTGTTACAAAAAATATCTACCAAAGATATACATAGCAACTTGGTGAAAACATTGGGAAACTCTGCTTCTCCATATCCCACAGTTTCAAGCTGGGTAAAAGAGTTTAAGCTGGTCAGAACATCCACTGAAGATGAACATCGCAAAAGACGCGCATCCACGTCTCTCACTAAAGATAACGTAAAAAAGTCAATGATATGGTATTGGCAGATCGAAAAGTGACCATCAGGCATGTAGCTGAGGTCACAGGGATCTCATAAGGCAGCGTTCAAAGAATCCTTGTGAACGAACTGCATATGAAAAAGGGCTCCGCGCGTTGGGTCCCGAGAATGTTAACTGACGAGCAAAAGAAAAACCGAGTCGACATTTCGAGGGCCAATCTCAAAAATTTTTAAGCAGATATGAATTTTTTTTATTACTTATTGTGACTATGAATGAGACCTGAATTCACCATTTTGATCCTGAAACCAAATAACAATTGATGATTTGGAAGCGAGCCTCCTCATCAACTCCGAAAAAATTCATTTTCAAGTGCAGCGGGAAAGGTTATGGCGTCTGTTTTTTGGGACGCTGAAGTAACAATTATAGTGAAATATTTGGAGAAGGGTGCTACTATTATGGGGTCTTACTACGCTGGCCAAATAACAAGATTGCGGAAGGCTATTAAGGAAAAAAGACGCGGCAAACTGCAAGCTGGTGTGTTGTTTCCCCAAGACAACGCACCGCCTCACAAAGCCGCAGTTGCGATAGCTGCCATTAAAGAAGCGAAATTTAAACTGCTCGAACACCCGTCCTATTTGCTAAATCTAGCTCCCAGCGATTTCTATCTGTTTCGTTAGCTCAAGGAATATCTCCGGGGCGAAAAATTTAAAGACGATTGCGAAGTGATGACTGCTGTTGAGGCGTTTTTGGAGAGTCAAGAAAAAGATTTTTATTAAGGAAAAATCCTGAAGAAATCCTGGGTTTAGATAAAAGTTAGCTTTAATGTGTTGACTTGTAAGGAGACTATGTAAAAGAATAAATTATTTTTTAAGTATAATCATTGTATTTTATTTTCATTATCATCATTTTTGGAGCACTTCTCGTACATTTCAAGTTATTTTTTTTACATCTACATTATTTTGTTGTGCAATCTAAGAAAGTAAAAGTATTAGAAGTGTTTGTAAAATAAGTTAAACCTTACCTTTTTAAATTTATATTAAGTCAAAAATGACACATATGGAAAAGAAGACAGTCAAGAGCCAATGCGTTTTTAAATTTATTTTATTTTTTTGTGGAAAACGGCTACAGAGATTGAATTTAACTTTTACTAGAAGAAAACCTGAAGTTTGAAAAATTATGATGTATAAATATCTAAAAAAAATTGGATTGTGTCCTTTTGAAAAGAATAATTTTTGGTCAATTTCGGGTGTAATAATTTCCGAAAAAATCAACCTTTAGTCTTGAAACCTCCAGAGAATCATTTTTTAAAACGTTTTAAGCGTCCCGTGCACCGTACTAAAACTTGAGCCCACTTTAAATATTTTCTAGCAATAAAATACATATCTCGAAAACTGTTTGAGTTAAATAAAAAGTAATTTGTGTTTTGGGGATTTGAAAACAAGCAGAGCAAATCAACAAGAGTGAAACTTTCCGAGAAATCAATAATTAAAAATTTTTTGCTCTTTTAAAGTCGATCCCGGGACATCCTGGACATTTTTTACTATGAAGATTGTTGTTAAAATGTTTTTAGATCTTTTCAAGTGAGTACTTTAGTAAAGTGACATAACGACAGATTTTTTTATGTTTTGATGTTTTTGTTAGTTGCGTTTTGAACTTGTCGTCTATTTACCTTGATAAAATTTTGGAAACGCAGCCGTGGGAGACCCTCAGCTGCCTGGAAATATCACAGGGCCGTACTCCGTTGTGTGCTAATTCCACTATCCTCTGCCTGACGACGTCCGGCAGTGGTCTACCGTTAACGAACACTCCTCCCAGCTGATTGACGCCCCCATGACCTGCAAATCATAAACAATTCAAATATTAATAACACAAATCAGAATTGCAACACTACGATACAAATCTCACGAGCAATAACACGATTTTACGCCAACAACCCACACTTGAGATTTTTGTTTTGACATATTACAATTTTTAAAATTCCTCTTTTATATTTAATTAAATTGTTGTCTTTATTTAAGCGCCACAGATATTGTTCTCAAGGAACGAGTGCAAAATGCAATAACAATAAATTTTCGCACTATATAAATTGTTATAGGCATGACTACCTCCGCTTTTATTTAATAAATACCACACTTAAATTAGAAGTACCGATTGCAAAAACCTATATTTATGATACAATTAAAAAATTTATTTATGATATGTATCTCGATCAGTAGTATGTGGTTTTATTTAAAACTTTGTTATAGAGTTGTAATAAATATTTAAAGAAAAATAGAGACGGGTACTATTCATTAATGAAATTACTTCATAATTTATTCTAGTGTTTTGCAACTTTACGACTTGTCATCGGGGCCAAATACAATTATTATCGTAACAACCAATAGCTGAATGAAAATTAATTAATTAATTAATTGGTTATTACTTATGATTATTGTTTTTCTTATTCGATTAAGCAATGACTGACGTGAGAAATTAACTAAATTATAAGTCACCTCTCACGTTATTTTTTTAAATGGTTCAAGTTGAAATAAAAACAGTAGCAAAGCTCTCTCAAAATAAACATACAAATTGACTAAGAATGTTCTAATGAGTGTCGTTAAGGTCATCAAATGTGTTAACACTAAAATCACCTTTCTGTTTCTCGTAAATTTATTCAATTAGAGTGAGCATCGACCTATCGTTAAAATTATTTATGTCAGGAGTTATACACCTTTTTGAGTTTTGATGAACTACAGGATATATAATTAGTACACAGCAAAAACTGTTTTGTTAATTTCTAACAAATATTTTGTAGTTAAATGGTTCTAACAATGTTTCAAAATAATATTCTCAAAAATGTTCTAAAATTAACAAAAATTTGTGTTTATCAATCGTGTTGTCAAGTACATACTATCATAAATAATAAAAAAAATTAAATCTAAGACAATTCTAAAGCGGTTTTAAGAGCTATATCTCAAAATTGGCAAAATTGACAAAAGAAGGATACATTTTACCCATCCAAACATATTTATTTTTCAATTTTTGTCTACTGATGTAAAAAATAATTTAAAAAAAAATACAAATACTACTTAATATGGAAAGTATTTAGACAAGATTATAAACAAGCATTCAATTAACTAATGAAGATAAAATAAGACATCCAAATGTTAATTAGTTATTCCAATTATGTTGAAAGGATTTGTTAAAGGTTTCTAAAGATTCCAAAAAATTTAAAAAAAAACCTTTAATGCTAATGTAAAAGATTTTAAAATTATCAGTAGAACAATAGAAGAAGAGAAACAACTGGAAGAAAGAGTATGAGAAGCAAAAGCTGATGAAGCGTTGCTTATATCTTTTTTTTTATTTTCCTATCGTCCTTAGATGTTCATATATTCTTGTTACAATCCTTTGTCTTGTCTGACCGATATAAACTGCGTTGAAGCCATTACAAAATATCTTGGAGATGCTTGAATGATGTAAAGAAGGAATTTAAGCTTTATTTCGTACCAAACAAGTCAAAAGACCTTAAAAATTAAATATGAGAGATAGAAAAATACATTTTGGCAATGAAGAAAATAGAAAAATAGAGAGATTTTAAAAGAAATATGTTGAAAAAGATTTACATAATATGTTAAAGCTTGGAGAGTATTGTTTCTAAATTTATAAGTTTGTTCAAGTCCGGTAATAGAAGGTTTCACTGCTTTTGTTTATTGATAAAACATTTTTTTAAAGACAACAAACAGGGTCTAAACAAATTTAAAAATTCTAAATAATAACAAATTAGAATTAAAAGCAGCTATGCAGATATTGCAGTATTAGTTGAATTAGGTTTTCTATAAATTCTAAAAGGAAAAAACGAATTACCCTTTTTAATTATACTAAAATCTAAAAATGGAATGCAAGAGTTTGTTTCTGTTTCTAGAGTAAATTAATATTTTTATGTAATAAGTTAATATGTAAATAGTTAGTAGGTTAAATTATTTTATTAAATTATTAGGAAATTACATCAGCATATCTAAACCAGAAACAAATATGTTTTGAAAAATTAAAAAATTTTAAAAAATTTTCTCTAAGGTTCTTTATAAATAATTTTGCTAAAAGGGAGACTAAGCGATAAGCCCATGGTTAAATTCGTGTTTTGTTTATAAATATTATTACTAAAAATAAAAAAATCCTGGAAAAAACTAATTTAATTAAAAAAATTAAATCAGCAGAGTGTAAAAGAGAAAGTGAATCAAAAGAAGATTACTAATAATAGAAGCAGGTTTGTTGGCACAAATACACTCACCGGCACATAATTCGATCCATACCTACTTGATTTTCTCAAAAACGAATTTGTTGTCTTTTTTTTTTCAGTCAGAAAACTTTTAGGTAAAAATAAGATACATTTCTAACCATTGTTAAGACTAAAAAACAAAAAAAAATAAGCACCCGATAGAATTTTTAAGTTTTTTTAATTTTTTTTATTTTCTTTTATTATGATACCTGTAGATAATTGTCATTATTGTGTTACCTGCTATTATACTTGGCATCTTAATTTAATCTTTCAAGAGCAAATATGGTTCTAAATCCAACGGACGCAGCTAGAGCAATTGGTTTAGTTCAAGATGGGCGATCACAATATTACGCAGCTAGTGTTCTTGGAATTTGAAGATGCAGTGTGCAAAAAGCTGTAGAACGGTTTCGGATAACTGGGGACTACACTAGGAGAGTTTGGTTCGGAAGAAGACGATGTACTGCTTCAAATAATCATTTTCTCAACATCAAGTGTTGAGAAATAAATATACGATAGCTGTTGGTGCTCGTAGTTCTTTAGAAGAAGTAAGAGGAGTAGCAATTATCGAAAGGACAGTAAGAAAGAGACTAAACGAACAAGGATTACTTGCAAGAAAACCAGCAAATGACTCCAAGTTAACCAGAGAGCATCGAGAAGAACGACTACGTTTTGCTCGTGAAAATGAGAATTGGAATGTTGGTGATTGGAGACGAGTTCTCTTCTCTGATGAATCGAGATTTTGTCTTCATTTCTCAGATGGACGACAAAGATTCTGGCGACGCTTGGGGGAAAGATTTGTTCAGTGTAATTTGTATCGAAACGGAATTTTGGAGGAGGTTCTATCATGGTGTAAGATGGCATTAGTTTTGAAGTCTACACCGAATTAGTCATTGTAGATAGGGGAAGAATGAATATCAACAGGTCTAAAACTTTTGAGACGTTCTAAAACCCCATGTTGTGCCCCATGTTGTGCCTTAACTATTGGGGAAAATTTCATTTTCATGCACGATAATGCACGTGCTTACACTACACGCGACTAGCGCGCAGTCCAGACCTAAATCCGATTGAACACCTTTGGGATATAATGGGAAGAAAAATTCGAAGCAGAGTTCCTGCTCTAGTACCTCTGAGAGACCTAAATATGGCAAAATGTGTTTTTTTTTACTCAAATTTGAGAGTAAATCGGCCAAAGACACTTTATTGAGGGAATACCAAGAAAAATGGCAGCTTTAATTCAAACAAATGGAAGTGATACACATTATTAAACTCGACTTTAATTTTAATTGTAAGTTTACCACTTTGTTAAGTTTTAATTTAGGCTTTAATTTTTTTGTAAAATTCAGCACTATTTTTGTTATTGGAAAATAGAGAAACGGTTGTTTAATTTATGCTGTTTTTTGTTTGGGAGATTGGGAAATTGGGTAGTTTAAAGTAAGCAAAAAATTGTTGCCGCTTAGAACAAAATTTACTTAAGAAAAATTAAATATAAATGATAGATCGAATTTTGTGTCGGTGAGTAGAAGAAAATAGGTTAGTAACGTCTAAAAAAAGAAGAAAAAAATTTGAGGGTTATTACATTTTTTATTTTTTTGGTAAAATTTAAAGACATTTTTTTAGAGAATTTATTGGCAAAGTTTATAGAATTTCTACTGACTTGATTTAACTACTGTGCTAACTTATAGAAAGATGAGTTGGTATAAGAAACCACTGTTTTTTTTGGAGTACTATTTTTGTAAATTCTAGGAAGTTTTTGAAGTCTAGGAGTGAAAGAATTTATAGAATAGAAGAAAAATTTAAAAGTGTTTATTTTTTCGTAATAAACATCTTTTTATCGTTAATATCATTTGCTTTTTTTAGTTTACAGATTTTTTTGTGGTTGTCAAAATTTGATGTCTCAAATTTATGTTGTCGCGAATTGTATTAACAACAAAAAGATGTTAATGTTACAAACATTTGTATAAGTGAACAAAATTTTTGCTAAAATTGTATAAATTTATCGCAAATTTTACATCTATTTAGTTAAATTACTGAAAAAAATTGTTAAATTAGCCATTAGAATTGTTTCAATCAACACAACTGTTTTTTAGCAATTAGCAAAAAAATACAGCAGATTCTATGTATTAATTTGTTACTGTTTTTATTAGTTACATAATTAATTTTAATTCGTTAATTTAACAAATTAAATTAGCTATATTTAACTAAAAAATAATAATTTGTAGAGACCCCAATTTGTAGTTAAATTTAAGAAATTCGTTTTGACTGTCCGTTTCTTAAATAGCGTATCAGACCTACTTTTGTCGATACAAGAAATAAATATATTGTCAGTACCAAATCTAATTTGTAATGTCCAAAAAAATATTTTGTGATAGAAAGAGATTTAGATTTGATACACAGGATGTTACTTAGACCGCAATAAAATTTTGAATTAAAATATTATGTTGTATTGAGAGCTGACCTAATAACGTACGAATGAAAATTAAGTATTATCCATATAAAACACAATCTAAATACCATTGAGAAAATTACAGTAATCAGAATCCAGCAGTGACGAAACTTTCATTGCGGTTAAATATATCTAGCTGCAAAGTTACTAATAAATTTTTTTTGAGCATATTTCGATGCGCATTTTAGTGCATATGATCTAACGGTGATTTTATAAGTAAAAAAAAATGTGTAGTAAAATAAGATTCCACCACAGCACGTATTGTGGAGGAGAGAAATACAGGTCACACTAACGGAAATACAAAACGAGGCTGATATCTATCGTATTTTTGTATCATTTTATGCGTTTGCCATTTACATCAATACACTCAGTATCTACATGTTAATTAGCTGCGCCATCAATAGAGGATGATAGCGTAATAAATTCACTAAAAGAAAAATTCTTAGTCTCTAGAATTTTAATTAAATGCCAAGCAGTCATTTCGGACCAGCCTATCATAATCAATAATGCGGGATACATGCAGGATAATACCGCAAATACATCAATTTTCAGCGAAAACAATAGTTTGTGCCACTATTCACCTGAATGGAAGCAAATAAAATCGTTGGCGGATTTAAACGATAAAAATCCGCAAATAATAATTTATGTCGAAATCAACGCTGTTATTCAATTGTGGATCATAAATCAGGTTTATTGCTGGCAGTAATTAGTATAAGCCCGTAATTGATTGTTTGAACCTTAATACTGATTTATTACAAATATAGAAGCATACAAGTACGATACGTGAGGAAAATCTATGCGAACATTATTATTATTGAGAGCAACACGCAAAAATTTCATCAAATGCATTACTCAAGATGGTCAACACCTAGCATCATTGCTCAATTAAAAAGAGAGAAATAAAAAACAACACGTGTTTCAAGATGAAATGATATTTCACAAGTTGTTTCAGAACATGAAATATTTCCGAAAATGTTACAAAAAACAAAATTCTTTTGACACAAATATCTGAAATTTTTAATAGTTTGATTAGAAGTCTACAAAATTATTAATACTAATTTGAAATATTCGAAAATTGAAAGATCGAATAATTATTAAGATTGTTTCAACAACATCTGGCAGAATCAGTTCCGAACTTACTAAGCATGCGTAATTCAAATTTTGCATTTCAACAAACAGAACTGCTAGTTCTAAACTAGCTCGTTAGTTGAAAAAACTTAAACTCATAATTAATAGTTTGATACAAAAAAACAACACAAGTAATAATGCCTCAATGACAACAAAACAAAATTATCATTTTTCAACCTAGAGCAGAAAATTTCATATCTGCCCGCTTTTTTCATTTATACAAAAACTGTTGTGACGTTAATTTAATTAAAACTTTTGATTTGTAGATAGAAGAAGTTACGACCCTTTATTTTTACAGTTTTGGGCTTATAATTTCTACTTTCTGCTCTTGCACGTACGTAATATACTATTTTTACCAAACACCTTTATTTTTGAGCTTATTTTTGATTGTTTTTGGCACCAAAAGTACTATTTGTCACCTGAAATTTGGCTTTAAAATAGAGTATTATGCAGTAACGCTGTAATAAAGTTTATTATTATCATCCACTGAAAAAAGATGAGATTATCTAAAATAACAATAGTTACTATAGCGAGTTGTGTATTGTACTCTATCAACGATAAATATGTTTTAATTAACAACCAATTTTGGAACGTTTTGCATTTTTTTATTTCTAGTTTTCGTGCTTTTAAAGCTATTATAGAAAATAAAAAAGAATCACGATCTGCTAAGTGGTAATAATATGTCTAATCCTATTAACAACTTAAAGATATATTATTTAAATTATTGATTATGTATATTAGCGAATGTAATATACATTATTAGAAATTACCATTGACAGTCTGAAATAAACAATAAGAGCGCTACACTAAATAAAAAATATATAATTACAAATTTAACTAACTTATGACAATTAAAATTAAAAATATCTATTAAAGTTTACAAAATCTTATAAAAACAGTTAGCTTGGTCAGTTTGCAAAGTAACAATATAAAGTATCTAAAACTGTTGCTATTTTGGATAAATCGATTAGTTTTAAAAGTAAAAAATTACGCAGCTAAGAGGTTTTTAAAAGTCAAAGGCAGAATTTTACTAATTTTAAAAGCCAGAGACATTTTACTAATTTTTAAAGCAAGAGACGATATTTTTAGGTATTTTAACAATTTTTTAAAGCAAAAGCAACATTTCGTATTACACTGTAAAAGCCGGAGGCGACTTCTTGCTATCTTTAAAATCTAGGAACATAATTTTACTAGTTTTAGAAGATATATGCAATGTTTTTTATTTATTTTACATCAATAAAAACAAAAGAGACAGGCAAGGAACTATATTTTACTAATTTTTAAACATGGAGATAATATTTTAGCAACATTAAAAACCAAAGGCAACATTGTTCTTTTCAATACAGAAGCCTAAAGCAAAATTTTTGCAATTTTAAAAACCAGAAGGATTTACATGAATGTTATAAGTGGAGGCGGTATTTTAACAATTTTGAAGACAGAAAGCGATATTTTTTATTACATTTTCCATAAGCTGCATGTCATATTTATTAATAATAATTTGTAACTTAATTAAGTCAGAGTCTAAATTTTTTTATAATTTTGAAAACTAAAAGCAAAGTTTTGCTCAGTTTTGAAGCCCAAAGACAACATTTTGCAAATTTTAAAAATTATAGATTATTGCTTACTAATTTTTAAATCAATAAAAGCATTTTAACACACTACATTCTTCTAAATTTTAAAAAACTAAAGACAAAATAATATCTTACTAGCTTTAAAAGTCAAAGTTTTACTAATTTTGAAAGGTGGAGGTGATATTTTAATGTTTTTGAAAGCCGAATGTAACATAAGAAATGTTTTTTACAAAATTTTAATAAATTAATAACATAAAAATAACGTTTTTTTTAAATTTAAAGACCATTTTTTCTTATGATAGATATTAATTATTAACATAAAAATTATGGGTTTTCTTAATTTTGCTTTTAATTTTTTATAATCCGTGTTTCTAGAAAACTTATTACAACACTTATTTTAATACCATTACAGCTCTTTATTTATAAAAAACATGAGGTATTTTATTATTTTTGAAAATCTATTTGAAAATATTAGATACAGATCATTTGTCTTTGAACGCTCTGAAATCAACTTCTATTATTGTTTTTCTGTAGATCACTTTTTCTTATTTAATGTCTTTTTTACAATTAATAGTTTAACAAGAAATGTGTTGAAATTTTGGTTTAGTACTCCCTTCTAAAATAAAAATCTCGCATAAAAAACGCGTTATTTGGCGGCACACTCCTGTTATATCGTTTTCATTAAATCATAAGAGCTTCGGGCAATTCATAAAAGGGAAACAGTTAGCCACGTGACCGGCACGTGACTTCCCGTCGATCAGTGGTTGTCACTAAGTGATAAAGTGACTCCTGCAAAAAATCCTGCGGCTATAATTTAGACAGATCCTGGTATGACAGGCCTCAAACGGGAAACGGAAACCCATTTTGCAGCGAAAACTAAAAACCAAGGGACGTTTCTTCAGCAGGAATCAAGATGGCTATCGGTCCTTGCTTGAAAAGTCATTGCAGAAAATGATCCGGCGGCAACAACAAAGCGCTCCTTACCGAATCCCGCCTAATTGCTCCTGCAGGTCGGAATTTTTTCCTCGTAAAAATTGAAAAGTGAGCAATACGTGCAGGTATTAAACACGTAATAAAGTGAGTAGGAAGTGGCATTAAGATTATTCGTTGTGGTTTCATTGGGAAAAGAAAAACACATTCGGTAGCTGAATGTTTTCGATACGTTGCCTTAAGCGGTTCGTGCAGGATTGTAAAAACACAGTGCATTATTATTACGAAATAAATTGCCTTTTACTAAATGGTAATAATGTGTGCTGTCTTAATGTGACACGAGGGTCACTACGAAAAAATAGCGCCGTTTTCGGTTAGAATCCATTGTAAAGTTTGAGGCAATCAGGACTCTCTCGGCTAAAGCAGGGTCAAATCATTTATCATTGAACCCAACGTTTTGCAGAGTCATGTGATAGCTTTGGTGGTTACAACAATTAGTGTCCTCGGAACCGACAGTTCATTAAATGTAAACTAGTTTTACAGATTTTTATTTAGCTCGTGAGCCGGAATGTCATTCTGGAAATGGATATTGTCAGCGGATTACCGTTTCAAATAGATTTTTTCTGATCTTTTCATTCTCAAATTTTATAACAATTTCTTACATAACACTGTAATGGATAATGAAATTAATAATGTGGTGTAAGATCACTCTGATAAAACTTTATGATGAAAGAACCAATCGGAAATGTTTCTTCTACAATAACAATTCCACTAAAAATTTCGAAATGGTTGTAAAATGAAAGACATTAAATTTTGTTGTTAGTTCTGCTAAAAAACCCACATATCCATCGTTACTCAATGAAAGAAAGTAATTGAAATAAACACACTGACTCAGCAACTTCTTTTACAGTGAAACTTCAATAACTCGAACCACAAACTGCCACCAAAAGTAGTTAATTCAAGATAAAGTCCAACCGAAAATATAGAACTAATTTGAATAAAAATTTGAATCTTCCAAAACTCCGTAGCTTATTTTCAAACAAAAATCCAGACTTTTGGCTTCATCAGTATTTTCTAAAGTTGGCCTAAATTGTGATTTATATAGTGAACTTTTGTTCTATTTGAAGATTCTTTGTAAATGAAATTTACCTATCTTATTTTGTATTGCCTTCCTTCTTAAAGATAATTTTTGAACATCTCTTGCAGAATAACGGCAAGAACTGAAGCAGCATCGTCTTCAATAAACAACCTCTTTGACTTTTTAACGTTTAAAAACGAGCAGGTTTTAAGGAATTTGGTCATTACGTTTTAGGACCGGAATTTGAAATGGTATCTTTCTGGTATTTCTGCTTAAATTTTCTGATAACAACTCGGTAGCACTCTTCTCCACTCTTCTAATTCCGTAACATTAAATTGGATTTATTCTTTGTTGTAAAATCAACATTATAGCATAGATGCTGTTCAAATTAGCGAAGATTTAATTTGCAGTTCTACCAACTTGTTAGATTTGTCATCTGCTCAGTGATATTTTTCATTAAAATCCGCCTACTAGAGTTGCTTCTAAAAATTACAAAAAAACTATGTCCAAATTTTGAAGAATATATTATCTCAAGAACCGTTCGAGTTAAAAAACAAGTAATTTGTGTTTTGGGGGTTTGAAAACAAGCAGAGCAAATCAACAAAAATAAAAAAAATAAGAAATTTTTTCCTCTTTTAAAGTCTATTCGGGGACATACTGTATTTTTAGTTAGACTTTAACGATCTCAGCTTCACACCTGAATTTAAAACAACAAAAATGGCACTACTGATAAATGACAAAAGATTTCTTGAAAAAGACTAAAATTCCTCAGCCCCATTGGATACAATTTGACAAAAAGTGTTTTTCTACCTGCTTTCTTTCACCCTCTTGAGAGCCTCAAGAGTCAATTTTATTGATCATTTTCTAAAATGATTATTAAACAAAAATTCGATTCGACTTATCGAAATTCTACTGTATTTATTTTAAAAAAAGTGTGAGCTGCTTAACTGCGACTTCCACTTTTTAATCTTCTCCATATATCACTGAACAAAATCCTCTGCACTTGATAAAAAGAGGCGGAAAGAGATTACAACCGGATTATTGCAATATTAATGCCCCAATTGATGTTATCTTTTATAGGGTGGCAAGTGGCCAGATGTCCAAGTCTTGCCGACACATCATTTCGATGTATGTACCAAAATTCGGTGTTGGATGGAATTAGTGGGAGCCACTCGACCGTAATTCGGTTATTGCGATACCAGCGGTTTTAAATTTAAACAACTCCGGTGCAAAATGCGCTCGCAAAGTAATAAATTTTTGCTGAAATAATTTACGAAAATTACCCCACATTGATTGGATAATGCGATAATGAGATAAGGATCATAACATGTGTGGAGTGTTTTAGGGCGGTAGTGGTAGTAATACGATGAATTAGATTGAAGCCCAAGGGAATGGGCTTTAGCAAGTGCCCTAATAAGTAACGACTCGGTTTTAATTTGAATTTTAAGTGGGAAAATCTCGGCTGTTTTCAGTTAGGAAGATTAAAAAGAGCGGTATTGTTGGATAAGTTTGAGACTAGGGTATTTGGATACAATTAGATGATTTATTTTTAAACTTTTTTAACACAAAACCTAATTTTTATTTTTTCTTGTTTCACTTTTGTCGTATTTGTTAGCAGATTTTTGTGTTTTACTTTGTGATAAATAAAGAAATAATACTTTTTATATCGATCTGTTGCAGTTGCCGTCGGCTGATAACGTGGCTGATTCCAGAATTCTATTGTGATTTGAAAATATCCATAGAAGTAACAATTAATAAATAATAAACAACAATTTGTATATAATTTTTGTAATACAGTAGATTTTTTTTTTGATCAAATATTGACAAACCAGAAACTATAAACAAAAAAAAAATAATTAGTTTTTTTTGACATTATTTAGATGGTTTATGGAACTTTTTTTTAAATACTTTTAACTAACTCATTTTATCTATACTAACCAAATTAAAAATAAATAAAATTTAAACCGTCGTTTTATCAGTCAACCAAAAACACTTAGGGCCGGTTTACAGAAAGTGAAATTAACTTTAATTGTGATTAAATACCTAATTCGCGATTAAATGCCGATTTTGACCAATCAAACACGAAGAAAGCCGATTTAATCGCGAATTAAAAGTTAATCGCAATTAAATATTTAATTCACTTTCTGTAAACCGACCCTTAATTTTAAAATTTAAACAAAATGTCAAATAAATACTTTATAATACGACATAATTTACTGATTTATTAGACCCTCATGGCAAGCTTCGAGTAACTTCCTAACATTAAATTTATTTATTTTTCCTAATTTTTTATTATACACATTTGGATGCATTACAGTAATTAAAATACTAGTGCTTTAATAGACGCAAAGTTTTATTTTTTTTAATAAAAAAATTGGATAAAAAACTTGTTTTTTAAGTCATTGTGACTATTATTTTTTATATAAAATTTACGTTTTGCTATTATTTTATAATCTTGAATTTATGGTCTTTAATATATTATTTTTATTTTTATAAATTACTCATTTTTACTTTGATAGTTTTTCCATCTTAAGCAACATTCTACAGACTGTCTAAAAATTTGCGAAAGCGACATTAGTTTTACAAATCGACTGTTTATTTGCGCATTCTGTAGAATGACCCGATAATGCGCAAAATGTCTAATTTCTTACATTGCCAATAAAATAACACATTTAATTCTTAAAAAACACTTCTTCATCAACGATTCAATTTTTAAACATATTTAAACTCAAAGAAAAACTATAATTAATGCATTTAAAAAAAATCTAAAAAAACATTTAAAAACATTATATAAAGTGTATTAGAGATATTTTATTTTAACACGGCAACAACATTTAAAACCGTAGAAACTTCAATTATCTATTTCACAGAATGTATCAAAATTCGCAGACCAAATTGTTGATAAGTTGTCAATAAATGACTAATGAAAACGAAAAAAAAATCTGTTTTGACAAACTGACATTTGGAATATTAGAGATTTTTAAAGTTTTAGGTTTAAAATGTATAGTTTTAAGAATTATGTCGTCAAATAATTGTTTAATCAAAATTATCAATAAAACAATTTCTAAAGATGTAATGGACTATAAACAAAATGATGCATAAAGACTATAATTATTCAAAAGTCTTAATTACACAAAACAAAAAGACTTTATAAGAAAAAAAAAATTTTCAGATGTAGAAATAAAACTAACCATGTATGGTATTTTATATAGTGTATCCGTAGATAGATTGAACTTTTCTAAATATCCTAAGAACGTTAAAATTACTAGCCACACCGTATAAATGTGTGTTGACAAAACTGATTTAGGTTGGTACGATTGGTAAATTTTTCGCTCCGTATTGGTTCAATATGGATGACGATCATTGACAGCATTGGCAGATGAGTTTTCGTAACTTAATTTTGGTTGAATCTATAGACAGATTTATTGTAACTATAAAACTAAAAAAATTGTTTTCTTAGAATTTTTTTTGGAACTGACCTAATTTAAGAAAAATTGAAACACCCTGTAATAAAATAGTTAAAAAAAAATGTTGGAAAAACGATTCATAATTAAGCTGGTCGTCAAATAAAACGAAGTCTCTCAGAAGTAGTATAGACATCGAAATTTTGGTATTCTTATTATAATGCCATTTTACCTACAGTAATAAAATAAAAAAAATAGTCTCTAAATAATTTTTGGCAATTCTAATACAATAAAATCACACTTTAGTTTTTAAATGTGTCAATAACAATTTGATAACTAGTGTTTAACAAAAATTTAACTGTGCTGTTTGTAAAGATAATCAGATGAGGGCGCTACAATCGCATGGAATATGGCGGACGAAATGTACATCATAATGACAGTGATATTTTGATCAGATTTCTCAACCAATACGAAGCAGATTCTGAGATTTATTACTTAATGTTTAAATCATTTATGCCACATGTTCTCGTAGTCAAATTGGTTTAATTTTGAACAAAACATTGTTGCAAAATAAACAATGTTGTTAGAAATTAAGTTATAATACAATTCCAAAGGTGTACTCTATATACAACTTATAACCGATTAATTTGGTCAATTTCATGTTCAGAAATAACAAAAAATAATTTTGTTTAACTTTGAAAGTACTGTGGTAGATAATAATTTGTTGAAGAAACAAGAAAACAACAAATCCGTAGTACGTTGTAAAACAACTTTAAATATTGACCTAAATGAACACGAAAATCAACTTTTCTAACAGCAAGAGGGCATTATTACAGTTCTAAATGAAGAAAAATTCTAGAATAGTTACACGTCTAGTGATCACTAATCAAGATTGAAGAATAAGATTTTCAGCACTTCAGCAATATAATTAGTTACAAAATAAGACTTAATTATTATTACCAATATCAATGTTGCAGTTGTTAGATAAAGTAAGTTTTTTAAAATTGTAGACTATATTGTTAATGTATTTTATAGCTGATAATGGCAAAAAGTGCTTAAACGTTTTTGGGTATATTATGCTAATAATTTTGACTTTTTATAAGCTCGTATACACTATTGAAAAAGGCTTAAAGAATAAAGCCAAAACGTCAGCAAGTATATCTTTTTCACTTAATTGTTCTAATTCCTGCGATTTTTCAATTCTAAAAAATATTTTGGATGCAAATACAAACAATGTTAAAAACATTTTTTTAATAATACTTTTTTGATTAAATAAATAACTTATATTAGCTATCGGTAAAATTATATGTTTGTTTATAAAAATGTGTCTTTACTAAATAAAATTCATTTCATTATTATTATTATTTTTGAAATAAAGTTTGTCAATTTTTGTATTTAAGTTCCCTGAGTCTACCTATATGTAAATAAATCAAAACAAAGTACATAATAAGATAGTTGTAAAAAGTAAACACAATATTTTAGAGGAAGAGAACTTTTAATTTTTTCTGTTAAAACAAAATCTTTGTAATAAGTTAAATTTGAAAGATTTTATAGTTTTGTTTGGTTTATAGGAAAATATTGAGATATGTTATGGTTCTCTTCGTTTGACTTGAATCGTTGTGAGTCAAAAGGTGTGAAAGATTTATAGAAATGCTAAAATTCCTTCATTCCGGCAGCATCTGCCTGTGACAAACCGAGCGATAAATCGTTTTTAAAACTCGTTTAAACTACATCTTGAATAGAAAACTAGTCAATTGTCCACGTAGTATTATACCTGAAACTTTTGTAAGTTATGAAGTGACTGTTCACTTGTATACACACCTCCCCACTCGAGAAATGTTTACAAGCTCTCTTTAGTCTGATAAAATTTATGTTTGTGAATGAATGAGCCATCCAAGAAGCCTCACATAATACACCATGGATCACTCTATCAGAAAACGTGTGACCATCCAAGCAAATAATTCCACACACAAAAACACAATCAACACGATATTATTTTTTTTTTAATAAACCCCTTACAAGTGTAGTATTCCATCATGTTCTGGTTGTACCGGTAAGCCGTGGTGAGATCCATGGCCGCCCCAGACGTTCGCAAAGACAGAAGAGATGCTGCTAGACTTGATGTATCCAGTTTGAAGGCTCACTGTTTATCCACACACTGGTATAAAGCACAAAACAAATTTTTTTAGAGAATCACTAGAGGCTAACGGTCGCCCCTTCATTACCTAAAAAACGCGTTACATGACGAAAAATGGTTTTTGAAAATTTCCAATGACTAGATTAGAGGCGTCGGGAGCCGTCGGGATGATGGTAGACGCTGAAGCCGGACGCGAGCGCGATGTAAACAGGACTAGTGAGTCAGATAAGCGGGTCCTGTCAGTCTGGAGGCGGAGCCAGGATTGTCACAGCGGTTGGAAAGCTAACTTGGATGTGATAGAATCGCAGATACCTATAGGGCACCCAACTCGAAAGGTGCCAGGGGCGCACCACAGCCCGGATCTAATCTCACACCCCATACAAAAACAACGTGATAAATATGACGGCAAGATTTTTCACAATCCAGCTGTTGGCAAAGGATAATCAAAATTCTAAACTTTCAGGCAGACAGCAAAAAAATTATTATTTAGATCGCGGCCACGATTTATTGCCTTGTCGTCTTCAAAAAAAGTCGAAAAAAATCTCAAAAATCAAGACAAATTAACATTGTTGTGCTATTGCTTTCTTTGTTAAAAAATTAAAATTTTCTATAAGTTATAGGCTTGTTTTGTTATAATAAAGAGCGAAAAAAAAATCTTAATTTGCTCGGTCACTAAAAAACATTCTGTTCTGTCAATGTTGTAGCTGTATTTAAAATTTGACTCAAAAATTCTCAACCAACCTCCCTAAGTCTATCAAGATTTTTCTTCTCTATCGTTATAAAAATTAGATTTCCTTGCAAAAAAAATCATTTATAACAATTTACTGTACCACTTTAGCTTGAAAGCGGTCATTTCCGCGCTTTATCCTTTCGATATGCCGCTTGGTCGTGATTGTCTCCCCGACTCCCAACAGTAGATTTTTCCGGCATTGCTCGGCTAACCTAATCTGAGGTCTACATTAGGGTCGGTCGGACGCATTAAGGGTGAAATGAAGGCGCCTGCGTCCAGCGGCCCACCCCTCACCAATCATTGGTAGACTGAAAGCTCACAAGAGACGCCTGCGCTACACTGTGAATTTAATTTTAGTCAAGATTGTTCTGATGTTTGGTCTCACTTGTGTAAAAGCCGTCGCAACGATGCTGTGTCGGTGATTAAAGGAGAAAAGCGATACGAGAAACGAGCTTTTTCGTAAGAAAGCTCACCTGCAAGATTTACCAATGAAATTATTTTTATTATTTCTACTTTGGTATTTTTTACCGTGAAAAAAATGAAAGTACTTGAAAAATGGTAGGGATGGAATTTAAGGGTCGGCAGCTTTAGGTCAGGGAATAAATTTTACGAGTTTGCTTCAAGTCGTAAAATTTGAAAATAGAGGGCATTTAATGGCTATCTTATTTTAAATTATAATTTATTTTCTTTTAGAAAAAATATTTTTGTTAAATCACTTAAATAAGCTTCATTCAAAAAATAACTTAGCGTATCGTTTGTCTACTTAAACAAATTCATTTCATTATCGTTACTTAATTGTTGCGACACTAACAAAAAATTTTACTGTGTACTTCTATCTACTAATACTTAAATATATAAAGCTTAAAATTATTATTTTTTAAACAGTACTGTTATAATGTACCACTAATTTTTATTTTAAAGAAATTTTCGCTTGAGGCTCTCAGATTCTATTAAACTGTCGCTTCCGCTTCACAATTTTAATTAAACTGTCGTCTATACCTCTTTATTTTTATTAAACAAGAATTGGAAGACGCAGGCAACAATTTTATAAAAATTCTGAGCCATAAGTGACAGTTTAATAAAAATTGAGAGTCATAAAGGCAATTTAGTAAAAATGGAAGCCGGAGGCGATAGTTTAATAAAAATTAGATGCTCGAAGCGACAGTATAACAAAAAATTTAAAATTTTTAACAACATTTTATAACAATTAGGATCTTTTGCCGAAGATTAGAGTTCTAACTAGTTAGGAAACATGTGCATTATTGTGGGAACCATATAATTACTATTTGAGTTTTTCCCTCAATAAAGCACATATTTACTAAACCTTATTTTTTTGACTTTGTCCGATGGGATCGTAGAAGGGGTAGTACCGATTAGCACGTGTTCTGTAAAACTACGTACGGCATTGGTATGGGTCGTCTGTTAGTTGTGTTGTTTCAACACCTCTAACGCATTTGTAAATAAGGGTCGTTCTTAAGTCAGTTAGTGTGAGTGGTGTCTCGGAGTAAACGTCTAGACTCGGCTAGGTCAGTGGTTCTAAAACATTTCAACGTGCGCCATGCATTTTACAATGCATAAACAAAACAGTTTGGGGCCACTGCTTTGTCCCAGTCTGAACGAGAACCAGAAAATTCCACCCACTCAACTGAGTTAAGAATGAACCTTATATATAAATGCATTAAGGGCCATGGAAAAAATACAACCAACTGACGGCTGTACAGTCGTTAAAGAGCGGCTTACAGCATTCGCAAAATGTTACTTGAAAGCGCATTTCTTCAAACAGTATTTTTTCGCTTACGTGAAATTATGTTCAGCATTTACCCACCACGTGCTAAACGGCACAATAAAGTCAAATTTTTGTAAAATGTTGATTACAAATTTAAATTTTTAAGCAACCCTCCTTTGCGGCACTTAATTTTAAAGAAACTGTGACTTGCAGCTCTCTATTTTTCTGAAGCTGTTTCCTGCTGCTCTCAATTTTTGTTGAACTATCGCCTCCGGCACCCAATTTTTACTAATATTTTTCATTTTTAATTTAATTTTTATCGGTGTCTTCTAATTTGTATGAAAATTATTATTATTATTATTATTATTATATTAAACAGGTACCGTTTATTTATTTAAAAAAACTGTGGAGTGCTGTTGTAATTGTAAGACAATTGTTTTAATAACTTTATCCACAATCCTATCAAATAAAAGGTAAAATAAAATTCGAAAGCGTCACCTTTGCACATTAAAACATTGTTTTTAAAAATATATATTTTAAACTGATCTGGAGGGTACATTCGGTTACTACTAACGTATGTATATTCGGTTATTACTAACTAAACGTATTACACCACTTCTTTAACCCTGCTTGTGGTAAATCATAAACCCTATTATTCTACTAGTAGTGTAATAAAAAATCCGAAGAAAAATCAGTTTAGATTATATTAAAATAAGAATTACATACGATTACAGGATTGATCCGACATCAACGAGGACACTTCATTAGGTGATCTCCCTTGAATTTCAAATAGAACTTCAAGTATACTTTCAGCTTCAGAATTACTCATTGCGTTTTAATTTTATGCGTCAAACTTGTCAAAATCTCCATTCGTTCTTGATTTTGAATAACAAATTATAAAATAGTTTTTTTTGCATTTCTAGGAAATTTTTTGTATATTATTTACGGGCTAGAGCATATTAAAGTAACTCATATAATTAGGCTACGCCCTCGTCATCTGCAGTGATGCTTCTATCCCACTGTTAATACTGTTATATTCAGAATTTTTAAGTAAATTATTTTCTTTTTTTTTGTTCCAAATTTTTGATACTATGCCGGTATAAATATGCGCTTTTGCTCCCCATTTTCCGTTTGCATCCCCATTTCGTAATAAGCAGAAGTGCAAACGCGGCAGAACTGCGTGAATATTTAACCACCTGAAAGCTAAATCCGCACAGGCTTGTGGTATTTCAGATTATATATGCATACATTATATAAAGTGAGTCTTGCTTTGATCTCCACAAAAGATAAAATAACATCACGCTAGAGATAGCAGTCCCTTTATTAAGGGTAGCTGTACTCCACACCAATTTTTTTAACCGCAAAGATACCTCTAATCACCAATTTTTGATTAGATAAAAATAACCATTTTTCGTCATAAACCCCTGCACACGAGATTAACAAACATAATTAATCACTTTCGTTTTCAAGCCACTTGTCACATTTAAACACCTCGCTAAGAAATGAGCTTGAAAACTGACCATGAATCGGATAATCTTCATGAATGATTGACTCGGCCCCTCCCACGAATGAAGGGTTTCACTCGATGAAAAAAAAATCTTGATACTACTCCTGGTTTACACAAATATCGGGTTCAGGATAATCAATTTTGAGAGTTTTTTTTCAGCGAAATTTTGCAAATCGGGGACAGTCAAGAGTATCACTAGCGGATCACTGCGTGGACTTATGGCCTGCGGAGGACTCCCAGAAGAAACTCAACACCAGCAGTGAAACCGATAGCACCAGTATCGGGTAATGGGAACTGGACGGCGTTTCAAAACCAATTTCTTGTAATTTTTCCCATTATTTAGATGGGTTTTGACCCACAAGGGAAGTTGGGGAAATCGTAAAAATACCCTGTGGTTATAGTTGAACAATTAGACCTTCGGGTACTTATACCGCGTGTTCATTAAAAAAACTCGATGTACCTAACTGTCAAATTTTAGAATTTATTAGGTTTGTTCCAGCTAGGGTTGCCAACCGTTCTTTGTTTGAAAGGTTAGTTCTTTAATTTTATAAAGTGTTCTTTAGTCTTTAAGATGTACTCAGAGAACACAATTTGTCATTTTATCTAGTTTTTTCACCAGAGAGAAACGCTCAAACGTTAGATAATTGACATACCTATTTGTAATTGGTTGATTTCAAAAATAAATTAATTGTCTTTTTAAGTCACCAAAATAAATTTTAAATTCGTATAAACAAACAAAAGTTCTCTCCAGACTTGAGTTATGAATCCTAATCCTACGTAAATAGGGTATTTAATGGTAGAGACAAAAGAACAAGAAAAATTACGACTAGTGAAAAAGATTTGTAGAAAAGATGACTTAATATGTATGTTAAACAAGAAAAAAAACAATAAAAAACGTTAAAAACGTAGTTTAAACAATTCTAGAAAAATTGTAGATTGTAGGCCTATAAAAAAAATAAAGAATCATAAAACCAACCACTGAAAGAAAAGAAAAGTAAATACAATTAAAACAAACTATAAAAGAAGATTTAAGAAGCTAAAAACGTCAATTGGGAGGTCCTGAAGGAAACAAAATTTTAGGCGAATTTAAAAAACAATATTTGTTAAAAATAAAAATATAAAAAACGACTACCAAAAGAAAAAAAATAAAAATAGTAAAAAACTAAGAAAAATTTTTCATTAATAAGAGGATAATCTTTCGAGTCGGATACTGAAAAAAATTTTGGCTGATACGCAACAATTACAATAATTTTTGCTTCAAACACCCTCTATTTTAGTTATCTATATTAAAGTTTTTGATAAAATTTAGGAGCTGGAGAAGAGAGTTTGTACTCTTTTTTTCTAAAAATTTCAGTAGAAATCTATTTTTGTAATAATCGTTGCTTTTGGCTGCCAAAGTGTATATATTTTATGGTCTTTTGAGCCAGATGCAGAGAAAAGAAAACATAATTTCTCGCGCGCGTTTAATTTTACATTTTTTTATAAATACTGCAAAAACATTTTTTTATATTAACTGTTCTTCGGCTCATAAAGTGTGTTTAAAACTGTATGGTCCTTCGAGCAAAATGCAGAAAAAAGTCTGAGTATAAACGGGACATTTTGCAATAGTCCTATTTATGGCACTCTTTTTTTTTAAATTTTATTTTTGTTTTTTTACTTTACTACATTTTAGGGCTTATTAGCTCATATAAACCCCAAAACTTTAAAAAAGACATAATTTTTTATAAACTAATAAACGAAAATACTGAACATAAAACATGGAATTTTGGAACAGTATATTTTTATATTTCTTCTACTTTAATGTAAAAATTGAGTTGGAAATTGATGGTCTTTCGAGCAAGATATTGAAAAAAATTTAAAACTAAAAGAAACAATTTACAATAATTATCGTTTCCGTTTTTCAAAAAATTTATATTCTAGAATTTTTAATAGAATTTATAAACAAAAATAACAGTTTTAATTTACTTCTAATAAACCTTCAAAAAAAGTTTGTTTTTGGAATTATTATCGCCTTCGGTTTCTAAATTCTTGCTTGAAAAAACGGATTTTAAAAAAAGTCTAAAAACCTACTCAAGAGAAAAGTTTTAAAGACTATAGTAAGATGATAAAAGAACTGCACACACAATCCTCCTCGATTTCTCTCTCCACTCTCTAAAAAACAATCGCCAATATAGATACGCCTTTGACAATGTCCTTTATTTCAATATCAAAAAGTTGGCAACCCTAGTTCCAGCACCAGTTCAGAACTGTTCAGAATTGTACTACGTATGCGCAGTAGCGTCTTAAACGAGAGAAATCTCTATTACGCATGCTCAGTTTAATTTTGAACTGGTTTTAAGCTGTTGTTGGAACACACCTATTAACTACTGAATTAATTGTACAAATACTTCTCTTTTTTTAAGGTTTTACTGTAATTTTTGGGTGTAAACGCCCTACTATCATTAGTAGCAGTACTATTATTAATGAATGTTGCGATACTTTTTCTTCTCATGGCTGGTTGCGAGTTTTGAGCACGAACAGTCTGTATAAATTATAAGATAAAATTGCGATGTTTATGTAGACATGCGGAGCTTTCAATCCAGGTTTATGCTGCGATCAATATAAAACGGCTTTGACATTTCATTAAAGGGCAGCTTTTAAATTATGTCTGAAATACACTTGGAGCATAACAATACATTGTATTATCGTTCTAGTAAAGATTTTTTTCTAAAAGTTTGTTTAGTTGTAATGCACTTTTAGTAATTTTCTTTTTTAAAAAAGAAAAAAACTTCAAAATGACGACGATAAATCTGCTTGAAAAATGATACTAATTTATTTGGCAATTCCAGAGAAAAACCCCCACTTCGAACCACCCTCAAGCATCTGCATTAAGGACTCCTATTTTATATACAGCTTAAAGTCACTAGAAGTTACTTTGTAAAAGGGAAAGTCGACGCGAATACACAATTTATTACCGACTGAATTTACGAGCTTCAAACTGGCAATTACGCGATTGATTAAAATATTAAAAATCAACAATAAACCTGTCCTAATATTACTGCAATCACTTAATGTATTTTTCCTGAGTGAATTATTTATTCAAATTGTGACAACACGTGTCCGGTCAATAAAGTACACTCAGGTACATAACAAATGCCCTTTTGTTTTGTATCAATTACCACAGTGATTACAGTGATCTGTAAGAAATAAAGGAATTAATAATCATTAGGTCCTTTAGTGTTCGGTGACAGGCCGGGCTTGTAGTATATGCAAATGGGGCGAGTCAGGATTAGAATGGTGTGCAGCTAATTCCCGAAGGATTCAGAGTGATCACGGGACAAATTCACTTCAAAATGTCGACTGACAAACTCATTAATCACCACTATTTCCTGCACTGACTTTTCATTGTTATTATTTCGAAAAATCGAACGGTAATAAAGACACAAACTTAAAAATATGAGCTCAAAGATTAAAAGTAAAGTGATGAAGAGTTTGTCAATTTAAATTCATGAAATTATAATAACTATGAGCTTTCATGCTGCGAGCTGTCGACTTGTAAAAGCTGATTTATAGGACCACGTAGACGTAAACGGAAGCATAAGGCTGATCCAAACGTAAAAAGTTTAGAATGTCGAACCAATTAAATTGGAGTTTTCGTGTCGATAATGTCGTGTGCTGTCGGTATAAGCGTTTGACAGCTAATTTGTGGCGACTTGTGTTAAATGTAAAGTGGCTCGTTAACGAAAGGATACTCAAATATCGTAGGTCGCTCCCTGGTCGCTAAGCCCACCAAATGGCAAAGAATTTTTTTTTTACCACTATTTGTAGTTCTAGAACATTTTTTTAAATATTAGTTTAATTAAATAATAGTGATGACTGAAAGAGTAATTAATCCAAAAACAAGTATTTTTAAGTGAAATAATTTTATCATATATAAATAATAATCAGTTGAATATAATACAATTCACTATTCAATTATTTTTTTTTATAATTTTTCAATGATTTTTCGATTATATTATTTAAAGAAACTGGAGAGTTTTTTATTTCTACCATGCACAATTATACAATTCTAATATTCTACAATTCTGCTAACCCAAAAATTTTAAATTCCATAAATTTGCACAAATCCTTCGAATTTACTATTAGAATTTTACAGTTGCACAATTCTTGAATTTTCATATCCCTAATTTTAAAGTTTTACGGTTTTACCAAATTCTATAAAATTTAGGATACTGCATTTAATGTCCAGAACTCTTAAAAAACAAAAGTATTTTTGAATTTTAAAAGTAGCAATTTTATTCTTTTACCATTCAATAATGTAGAATCCTGCTGTTTCATGCTTCTTCAATTCCAGGGTATCACACTATTACACAAATGTAGAACTTTAAAATTCGCATAGTCCTAAATTTATAATCTTTTAATCTGCACAATTTATTCACTAAATGTGCAAATTTACATTTTTACAAACAAATAATAGGTATCACATTATTTTTCAAATTTTACAAATTTGCATATAGCAATACACAATTATAGAATTCATTTCCGGCTCATTAAAACTACAACTCTATTATTTTTTTTTAAATTCGGTATTACCTCAATTTTACATTCTACAAATCTGTAAAAAATTTAGAATTACATATTTCTATAGTTTCAAATCTACAATTTTATATTCTGCAATTTAATAATAATTCTTTAATTCTCGATTTTTTAAAGTTACTCTGAATTCTTTTAATTCCACAAATTCAAAATTCCTACAATTTGGCTACAATTCCCAAATTTAAAACGCTACATTTATTTGTTAAAATTTTATACAAAACATTCAAAAACTATCATTCACAATTTCCAAATTTATAATTTCAAAATATCATTTTTTCTATTTTTTTATAAAATCTAGAATTCTACAGTTCTAGATTTCTACAGACACTTCTAGTCTTCATGCAGTTATGCGGTATTACATTTACACAATAATTTTAGAATTTGACAATTGCACTATTTCCCAAACTGCTAGTTTTCCAAGTTTTAATTCTATAATATTACATTTCACATTTCTATAGCTTAACAGTTCTACTAATCTACAAATCTAAAATTTTACAACTTTTAAATGTATTAATTTTGCAATTCTGTAACCTTCTATTTTTCCAGAATTCTATGTTTCAAAATTTTACATTTCTACAATTTTATAGTTCTATTATTTTGACAACTAGAATTTTATAAATCAGTTCGACAAATCCACAATTTTAAAATACTACAACGCCCAAATCTTTATTTTCCCAACTTTGCAATCTTCTTCTTTTTAATTCTTCTTCTAATTGTACAGTTTTACAAACCCACAGTACTACCAGTATATAGGGCGTCATCAAAGGTTGTTTAGAATTTTTATCTGTTAATAATCCCTGTCAAAAGAATACTAAATATCCAAATTGACTTTGTAGAAATGTCGATGGTTTTTGGGCTCTACAATATGTAGAACTGTTTTCTTAAATTCTACACTTTTACGGTGTAACTTTCACTATAATTTTAAAATTTTTAGTGTTTTATTTGTCAAATCTAGAATTTGTAGTTTTACAAACCTACAATCTACAATTTTGTATATTTTTTAAACTTGGTATTATCACAATTTTACATTCTACAAAGCTATAAAAAAGCCTAGAATTACATAATTACAGTCTCACAAATCTACGATTTTCCTATTCTGCATGTTTATAACAGTTTTTTAATTTTTAAATTCTTCTAAAATTATACAACTCTAAAACCTTCGAATTCTAAAATTTCAGTATTACTGCAATCATAATATTTTGTAAATATATATTTTCTTATTTATCTGAGAAAATCACTTACAAAACTGTGAGGAATTTCTACAGATAAATAAAGGATTGATATTAATTTTATAAATCTTACAGTAAATTTTACAGTTCCTCAGTTCTACAAATCTACATTTTACTTATTTCTGTCCCTCAGTGTTACCATTACCACTACACAATTCTAGAATTTTTGTTTTACAAATCTGTGTAACAAATCTTCTACAAAATCTAGAATTGCATAATTCTAACAATTCACAAAAATTTACAGTTCTAAAGATTTACAGGATTATCATTACACAGAATTCTACATTTATCTGCAGAAATCTTTAATTCTATTATTCTACAGCTTTAAGATTTTTTTAATTTTACCAGTAAGTACATATTTCTAATTTTACTTCTTCCCATTGCTTAAATGAAGAAACTCACAGTTTTACAGTTTTATATTCTTCTATCAGGCGGTATCAATACCTAGAATTCTACAATTTCACTAATCATTAAATTTAAAATATTTCAGAACGGCAGTTTTATTAATACAATTATCTAGTTATCCACTTTTTCAATTTTATAGTTCTACTTGTTTTTAATCTAGAATTTCATAGATCAGCAGGCTTTTCCCATCTACAATTTTAAATTCTAGAAATCGCAAATATTTGTAATTTCAGATTTTTAGTTCTGTAAATGTACAGTTTTATTATTTCTTAAATCTACTGTAAATTTAATTTTACAATTCTGTATTTTCAGAAATACATTATTTTAATAATCTACATCTAAAATCTTTGTTCTAGAAATTTTACATTCTACAAATTGATACAAAAATCTTCAAAGACAAGAATAAAATAATTCTCTAAATTTACAATTTCTTAATTCTTTATTTCCTCAAGTTTATAAGACTGCAATAAATTATTATTAAAATTTTAAAATTCAATTTTACTATTTGACAGTTAGGTATTCACTTTCACAATCTCTAAAACCTACAATCTTAGACGTCATATTCTTCCAAAATTTTATAGTTCTTCTATTTATCATATTTCAAATTTGTTAATTTTTAAAAACTTGAATTGATTTATTTTACAATATCAATCTGAACAATTCTAGAATTTGTTTTAATTAATCTGTAAATTTGCAGATCTGTAAATGTTACAATTAGGTAAGTACTAAGTGTTTCGTCGTTCTGAAATCTACAATTTCCCTCAAAATTTACAGTTTTGCAAACCCTCCAATTTCTAAGCTTAGGATTTTACAGTTTTGCAATGTTTCTAAATTTCTACATTGCAATCTGTTTAAATTCTTTTGTTCTACTCTTTCATAAATATGAAGATTACCTAAAAAACTATTTTATATATTTTTACTTTATAATTTTTTCAGCTCCTGAAATCGGAAAAAAATCTTGTTTTTGCTTTATTTTTCGGTTGCTTTGGTGGTAATTTTCGTGTTTCCGGTGTGGGCGCATCCTCGAGGGCATGAGCGTAACCCGGGTCCCATCCGCGTTAATTAATCAGTTCTAATTCTGCACTGGGTGAAATATGTTTGATAAATGTTGAAGGAAATGTTAATATTTTTCAGTATAGATGTGTGTGGTCTCCACGGTGCTTGAGTCGGGGCCCGACTGTGCCAAGAGGCAACGGCGTGTGACCCATACTCGCTCGTGCCCACTGAACAAATTTAACACTGCTGCCTTTGATTCTATGGATGTTTTACTGATTCATTGAGCTTTATTAGATGTCTGCTCGACACGAGACTGCTGACAGCTCATTTAATGACCTTCGACTTCTTCGAAACTGCTTCAATTTTAAATATGCAGACGTCATTTTTTCCCTCAGGAGTATCGAAACTTAGTTGGTAATTTATGAAGTCGAAAAGCGCAAGAACTCTTTCAGATCTACGCCGACTGAAGTGACAATGTATTATGAAGTATATCATTTGTGAAATATAGAGCTTTACACATCTGTGAGCACGTTGGTTTTGCGGCAGTAAATCAAGTTTTAGTGTACGGGAGTTGTTAACAGTTTGTGAAGAAAAAAAATCGGTGTATGATGGGTAGAAGCCCACGCATCAACTTATGCATTAAGTTTAATTTCCATGAGGAATTGGCGACGGGTACCCTCACGAAGATAGGAAAATCTGCAGGATTCTCGGGAAAGAGATTGATATTGTAATCTGCTTAGTAAAAATTGCCTGCCCCGGAGTGTGTACATATTATCATACTATTACGACACGTCAGCGGATGATATATGGCGCAACTACCGACCAGTCGACCAGAAAAATAATGTGTTTAACGCCGTACATTCGGCTTTGTGCTTCTTTTTAATCGAACTTTCAGCGTTCTACGTCATTGCTTGCGAAAATTGTCAAGCGAGGCACATGCAAATATTGACGTAATTATCGACTGTAGAAGGCACAAACCGTTCAAAGAAAATTTATTAAACTCAAAAAAAGATCAACAAATGTAATTAAAAAGTAAAAAGTCACTTTTCACTTATAGAAAATTAAAAAAATACAAAAAAAAAAAATTAATCATCAAAAAATATGATTATCCAATTCATTTCCGACAGGGTTTCTTTTACGACCATTACACCTTTTTTAAATGTATTTCAGATAAGATCAAGCATCAATTGTAATTCAAATCAGTCAGTTGTACTTCAAAACGTCTTATTTGTAATTTAAATACGTTAAATGTATTTCACAAAGTACTAATTGTAATTCAGAAAATCAGATTTGTAATTTAAAAAAAAATGGCTAAAACGGTTTTTTAATTACAATAATTTAAATAAAATAGAAAACTAATTACCATTACATTATCTACTGCATAATAAATGCTAATTTTTGAATTACAATTGACTATTTCTGTAACAATTGCTAATAATTGTGAAAGCAAAATCAGTCTCAAAATTGCTTCTTTAAGAAATACAATTGATTAGTTTGAATTGCAATTATTGATTTCTAAATGACAATGGACAATTTTTGATTTAATAAATAATTTTAAAAACACATTTTTATTTTTATCTTCTAATATTTTTATTTCTAATAATTTCGAAAAATAATTCGAAAGTAATATTGTTTTCTAAATAACTTGACGATTATGCCTATAACTACAAGCTCATTTATTTCTAAAAAAATATTCAGAATAAGAGTTAGGTACCCTATTTTCAGTACATCAATTGTAATTTAAACAATATTTTTAGTATTTAATTCAAATAAGTCAATTGTAATTTAGAAAAGAAGAACAGAGATAGTTCAAATTCAGCCTACAATTGTAATTTTTTATAATTGAAATCATTAATTGTTATTGTAACTCGAACAGTTTTACTTTGTAATTATAAATCTTACATTCTATATTACAATTAACCAATCTGAATTACAATTGACACATTTTAAAGTACAATTATCTAATCTATATTACAAGCCAGTTTGTTTGTCTGAAAGTGGTGTAAATAAATATCAAGAGCCATAAAAGCTATGTTGATTTAAACTTTTACACACATATAGTGAAATTTACTACATTTTGCTTATTGTAATTTAAAAAAACAAAAATTTAATAAAATAATAATTGTAATTTAAGTTACTAAACTGTATTTCAAAATTTAAAACGTATTACTTATTGTTAGTTGTAATACAGATTAATAATATGTATTCCAGAAATTACTTTTGTAACTCAAAATATAAGATTATAAAGTATAAATTTTAAATTACAATAATTATTGACAATTGTGTAAACCCAGCTGCGTTTCTCATCTATTTGCTTTATTCTGAAATTTGATTGATTGAACCAAAATGCCACTGATAATTTCTCAATTACAATTGAAGAGTATAGGAATAAAAAGATAAATGTCCAAAAATTGATTTTCTTACGCAGGTGGGATTCCTGTCGTTTTTCATAGACACGCCAGATTTTTTTCTTCTATATTACTTTTGAGTAGACTTAGGAGTCATGACAGTTATTGTTTTTAACTGTTTTTTATCAGTATTATATTCAATATTTGTAAAAAACGATGGAAATCCTAGTTCTATAAGAAATCGAATTTTTGGACATTTATCGTTTTATCCCTGTAACGATTTTTAAAAAACAAGTAATCAGTTTGAAGTACATTTGCTTCTACCTGAATTACAACTAACTTCTAATTTGAATTACAATAACTGATCTACTAAATTTTAATTAATAATTTCTTAATTTTAATTAAAAATTTTGGAAACACAGTTGATTAATCTGAAACATTGTTCGTTTTTGAATTACAACTGACTAATTTGAATTAAAATTAATACATTTTAAAATACAACTTGCTAATTTAAATTACAAGTTATTGTCTAAATAACAACTGGAAATTGTGTAAAAAAATATGGAAATTTGTGAGATATATTTATTAAATTCTTGACCATCTGTTAAAATCTATTAAATTTTCTCATTTGTAATTTATAAAAAACAAGTGTATTACAGAAAGTATAAACTGTAATTCATATGAGCCAATTATGTGTTAGAAAATATCAGTTGTAATTCAGCTGCTACTGATACATTTCAGATTGTATCAATTGTAATTGATTTGCAATTCAAAAAATTACATTTACAATTTAGATTTATTAGCGATGTCTGTTGTAATTTAATTCAGTTACAATTGTTACATTTCAGATTGATTGTAATTAATTTAAAAATTATAATACTGAATTACAACTAAAGATTTCTGAATTACAATTCTTAATTTCTGAAACACATTAATGAAAATAACGATTAATGAAAATAACATTTGAGAAATCTTGCTAATTCACTAATTTAAATTACAGGTTATATAATTTGAATTCAAAACGGGAAATGGTATCAAAATATATGGAGGACTAGAAGATAATATGTTGCTTTCAACTTTTGTACGAAGTGTTTTACAAGTTGAGATCCACTATAGCTAATTGTAATTGAGAAAGAAAGATATATATCTCAGCGAGTATAAATTATAATACAAAACAGTTAATTGTTCAGATTCTAGTAGATCTATTATCTAGATACTGGGTAAAGTAATTCAGAAAACGGATTTTGTGTAACATAAGTTTCATAATACAAAATTTATTTTTTAAAAACCATATACCACAAAAGCGAATTTTTAACATTCTGGATTACAAATGATAATTTTTGAATTACTAAAAATTAACGGTTAAGCGTTTAAACTTTATTTTTGGATTTTTAAATTACAAGTCATTAATGTAAATTACAATAATTAATATGATAACATTCTGAAATACAATAATTATTTTATTAAAACTGGAAGTCATCTTGTCTAAATTACAACGGGTGCAGCGTAAAATAATTTCTTTCAATTCTTTGTGACATTTTCAGTTACACAAAAAAACATTATCATAAACAATTTCGAAGATGTATTTAAAAAAAATGGACAGTTATATTTTTAAACTGTTTTCAATTGTAATGCATACGATATGCTTGTAATCAATTAGATTACACTTGTAATTAACCAGATTAATCAATTATATTTAGGATAGACAGAAACTGATAAAGATACATTTATATAATCGTCTACAATTGTAATTCAACAGATAGAATAATAAGTATTTTGATTTTATTAAAATAATTATAAATAAAAAAACAGTTTTAACACAAACAATTTTTTTCTGAATTACAATTAGTTGTTTTTGAAATAGCGTTGATTAAATCAAATTACAATTGATACATTTTGAAATACAGTTGATCGATCTGAATTGTAATTTATTAAATTTATTTTAAATGTTTTTTATTGATTTTACTTTTGTAACTTATTAGTAAGATTATTTAGAAGACAAAGATCAAAAATTACGTATTTTGTTATAATCTTGCACAATATCAAATATTTAAACAATTTCCAAATGAATATTATTCAGAATATATTAAAATTATAATTATTTATTATTAAAATATTTCTATAATTACATAATTAAAGAAAACACTGTTACGATTACAATAAGCAATTAAGCTACTGATTTGAAAAGTTATAAATATTTAAAATTTAATGAATTAAAAATTATTGTTTTAACTATTTTTAAATTAAACGTTCATTAAATATTTTTCCTCTGATTAAAAGTGACATTAGTCTTTGGACGTCAATTGCGGACATTTACTGGCAATTGTTTGCAAATGGCGCCCACATAAAACCTAGTTCATACAATAGAAATAACAATTTGTTTATGTATGCAAATAAATTTTTAGACCCGATTTAATTCCTAGAAATAATTGAATTTAAAAAAAAAGCGCCGGAAAAGACTACACATTTCCGTATTCGATCATTCCGAATCTATATCTGGGTGAGTGTAGCGCGAATCCACTAGACGAGTGGCGTCCCCTGACGGTATCTGCTCGAACTACCGACCGTGAAATATGATCACCATCTCCTCTTCCACGAAAATGAATCGGTTATTTATTTAACATCGCTGATGTTTTGTTGAAAAAAAATCTTTGATTTATCCCCGCCTTTGGTGTAATTAGATTTTTCAAAAAAGCGGCCTTTGATTAATTCAGAGTCGGTTATTATTAACGGCGCAATTTATTCCAGATTGATTTTGATATTAATTAATGCAAGTTGGCTAATGATCTGCCAGAGCCGTATGCAAATTTTCGTTGGGAGCTGACACAGTGGCTCGATTTTTCTAAAGCTTTATCTCTGCCACACTTTGCTTAACAACCGGTGTGCATAATGATTATTAGTTTGCGCTAATTGCCGCAAGTCAGGCCACATTGACACAAAAGAGGCGAAATTTAAATTTTCCTTTTAAGTACAGTTATTGAAATTTTAATCGATTTACTTCTAGAAGAAGTGTTATATAATAGGACCTTGGTGGATTTTGTAAAGAATTCAATCAGTTTTTTTCTGGTTATGACATTCACTTTTTGTTTGTATCAAAATATTTACCCACAGATTCAATGTCAGGGCTTTGTGTAGTCGAGTATAATCGCTTCTCTAAAACGCTATTTTCTTAGATTGAGGTATAATCAAATGCCACTATATAAACTTGTAAATAACATCTAGATACGCAAAAACTTTTAATTGCAAAATTTTTACTAAATTACAATTGTTAAAGCGGTAAATTGAAACATTTATCGCCATGTTAAATCGGTTTCAAAAAATAAATAAAATTGAACAAACTGACTTGTAGAACAGTAGAAATGTACCCTCTAGATCACTGGAAATGAGACAATCGAACCGAACACATTTGACGCTACCTAAGAACGTTGTATCTGCTTTTTGTAATTTCAAAAATTTTAAAAACGGAGCACATTATTTTACTTTATTTAAATTACTGAGGAATCTATATTCTATTGTGGATATTCTCGATAATGATAGATAGTCTAGACAGTCCGACCGTTCCATTTTCAGTAAACAAGAGTGTACATATATCCATACAAAGTTTATTTCAAAATAAATGTCATCGCACCACGTTGCATTAGAGAAAAGTACTTAAGCTAATTTGTCAAATTATAACAATAATATCAATTGGATATTCGAATAAATACCGATAAAAATTGGCTGAAGAAATGCACGAGACCTAAATTTTGTAAAGAACATTTTGATTCTTCGCTAAAAAATAAAACTGTCAAATTTAAATGTCGCAACACCGAAATGAATTAGTGAAAACTGTGTTGTTAACTTTGAATTTTAACAGTCTATTGCCATGATATTTTATTTGAAATGTATTTTACATTGATGGTCTTAATTTTTGTAATAGTAAAAATGTCTTTCCTTATTTGCCTTTACAGTTCTAGTGCTCAAAATTATTATTATTGATTATATTTCTTCTTGCATTTGTAATTTCCTTTATCCCATCTTTTTTTCACCTTTACTTAGTACTTTTTTACAACTCTCTGGCTTTGTTTTTCTACACTGTGTCAACCTCTGTTCTATTGTTTCTTTTTCTTCTTCACATATTCTTCAGTCTCTTCCCATCTTCTCTCAAAAATTTATTTTCTCATTTTTCATTATCACATCTATATTTTTTTTATATCTTCTTCGATAATATGAACAAAGTAAATATTAAAAAAAATAAAAAATTGCACTAAGAAAACGTTAAAATAAAAAAAGACAAAGACAAAGCATAGAAGCATAGAATCACTCGCGTAGAATCACTCACCTAGAAGCTCGAAAAAATAGACAAAATAATAAATTACATATTAATTTAAGGGCTAGCGGCGAATAAAATAGCAAAAACACAGTAACAAACCTGATGAAAAAAGAAGAATTAAAAATAGAAGTGAAAATAAAAACAATTAGAAAAATTTAAAACAGAACATTTGTTATCTAGCTAAATTTCAGAAAAAGCAGACTGAAAAATTTGAAAAACCATAAAATCTATGTATATCGAGGACGACATAACTAAAACAGAAAAAAAATATAAAAGTTAATAAAAAAACCTAAGAAATAAAAAAAAACAAGATAAAATGGTTTAAAATAGGTTTTGAAAAACTAATTTTTAGTATATTTGTACAGTTACCTCTTAAATAATAAATCCAAAAAGTTTCTTTTTGGCGCTTGCTAATAACGGTATAAATAAAAGATAAGTGAAAAATTTGCCTGAAGAAAACGAAACATGTCGTCGCTTTTTATTTTACCTATCCTACAGCCAATTTTTACGTACTCAATTAAATTTAGAATCAAAATATTTGTTAAAATGTGTCTGAAAACGGTGATCAAAGCAACTAAGGTACGAAAATGATGCTAAAATTACAAATTTTGTGTTACCAACCTAATCAATATTAGTTAATTTAACTTTTAATGATGAAAAGGCATATCGTTTTACTATAAATCATTTCAGATGTACAATATTATTACAAAAAAAATGACTTATTAAATTGTTATTAGCAAAGTAGCTCTATTTAACTTGTTAAAAAATAGCCTCTTACTTAAAATTTATACCTGCTCTTAGTAAAATAGTGTCATAAATTAAAAACTCGTTGAGCGAAATACAAATGGCTTAGATGCGCTTCTTTGTTAAATGACATAAGTCACATTTTTAATTTTCTGATAAAAAATCTATACAAAGAAAGTTATCCCATTTTTTGAAAAAACTAGTTGCACTATATCTTAAAAATATATTTATCATAACTCATGTTAATACCACTTGTCGTGAAATTAAGTTTTTTTTCCAAAAAAAATTAATAAATTTTGGTGCTTAGCAGAAACTCCTTCTAACGATGTTAGATGGCGTTAGCGTGTGGTTGTGGTCTAAGCTTACTAAATTTAGCTTCATTTAACTTTATAAAAAGCAATAAATAGAGTAAACACATTAACAATATATACCTGTTGTTATTACAACACAAAAACAAGCCAACTAAGGAGTTAAAAGAGAGTGACTAGTCGGAAAGACATGTCGTTGTAAGAGTTTTTACTTAAACTCTGGCGCTATTTATTAATACACTTTTTGATTTTTTCCTAAGCTATATAAACATTTTAAGTTATGCCTTACTACTCGAAAATTTTTATTTTATTTAGATTTAAGTATAACGCATTAAAAAACCAAAAAAAAAAATATTTGATGCCAGTGATCAGTGTGGAATTCGTAGATCACTCTTTACATCAGCAAAATTTGAATTTTATGCACAGTTTTAAAAATAGAGAGACTTTGAATTTAACCAGCCTCCACTGAAGTATTTGGTTATTTTTACCAAAAAGGCGCGATATAAGCAAAAAACCATTTTCAACCTCTAACAAATGGCTTTTGGAAGATGTTTCAGACCTTTATTTTCATTAACCTCTTTGAATTCGTTGTTTAAAGACACTTAAAGTCGATTTGAAAATCTTGTAATTTTGGATTTTTGTGCCCCTAGAATTGTGCCTGAAATCCTACAAGCTGATTCGGCATTTGAGTATACCATGCTCATAATTCCGATTTTATTTCACTATTGATGAAGAAATCTCGTCATTTGCGTTAAGTTCATAAGAAATTTCAAATTTTCTGCACAGCAGGAATCGGTCATAATCGTGGGAAGCGGTCTTAAAAGCTTAATAAATGACAGAATTTTTCCATTTGGTCATTTTGCGAGGCAGCTGCTTTGCGTAAGTGCCAATTAAATGAAATTGAAAAACAGTTGCGCATTGTTTTAAGATTCTTTAAGAACCTCTAGAAAGTATCCTGTGGCGAGGAAAAAAAATGCCAGCATTGCGGAAACACAATTGTTTGATTAAAATAAAATTTTAGTAATATTCGTAAAAGCGTAAAGTTATATAAATGCATTATTTCAATTAAAAATTAACTAGGTGAGTTTTTATATGTAGTTTAGTTAATAATTTTAGTTTCTCTTTTTGTGGATTATTTATAAGCGAGAATTTTCTCTTCACACTTTCCTTACGATTATAATTGCTTGCTTTACCGGATAAATCATAAATATTAGAGCAATTAATTTGATTTGGCCTCGATAAGACGACAGCTCACCTTATCGCAGGACTCATCTCGTCACTGGCGAGAGAAAATTAACCATATTTTTAAAATATCTTTTGTCGAGAAAAATCTGATAAACTGGTTACGTCAATGTCGCCTTAATCGCTCCGCAACCCGGCAAATGGCTCATAAAATTTATTTTTACAACGCATTAAACCACAACAACCATGTTTTAATTAATTACAAAATTTAAATTTCTTGGTAGCTGAAAACAAACCGTGTTCACAACACCAGGAATATCAATTATAGTGCGAGATCGTCTAAGTGGAAACGCTATTATTCTTATTATCCAACTCTGGATAACCTGTGGCATGTGTCTAGTGTAACAAGTGACTAGGTGGAGGCATTGCAACGTGTTCACTTTCCCGCGATTAGTATGACCCATGACCCCTGTTTTAACGCCCTCATAGCGCCTGAATCTGACACGCGATCACCAACATTTCAGACCGGCTTTATTCGTTTACACTTACTTCACTGATCGGACGATTATACTATTCCAGCGAATGTTACAATGAAACACTGATTTAGATAATTTGCACTTCATATTGCACGATTTCATTTATTTACAAATCTAGACATTTTTAAAAATTATCTTTGAGTTCTGTGCAATCTCTTCAACGCCTCGTTTAGACGCAACCGGATAACTTATACTGTGCCACGGTAGAATTTGTATTAAAATCAGAAGAATCTGATCATTTTTGGATCATTTAGAATCTTCTCAGCCTAACTATTAAACGTATTAAAGCTATTTATTATACAAGTGTCTTATAAGGCAAATAAGTCACGAAAGAAATGTTTAGCCACGAGAGCTTGCTCAAGAGGTCTAATTTTTTTTTAAGTGACTGGTGACTAATTTGCTGTTAAGACATGAGTAGAAAACATAGTTTTATCCAACACTTCTCTCTGTAAGAGTTCTTAAAAAATCATCAAAACCCAAAAATTTTATATCTACAAAGATTAGTAGTAAGTAGTCTATAATTTGGTTGCCATGTTGTTCTTGACAACAAAATTATTATTTGAAGAAAATTTTGCAAACAAACTGTTTCGGCGCTTGTAACATTGTTGGAAATAAAAAGAAGTAGTTCTCTTCCTGAAAAAATTGCGAAAGATGTTGAAGAAGTCACATCGAGTTTGCTACCCAAGAAATCCAGGGACGCTTATTACAAAGAATTGAGTGAGTTCAATAACTGGAAACAGGAAAACGCTGTTTGTAGGGTAAGCGAAGACGTGCTGTTGGGTTACTTCTTCAACGCTAAAAAAAGATTCGCAGCCTCTTCAATGTGGACGAAATACAGCATGTTAAGATCGACATTAAAGCTTCACGAAAATACAGATATTTCACAATATGGCAAGTTGGTCTCTTTTTTGAAGAACGAATCAAAAAATTACAAATGCAGAAAATGAAAAATTTTTGAAAGAAAGCATATTTAATAGTTTCTAGCAAAAGCACCCAATAAAAAAATATTTGATGTTGAAGGTAGGTCGATTTTGTTATTAGAGAATAAAATCTAATTTTTTTACATTACAGGTCGCACTAATTTTTGGTGTGTCAGGTGGGTGTCGATGTTGTAAATTATTGAACATGCTAATCAATAACGTAGAAGATAAAGGATCTGTTGGTATCTGTACCAGATACAAAAACATATGTTTTATGTAGCTTTAGGATTATAGAAGAAGGATTTGCAGTTAATGTGCTAGATATTTGTAGAAAATATATGTCTCTCCGATCTAAAAATATTTCTCACACCAGGTTGTTTATGTGCTATAAAAATAAGAAATGCACAATACAGCTAGTGGAAATAAATAGTCTATCCAAAATACCATCAGTGGTAGCTGATTTTTTGAAATTACCAGAATCAGAGTCTTACACAGAACACAGTATGAGACGCACATCAGCGAGTTTATTATCCAACGCTGGAGCCAATCTTGATATGGTCCAATGTCATATTTTAATTTAGCAGGACTGTAAAAAAACTGCTTAATTTTTTATAAAGATGTAACTAGAAATCGAATCTTTGTTATATACGCGTAGAACCTTCAAAAATCAGCTTCTTTTTCTTTTATTAAAAACTACTTTTTTAAAGGTTGTCCAAACTTTTTATAAAATAAATTTCAAATAGTTTTAAGACATGCTTAAAGAATCGCATTGGAGTTAAACCATAGGGGTTAAAAAAACTTTTTTCAAAAAAGGCTTTATGAAAGCTTTAATAAAAATAAAAGTACAAATAATTTGATTGCGAAATATAGGTTGTCTCAAAATTTACAAACCATTTCACTGATACGTTGTCAATTCAGGTTCAAAAATCACAAGAAAAGTGTTTAAAAAAATTTATTTATGTTTTATCAGTTTTGACATATGGAATAATAGAAATTTTAATAATATGACTAAATTAAGTTTTATAAAACATTATGTTGTCAGATGTGTTTTAAAGATAATTGCAACAAAATAATTTCTAAAAATGTAATAAACTAGAATTAATCCTGCAAAAGGATATATAATCATTCAATCGTCTTAATAATAGTCAAAAGTCTTTTCAGATGTCAAAATAATAGCAACAAAAAAGTTAAAAAAATTCTGAAGCTTTTCTAGTTCTATTTTGTGTGGTTGCGAATTTGAGACATTCTGTATATTGTCAATAAGGTTTAAAAAAAACTATTTTTTGTAGCAAAGAAGAAAGAACAAAGAAGTCCGTTGCTTCTATTCAACTGACAAAAATTTTGTGCCCAATTTTTAAATTGTAACACCAAAGAAACTGAAAGTCTTAATAAAAGGGAAATCATATTTATCTAGCTTGACGATGTAAGACTGAAAAATGCTAAAAGGTAATCCAAAATTTGTTGTGTGGATATTTTAAAACTTTCATGTAAAAAATAATAAACTTTTTAGCGACTTTTCGGGCTTTCAGTTAAAAAAAAGTATTTGAAATGATTTTAAACCAGGACCAAACATGTGTTTAAGTTGGAGTAAAATTTTATATTAACTTTGCTCTATCATCATTTTAACAATAAAAAACAATAAAACATAAGTTCTAATTTTACGGTGGTAATGTTACACTAAGTGCCAGAGTTTTTAGATCGTATTTACAGCCTTTATTATGACCTAACGACCACTAGTGGTCGGTACCGACGGCTTAAAAAAAAGTAGCTGTAGTCATAAAACAATAATAAACCTAAATAGTATCTAATTTTTAGTGTGAAACATTAATAGTTAGTGAGAAATAAAAAACTTGCTCGGACAAAAAAAAATTGCTAGAACCCGTTCAGCTAAATAATTTGGCTAAGAAAATCAAAACTTAGTTTTCTCAGCTAATCATTTGTCAGTAACAGACATAGTTTTAGTTGTTTTATTAAATTATTTAGACTTGATGTGTTTTTTTGTCCTATTAGCAAATTTTTTCTCTCGGTTTTTGAATCTGAATATAAGTGAATAGCTAGATCTGCTTGATTTCCGCTTTTTTTTCAATTTTTTTACTTTATTTAGAAAGCCTGTCTTGTGTTTCTTCTAAAATTGGCTTAAATTAAATTATTATTTAAATAAATTTCGGTGCAGTATATATTGTTGTAAAAAGAATTTTTTTTCTTAAAATCAAGTATAATTTTTAACTGAAAATTAATTTTGGTTTATATCTCAAAAATTAAAAAATACAAAAAACTATGAAAAATAAAGTAGTACAAACATTTCTTTTTGAGTTGTTCAAAAAACTAAAAAATTACAAAAGCAAAATTGTTAACACTATTAAATTTGTCTTAAAAAAACAATCTATTATTCGTTTCTGTGTGGTAGTCTAAAATATAATAAGAAACTTATATAATCGTTAAAAATAAACCACCCTGAACATTGGAAATTTAAATTTATTAGAATATAATGTCTTGGACTCTCTCCAGAGTCCAGAGATTGTTATTCACTTACGGAACATGCTGTAGAACAAAAAGTTGGGATTTTCTAAGGCTCGTTGGTATATTGCACCGACGTTAAATACGCTCCTGTTTAAACCTTTCTCTCTAATTTTTCTAAATTTACGACAATAATAAAATGCGATTTAATTAGAACATCTAATTGGTTAATTAATTAACTAATTAAATTATAATAGCAGGGCATACCTGTGAAGCAGCCTCCGCAAAGATTTGTTTAGAAAAATTCAAATTACCCACTTCCTCGCCCATCAATTCATGGTAAAATAGTGGTCGTATCCACTTACCTGTAACAGAAAATAACAGAATATTAATATTTAGCCCGAAATTTTCAAAGCAAAAAATTGTTTTGTAATTTTTTTAACCAAAGTCCTTCGGCCCAAGGTGTCACCACAATTTTTTCCTAAATTAGGAAATTTTAATTGTCTGACCCTGAGTTTTGTGGTGAAACGCGTAAATTAATAAATTGAATGCAAATTTTGATTGAATTCGATTCGTTGTGTCCTAGGAAATTAAATGTAATTCAAGTCCGATAAAATAGAATTTATGTCGGTCTAATTTTAGATAATTCTTATCCACTTAATACAGTTCAAGAGAGGTAATAAATTGTCGAGATTTTATAGATCATGCGTAATTCAAACTATAATTTTGTTATAATTTACAGTAAACCAGAAGCACTCGGGTCAATTTTTTACCAAGGATATAAAATAATGTAAATGAGACTATTACATAAATTATTCGTTGCAACAATGTCAGGTTACTTCCTTTCTTACTTTGAAAATTTTATAATTATTGATTATTTATAGCTAGTCGTACTTATTTATTGCCATTATTGCAAAAAAAACGACATCGTAATATTAATCAAAGGTGTAATTTGACATGAAATATCGTTAAACTTGCGACAATTCATATGAAGACATTTACCTTTTGAACACTGTAATAATCAAGTGTTTGGAATTGCAAATTCAACGCCCACCAGAGGAACATGGCGACTTCATATCTTTAAGTGTTGACTGGGAAATAAAAGTCAAAGAAAGGAAGACACTGATCATACAATGTGATAAACGGATAGCAAATTTATCACACAAGGGAAATTGAAATAAATACCAGAGGGATTTTCCCAACAAATAAATTATTTAAAAATATTTTAAACTAAACAAAATATTCTAAATCATATTAATAGACAGATTTTCTATAAATTAACTAATCAGGTAATCGCTATTTAGGTTAGAGTGCGGTAGGTCTAATTTTACAGTGTATTAACTTTACTCCCTTCAGGCTTGTGCCTTATTACTTAGAGCATTGTAAAATAACTTAAATAAGATTTGTACAAAATATCTAGTCTTTTTAGAATCACTGTATTTCTTACACTGTTTTATTTTGTTATTCTTTTAGTATTTTTACACTTCTAGCATTTTATTTGTAATTTATTTTGTTCTGAAAACTTTATGTCTTTAAGTCATTTTACAGCATTCTGCAACTGTTTCAGGATTAATCTATAGAAACAAAAAAAAGACAAGTTGCAAAGTTACTTTTAAAATCTGTTTTCTCGATAACAACATAAGCATTTTGAAAAGAATCAGAAGTACCCAATAGGACCTCCCATTTTTAAAGATTTCTCATCTATTAAGAAAAAGGGCATTGTCTTCAGAACTTTTTTTCTTGGCATAGCCTGTTCACATCAACTTTGGCGGCAATTTAATAACAGGTGAACTAATTTAGCATTCTTTGACCCCTGACACGTGTTTAAACTATTTAAAAGCTATTGTTGACTTTTTATTTAGAATAAAGGTAAGTAAAAGCGTCACTTCCGAGTGACCAGCTGTGGGATAGCTCTAGGAAGTCGGTTAGGTCCAGTATTAAATTAATAAGGCACTCAAACACGCATTATTAGGAGTATATATTTGCTAGGTTTGCGTGTCTGACTGTCAGTGTACATAACAAATTATATACAGCGGCAATTTAACGAGTTCAGTACACATATGATAATTAATAGTCTTCTGATTTTTATTATGTTGTTTTCATTAAAAAAAGTAAACAACACATGTGCATTAGAAATTTGTAACGGCGCTAAGTAAAAGGTAACAACGGTATCAGAAAGACTAATGGCTCTTTTATGTGCGTTTTGTTCTCGGCTTGAGGCGATCAGATGATTGTTGATAACATTTTAATTGCGTTTGGGCTTTTTACACACAATTCAGGTGTTATTAAATATTTCACAAGAAGAGAGGCATTCCGAAATGATTTGTTTATCGACCTGTTTGGTATTTATGCGGCGACGGATAAGTTTAATTGTTTAGTTGGCACTAAGTGGTTAAGACTTCCAAGTGCGAACAATAGGCCCAGAATTTTCCCATTATCGTGAGAAATTACTTTTGCTGTCTTTAATTTATACACAACCTCACCTTAACCTTATATTTTAGTTCTCACATAAACAATAGACAAGTCTTATCTCATTCTTGTCAGATTCTGAAATGTAGGTTGTTTATATAACACCTACACAAAAGTGTAAGTGAACACAAAGAAAATGAAATTTTCACCGACTCATCGAAAGTAATGTCTCTATAAACACACGGAATTGTCACTGACTTGCGGAAATTTTAAATTTAGATATTGCACGCCTCTGCTACAACTGTTTGTGTCCAAGAATAAGATAGATGCCTACATTATCAATGACATTACAATGTGTGAAAATAGCTGGCAAAAATGACATCTGAGATTCTACCTGACTGGTCTTATCTCGGAGAAATTCCGCAAATTTCTAATAAAGTCATCCAGAAGATGCGCTATCTACACACTAAAAACAGTTTTGCTAAAATTCGGCTAAAAATTGGAGTTCCCACAAGCCCACATTAAAAACATAATTTGCTCATTTTCAGGATTTTAGGACTTTACCTAAATTCTCTATTTTCGTTATTTGTCAAAATAAAAAAATAAAAAATAGATCTCAGAGGTTCTAAAACTGTTAAAGTCGATTAGAATAAGCTAGAAAGTGATAGTTCTTCTTTTTTATTTTCTGAAAAATTTTGAATCATTTTGGGTTCTTGAAGAGTATCGACAGAATGAATGTTGAATAAATTGTGGATAAAAAAATAATCAATAGATTAGGTTTTGAATCGTTTATAAGGGGGTTAAAAATGGTAAAGATTAGAAATCTCTAGTTCTTTTAGTTTCTAATTTGTTTACCAATTCTTTAAAATTTTTGGAATATTGAGAGTAAAGTACACTAATAGATAGAAGACCCAAAAATCTATTGATTCAATCTGGCCTGACCCAAAAATCTATAATTTTCAGAGAATTTTTAGAAACTTTGAGACAAAAGAAAACATTAATAGATAAAATGTATTCAAAATTGTGTATAAAAAAGTAAATAATTGTTAGAATTAGACTAGAAAAAAACTCAAATTTGTGTATCTAACAATTTAATAACAGGTAAAGATTAAAAATCTTTAGGTTTTAGTTTGTAACTTATTTATCAAAAAAAAAAAAAATAATGTTAAATATAGGTAGGTAATGTAATTTGTTAAATTAACAAATTGAAAGTAATTATTTAATCAATAAAAACAGTTGAATTAACAAGTTAACAAAAGCATTTTTTGCTAATTTAACTAATAGATTTGATGTTTTAAACAATGTCGAAAGCTAATCTAACAATTTTGTGTTGATAATTTAACTGTAAATAGCTGTAAAATTTGCAAAAGACTCATGTAATTTTAGTAAAATACCTTCATTTAACTCCAAAATATTTGTTAAAAATTTTTACTGTATATAATGTGTTAAAATAGTCGGCAAAGCTGACATCTGCGATTCCACCAGACCGGTCTTATCCCGGATGAATTCCGTAAATAATAAAGCCGTTCAGAAGACGTGTTAACTAAGGAAATGGAAAGTGTCAGCCTGATTTTATTTGCCTTTGGACTATTTATTTATCTGCAAATTCCTCTTCCTCTGCAATTATTAATTGAATAATCGTGAAAATCGTGAGTTGGCTATTAAGCTTTGTTAATGTGTGTTAAGCATGTGGCGGTAAGTGGAACATCCTGTATATTTATAAAAGTTTGAGAAATGCGCTGAGAGGCTGTAGTCGTTTTTTAATATCTTTATTAGAAAGACCGCCACAATAGCGATTCCACGCTGTTGTGACGGCTCGAATAATAACACTATTATAAATCGAAAGAATCCAATTCAAATTATGGCGCCTTATACCAGGAAAAGGCTGAAAAAGATTTTTTGCATTAGCGGTAGTAGATTCGGTAATGGCAATTCGTGCGCTGAAAAGTGGGCCAGTCCGTGTAATGACAATCCAATTATTCAGCTGGAAGGCGGACAAGAACACAATAAAGGTAGATTGTCCAATTGAAACATATCTAAATTCGCGATTTATCTTAAACATTGTCAATCGTCGCAAACATAACAATAAAACTGTATTGAATGCACGCAGTGGCAAACATTACATGTGCTGTTGCAGTCGCTCTATATGGCATCGAGTAGAATTTCTAATGGCTAGAATGTTTATTTACTGGAAATTATATGAATAAAACTATCATTACTTGCCATTCCGTGGCTGTGGTTTGTTTAAATTAACATCGACAACTCAACTTTCTCCTCAACAACGGAACCTTTTGTCCAGATTTCAGCCAAATCTAATACACCCAAAATCCATATTCGAGTCATGGCGACTTTCAAACCTAATTGAAATAATCATAGTTATCATAAGCCAGGAAAAAAATTGCTCCAAACATTCCACACCAGCAAAAACTACATCATTTCGAGAGAAATTCCAGCTTGTGTAGGTGGCAAACGGCCTAATGAGACTCTTGCATAATATTTCACCAATTTCTAAGGATAACACGTCGTAATTATCATAAGCTCGTGACATTTACTACTACAAATAAATCGTCATTAAACTGCTTAGTGCAATAAGACTGTTGACCATAACTGCCCTTCACTGGCTAGGTGTAATGACGATCTGAAATAACACCTTGTTTAGCACATTTTTAAGGATTATTTTCACGAGAAAGTGCAACTGGATATTGCGCGCACTATCGGATTCGTGAGGACAATAAGCCAAATTGGGTTACTGGAGTGAAGATCAAATAATGCAATGAAATCTAACGGTTGGAATAATTAGCAAATTCAAGCCGGAATCTATTCGATCTCTAAAGCATTCCAAATGTATTGACAATTTTACTGAAACAGTAATAATTATTATCTAAAATAGTTCTTTTTTTTTGTTTCTTAAATAACCCGAAAGCCAGTTTACTCGTGTGTAAGATAGGTATCAGAATTAAATACAAAAAACTTGTAAAAAAATATATTCAAAATTATTCAAGAATCAGAGAAAATAAAAAAATTAAAGCTTTATTTGCAAAATGAGTCTATAATTCAAATTTAAAATTTTGTTTTAATTGTCGTATTGTTGTTTTTACTTTGTGTCTTTGTCATTTTTTTAACTGCGAGAAGTGATCTGCAAAACTGATAAAAATCAGTGACTCTAACCGATCTACAGCTTCCTGGTGTTGTGATCGATTGGGAAACGGTTTGCTAAAGAAAATATTGTTAACCGCTTTTTTTGATTATTTAATCTTCTGCAATTTCTGAACCACCTGTATCTTTGTTATTTTTTTAGTTTTGCGCGTTATTTATGGCAGATCATCCGACCTTTGGCTGCAACAAGCTTTTTCCGGTCGGACATTCCTTTGGTGCGTCATTAGCGAACAATAAAAAATCTCCCATATAAATGTATTTTAAAAATCAAAAGCTTATAAAACAATAAAAGACAGAATTTGAATAATGAAGTAAGCAGCAAACAGTAATTTAAGTGTTTCTGACAAGATCTAACCTTTTCTTCGGTTACCTTCCCAGCGCTTGAATGGACTACGCAGGTGACTATTAAAATTCTTAATTACATCCTATGGTGTTGATCCTTGAAAAACCACAAAGTTTATTTACTCGTGTCGCGCTACCGTTAAGAAAATCCAAACACGAATCGAACAAATCGCTTTTACTAAATATAGAACGAATGAAATCCACGTCGTTAATTAGCGAAAATATTCGAGAAATGCAAGTTTGGTGTTGTTAGATAAAAGCCGGCATATGGTATGCTTGAAGTGTTTTCAATTACCTAAATCTCGGCCGAAGGAAGCACAAATTTATCTCGAGAGGCGTGAAGTGTGCTTTGAAGGAAGCGGACAGTTATTCGGTATTGAGTTTGTTATCGATTTTTGTCGATCGCTTTTCCAATAATTTACTTCGAAATTGGCACTAATTACGTTTATTTAAATAGACAGACGGGTGTAAATTAAATTTAACGCATTGGGAGCACAATCGAGCGTTAAGGAAATGGCGTTGGATCGATAATTGATTAATTGGTCCGTTATCTGGAGATGGTGGAGTAATGCACGAGCGAGTCAATAGGCCGCAAATCGGGCCGACGAGCCGGCCGGTAATTAACCAATTTTCGCTTCCTGTCAGAGCTTGGTTTCCGTGCACCAAACAACAAAATATCCGACGCAATTAAATGTCTGCTCTCATACCTCATCAGATATCCCTTAATTATAATAACATCTACTGTCTACATAAAATAATAAAATGCTTGGAGACGGCCTGGGAAAAGCCAGTTCCCCTTATCTGCAGGAATACCACATTAATTTTTTATTCGTTTCGACTTCCACCGCCACCCATGATTTAAGGTGGCGTTTTTGTTCAGTAAGGCAGTGTAATACGGATTGTCCCACGAGGTAACAATAGACGTTCTTCCCATCATTACACTTGATCTGCATGTACATCCGCTCACAGCACTCTCAATTTTCAATGTCAACTTGACAAGCGCAAACGACAATTGAACAACTATTGTGGATTTTACAATTAACTGTACCAGGAACTGATCATCTAGGAAAGGTATTGACCTCCAAAGCGCTATTCAATACACAGTAGCAAAAATTACAACACCCAAAACTCAAATACCTTATTTGATAAAAAAATCAAAAATTAAAACCTATATCCACCAGAAACTACAGTTTTTCTAAAAGTATCTTAAAATCTCTTTAACTTTCTAATTTTCTTAATAATTTATTTATACATTTTAGTAATTTAAAACAAACCTTTCATGTTTCTGTACAGTTATAACTTGATAACCATTTTACAAATTACAAAAAAATTATTACACAATTGATGTCATAAGAATTAAACAACTTTTGCTATCTAAAACTTTTTTGCTAAAACGCGAAATTGCTTAAAAAATTTGAACATTATAAACAAACTGTACAAAACAAAAAACTAAGAAGAAATAGAAACACATAAAGTTTGTCTGTATTTGGAAGAATTTTATGGTTTTGTCTTACAAACTAGTTTATGAAAGATTCAATAAAGGTAGTTGCGAAAATAAATGAACCCTATTGTTATTGAAACTACAACTAGTCTGTCTATAAAACCTCGAAGAAAACAAACAGAATCACGCGCTGGATCTTTACAATCTGCTTAAAATAAGTTTGTTTACTGCATTTATTGTACGCAATTCTAATTAGCTGCAAGTCGTATTCCCAGATCTTGGTTTTTCTTTTTTTAATTTAGCAACAATTTTGAAATAAATTTGTAAGTAGTTTTTCTAGTTCCAGCCAATCAAATGTAACTTGGACATTAAAAGGGATGACAGTTTGTAAAGCCTAAATTTAGGGTGTAATAAGACCTAAATTAGCACTTAGGACAGTGCAAATGTAAATATGTAAAATAGGGGTAAAATTCGTATGGAGATAAGATTAGAAAAAAACTGAAAAAAGAAAAACCACTTAAAAATTTGAAAGAAATCAAACGTAATTCACCGCTTAATATTATGCAATTTATTTTAATTTTGTTTAAGTTTTACGTAATGCAAATTTATAATAATTAATCAAAATATTAATCACAATTAATATCTTATTACATTAATTATTATTTTATTAATAACTAATTGTTAAAATAGTTTTTTTAAATTTAATTACTTGTCCAATGATTTCTCTAGTTAAACAAAAGCCAGATAAGTGTTCTTTTTTATTAGAGATAAGCTAATTATCTTTTTTCTGACTTCTTTTTCTTTCTCTCACTGTTTTTTTAAATTGTTTATTTAAATCAGAGTTTACTGTTCAAATTAATTGCTTTAGTTTGATTAGTCATTTTATAACGATTTTAAAAGTAATTCGGATTAGAAGTTATTTTTTTTTGCCTAATAATACCTTAATTGCTAAAAAATTCTAGTGTAGACCAGGAGTGCTGACATTAGCAATCCTCACCATCTTCAAATCTGTTATTACAACATAAAGCTATCTCACCAAACTTCTTAATATTATAATAAGCTTTTGGATTTTACAAAACTGGAGAACAACATTTGCAACATTATTTATAAGAGATCAGGGAAAGATAGAACAGTCCAGTTTTCTGATCTGGAATGTAAGAGTGTTGATGGTCTTGGTATTCGCAGTGTTCAATTAGATCTTCCATAATCCCAGCGAAAAGCCTTCTAAGTGGCTTCAAATCCCATCTAAATGCCATTAACTAATATATCCAATTAATTTAACTGTTTGTAATAAAAATAAAACATAAGTGTCAAAATCTGATAAGATAAGGCGACACGAATAAATTCCCGGCAATTAAATTACCATAAACAGAGTATTTCATTGCTAAGTAAACCATATATCTTCTCTATCATTCGCTAATTAATTTGAAAACGTAAATATTTTCGCGGTTTTACTACTATTTCTCGATTAGCTGGCAAAGCAGCTGACGTTAAGCTGGATGATAAGGAAGCTCGTTGATTTGTTTTCAGTTCTAATTACACAAACTCTTTGCGTTTTACAATTCTAAAATAAATCGCGAGCATTTCACCGACTTAAAGCTCATGACTCCGGGATTTGCTTTCATTAGCACCGAGCTAAGCTTGATGCACGAGCCCGGATTTTAAGCCCGGACTCAGACAATGCCGATGCATTAGCATAGGCGGTTCACACGTAGACGCTGTCAAGGACGTTCCCAGCGTCCATTGCTTAACGTCCCACGCCATAACAATGTGGAAGAATGTGAGCCAAAGCTCTGACCTTGACTTGACCCCAGATTGGTAACATGTCATCCGGAGTTTTCTTCTAAAAGACACATTTGCAATTAGCTGACCTCCTAATGGACGATTTATGGGGCTCCCGCTCTAATAAGAGGTTTTCCGAGTGGGACTGGCATTCCAAACCCACCATTGACCTGTCAAAATCTAGGTACAAAAATTCTCTTTCCTCTTAATCCTTATTTATACCGTTTTGCAACCTGTGGGGTGGGCTCACCGGAAAAAACTCTATACCAAATGAAAGCTGTGATTGTTTATTTACCAAAAAAAAAGCAATTATTTTTCGCGATTTTTATTATCTATTTTCCTATTTTTTGCGGCCGCATCTCCGCCTTTAAGCTAGATAGGCACGAGTTAATATAATTTACAAATTACTAGTCACCGAAAACGATTGATAGTCATAATTTGGTCATCACGCTTAACACCCTTTGATGCTCCAAACTGGTCGAAGATGATGGATAGCACTACCATGGATATTTGTATTTGAAAGTGCCATTTTCGTCATTATGGTAATCCTGCAACGACCGCAGGACCGTCACGATGGCTGCAGGGACATATCAGAATTAACAACTTCACGAGAAAGCCGACTGAAGCTGAAATTTCATACAAGGTTTATTGTTTTCAGTTTCATTCGCGCCCATTTACTACAATCTGCAGCAGGATCGGACGCCTGGAGCTATCCTGGCGGCAAGGAGGCGAACTAACAATCTACTCCTACAGAGAGCGATCGTTAGGAAACCTTCTTATCGACTAACCTGATTTCAGTAGCCTGCAGCTAGTTTACTTGAAAAATCCACCATGTAATTTTTCTATTGTCGCATTATTTTACACCTTTTATTAGCGAAATTACCGTTTCAGGATTTTTTTCAGGAGCTTTATGTAAATTCTAAATTGAAAACTTGAACTTTTTACATGAAACTATTATCGATGAGATTTCATTTAAGTTGTGGTGACACTTATTAATAATTAAATAATCATCAAAAGCAATTTGACTCGAGCTGATCAATAGATAATAGCTTGATGGGTCATAACTTATCGCTGCAATTTCCAAAGCTTGTTATTATCACAAATTTATTGATAAGCGTAATCCGATGCAATTATCGATAAATGCCTTTTATATCCTATGGATAATAACTACTTTTATTTGCTTTATGGCGACACTCAGACAGGTTATAAGAAGTCACCTCCTAGACCCTAAAGCTACAAAAAGCTCCACTTCACTCACAAAGTAAAACAATTTTGCTAATTTTCTTTTTTTTAAAGAAATATTTTGTAGTTATTTTCTGTTAATTCTACAAATAAAATAGTTAAATGTGGTTAAGCAATTGTAAAATAATCAATCTATAACATCAATCTAAAATAAAAAAGTGTAACCAAAAAAAAAACTCTTTTTTTTCTAATTTTAATTTATTCGAATTGTTATAACTGTATGTATTGCCAATTTCATAAATTATGTTGTTTATTTAATATCAGATTTTGATAATTTGCCCCATTTTTCAAATTATTTTTCTCAAATTACAATTGTTTTTGACTCAACAGTTGTGCTTCATACTCGCATTTTGAAAAACGCAAATACGGGCTAAATATGAACATAAAAACGTGTGATGCAAAGCAAAATGCTATTTTTATTGGTTTTATTTAAAAAAATATTTTTGTATTTTAGTAATAATTAGCAGGAATATGTGAAGACTCCAATTGTAGTCAAATTAAAGAAAATCCTTTTTACTCTGTAAAAAGTCATTTGGCGGCTTCATAAGCCACAAAAAGCTTCAGTCCAATTATTAAATTTTGCTCCAATTCATATTTCCGCCCACTGATCACAATTTAAATGTTGTGACTGAACCGTTTAATCTCAAAAATAATTACTAGAGCGAAATACGATCGTGACATCGTTTTGGCAGTGTTTATTGCAGCTTCTGGAAAGTGGTCTATGAGAAACAATCGCTAGTGATAAAAGCTGAGTACAGGTAGCGACATCTTTATCAGGCTATCAATTACAAGCGGTCTGCCTCTCACGGGTGCCAACTGGTCGGTAATGAAGTCCCCATGTTAGCGGCTAGCTCTGGATATCAGGGTGCTCTTTAGATAAGTCGCATGCAATCCGCTAATGGTTTTACCTGATTTTAGCTCTTGCTTTATTGATATTGGTTCTAGTTATGGCATTTATATATGTCTCAAAGATAGACGCTCGGTTATATTTTTAACAGCAAACTGGACTGTCATGTCAGTTGGATCTGTCAGCAGATGGGTGATTTGGGTTCAGGGAACAATCTATCAAAATTAATTCGACGTTTTGTCCAATTAACAATAACAATTTTCGATCAAGGTGTAATTCTTGCACTAAATTTTAATGTCTTGCTGCTTCACGTGATGCTTTATTGAACCTGATTCAGATAAATTGCCGATAAGCACTATAATAGCAGTAAACGTTTTTCAGCAAAGATTCGATTCTTAACCTAAGACCTTTGAGGTGCTATGGGCAACTCTGCTTAAGTAGCAATTGAATTGAAATTATACCGTTTCGAAGTATAGAAAGGACGTTGTCCTGCTTGTAGTTAAAAATATTTATTTCAGCTCTTGTAAAATACAGATTTAAAACAAAAACATTCTAGTGAGGTTTTTTTGCTTACAGTACAGTTTGTATGTCACCATTTGATTTTTAAAATTTTTAGAGTAAAACAGAGTCTACTACTGAAAGTGTACAAAGGACGTTGTCCTGCTTGTACCTAAAAAATATTTATTTCAGCTTCAGCCACCTGAAAAAGCATAAAATCAGGAATTAACCAAATACAATCGTCTGCCTCTCAACAAAAAATTGTAATTGAATTTATAACATAACGCTACTGTTCTCCAGGTCTAAAACTGCTGATGTGTTTGAATTAGTCACAGATTTTTTATCAGGGCCATAAGTTAGGTGTCGATTTTTCGTTGTCATATGTTGTTCAGTAAATAATTTTCAAACAGGAGATAATGGGAAGTGAGCAATTAAACCACCAGATGGGCAGCACACGAAATCTGTCAAAAATTGTTTCGGAACCGTTAGAATTTCGGGAAAAAATCTTTATTGAAACCAATCAGCACGTGCAATAAAAGAAACACGAAAACGTTCAAACCTTATGCAATAATCCTAATAATAACCACTCGAATCAAATTATAGAATTATCTTGTTAGCACGCAACATTTCGGTATTCACCTTTCTAAATCAGTTAATAAATTGAGATCTTTGTATTAATTTTGGGCTACTGGCCATGTAATTATCACTTTTGTTGTTGGTTTAGCAACAAAAGAACCGCACAAAAAAATTAATCAGGCAACTGCTACTGTTTTCGCCCGCCAATATTTTCTTGCAACAGTGACTCACTGCTAACCTTCACCGGCAATAAAATTGTTGTAATTTGAGTTACTTTTGTTGTTTAATTTGTGTTGCACAGTCCGCATTACGTTGACATGAATCTACAATAAAATCATTTTTTAATATTATGTCACAGTATTTGTAAACCTGACCCGTATTCAGATTTGCACAAAATTACAAATTTTAATTGCGGTACCAAAATTTACAATTTTTTCAAGCTGTTGTAACTTCTTGCCTCATAACGGTACCATTTCAAATCAAATAAGACAAACTCTTCCGAGAATTTCAAGATTATTAGATTTGCGGTAAATTAGAAACGTCGCAAAAGTTTTTCTACGGCGACAAAAGCAGATCGGGCCCAAAAACCCATTAAAAAATTAAATAATTAATTTGAAATTTATTATTACGTGATTACAAGCACAATATAGTCTGAAATGTCAATCAAACAGTTTCTCAGAAATGCGTTTTTAACTACACCAAAAGTACCTTGAAGCTTTCTGAGCTCCTAAAATGGTAAATCTATTCAATCACTAATTTAATTTTTAGTATTATTTATATGTAAAAGTGGAGTTAGTTCCTAAAATTTTTAATAGTCTCTAATAAAAACCGAAAGTTTCTGTTTATGGTCGAATTGGTTCCCGATATTAAATAGATCAATTAAGCGTATTAAAAAGATATTGTTTAAACTAATAGATTTACCTTGATTTTGGCTTAAAAGATGCACAATGATTATCAGTTTGCTGTCGTACACTTTGGTAAAACAATATATTATTACAAAATAGCCAAAAACGCAATGATTTGATTGTTGTCAGTAGATAAAAATTTTGTTTTTGTATATAGATTAAACGACTCTAACTAGAAAATTTTATCTTGACCCATACTAGTCTTTTTCAATAGATTTTTTAGAAAGACGGTTGCATTAAATTTTGTAACATTTTGTGATAAGAAAAATCTTTTTAAAAAACCTGAGGATACCGCAAGTCTATTATCTGGCGTTACAATATTTTTTGGGCATGAGATTTCAAGAAAATTTTTAAAAATTTGCTTTTTCTTGGGTTGGAGGAATACAAAAGGTTTCTTTTATTTCTCTGTATTTTGATGTTGATAGAGAATTAAAATTCTAACTTTGCCTTTATTTCACTGCGTTACAGAGTGATGGCCGCGCCTAGCAGTACTGCCACCTCACTTTCTTTCTCGCGAGAAATTTAAGTTTAAAACGCCTTTTCTCATCTTATGCTTGTGATATTTAAATCTTTTGTTCTAGCTTATTTTATTTCTTTTTCTGCTGTTGGCAATTGCAGGAAATTTACATTAAAGCGTGTTGTTTTGATTTATTAATTTTGGGCGTGGTTCCTACTGAAAAATAAAAATATTGAGCCATGGTCCGGCTGAAATTTCAACTTTCCATGATGTTACAGCATAAATAGATTAATAAAACGTAATCACCCATGCTTAATGTTAAGGACAATTAAAATTATCAACTTTTACTCTAATAGAGTTAACCTTTGACTTTTTTTAATTACACGTACCTGACAATTTTAATTCTTTAATTAAAACAAAGTTATAGGACAAGATTTAAAATGACATTTTTGAAATTTTTAGCTTTGGTTATTTGAACTTCCTTTTATGGCAATTCTTTCAATTAAGTTTAATTATCTTCTTCGGTAGATCTGGCTTATTTTCAGCTTAAACTGTACATAAATTCCTCTATTGCGAGCTTTAACCTCCGCAAATATGGACAACTGAGATTACTCCACGAAATTCCTGTTTCCGTTAGAGAGAAGGCTTCTGTCTTTGGGATATTGAGACAAAATTGTAAATAATGCTCTGTTAGAAAGTGGTACAAGAGCGGAACTGTCTAGTTTAAGTGAAAAAACGTCTAAATTAATATGAGGATAGTCGAGTAACGAGATAATCATAGAGATAGAGTACCAAAAAAACAGGAAACAAGATATCACAAATCTGTCCAAGGCTAGCAAAAAGTGCATCAGTGCAGCTGTAAACACTGATTGAAGTAAGATCATACATGAATGATAGAGCACGATTCGCTAACGGCAGGTTATATATCGGTCTTATCTATCATCGAGTACTATCAGTTGTGTTCATCGGTACGACACCTCGCGAGTTACTCCAAAGTTGGAAAGCGATGAAGTTGCCCTTAAATCGGCAAAAACTAGGTCGCTAAAAAACAATAATTGCGCTTGCAATTAAGATTAGGTTTTTTGACGAGTCTAATTAACTGTTTTTGGTGAATTTTTGTGAGTAATTAACGATTGGTATTTGGTAAAAGGCAGATTTAATTTCATCACCACTAATAAACTTGAACTTTGAGTTGATTATTGTAGTTGCGTATAAATCAAATACAGTCAATTACAACAGTAACAACGGCAACTCCATTATTATATTAAAAAGCTCTCGCTAATGAAACAATAGCGGCCAACAATCGACTCTTGAAAATCCATCAAGTTCCCTGTCAATGGATTTTTTATCATTCACACATGACCAATTTAGAATAGAAGAGTAAATGTAGTAGTCAGGTAATTACAATATCAAAAGCTCGTTATGACAGCCCGTCAATTCTAATCAAGCGTCAACTAGCCGTGGCCTAACCGTGATCTTCATTTTTATTATAACGACCACGAAGAACGTTCTCTTATGCGTTTTGCAATGGAAACTATGCTAATCTTGCCCTATATGACTCAGAAACACTCTATTTTTACCTAACATCTGCTAAAGCTCCAGTTGCCCACATATCTCAAACCCTTAACAAGACTGACCCCTAATTTTAAATTTAATTTCGGTTGTCAGCACCTTTGAGCTTCTAACACAATATAAATTAGACAAAAAGAAAATTAATTTATAACTAAATTTCTGTCAGAGCTTTCAAAACCTTTCCTGTGTATTAAAGGCTCTAAACCTAATATTGCGTGCTTAATTTAAATTAATACAAAATGATTGTTTCGTGTAGTCAATTGTTCATAAAAACGAATGAATCAGTTTTTAATAAAAAAACAAGATGTCATACAAAAACAAAAATCGAGGAGAGTTAAACAAAATTATCTAATCCCTCGATAGATTATGAATTATGACAAACCACAACTGAAACAGACTCTGAGAGTATTATAAAAAAGAATCATTTAACAAAAAAAAAAATTAAATTAGAAAAGAAAAACTTGATACAACTATATTCAATGTAGCTGCTGGATAAATAAGCAGTACTTGTTTTTATTATATTTTCTATCTTTGTACTAGTCTGTACGATAGAAGCAATACTAATTTTTATTGTTGCTATTTACAACATAAAATATTTTTTTATTATATCAATAAGGAGATTAAAGTTTTGGTTATGTATTATCAAAATATTATTAATTTGTTGCCAAAAACAAAGTTTTTACAGATTTTTCTCAAAAATGAGGTAATTCTCCTCGATTTACCCTACATTTTCAAATAGATGGGCAAATTACAACACATAAATCTAGAATAAAGTACAAGTAACACTTTGTTATTATATTTTTTGATTAGTTTTCAGCAAAAAGGACCGGACTAAACCTTTCTAAACTGTGTCCACAAACCGGAAATATATTTTTAAATGATAATGTAGGTCTCTGCTTTTAATGCAACAATTTTTTAGAGTAAAAAGGGGGTTGTGTATACTCTAATTGCACTTTATTTTTTATATATATACTGCTGCTACCGGTTTCGCCTTATCCAGGCATCATCAGGCGCTATGTCAATATTTATAATGAGGTAAAAAATGACAAAAGGTAAAAAAAGGCCGTTCTACTTATTATATAAATAAACATTCCAATTTCACTAAATACATTAATCGTTAAAAACATAAATTATTATAAAATAATACAGTAAGAAGAATACTGAATTTCAAGAATGTTGAAAAAATAAAAGTGTAATTAAAGTACAAATAACACTCCTTTTTCTCTAAGAAATATTTTTAAATGACAAAGTTACAGAAATATAAAATAAATTTAGCTAGAACATCTTTGGAATATTTCTACATTTTAATGTAGAGGAAACGTGTCAGATTGATTTGTTAAAAACTCTAAGAATATTTAAGAATCTGAGACTTATTTAGAGATATATTTCAACTTTGTTTATGAACACAGTTTAGGAAGGTTTTATCCAGTCTTTTTAAAGCAAACTAATTAGAAAATATCATAACAAAATAGACATTGATTTAAGTGTATTGATTATTTTGTTTTATTATATTGGATGGTTGTAAATGATTTTTTCATCAAGAGAAGCCATAAATTACCGTCAAAATGTCAATGTGTCGCTTCTAAAAATAGCGTTTTGTAGGTTATGTGTTATTATCTACACACTCTATTTTACAATTACATAAATATTTAAAAATGCTGAGTATTAACTTTCAAAATATTTCTCGTCAAATCTTTTCCAAATTTTCAAGTCTAACCAAATCAATAACAGTTTTAGTAATTTTTTTTTATAAATTTCTCTAAATTTTCATTTCGTTTTTAAGACTGAAGGACTCTTCTTTGTGTACCTGGAGATCATTTAATTATTATTGATTATTTATAAAATTTGCGGGAAAGTAGACTGGGGCAGTAAAAGACTTGTTATATAGCCGACGTTTTAAGCATTTTTTGGCTTTGTTTTAAGGCTTTTAAACAGTGAGCTTTAGCAAGCCTTGAGAAAGTCAAAAAAGCTCGAAGTCGGCTATATAGCAAGTCTTTTATTGCTCCTTCTACTTCTCCGTGAATTTTGGTAAATCATAATAATAGATGTAACACATAATACAAATTATTGATTATTTGCACCTTTCTCGTTTTTACCTATTAGAAAATATGGCCTCAAATTTTTCGTTGTCATCATTTGAAGTGGCAACAAACATAAAAACATAATGTAGAAAACAACATCGCAAATAAAGCAGCTAACTATTGATATAATTGTAGATGAGCTCAACAGAGCGCAAGAAATGTAAAACACAGAGATAGAAATATTCAATTACTCATATTTTTGGCTTTATATTTAACCATCTAAGAACCAATTTACATTAAAAACAAAGCACAAAATTAAAGATTGAGTGACTACCGATAAATTGAACTTTTTTAATTTTCTTAAAAAACGCTAAAATTACTAGAAACACCCTAGAAATTTGTGTTAAGAAGGAATATTTAGCTTGGTGCTATTGATAATTTTTTTCCCATGGCTCCGTATTGGTATAGTGGAGGATGACAACCAGTGACAATTGACAATATAATGACAGACAAGAATGATGTGTGATGGCAGAATTTCTGATCTCTCTGTATTTTGGTAATTTTTATTTTATTTATTTAACATTTTTTGGACACTTTACTAAACGAAACAAATAAATAAATATTTTGCTTTTTATTGTAGTTTACGCATTGTGTTCTTCTATCTCATTATGGTGGCAGTCAAATTTTTGCCATCATTTTGTCAAACATCAGCTGATTGCAGGTCTTGAGTCATTCAATCTTTTTGACCAAAAAATTATTATTAAACCTTGAGTTGCCTGAAGACATAGCGTTGCAACCAAAAAGTTTGTTTACAAAACTAAGATCCCGCAATGATACGGCAGAATTTCGACCTTGCACAAATATCAAATTGATTCATTCTTGTAGAAAAAGCGGACCTTAAAATCATATTTTTCATGCGAAATCCGGATATGTATTGTTCTTTTCACTGATTTTTTCCACTCACATTGTATCTTGCAAACAACTCAAAAAATCCAGCGAACCTTTTGGCACATTCCGCTTGTTAATTTTGGTCACACTTTAAATGTTATGTAAGAGTTTTTTTGAGAGTGGAGCTTTTGGCGGCAACTTGAGCTAATGCTGAGTTTATTACAAGATTTAACGACTCGATCAGCTATTAATTTTGATAACTCAATAAACTGATTTCATTAGACCTTTCACGCGACTAAATTGGCTCAGGAGGAGAACAATAACGGCCGTGTATGTTCAGAATGTAAAAAATAAACACAAAGTTAATAAATCAAAGAATGTAACATGTCTCATAGCCGATAAGTATCGGAAAGAAATGATTTCTTTGCGCTGATTAGTATTTCCAGTGATTGCAATGTAGACAAATCGTAGCGTATGAAATAGAAGATAAAATCTTTGATTTTGCATTAATTAATTGGAAATATGGAACAGATGTGATTTGTATGCAGTGAGTACGTGTAGGTCATGTTAAATAAGTGTTGGGAAGAAATAATCAAAAACAAACATAATCAATCTTTGCGATAAATTTTTTAAACCGCCGGAAATGGGCAATTGCTTGATTACTTTAATCATTAAATTGATTTTTGCGGAACGTGCGCGAATAGAGGTTTTCTCCCGTGAGATACATCTGTACATATGGTAAAAAGTTGTTTACAGTTGGTTTTAATCTGAAATCTTCAACTTCTATAATAATATGCATGGTCCAATCACACTGATTCAGAGGCTGTGGTTATAATTAGAAACTTGCACTTCCTCAATCCTCAATAAGCTTATTTCGATTTTGTTGAACGCAACCAACGAACAATTATTACCAAGGCAAAGGATAATTCATTTGATCGTCGTGGTACAATTCTTCATATAGCATAGTTGCGATATGTAACCAATAATCATTTTGTCTTGATTGTAGTCAGACAATTCTGTAATGCGCAGTCTTGTCGAGATGACTGAATAATGAGAGGAGTTGGACGGCTTTGGTGCATGTGTATGCAACCATTGCATAAAAGGTAAATTGCAAATATGATGCTTTCTTCGTAAATTTATGATCAATGATTTGATCGTCGAGGTAGGTAAGTCAATAGATAAATTGAGATGTTACCATTTTTATATTTGGTGGGGGATTTATGGCAAAATGATCCAAAATTACAGACAATTTAACCGTAAATCATTCTCCTATAAACAATATGTACATACGAGCCAATTAAATCATGTAAAACACAAAAAACACGTAATGAATAAATTATACACTACGAATTGTACAATAATTAATTTTATTATTAGTTATCGCAGCTCAAGTGCTATAAAGATTCGGATAATCATAGATCATAAGTGGACTTGTTTGAATTAGCTAACGTGTGATTATTACTTACTCAGCTTGTAACAAGCAAAACTCTCAGAGGAATTTATCTACATTCACTTTGAGTTCTTGACGTGATCTCAAAACTTGACTTTTTGGACTAGTGAGGAAAAAAAAAAGATCCAATTATACAAGACTCCAAGTTTATGGTAATAAATGTTTCAGTTAGATGTTTTGCCACACTATTATTGTTATTATTATTATGTAAAATAGCATGTAAACAAGTAAATTAAAGTCTTGCAAAATCACCACTTGAAGTAAAAATGATCCAATTTGAAATGAAATAAAAACTAGGTACCTACTTTAGTTGCAACGATAATGATTCGGCTTAGTGTCAATCAAGCTTTTGATGATTTTTACCAGCGGGTTTTTACCTCGAAGCGACGGTAACTTTAATGACTGACACATTTCAATCAAATGATTTTTAATTGTTCTTAAAGCAATTTATTAAATGTATGCAAATTACACAAAATCGAACTAATCGTATCTTAAGATTGAATAGATAAAACAATATTAATTTAATACCGCGATAACGTGGTCTAACAACGTTCACTGTCGTAAAATACTTTCAAAGAAAAAAAAAAAGAAAAATTGCTTCAAGCTTTCACGTAGTGAAAGATCGACAAAAGTACGAAATATTCAATGATATTCACAATAGCATTGTTTCACGTCGTCAAAAATAAGCAAAAACGTGTAACGGATTTGTTTCCTTACGGTGTTACATGCGAGGCGTCTTATATCCAAGAATGAGGGCATTTCTTCAAGATTTCTTATCGCAAAGAGTTGGTACTACAACTTCAGATAAGAAATGCATCTAGTTTTGCACAAATATGGCCTTTTTCCTTTATTTAACAACGACAAAACTACTTGCGCAACGAAATTATAAAAGTTATTGTAAAATTTATGAAGTTGTGCAAGATGCAAGGTTGATGGTTTCCCGAAGACGCCGGATTGCAACACCAGTGGCGTAACTAGGGTCAAGACTAGCACAGACATAAACTGACACCAAAAGCAATAAATAATTAATTTTAAAAATCAAAATTGTAAAAAAATAACGACTATAACGAAATTTAACTGTTTAGTTTATCAGATACATTTAATTGTTTTGAATAAACAAAAACAATTTTTTTTCAAAAACTAGTTTCATTCATCTTAATCCGTCTACTAGTATAGTTATACTTGTGTCGCAGAAATAGTAGTCTTACAGGCTAGTTTCACATTAAAATACATACTACTGATAGTGTCGCAAATTTTAAAATTTTTCCTTGGCAACATCCCATAAGTTCTTTGTTTAATTGTTTATAAAAACGAATATAGTACCGGCATTATCTCAACTTGAAATTAGCCTACTTTTCAACTAATATTAGCTATTCCCACTGCCACGAGTAAGATAACGCCGAAGCGACATCTCAAAACAGCATTAACAATTGCGAGGTGTTAATTTTGGAAGGCAAATCTCCACTTAAACCCAACACACCATCCTCAAAGGCTAAAATAAAAAGAACTGCGCCAAGTACATAATTTGTACTATCTGGCTGTCCTTCAAAGTAATTCTCTAAAAATTTACAGATTTTTAATGTCACAGTTGTAGTCAGCCCAAATATTTTTGAGACTACTTTATGTATACCCGTAGCGTCTCTCTTAATTCTTAAATTATTTAGGAATTTTTAATAACCTAGTACTAGCTATTGTTGAGCTAACTGCAGGTAAAGGTAAGCTCTAAACTCAATACAATAATGACTGTTATTCGGTTTATACATAATCTTTAAACTGTCATTTTTAAATACGTACCATCAGAAACATAAGAAACGATACAGTTTGTATACCTAAGTACAAAGTTTGTAAAATTTCAGCTAAGAATATGTTCAGAATTACCTTATTTCGTCGAGAGAAGGGTGTATCGTTACTTATGTTCACGATAATACACAATTGGCTACTAAAATATTAGTAACGATAATTAATATTAGTAACGGTAAGTAAACAGAAATTAGTAGACACATAAATAACGATACAGCCTGCCATAAATAAAGAGTTTTTAGAATTTCATTCAGTAGTTTTTTAGAATTACTTTCCCTCTACGAGAGGAGAATATATCGTTACTTATGTTTGCGATAATAGATAATTAGCTGCTAAAATGTTAGTAACAGTAATTAATGTTAGTAACGATAAGTAAACAATAATTAGTATGCCCATAAGTAATACAGTCTGCTATAAGTAAAGTTTGTAAAATTTCAGCTAGTAGCTTCTATGAAAGGAGGGTGTATCGTTACTTATGTTCAAGATAATACATAACTGGCTACTAAAATATTAGTAACAGTAATTAGTAAGCACATACAGCCTGCCATAAATTAAAAAAAAATCAGTCAGTAGTTTTTTAGAATTACTGCTTTTCTACGGGAGAGAAGGGTGTATCGTTACTTATGTTTGAAATAATACATAATTGGGGATTACTAATTTACATTAGAAATAAATATTTCTTTAACTATAAAAGATCTAAGCAAGTTGTAACTTTTAAACAAACATATTTTTTGTAATAAATTTTAGGAGTCTTATCTGCTGATTTCAAGTTGAAATATTACCGGTAGTATTATCGTTTCTAAACAAAATTAAAAAAATTTGGAGCTATGATTGGTTTTGGCCATAAAAAAGTATTAAAATTTGCGATACTACCGATATTATCTCAACTTGAAATCAGCCCAAAAAACAACAGTTTTTAATTTTAAATTCTAGGAAAGTAATTTTATTAACTTAAAAAGATAGATGCCTCATTCTTTATCAAATTTTAAAGTAATAAACACAAAGACGACACTGTTCTAGTAAACTTACTAGCCGGAAGCGATGGTTAATTAATTTTAGAAGCCAGAATTGTTTTTTCTCATTTTTAAGTAAATAAATACAAAAGTAACATTTCATTTTATTAAAGTGGAAAGCCGGAGGCGACGTTTTACTAATTTTATAAGTCACAAAAAGAATTACTAATTTTTAAATTACTGAATACCAAGGAGTTCTTCTTGCAAAAGTATTTTAAGAAAAAGTTTTTTGATCTTTCTCTTTTGACTAAATTTATAACTATAATAAAGTTTTTAATCTGTTTATTCCTGATTTTGTTCACTTTTTGGTAGAGACTTAAATCTAAAAGCTTCACTCTTAAATATGCCTCTACAACAAGAAAAATACGAATGATAACGTAAGACGTAATAAGTATTTTTTTATTGTTAACCATTTATGGCATTCTGTTAGCGATACTTCGAATGTGGCGGGTTTTCCTCATTTAAACAATTAATGCCAGAGAGAAAGATGGAGCCTAGAACCTGAATCAAACGGGATGAAGTGGGCACTCGGCATTGAGACATCGCAGCGTACACTACTTATTGTATTTTATTAGCTTCGACGTAATTAATTAATTACTGTAGAAAAACGTAATTTTAAAAAAATGTTTGATTATTAAATTTCTAACAATTCTCTAAGTTAAATAAACAAAATTATAAATCTTGATGTTCTTATTATAGAATAAAATTCATTACATAGACTACACACCGTTCTTCAGGACATTTTCAGGAGGAAAAACGAAAGTTCTGAAAATTTCTTATCCAAGTAATCCACCGCTATTCTATAAAGCTAATTGAAGATCTTGTTTTTTTTTAATTTGTTTCGGTGATCGCAAAACGGGCGTTGATTTCGCCTCCTCATCACGTTATCTGCTCCTAATTTGAGTCATGATCTTGGTGGAGAATGTAATAACAGCTCTCCAAACACTTTTGTTGGTTCCTCTTAATAGTCGCCATTAAACTAATAGATGCCGTGAAGTGTATAGAACAGAGGCCCATTAAAATCCTATAAAAGGATAACCGTTGCAAAGCAACATTGTAATGATTAGTCCAGTTGAAAATTCCTCTTGTCCAGCTCTGCTTTCACTAAACTCGATGAGTCGAACATTTTCCTAATTAAATCTCGCATCGAATGCGAATTAAGTGAATAGCTTTGTAAGTATTTGTATCGATTAGCAATTCGACCAATTAGAATTTAATTGCCGGTGTATGAATAAAAATCGGTTGCAATTTAAGGAATTAATCGATTTGAATGGCGTCAGTTAACGTGCAAGCAGTCCGGTCTGGTCAATTGAGAAATCAATTTGTTGATTTTAAAACAAAACAAATAAGACGCGAATGGTTCGTAAATAATTTGCATGTCAACATTTATAAGCAAACACCTTGTCCGCAATGCTATTACACATGTCCACTCTGCTATCCTAGCCAGTGCTGTAAATTTCCAGCTAGCCTGCTCGATGTATTTTATAGAACTGCACAGCTATAATATTATTTCTATTTGCTAGAATCGTCTAACAAGACATGCGTTTACATGCCATATCTCAGGCCTACCTCGCGAAGGGCGATCGCGTATAAAAACACCATTTCAATCATCTAATTACTTCAGAGTTTTTACAACGAGCTCAACATTCAAGTCATGGGGTTGTGCAACAAGTTCTGCTCGTAGGTGGACTCGACGCCAGCTATAAACTTAAAATACTGGATCAGATATTAGAGAAAAATGCCAGATCGAATGAGATTCATTAATGGCTCGCGATCAACAACAATAAAATCGATTTATGTAATATTGCAGTGACGTAACTGCGAAGGAGGATTTGTGGTCATGTCTCCAGGACATAACAATGCCTCTACATTTTCAGGTCAAGCGTCAAGCTAAACACTTTAGATTGTATGCAGAAAATTTCCAAATATACAGTTTACAATTTAGTATCTTCCATCGACATTTAAAAAAAATGTTTTCACAAAAACTGTGCTTATTTTAGAGTAAGGCAGTTTTCCCGCCAAATTTCTTATGTACACGAATTAATCATTAATTGTACGTTAATTTTAAAAAATTAAGAATCAAAGAAAAATTATTGTTGCTACTCTATTACTCTCTGATAAAAGTGTTGATGTGTTACATGATGAAAGAATCCAAGCCAAGAACAGCACCAGGAAACTGCAGATTGATTTTGAAGTTAATGTTCCATCTTCAGTGCAACGTATATTGGAGTTGTGTCAGGTTTGCTTACAGACAATTTGCTTATATAAGATGTTCTAGAAAGACGTTTCCAAAATAATCAAAATAAAGATATTTAACAAAACTAACTTATATACCAAGTTGCACCGTTTGGAAGCTAAAGATCTTTTATTAATAACTTTATTGATTACAGTGGGATTTACTATATCACCTATTTAAGCGATTTTTTTTATTTATTACTTATTTATAAACGTATTAGCGTATGTTTGAAACAACAATTTTACCGTCTTGATATTTGAATCATTTAATTAAAAAATAAGAAATCAAAGAAAAATTATTGTCACTACTCTATTAGTCTCTGATAAAAATGTTGCTGTTTTTACATGATGAAAGAATTCAAGTTAAAAGCAGCACCAGGAAACTGCAGATTGGTTTTAAAGTTAATGTTCTATATTTAGTGCAGCTTATAGCGTTGTAACTAGTTTGAACAGATTATTTGCTTATACTCTTATAAGATGTTCCTGAAAAACGCAGCCTACTTTTTTGGCAATTGACAAGTATCAACAAAAAACACGCCCCCTAATGGTAGAAATTGAAAGTAAAATTTGCTTTGTTTAAAAACGGAGCGTTGGTAAAGATACAGACTAAAATAATCAAGTCTCATTAGTGTATTTTTATACTATGTGGCAAGAGAGGTACCCATACAGCAGAAACAAACCCATTTCAATAACCCACGTGTCCACTACTATTTTTAAATTGCTCAGATAAAAGACATTATCGTATTTGCTAATTTTCCATAAGATTTTATTATACAGTTTTTGGTATTTTGCTGTTCTTCACACATCCTTTATTCACCTGACATCCGCATAATTACACTCAATTTTGTTTTTGTCTAAACTGTTACAATGTCCTCCTACTTTTCATAACATTGCTTGAGATTACAGATCTATATTTCTGCCATATCAGTAAACTATTACTTACTTTTTGTCTGTTTTCTAGTTTTTTTCTACAAAATAAAAATATCACCTAACTGTGTATTCTCGAGGGTAAGCATGTTTTAAAGCATAACTTATTAATTATAAGTTTTATAACAAAGATGGAATTTATAGCATAATAATCACCAACATTTATAAATGGCGTCAATTTACAAATTAATTTTTATTCTAATCAAATTTAATTGGAACTTACGTTGTGAGAAAAGATACTTCGGATTTACACAACGCAAAACATTTATAAAGTATTAAAAAAAACCAGATTACTAAAAGAGCCAAATTAAAAATTACACAAATTAGAAAAACAATTTTTAAGGTTAATTTTAGATTAAATATTTCACGTTTTTGAAGATTTTTATGAATGTGTTTTTCAACGTGATCTATTATTTTCTGGAGTACCTGTATCTAAGGCTTTTTTTCCACATATTTAGTACTGAAAATTTGTCATTTATAAAAAAAAATGTTTGATGATTGAATTAAAAATGACATTAAATAAATTTGATTTTTAGTGGTTGGAAACAAAAAATTTTTTTTGCAATTTCGGAAGTAAAGTTGATACTTTGGTTCCTACTGAGAGGGACTAAAGTACTACTTTTAGTTCCCAGTGAGATTTATATTTATTCGGGTTCTTAGGCTTTAAATTTTACTTTCAGAATTAAATGAAACATTTCAGTCTCTTGATACACCGACTGATTATTGATTACTGATTATTGATTATTGACCGAAAAAGAATGCTTTGGAATTAGTGTTTTGTTTTATTTTGCCGCTCGCATCGCATTTCCCGACTCAAACCTTTCAAATAGGTGATTTTAGGTTATGTAACAAAATTGCAATTTTAAATAAAGAAAGAATAGATTAAAACTACCGATTTCATTTTATTCAAAAGGTGGATCTCTGAAATAAGTTTAATTTTTTGCATTTCAGAAAGTTTTGAACTCATAAGGATACAAAAATATCCTGAAAAACTACTTGCAGGTAAACACTTTCAGCACCTATTTCATTTTAAAGTTGGAATTATTTATCAATGAAGCCACCACACAAGTAGAGTTTCTTATGCTTTTTAGTTAAAATCATGCCTTCACGGAGAGCTTTGCATTCTGATGCTGCCGCTACAAACACACTTTTATTTTGTATCATCCACAGAGAGCTTCTTGATTGGCTACACAAATGGTTTTGGAACCAATTACAATATTCCACACGCATTGGTAGATCAGCTGGTTTGAGTTCTTGAACTATTGTTATTCGGTATGAGTGCAATTTTAAGTCTTTTTTAAGCACTTTTTGACAAGTACTGTAGGGAACACCCGTTTGCAAAAAAAGTGGCTCTCAAAGACTTTCTAGGACTCTGTTCCATCTTTTCTCTGATGTCTTTCACAATTTCACCTGCAACAGTAGGTTTGCCTGAAGATTTTCTTTTGTTGACACTTCTAGTAGTTTCGAAGCGATCCACAGTTCTTTGGATATGCCGAATTAGCGAATCTTCGGCGATATCCAAATTAGGAAATCTCTGGAGGTATTCCTCATTGCAAGTATTGATGTTGTAGCTCCAATCATCCAACCATCTTCTTGCAACCTACCACTTCGGAAGTAGGATGTGACAATGAACACGTTTTGCTCCACAGTGTAAACCTTATTTGTCTCTGGTTTGTTTGAAAAACTTGGACAGTATTCATCAGCTGAATAAAACTTTTTAAACTTACCAGAAGTCAAGCGCTAGAATAGATTTTGTCTTAAGAAAGTCAGATTTTGCCTTGAAAAAGACAGGTTTTGTCTTCAGAAAGACGGGTTTTGAAGATAATGGTAAATGAATAAGAATTACAGAGTCGCAACAAAGCAAAGTGGAATTATAAAAGCAGTAAGAATTAGAGCACAGAGCGAGGCAACAAAACTGACAAAATGTAACGGAGATTGACAGATGACAGAAACTGTTAAATTGACAATCAAAAAATATAATGGAATTATTTCAAAAAGACGGCAAATTCAATAGCCTGTTTTTCCGGACAATCTTTTATAATCAGTCTGTATAATATACCAATATGCCTAACTACTTTTGAAACGTTTGTTGTCTCATCTACTCGATGTTTTGAACGATTTATTTATATCAACTATAAGAGCTTAAAAATGCTGGCAAATGTCTTGTTTCATTTAAAGAAGAAAAACGAGTTTTTGTCTTTCCTCTCATAACTCTTTAACTAGTACTCGAATAAATTGAGCTAGACGATTTTAATATAATAATACATCTATCTAGATGCGCTTTCAGTCACCTCAAATATACTGGGTAATTTTTTTATTTGTTCCCGCCAGAAATCTTAAAAATAGGCAACACGGTATACAAACGATAAACAATTTAATTAATTAATTAATGTTGCTACAAATGATTTAAATGAACTGACTCTGGAAGCACTGTCAAAGGTATTGTCAACAATGCTGACGTTAATTTACAACTCTCTTTGCCTTAGTTTTAAAAATTAAATTTTCAAAGTATAATGTGTTGCCTATTTTTAGAGTTTTGGGCGGAAACAAATAGAAAAATCACCCTGTATATGACTTTAATAACTGACTGATATTTTTTCTGAATTTTTATTCTAACTTACTACATTAAGTTTAGTCTTAATAACATTTTTTTTTGGTTTTTACAACAAAAATACAATAAAATAATCCTCTAATTTTAATGTAAAATTAGATTTTTTGCTGTCAAATGTCAAATTTACACGAATCTATGGGTACGTGGTAGCTTGAGCAATAAATAAAATGTTGCACAGAAAGTAAATAACTAAATTACAAATAAAACAATCAAAGTTTGTTTTAAAAATGGTTTTCATTTAAAAAATCTGAACTGTAATAAGCTTTATGCAAGAGTTTTGTATGTAAAAATGTAAGTTGAGCGCTTGTTTTGCGTCATTAAATTCTATCCTCGAATAATTTGAGTAGAGAGACGAAAATGGGTCATTTATAGTGAGTAATATTAGACTTTCATTTTGAAGAAAATTGTAATTTAATGCCTATTAAAGCCATACAACCATGTAATTTTCCAAAGCTATCAAACACACAATAATTAGCGTATCATGGTTTAGAAAAACAATCGCAATTACAAATTTTTCGTCTTTTGAAATGTTCTAATTAGATTGAATTAAACCGTATTAGAGCCCCAGAAACCTTGACTTTTTCTCTATAATTTTTCCAATTAGAAAAAAAAACTCTTCAAATCGATCCGAACTCATCTCGTTGTTCGCAAACAACATATCATTGCAGACAGTGCACGATCCGTCCACAATTACAGATCCATGTTAGACAAACATTACTCAATATCATTGAGAAACTTTCGATATTCACGATACGAATCGTTTGTAAATTGAAAAAGATTTAGAAATTTTTGTTTTTTCTCGTGTTTTGGCTCCTCCTCTGTCGCGTGTGTGCTGATTGATGGGTGGTGGATGTTGACACACAATGCAACAGTTGCATAAGAGGAGGAGGGCCGGGTCGCCGGTAACGGCCCAGGTCAGTAGACCCGCTGCCGCTTAGCCTCTTGGCCACAGCTGATCACGCACACGCTTTTCTGCACTCTACACATACAATTCTCGGCCTTTGCACGATCCAAAGGAATTCAATTGGCAGCTAGTTATGGCTCAACTATATTTAGACTAGAAAATTGTGAACGAGGAAGGATTGGGGCGGGTTTCCGGGATGATTACGCAGGTCAAAAACGGGATCTTATAGACGACATTTTATTAAAAGTGGTAATCACTACATTATTACACATTATTGAGACCAAAGGTCAAGATTTGTGATTTGCTACTTCAGCCGCGAAATCACCCATGATACGGATGATAAAGTGCTAATTTATAGCTATTTGACAGAATTGTTTTGTTAAAGATTATAAGTTTGTAAGCAAAGTATTACGTTTTTTATGCGGTTATTCATTAATTCTGACCAGTATTGGGATGCGGTTAAGAAGGTCTTTGAAAATAGTGTTGCAACAGATATTATTATTATAAGGGAGTCGTTTTTGGGGATTCATGACGAAAACCAAACAGCAGATACAATATCGAATAAAATAATATCTTCACTTGATGATTTAAAATCCCTATTAATAAATTAAGAGGGCAGAGTGGTATTAACAATGGCGTTCAAGCCAAAATTAAAAAAAAAGTTAAAATGCTAAAATCCTAAATTTAATTTTACCCATGTTGTCAAAAATGTCAAAACAAAAATTTTTTGATTTTATCAATAAGATCTATACTTATTTTGGTAATAGTATTTTAAGATGGAGTTTATTATATCCCGAAAAAGATGTTTAAATCATAAAATTTAAAAAAAAATGTCCCTACGCGGTAGTCTTTACCGCACGACGCTGTAAATGTCTTGCGTTAAAAAATAATTTTAACTTCAAAAACAAAAGCTGAAGTTGATGAAGCTAAAGTTCTTAAAAAATCATTAAAAACATATAAAATAGTATTTTTGATTGTACTAGAAAGTAGAATTATGCAAATTATAGATGTTTTGCGTAAATTATTACAAAAAAATCAGAATATTGGCGAAGCTGCAAGATTTTCACAAATGCCTATCAACAAATGAAAGAACTTGGCACCCAGTTTATTGAATTGAACAATGCAGCTAGAACTTTAGTTAAACTACAGAAACTTCTACAAAATTTTGTGTTAAAAAGAGTTTCTCGTCCAAAATTGTTTTTTGACAAATGTTTTAATTCTTACCAAGTTGAAACAGGCGAAGATTTTTTAGGTTTAAAGTATTTTTAAAAACCATAAATATTATTATTATCAAAAATTGAAACCAGATCAAATAGTATTTGTTATATTAATAAAAATTTCAATTTTTAGATACTCAAATTTTATTAGACACATCAGACGATAAAATTTTCTAAATGTATCAAGAATTTTATAGCGTATATGAAAATGATATTTTCGAAGCAATTTGTTCACAAGTTTTGACGTTTAAACAATGTTTTAAAAACCATATTTGACATTACTTTGTTAAAGATTTATTAAACTTTATTTTAAAGTTAGTTTTTAAGTTATTTCTTAGACCGAGCGAGAGCCTAGGAGATAACTTTGTTATCCGCCTACATTGTTATACCAACTCTCGTTACCTTCCAGCACTCTTCGTTAAAGGGCACACTGTGTCTCTCTATACGACTACAAACTTTATTTTAGTCAAAAAAATTTTCTTCAAAGAGTAGCTTTTCATGGAACACGGGTCCTTTAAAAGCTCAGTACGCCACTGATTGTAAACCAAATTTGAATACCTGAGTTCAGGTTCAACTTTGGTTTAAAGACACAATAGAACTCTATCATAAAAACTAATTTTTAATACAAATTGTCGGTGCATAGAGCTAGCCACACTGCCATTTTTGTCTGTTCTTTTCTAATTATTATTAAAATATAATAAAAATTTTGAAATATTTTAGTGCTCCTACTTTTTTTAGAGCAAATCAATTGATAAATCGAAGAGAAGTACCGTTATTACAAAAATTATGTAAAAATAAAATAACTATGGAGATTCATTTAAAATCAATAAAAATAAGGTCAGAATCTTAAAAACTGCTTTTGTTACGGTTTGTGGTATCTCTTGAGCTTGTTGTTGACGCTTCTGAATATATAAAAATCACGTTTATAAATAACAAAAGTTTAATAGATGCACTACTTTAATGAGAATTTAAAAAAAATCGTTTTTACATTTTTAATTAACTTTTAAAAAAAACTAGATGGTGGTAGACCAATATTACTTTGTTGAGTGATGGAATTATAGCACTTACTAGTACAAGTATTTTTTTATTGCTATCTTGCCTGCATTTATTCGCATAATGCCCGCTGAGGGCGCGACAATCGTATGAAACATGGCTGACGAAAAACTATAGCGTAATAACATTCAGCGTGAGCAAATGGTTTTTCAGTGGCGTGATTTCGCGTTATTATTTACACTTTATTTAGCGTTATTTAAAGGCGGTACAACTGACAGTCATTAAATCAATCAGTATTTGATAAGATGTTCTCTCATTTAAACAGTAACGACGCTGCTGGGTTTTGAGCGCTTGTGTAGACCAGTTGAATGACTAACATGAAGCGCAATGAATTACACCGATTAATTAGCTAGACAACTGCCGAGCTACTCAAAGACGCCGAAGATTAGTAATGACAGAAACGTTAAAAATGAGGTTTTAATATAATTTTAAATACGTACGTATATAATTTATTAGCTAAAAAAACAGATTTTAATATGATCACAACTTTGTATTATAATTTTATTTTACAAGTCTAGTAAAATCAGAGTTATCACCAGTTTAATTTTAAGATGACAAACATGTTGAAACTCTAACCGTTAAAAACCTGTGTTTACATTCGATCATTGCATGAAGCTATTTTATAAAACTAAAATAGAAGACAGTTTTTTTTAAAGAAATATCTTGTTGCAAGTTCTGCGATAGATTGTGATCCTTTGAGATAGATTTTCAGTAAAAATGCTTGTATTTAAATATGTGAGCAATTTTCTTATTAAAATATAGATTGAATCTGGTGCATGTGTATACAAGCCGTATTTCATAACGAGTTGCCTATCACAGAAATATCAATTTATGCTAACAACATACTCATTTTCATAGCCTAGCTACTTACAGATGGTGCAATACCACGTACTCCGTCATTTGCGATTTTCTGTGTACTACTAATTTCGCAAAAGGCAAAAAACCCTGAAATTGCGCACTCTAATACTCGTCTCACGAGAGACAATCAATGACAGAAAGTAATGAGATTTTAATTTGCAATGTCAATTCTTTATGGATAATTGAAGTTGATTAAAAGTAAATAATTAACTGAATCGAAATATGGCTTCTAGTGACTTTATTATTACCTGAGTTGCGACACGAATCACTCAGTGAAGGGCAAGAGAAAAATTTTTTTGGTCCACCTACATATTTTTCTGAACCGTGTAATTAACGCGCGATAATTTATGCAGGAAAAGGCCCTCGAGTCTACCAGATTCATTGTTTATATCTCATCTTGTAATAAATTGCTGCGCCCGCCAATAACTCACCGATTTGCATCTGAAAAAAAATTAAAGGCTGTTGGCGCCTATTATGAAATAAAAGAATGCTAAAAGCGATTTATTTTATAGCAGGAGTGATTGGTAAAAATCCGATGTTGCACCACTTTCTATTTATGCATTCCTGCTAATTACGAGAGTGCCACCTACACTACTCAATGTTTATTTATTTCGTTTCGTACGACCAACTACCGCAATACATTCTTAATTATTTATTGATCAGCGACCAATCGCAAGTCACCAAACAGGTGTCTAATGAAAATTTTATTGCTGGTTGACATTAGGAGATAGATTGTGATATATGGTACCAAGAGGTGGGTTTGGTCGTATTTATTATACAAACAGCTGACCGAATTGTAATAAGCTCGGGGAAAGTGCAAGAAAACTACCAAATTCCCACATTTATCACAAAAATAAAGCCAGACGAAAAAAATCTCTTCCGGTCAATTGAGAATACAGCAGGGTTCGTTAAATTCCAAGCATAGCGAAATACATGAGAAGATGCATTTAAGGAGCACTTGGAATTATTGCCTTTTAACTAATAACGATGGCATTTTAATATCAAACTTTATTAAAAACAGAATTTTAAGTATCCCGTAAATTACAACAACTACTGAGCTATTAAAATAAGTGTAATGATAAGAGGATGGGAGACCACAGAGATACATTTTTTAACAGAACATTTAGAAGCTTTCCTCTGTAAATAAGCTAGAAATTTTTCTCTCTGTACTACAAAAAAAAATCGTTTTTCAAATTTTGTTACAGTATTATTTTTATTATATATATATTTATGAGTTTCTTCAACAACAAAAAAAAGTAATCAGAAACCCGGACTCAATGAACTACAGGTTTCGTTCGGGTTTCGGTTACAAATGAGTAAAATAGGTATATCGGTTCCCGTTTTAAAAGAATGAGGAAATTTCGATACTGGTTTTTTCGAAATTTCGGTTTCCAGTTCTGTTATAACAAATAATTTATTTAACATAAATAACTCGATAGTCAGAAATAACTACGATCGCAGTCACTTAAATAACTACGCTTCCGAGAATATCGCTCAGTTTAATCGCTGTTGAGTTCTACACTAACTGTCCGTTCAATGTCTCTGGTCGCTTACATAACCATTTTTTAAAATTTGTCCAGATCTTTCATTCTTCTCAAAATTTTTAAACAGCAGTTTCACAATTGATAAATGCGATCGATCAGGTTTAGGACAACTAATAGACACGTGCGTTATTGAAGGAAAAATTTCAACATCACTGAGTTCTTTTTCGCAATAACTTATAGAATTAGGGTTTTACTATAAGTTCAAATTTTCTCACTAAAACGCGTCTTACTTCTTATTAATATTAAATAGAAAGAAAGCGATAAAAAAAATTGTGGCGTCACAATCGTGGCCATAGCAGTAAAACATAAAAGTAAAAATTTTCAGTTTAAATCCCTCTACATCAACACAAATAAAATAAATTTAAAAAATACTGTAATACAAACAATAATTATTTTAATAGTATTTAAAAAAATAACTAAAAAAATTAAAATTTGTGCAACGTTGTCTTTATTTTAAAACGCTGCTAATACAGTCAAAGCTACAAAAAGTAAAAGAAAAAAGTTGTAGAGACTTAAATTTTGTATTCTGGAGTATAAAAAATGATATTTATATCTCTAACAGTTTAGATTTTACAAACGCTTAAATATGAAAAACTGTTGAACAAGAGTTATCATATTTAAATACCTGTTATTAGGCATTTACTTCATTAGCAAGTTATTTTTTTAGTACCCAAAAATATTTTTGAAATATTATAGTCAAACTAAGGTCTGTTTTATTACCAGAGAAAAACCAGTAAGCGTTGGAAATATGAATTTGTACTTTTATAATTAATTAATTTTCTAACTCAGCAAATCGGTATTTTAAATTTCTAAAAAATAGATTGTTTTCTTGATATAGGCTGTCCCAAAATTCGCTGAGCAATGAAATGCTTACCCATTTTGTTAGGGTTAGTCGAGCTCCAAAAAAAGTTTCAAAACAATCTAGCTGTTTTCAAGATAGTTTTAAGATACCTATATTTTTTATTGCTTCTATTATACATCTGAAGAAAATTTTGAGTATAAAGTCTTTGTATTAATACTCTTAAATGATTCTAAGTTATGTTGTAGCATTTTATCTTTAGTTTATTACATTTTTAAAACTGATTTTGTTGTTATTCTTGTTTAAAAAATTATCTGAAAGCAAAATCTGTTAAACTTCATTAATTAGCTAATATTAATTAAGCGAGATCTCTGTTATCGTCATATGTTATCAATTTTTTTTCGTATTGTTTATTTTGGAACACTTTAATATTTACTTGATATTTGATATCGCAGTTATTACAGATATTAATAAACTAGTTATAATAATTTAATTTAACTATAATAATTTAAAAATGTTTTTGTAAATTGAAAAAATAAATTGGTGATAAGCAAAAGTGATAAGAAGAAATGTTTAACTCTTTCTGATATTCAAGCTTCTCTAGAGTCTAAACTATTAGAGATAAAATTATTGTTTTATAACTTTGTTATACAAAATTTAAATCTTTGCAACTCATTCCTATAGCATTTTTTTATAGAATTAACCGTTTGCGCAGCCTTTTTAAATAAAGTCAGCACTGCGCAAGTTTCAAACTTTCTATTTGTTTTTTTAATATTCTCTAGTAACATTTTTGTTTAATTCAGCTTTTTGCTTAGGTTTGAAAATGCTATAATGGATTTTTAAAGAACTTGCCAATTTGTTATAGCAACGTCTTATTGGCATTCTGTTTAGCAAGTCAGTTAATTTGACAGTAAACGATTGTTTTTTAACTGTCAAAAAGACATAAAATTGTTTTAAATTAAGCCTTTTTCGATTTCAGTATCATCAGAATGTTTGTAATAATCTTGAATAAATTTTACGACGCATATTAACAAAAGCCCAGTTATACCTTCAATAATGAGTAGATTTTATCAGTCTGATGCAACACCTGACGCTATTCTCCTCGAAACTAATGATCATCTCGTTTTAGCTTTTCAATAAAATAATTTAAACTTTTGTTAATAAATGCTGTCTATTCCATCAGTTTGATGGAATCGATACAGTTTAAGATATGGAATGAAATAGATTGATCGACTAAACTGCTATTCTATAATGATTTCTAAGTAATGTAACCTTTTATTGAGTTGTTGGTCTAAATTTTCGCTTTTCAAAATTGATATTTGTTAGTACTGCTTTGACAACGAGACAATAATATCAGTGTTGTTTGATCTAGTTTGTAGGCTAATTACAAAACAAATGTACCGAAGCGGTTACAATTAAAGCCGGTTAATTGGCTAGTTAGGCATCAACCGCAACCCTCATTGAAGTGATACTACAACATTATTGTTTATTGTCAATTTAAATTACTATGACCGGGGAAGAGATAAAAGAGGTGGAGTTTCTTAAGACGTGCTTATCGAAATTATTTTCCGCTTACCCAAAAACGTTTTTTCGACAAACCCGTGTTGAAAAGCTCCACTTCTTTTATGCATTTTTTCACTTACCGTCTCCTGAAGAAGATCCAACATGCGAGCCGCCATCTCCTGAAAAAACCAACTTTCATAAATTCTCGAGCTCAATTACAGAAACCGAAATTTATCGGTTGCTTTATTGTATCCAATAAAATCGGTCATAAACTTATCTCATGAGTTATTTCGTAATTTTATTAAGACAGTCACGTAGGGATTTTAATTCTGGTAAATTGGGAGCTTGTTTGATTCACTGAAATCAGCATAGAGTTTTGGCATGTGTATGGAGACCGTTTGAAATATTTATTCACGATATCTGAAATATGTCAGCGGCGTTTAGAGGTAGGCTTCGAACATTGCTTCATAAATAATAAAACGTATGCAACATGCTCCATCTCAGAGATGCGGGATCATCCCGGAGCAACTTGCGCTTGTTGGACATGTTCGAGCGTGCTCTTGCATTTTATTCTCCAAGACTTTTCTAGCTTTTACCCATAGGCGCACCAATTAAAATTGCTCAGCTGTGACAGTTTTTGCTAACGAAGGAATTTCACTAAACGTGAATTTCTAACCGAGCCTAATAACTTTTTTTTCATAACTTCCTAGCGAAATATTTTATTATGTTATTAGCACACTTAACTACACACATAATTTGATATACATCGTGTTACAGATTATTTATTTAATAGATAACATCCTCAACTGAAAGAATTTGCCACAATTAGGCGACCGATCAACAATTCTAATTTATTTAAATTAGCTCCGAACTGATACAGATGCTGAAATTTGTCAAAATAACTTAACTTGATCAATGATAAAGAAATAGTATATTGAAAAACAAGTGTTATAGTATTACCTACAGACACTCTTGTTGTGATACGAGTAATTTGCTCAGGTTTGGCATATTTTTATCTAAATGTTATTATAACTATACTAGATTTTTATCTGATTTATGTCTAAAATAAATTTTGTGTTAAATAATTTATTTTCACAATATGGAAACTTTTCAATTTAAGACTGAGTGACAACTGACAGATAAAAAAAATGGAGTTTTCTATCGAGCTTATTTGAATTATTTGTAATTTTGTTGAACAGTTTTTTTCTTTTTTTTAAATAGTTTGCAATAATTATAGACAATAGAATTATGAAAGCTTTTTTGAATCTACTCTTAAAAGAACTAAATAAAGCACAAAAAACAAAAAAACGTTTAAAAAAACTAGAAAATTGACGACTAAATGAAGAAAACCAAAACACTACGATAAAAATTAAATAAAAAAGAAAACAAAAGTAAAATTTTTAAATATAACAAAGAACTTCAAAAGAACATAAAAACAAAGTTCAAATAAATTTGAAAAACGACAAAAAGTGATAAAAATAAAGAAGAATAAAAAAACCGGCGACATAACATAAGAATTTTTTTTTTAATTTTAAAATGTTTTTAATAGAGAGGTTCTAGAAGTAAAAAAGAAATTTTCAGTAAACGTACTAGAAGATCTGGCATAAAAAATATAAAATAAAAACAAGAATAAAATAGCAAGGAGTAAAAATTCCGACATTTATTGGTCACTCAATCAATTATTATTATTATTAAATAATTTTTGTTTTATCGGAAATCAGTGTTGCAGCTCATAAAAATCCGCCTTTGTTTTCTATTAGAAATTATTGTCGATATAGATAGAATGTGAAATTGGCTTATTTAATATTTTTCTTTATTTTTAAGAAACTGTCGCTTGCAGTTTTCAATTTTAATAGAAATGTCGTTTCAGGTTTTCAGTTTTAAATAAACTGGCGCCTACGGCTTCTAATTTTTATTTAATAATAAGATTTTTAATTTGTAGAGACTTGTTGCCTACAAGTTTTAATAAAATTGTCGTCTCTGGCTTCTAAATTTAATTAAACTCGCGCCTGTAGTTTCTAGTGTTGTCGTCCTCATGTGATAATTGAAGCTTAGTCTGACTGTTACTATGCTTTTTAAGAAACTCAGCCAGAAAACACGAAAATGAAAATAGAAACAATAGGCAAACTAAGCACAAAAAAGATTGTAAAAAAACTTAAAACAAAAATTTTAAATTAAAAAAAAACGCGAAATACTAGAAAAACAAGAACAAATGCTAGAATCTTCGATAAATACTTGAGAATCCACAATCGAACGCCAAAAATCAGTATAATAAAATTGAAAAAATAAAGAACTGAATTAAAAAAAGAAAGAAAACAAAAGTGGATTATGTAGAAAAGAATATTTTCAATTGAAAAAACAATGTTAAAAAAGCAAGAAAAACTGTAATTATATTAAAAAACAAGCTGAAGAAGACTTTAAAAAACCAACTAAAAAAATTTAGAGTAACTTCAAAAATGACTATACTAAAAGAAAACAAAAAATAACAAACAAAACGCCATAAAAAGCAATTTTAGATATAAGATGTATTCAACGATGTTCTATAAGTCAAAAAGAAATTTAAAGTGAGGTTTTAAATAAAACTAGAAAGAAAGAAAGTATAATCAAATAAAAACAAAAGTGAAAAAACCCATAAAAAGATTAATAAAAGCTTCATTCGGCTTTGCCACTCCGAGTGCACCGCCTCTTTCCTTATCTACTACATTGAGTCCATATATCACTATCTCTATCCGGTGACCAAAACTTGATGCTTCTTGACACTGTCTCCAAAACAACACACGCTCTTTGTGCACCCAGTTATTAGATGGGGCAGAATGAGCGTGCGTTGTCATGAAAACAGTCTTTATATTAGTAAATCCTGAATTCAAATAATGCGACGGATTTATTTAAGACAGAGTTGGTGCACTCGGAGTGGCAAAGCCGAACACCTAAAATAGTCTGTCCGTGTTGCCAATTAGAAGTTATTGTTTATTTAAGAAGAATAAAAATGTGACTTAAATCATAAATAATTTTAACAAAGCCATCTCTATTATTACTAATCCTAATTTATAATGCAACAGGAACAAAAGTCTAAGTTTAGTGGTTGGTTTTAGATGCTAATGCTCGTTGTTATTTACTACAACGAGCTCTCAATCCAATATAAATCAAAATTAGTAATAATTGCAATGCAAATTAGTACTGCTTTGTTAAAATCAGTACTGACTTAAGTCATATTTTATGGAAATAACTATTGTTTTGTTGCCATCAATAAAAAAATATTTTTTTGTAAAACTAAGAGAAAAAGTGTGGTAACAGAAAGAACCGAAAGATAAATAATTTAGCTAGGAAAACCAAAACTTGGTGATCTTACCAAATTATTTGTCTGGGGCACACCAAGTTTAGTTTCTTTTTTTCGACAAATTATTCAGGACGTCTTTTTATTGAGTTTAATTATCTTGTTATGTGAATAATTGTATTTGCTTTAATTCTGTTGTTGTTAGTATTTTTGTTTCCACTTTATTTTAATTTTGTTGTTTGTTCAGTTGTTTTAGTTATGCGGATTTTGGCTAAACGTTGATCAAGGTTCAGTTGTTGCTTTAAAGAAATTTTGCTTTAAATTCTGTTGCTGTTGTTTAATATTAATATAAAACTTAATTTCACAGGTTGTAAATTGCCTGTCATCAGTTTCAGGCCAGCCAGCAGTTTCATATTTTTCTTTTGTGACACTAAAAAGAAATATATTTAGTACAAAAAAATTGATGTAATGTAATGATAATGCTGCTGTATAACCGTTAAGATATTGTTTTAGGGCAATGCCTAATTAAACTGTAAAACCTGCTACGATTTTTGAAAGTACCTATATAAAAAAATTCGTTTAAATCTATAAGCAACAATTTATTTGCTCGTTTGGATAATTGTGTTAGCTGTAAGCACAGCTTGAAGCAAGTTTCATTATTAATAAAAAAAAAATTCCAACAAGCCAGAAAATAATAAAAATATCAGAATTTTAATTACTAGTGCAATTCCTGATACAAGCACAGGATGTGTCAGCAGGAGTGGCATTAAAGATATAGAATACAATGGAGTAAAGTCCGACAAAAAATCATAATGAGAACAAAGTAGAAACGTAAAACGCACAATTAGAGCACGTTTTCTCGCAGGAATTTGCAATCTTCTCTGTGACTAATTGTTGAAAAAATGAAAATATCAGAGCGGAAACCGTCCAAACTTTTTCCAAATTGTCACTCTCACTCTCATGTGCTCCAGTTAGAATCTCGTTTTCTACGTGTGCCATTGTTAATTTTTTTGAGATAACAGGCCTGACAGCTTCCTAATGGCGGTTTGTGTATTCGCGTCCTCATAAAAAAGATAAGCCGTTTAATGTAACATAAAATATGTAGGCGATGTCTACACAACAAAAACAAGGTATCACTTAAAACCTGCTTGAAATTATAATCTGGAAATAACAATTTAAGAATGGTCGGTGAATTCACTAAAGATCATATTGGCACCGATTTACAAGCCATTACATTGGTCGTCCGGTCGATACATTATGCCGAAGACATAAACACAACCTGAATAGCACCAACTGGCTATACTAAAAAACCGAACTAAATTAAACGAACGCATTTTGCGATTGATTTCATTTTAAAGAGTTAATTTCGAGGATGTGGGTGGATGCGCCTTGATGTTTCAAGAGCAATTTAATAATCATCTATTAAGGATAATTTGAGAGCTAATTTAATAGGAATCAGGGTTTCGGGATTTTTATTACAGTGTATGAGCGAAAATAATTTTAGGGTGGAACAGTATCCGCTCATTTTGCTAAATCGAAACTAAAAATCGAAGTTTTTGCAAGACTAAGACCAGACAAGACCAGCCACGCGTCGTCAGACAACCAGATTTTGATCCTGTCTTGCAGCTTTTAATAACGACCAAATTGTTTTTATACAAAATTTAATTGTATTGAAAAAACTAAATTAGCTAATAGACCAATTAAATATTTATTATTATTAAATATTAATTATAGTCTAATTAACGTGACATATAGGATACAAATCAACGAAAGTTTGAGTGTTTTGTTTTAGAAGGAAATGAAATGCCGAGAATATTATGTAACTGATTTCTATTTTTTTAGAAGTGTATTGTTGGTATTGTTCTAATTGTAACAAAATTTATTATTTACAAGTACAAAAAAACTAGCAAATTATAAATGCCCCAAGGTCGACAACCGAGAAACTCATCATCAAAACTCTCTCAAAGACCTCCCAAACGTCAAAAAAATTTTTTTTTGCAATTTTTGACAATTTGTTCAAAATGAATGAGTGATATCATATGCACTGCTCCAAGAAATTAACGCACCACTTGAAAATAAAGTAAAAAATTAAAACTATGTAGATTTGACAACTTTGGTTAGAAGGTTTAATCAAGCTATAATCTAGTTACCCATTTTAATAAAAGTTTTGACATTAAAGTCAGAAATTTGAGTTTAATAGTTTTTTAAGCAGAATTTTTAAAATAATTTTCATTTTTAAATTGTGTTAATTTTGTAATTTCGTTTTATTGTTATTTGAATTTGCCGTTCTGTGGATAGTTTTTATCATTTGAAACAATAATAAAAACATTATGAGGAATTTGACTCGAGAAGAATGCGCCCAAGCTGTGGTTTTGTTGGAGAAAGGATGGAGCTACAGAAGAATTGGTGAAAGGTTTGGTGTATCTCATACGTCAGTTTCGCGTATGATACAAAGGTACAGAGAGACAGGAAGTCACTTCAGAAGATCTGGACAAGGAAGAAAAAGGAAACCACTCCTATCCAAAATAGATTTTTAAGAATATCTGCGCTAAGGGAACGCTTTGTAACCGCCAGGAAGCTAGAAACTGAGTTCCGTAACGTAGAAGGAATTTAAATCAGTACCGAAACTGTTAGAAAAAGACTTAAAGAGGATAATTTAACACCCTATATTCCTGCTCGTGGTCCTGCATTGACTGCAGAACACCGCAGAGCCCGATTAGAATCTGCTAGAAAGCACATAAATTGGCAAAGAGAGGATTGGGAGTCTGTTCTTTTTACGGTTGAGTCAAAATTTTGCCTTTCCAATTGCAATAGACGTGTTCGTGTGTATCGTAGACCAAATGAGCGGTACACACATTGTAACATTCAGAATACCACATTGTTTGGTGGAGGCTCTGTAATGGTTTGGGGTGGTATTTCCTTACAAGCTCGCACGGAGTTAGTGGTTGTAAATAATGGCTCTATAAATGCGGACCGTTACACAACAGACATTCTTGAAGAGCATGTCGTACCATATGCCCCTTATATTGGTCCAAATTTTTTGTTAATGCCAGATAACGCAAAACCCCACACTGCCCGAATTGTTAAAGATTACTTGAATGAGGCAGAAATCAATGTTTTGGATTGGCCAGCTCGAAGCCCTGACCTGAATCCTATTGAGCATGTTTGGGACATTCTCGGGAAACGTTTAAAAAATCTTCCACATCCTCCTGTCCATCTTCAAAAGGTAGGTCCTCAACTAAATGAAATTTGGAATAACTTAAATCAAGAAGACATAAGTTCGTTAATTTTGAGTATGGAACGAAGATGTGCAGCGGTTATCAAAGTAGAGGTAAAAATACGCGATATTAAGATGTTTTCTGTAACTTTTATAACGGCGTAACTTTAATAAAATTTTGTTTTCGGTTTGTTTTTCTATATTTGGACACATTAGATATTAATTTACTTTAAACAAATGTTTATGTTAAATTTTTCTTAATTTTGTACCAATTAGTCGAATACATGTTTCAATTTTCAAAAAAATTCAAGTGGTGCGTTAATTTGTTGGAGCGGTGTAGAATTGTTTATAAAAATTCTAGCTAAAAAAATTCCCTATAATTTGAAAGTTGAGAGTCTAGGATTTACTTAGAATTATGTGCCTGACAAAATTTCTAATAATTCTAATATTTTAAAGGTTTCTAGGATCAAATTGGCCGAGTAATTTAAATTTTCTACTTATTTACTTTAACAAAAATACCTTTCTGCTTCTCTTAATAACCATTTTTATTTGAGAGAAATTTTAACTTAACCACTTACTCCCTGAGACGACAGAATTGTCTTACTATTACATTTATTACTCAAAATCGTCTTACAGTCAACGTATTTAAATATAATAAAATATTTAATTGTTGTTTTCACTGAAAATCAGCTCAAATCATTGAACAACTTTGCCAAAATCAGTATTTTATTACGTGAATAAGAGCTTTTTACTGTAAAACAAGATTATGACGTACGTCATCTTGGGAACGTTTTAAGCAAAAAAAAGTGTCTTATATCGGTACTATTAAGTGTTTTAAAGGTTCTTGTGAAAGATAAATTAATAAAAACAGAATTACGTATTTTTATTATTATAGTTTTATCTATAAAATAATTATTAAAAATTACATTCGTTACCGTAGTTTCTTAATGTATTTAGTGAGAAAACTTATTATTTTCAGTTACTAATTTAATTCTAGAATTTGTTCATCATTTCTTCTTTCCTCTATATTAATCCTCAAATATCTTTTCTTCTTTTTTGTTGCATTTCTTTTTCTAGTTTTGACATATCCGTTATAAAATTCTTGTTTTCCTCCGTTCTTGTTTTTTTGATATTTTTTGTCTTTAACTCCTGTTATATTCCTCACTTTTAGAATCATTTTTTCTAAAACTTTTGTTTTCAAGCACTAAATTGTATTTTATTTCCGTAAACAAAATGCATTGTTTTTATTTATTTGCTTCTTTAGTTGTCTTCTGTTATTTTTTGAGTGTTTGTAGTATCTTTAAATAAAGCAATATAATTTAAACATTTAATTATGTCTTGCTATACGCTTAAAAGTTGTTTTCAATAACAGAAATCATTCTGAGAACGCGCGACTTAACCGGAAACGTTTCCGAAATGATCGTTTCCAGAATAACTTCAATATAAAAATAGTAAAAATAAAATTAAAATCGGCTATAAAGAACGAAATTTAGTTAAGTTAGCATAGAGATGGCTACATTAAATTTAAAAATATGAATTGACAAAAATCTTATTTTTCAAATAATTAATAGCGTTCCCGAAATGATAAAGCATCAAATACAAAAAGAAAGAACATTGGACAGCGATTTAGACTGGAGTATTTTTCATGATCGTTTACAAAGCCTATCTGTTGCGTTTCGTCAAACATTAATACATCTTAGTTCTCGAAAATGACGCAAAAAGTTTGAGACAAACTTTGGAATAAATTACAAGACGAAATAATTCTGCCTACACCTAACTGTTGTTGTAGGTGAATTGGTGATTAGAGACTCAAAATTATTTTTTGTGGATATTTTAAAAAAAAATATTTGTTACATAAATTAATTCCAACAAATTCTGTTTATTGATCTTGGTGATTAAACAAAATATCGTAAATAATTTCTTGTTAATTATTATTTTAATAATAAATTTAATAATTTTGAGATGTATTAAGCAAATTAGCTATCTTGGTAATTTTGTGACTTATACATCTATCATTATCAACAAAAATATGGTCTAGATTATCAGTATTGCGGGTTACACTTTATTCAACAGTAACTTACTCATTATCCCTGACAAGTTTTTTAAAGAAAATCATTGTGCACCCGCTTTTTAACACGAGCATTTTTGTATTTGGGAGGTGTTTTTGTAGGAGAAGTATATTAGTTTCAAAACCTTAATTGAAGCTGGTAAAAATGTGTTTTTACTGACTTTTCATAAACTAAACTCTCTCTAGTAATAAGCAAAATTGCTTGAAGAAGTGTTTAAAAATTCGAAAGCATTTGAAAAATTTAATAGACACTAGAATTACGCAAATCGGTAACTTTGTAAATACCGACTTTAGTGACCTTTAATTTGTTAATCTTTGACCTCTGCAACTTAATCTTTTGCAGAGAGAGTCAATATAATCTAAGCTACATTTCACCTTTAGCTTTGACCTTCCACTTATTTGGTAAAAAATTCAGTAGACGTCTCGTGTAAATTTTTGAAAAACTCTGTTCGTGAATAAACCGCCTTACCATTGAGAAATGCAACTTCCTTCTACCACAGCACAGCTACCAAACAAGTTATCGTAAACCGCTCGCCCATGAAGCAGTCAATTTACCTTATTCTAATCCATTACTTCAAATTCATTGAAAATTTCTCTTGGTTGTATAATTTTGAAAATCTGAGTCAAATCAGCTCGTTTCCTCACATTTCATTCTTGAATTAAATACCGACACAATAATAATTATCCACTATCAAGATCTGACTTGTGTGAGAAACCAATTAAAGCACATTTTCACGCTTCAAGTTAAATTTAGTTATCTTTTTTTAAAAAAACGGTGAGCTTACAACCACGATTGGCATCAGCAAAACAAACTCTAGATATCCGAGTTTACAAATTATATATATTTGATTTTTTTCGTAACGCTAGACTATTTGCGGTAAATACTCCTCAGAGTATCATTCTGACCGGTTTTTTGTTTGATGATAATCATGTGGTATGTCTCGCGATTAAGTTATTTACTTACGTTTTTTCTTATGCTCCTGTTCCTGATGATGCATCGACCCCGACGTGGGGTCCATCATCATGGAGTGCCCCAGGTGTGCTCCATGACCCCCTGGCTGGCACTCCATCGTGATCATACTGCCCTCAATGATGGAACCGCACTGCAACAAAATTTTTATTAAACACCCTGATTTCCACAAAGTGCCATTAAAGCATACAGTACAAGTCGGGAAAGTGAGTACGAGGCTCGTAAATCATGTTAAAGATCTGCAAACGCTTGCCATATGGCCTTATTTATCAGAAACCAATACATCTTCTCAATTAAACGCAGAGTCTGACACTCCGGAGGTGATTTTAATGACCGGAGCTCTGCCAAATCCATGTCAGGTAAGGGGAAAATTAATTTATTGGATATCGAATCCTGTTAATCGCTCGTAATCAGACAAGAGTGAAAGTTAAAAGATACAAAGTTCTCGATGAAAGGCCCTAATGACCTACGTGCTTCTCAGCTGTTGCCACGTGTCGCTAGATCAAAGATAACAAAAAAACAACAGAAGGGATAGCCCTTTTCCTTCCACCCGGCTTTACACAAAGACAGCCGCAACGAAAATACCATATGGTCCCCACAAAATTCAGCATTTTGCGGCTTTTGCCATTTTCTACAATTTGGTACAGTTCCTAAAATCTTTCAACATTAATTATACGTTTGACTAGTAAAATTTAAGTAACTGAAATTTTTTTTGAGTAAAGCACGGTTAATTCAAGTATTGAATTAAAATTAAAAGTTTTGTGTAATTGTTAACGTTAAAAATAACAAAAATTTATTATTTATTGTAATCATAACAGTAATGAGTACAGAAAAATTTTCACAAAGAAAAAAATGCCCAAAATAGAGGCCCGAAATGAATGAAAAAAATTGCGTGAAACTAAATAGTGTCTGAACATATAAATAGATAAATACCTACCAAATACCTACCACATAACATGGTACGTATATATAATAAACTCTCTCTGAAAAAAATAATTCAAATTTTTTAAAAAACAATTACAGAAGACCTCCTGTTACCCTATTTCTAATTTTAAAATTAGTTTTATTGTAGCTTTTAATTTTTAAATATAACGGAGCCTTAATTTTTTTTTGCAAAGAAGCTAAAGTCGAGGGGGAATTAAGTGGGATTACGTTATAAGAAGCTGTAATAAACCAAATAATGCCCATTGTTCCAATTATGAGAGTGCAAACTACACTGACCATAAATTCTAATTTATGATAGTTATATGCATAATTATATTTTTTGCTTAGAAATATCTTTTAGGTAGATTTATATAAAACTAACGTAACTCAAAAATTATTAAGATTATCTAGATCTTCTAAAATAGACATAATTAATATGAGTATACTAGACAAAACAGAATAAAGACTTGAGTTATTTAAAGGTCTTTAAGGGCTAGTATTAACGGTTAAAACCTCTACCGCGATGTTTAAAATAATAAAAAATATATCAATCAAAAATTATCCTTAGTGTGTTGTAGGCCCCCATAACTTTAACAATAGGCATTATTTGATTTATTGTAGCTTTTTAAAAAATCAGCTCTTTTCATCTCCTCCGACTTTAGTTTTACACCCTAACTCTAAAACCTCTAGACGAAGACTTTTTCAAAAAACACCATCAACGCCGTTTGTATCCATAATTCGGTCATAATTTAATTGAGTTATATTTTTTTAATTATTTGGTAGTATTATAGAATGTTAAAACAACAATAAAAAAAATTCTAGATAATAAGCTGTCAAATAATTATTTTGTTATAAACAAAAGAGCTTTAGTATTTACTCAGTAATTTTTTTGTAGTGGGTTCCAATATTACGGTAACTTCAAAACATTTTTATTAAATATTAAAAATTAATAACAAAAAACAGGATGGTAAAACATAAAAAAGTGTTTAATTTACAATACTAAAAACAGATTTTTCTTGGTAAATAAATAACAGATCTGAGTGTATAATACTGAAGCTCTGTTTTAAACAAAAAAAATCAGTTTGATATTTTAAACAATTTTTTTTAATTTTTATTTTTAACCCTTTTATTATTTTGAAAATATAAAATATTGCAATTAATTTTTGGCCAAATCATGCTTACCAAACCGCTTTAAAAAACAACCTCAAAATCTACAAAAAAAATCAGTGTATTTTAGGCACTTTATAAGAGTAACTAAAACAAGATTGTCCAAAATTTGTAATTTCAAACAAAATTGTAATTTTTTAGAAGCTTTTGATTAATTTGCTTTCGTCAGTCGTTTTGTCTTATTAACTCAAATTTGAGCCAATTCAATAAGCTGAAAATTTGTATTCACATAAAGGTCTGACAGCAATTGAAATACTTAGTTTAATTACTAATTTTTTTATCTAAGTATTGAGTTTTACAGATTTTTGACTCCCAAATTTTTTTTAGACATTTTATAAGAGTTATTAGAACAACATTGTCCAAAATTTGTAATTTCAAACAAAAATTCAATTTTTTAAAAGCTTTCGTTTAATTTGCTTTTGTCTGTTCTTTTGTCTGCTTAGAATCTTGTAACTCAAATTTGAATCACTTCAATAAGCTGAAATTTTGTATACACATGAAGATCTGATGGCAATTGAATAATATTCAGTATAATTACTAATTTTCTATCTAAATTTAGGTTTTACAGGCTTCTGTTTCAAAATGACAGAAAATTTTGTAAGACTTTGTACTGAAAAATTTCTGCATTACCAGTGTCATCATAAATCTTTAAAATAAGTTTACTGCAACAAAAATAGAACAATTTAAATAACCCGAATTGCATTGACACTGATTGTATTGAAATTGACAAAAAAAGCACTTCCTAACTGATGATAATAGTAGGAAAATGTTTCCAAACCAAAACAGGTATTAGATATGCAATCCGCAACACTCTGGAAAACAAACAAAGTAAAGTTAGCTAGTTAAAAGCATCACGTGACTAGCACTACCAACCTTCAACGACAACATGACATAATATGGATATAACCACAAAGCGGCTTTGTTGATTTGAGTTGATTTCTCTATTCTTTGTCTTTATATTCCTTGTCTTTAGGTTCTTTGTTTTTTCTGCTTCTCTAATAAATATTTATAAATAAAACTCGAAACCGGTCGTGATAGTCATAATAAATTTTGAAGAGTTTTGAAGAGATCCCTCTTTCTTTTCCTTCATTCTAATTATAAGCTCTTCTTTCAGATTCCTGATAATAAATTTGTTAAATATTTTTGTTCTCTTCGAGAGAAGATATAGTTCTGCAGAATAATGATCGTTTTGTGCGTCCTGCAATAATTTGTGGTCTGCAGGATTGAAAAAATGTTTGATTTAATTTTTCTGGTTGGGATGGTAGAATAATAAATGTCGCTTAGAAGTGGGTTGGCAATTTATGGTGGTGAGCCGAGTCAGTGCTGCCAACTAAAAATGAAATACAACAATAGCAAACATTTCATATTAAAGCGCGGCTGATATTTTTATTATTGAGAGTAAAGCGCGTATCGGCAACAAAGTAATAAATAGGCTTACCCTGAAAGACGAGTTTAAAATTTTTGTTGTCATCAATCAAAAGAGGATCGTCCATGAAGCGACTGACATATTAGTTCGCGATTTGAAATTCAAAAATGCCCGATAAGTGTGTGTCATCTTCGGAATACATCTGAGATAATGAAGGAAGGATTTATTCCTGCATTGGAAGGATTCGCAGAAACAATTTCTATTATTAATTCCAAAGTGAATTCATTTAGAAACCGTCGATAAATCGAACTAATAGCATCGATAAATATGCATTGATTTATTAATTGTCGCGACATAAATCATGTTAATATAAACACTTTAATACATTGACATCATTAAACGACAAATCATTTAATATTTACAAATGGTAAGATACGTAAGCGACTTCTGTAAATCAACAGAATCAAGAATGAAAGAATGGATCCCGTTAACGATGCTTTGTCCATGCATGATTAACTTCTTATTGCTTTCTCACACCTCGATGTCTGCGAGCGATACTGTCTAATCAAACCGTGTCTCAAACTTCTTTATGCGCAATTTGCTTTTTTCAAACGACGAGTATTAGACCGAAAAGTACAACCAAAGGAAAAAATTCATTCATCGACTTCACTTCGAGTAAAACAACTTCGAATAACAGTTGTTTCTTCTTCCGATTCAAAACACTATTAATATTCAGCAGGATCGCCCAGAGCCACCGCACACCCACCGACACATTTTCGCCAATTAATAACAATTAACAATGTTTACAACCTGCCAAAAAACCAATCTTTACATTCTTCGGTTATTGTGCAACAGAACGACAAAAAACATGCAGCTAATGCAGCTATTTAAATAAGTTTAATTTCAAAACTCGACGAGTGATTTGTTATTAACAATCCAACAAACAAGAGCACTTAAAATTCTTACTGAATTCCATCTATGTCAAGCATTTTTCACGACATGTAAACTGATAATTGCAATTTTTCTTGTTTATTCTAGAAATAAGTCTAGAATAAGAAATAACAAACCGAAATATTAATTGAAAATGAAACTAATAAAGTCGCCTTTTTTACAGTCTTCAGTATGCACAATTGACAGATGAGGATGTACAAAAAACGGTATTTAATAATTAATCAAGAATGTTGTGAAGTGGATGCGCTTTTTAGCTTCTTACAACTTTACAAGTGATGTAAAGTTGTTTTTTTAAGAAAAGAAAAGTGTCTACTTCAACCAGTTCCAAACTAGTTTAAAATCAAAATTGAAATTGATTGTAGTCTTTGAAAATAATTTGTCTTGGTTGCAACTGTACTTGCCATAGATGGTGGTTATTAATTACCGCGATAAAACCAAATTGGAATTTTCAATAATTTTTCTTCTGATGGTTGCATCAATTTTTTCCTGGATATTTTGACATACAGTAGTCATAATAAATAAGTTATAATCGAGCAATCGGTGTACTGCTTACCAAACGCGATGTTCTAGCTTCCTTAATTGGAATTTGTCATTTATTAATTAGGCGAAGATGTATTAATTTAGAAGTAAATCCTAATGGAAGTTAATTAATTTCGTAATCTCGCCTCGTAGTCGATTTGTCAAAGTCGTTTAAAAATTCCAAGTCACAATAAATTAATTAGCACGCGTCTTCTCTTTCCCAGTGACCACACTCTATGTTAAAAGTATTTTTTCTATTCGACATTTTAGAACAATTGGCAACACTGGAAAATTTATTTAGCACCTGTTTCAACTTAAAAATATCTGTCAATGTTAATTGAAACAATTTCTCAATTAATAATTTATTGATAATTCTGGCTTTAAACAGCTTGCCAGTTTTCTTCAAAGCATTTTCAGAGTTTTTTAACATTTTTTCGAAAAGTCATTAAGCGAAAATTTGGAACTAGCGAACGAAATTAAAAATATCTATTTTTGACTAAAAGTTTCAATTTTTTTTATAACAGTTTGGCACTCCTATACTTCTATGTTACTTTTGAGCTACTCTTTTCAATTTTGTTTTTGAAAAAACTGTTTTCTTAATTTTGGAGTTACAGTCTTCGAAAGTAAAGTACCATTTTTGCAAAAAAAATCTAATCTTAATAATTAAAATGAGTTTAGAAGAAAAGGGATTTTAAAAATGAGAGAGTTCTCATTTTTTTAACTAAGAAAATTATACAAAAGCACTTAAAACGCTTTAAAGCTTCTGAACACGATTTTGTACACCAAAATTCTTGCTTGACACTTATATAAGTGCCCAAAATAGTCTCAAAATTTTACTAATCGTAGATTTTTACCGAGTTTTTTTAATGGTGTTCTTAGTTCTGAAGTTACCAGATCCTAAAGTAAAATAGGGTTTTTGCAAAACAAAATCCCCCATGCGTTCCAAAAATACCGTTACAATAAAACTAGATTTTCTCTACTTTTTCAGCTAGAAAATTTAAAATGTCAAATTTCACAATTTTGACAAAAGGATTGAGACTTTTTGGAAATATTTAAAAAAGGTCGTAAAAACGATTTTGTACTGATATCTAAAAAATGCTTTTAAACAATTTATCTTTTCAATAAACAACGACGTTCATATTTATTAAAACCTTTTTAAGTTTAAAATTCCCGCGTTTAGAACAGCAGAGAAATAAATTTTAAGCAATCTTAAAGCAGCAGCGGCATTGCTATGTCTACAGCAAATCAGAAGTAAAAGATGAGGGCATTTGACTCGTAATTAGAAATGATTTGTCACTTCAAATCAATTTGGTTTATTTGTTACTTTTATAAACGAGTTGTTCAAAATAACAAACCCTTTCACAATGTAGTTTAAATGTAGTTTTTCTTCTACCTCAAACCCTCACACAGTCCACATTTTAAAAAACTTTGCCGCCATTTTGTCAAACACAACGTAAGACTACTTTTCACTCACATAACGCACAATCTTGGGTTTTAAACGGTATGGCCATTTTAAGTTATTACACATTAACGAAAAATTAAAATAATTTTAAATATATATTTATTATGTTATTATGAAGACCTATTTATAAAAATGCAAACACTTAAATAGATAATTCTAATTGTTAAAGGCTTTACAATGTCAGTCCGGAAAATGCACTTTGCAGACGCCTCTAGTGGTTTCGTCATGCGTTTGCGCCCTCTTAGAACAAAGAGGATATTTTTTATTTTTATAAATTACGAGTACTTTGCTTTACTCTTTCTGAAAACAAAATTATTTTTATTTCTATAGTAGAAGTGTCATTCGCTCAAAAACAAGCCGTTAGAATTTTTGCATTTTTAACAGTTCTGTAACAGCTCTGCGATTGATTCTTTGGTATTGAATTATCTCTATTTAATAACAAAAATGTATTTCAAGAGGAAAAACCTCTTTACTTTAGACTATACAGGACGTGTAAGTGACCTACAGACTGAAATAATTGCAGGACGCTCATAACGATCATTATCCTGCAGAAACTTTCGCCACTCTCTTTGGTCGACAATACAGTTTACGGCCCAGTGATTTTTTATGTTTTATTTTATTAAAATTTTTGGTAGAAGAAAGAATTGATTTAGTGGATTCATAAGTAAATGAGCACAAGAAAATTTCTAGTTATTTGTAATTATAATCACGAAACTCATTGAACCGCGGAATGCAAATACCGCGTTAATAAGAAAATGAAGAAGCTATGAAGATGAAGATATTTCAGTAATGATTAACTCCTGTCTTGTCTGGTGTTTTGCAACACGATTAAAAGTGAAAAATAAATTTGAGGAATGTCGAGTTGAATTAACATTTGAAGGCAGTTTAAATTCGGCAAATGTTCGAATTCGAATGATTTAAACAAAAGTTTTGTTAAGTATAGAGTGTCATGTAATTTACGACTCTCGATTCGGACGTAACTCAATTTTGAATTCTGGATGCGTTCGATGAGAATCTGAGTGGAATTTTTGAAAATGCGAAAAAATAATTGCGAGAAGCTACGGACAAACATAAAAAAGTGTCTTGCCTTAACGCCTTGTTACTGCCTTTTAGTACTTTAAGATTTATTGCCAACGATTAGAAATTTTAATATTTTACAATTTAGCAACAAACTTATATTTTATTTATTTGTAGGACATATTTTAATGTTAGTGCTTCTTTGTCTTATCACTAATAAACAAAAATATTTTTTTTTAATTTATAAAGCACAAAAAGGCACTACAAAGCACTAACGCAAGACTCTTTTTTATCGTTTGTGTCTCTTAGATTTGTTACAGAGAGTGAAAAACCAAAGTTCCTCTAGTATTTAGGCCTCACGGTTGAGTCTCACGCCGCTTATTTTTCAAGTCGATAAATTTAAGAATCTTCTCAGGTATGGCAGCACTAAGACTGGCCATACTAGGTCAGAAGTCTCATGAATCTTCAAATAGATAATAGCGCTGAGCAGTGACAGACCATGTGGAATTGTTATCGATTTTTATTCTGTAAAAATGCTTGTTTAGTCGACGATGTCTACTAAATCTGACAATGTTATGTCAATCTGTGGGCAGCTGTAGGTAAAAATTTTTAATTTTTTTTGCAGGGCTTCTTATGATTTATATTTATCTTCAATTTTCACGATTCTCTTGTCTAGCTGTGTGTCTTTGAAAAGTGTCTTGCTTTATTGCAGTACTGAGAGCAGTAGCAGTTTGTGCGACTCGAGGCGCACAGCCCATCCGCTTCCTTACCATGATTACGTGTCATTTGATCCAACAGATTTCACCAGTATTTTGTTTTGCTAATCCCCCAAAGATAGATGACATTGCCTTATAATACTGGGGAGTATCTTGCACTCCGCCTATCTTTGTGTCTCATGTTTGTCGCAAACTTTAGTTATCTTGAAAAAATGTGGGAATTATAAGTTGTCAACATCGAGTCGCGCACTTAATCATATTCACATGATCGCTAGATTACACGCAAACTTTAAAATAATGATAGTGATAATAACTGCCGGAACACATAAAAGTGATAAACGAGATGTAGAATATAACGGCCGCGAATCAAATTTGTTTATAATCGAACTCAATAAGATTACAGTATCGGGATTTTTCCCGTCGGGATAAAGGTTTAATTCAATATGTAAATAGTTGCGACTACTGTTATTATCAATTAACGAGTTGCATAATTTCGTTTGTGTGTAAAACGGTGATTTTTCCAAATATAAAGTAAGTTTAACGGTTGATTGACTGCAAATGTCGTAAGCTTAGACACTATTATGCAAAATAACTTCTCAATTAAGTTCAAAAATATTCGCAGAGTATTGACAACTAACATTAAGATTCACATCTAAGCATTCCATATGGAAACTCGACATCTATCTTATTGCAAAATGCACAGAAGGTTATGTACCTAGAGTTGTGGGATAATTACATAATCGGAAATAGCAATTAATATCGCGTTAAAATCCTAACCTTTCGCTTTGTTCGATTCGATTTATACATGTTTTCAGGCGCTGAGACGAGCATTCCTACATAAGATCAGTTATTAGCTATTTTAACCTTTTCAACAAGACTATTTACTGCAATGCACAAAATTATAACATAAACTTATACGTTTCAAACATAGTTTTTATTATAAGATTTCATTGTGTTCAGGTTAATAATACCGACAAAGAGAACGTGCCCCTTGGTACCAAAGCCGAGCCTGGATTCAGCCACGCCGAATTTGATTTACAACAAATCTCAAAAACCTTCTTAACAACGTCACAATGCTGGTCATAATTATATCAGCGCTGCCATAAAAACTACATTAGAAACGTATCACTTTACTTGTCACAATAAAAAATTTAATAAATTATAAAATTTCTTTTGATGTTTCACCCAATGAGAGCATTTGAAGTATTTTAATACTGTAGACTGTCTGGAAATATAATCTGAAATGTAATACATAATATATTGTACATTTCCGTTTTGAGAACATATCATTTCCATCAATAAGAATATTATGACCGTCATGAATATGAGTATAAAACTGAGGAATTGAATTAAGTACATGTGAGAAAACTTAAGGACATTTTGAACCGGATATTATTTAAATAGAATGCAGACGTAGGAAATCCTTTTAATAAATTACTTCAGGAACAGATTAAGAAGAATCAGATATGAATCAATAAATTTGTTAATTAGTTTTAGATTTAGGAGAAATTAATTGGATCATATAAAACTGAATAAAGTTTTTTTCTACTACCAGTAGTCAAATAAACTAATTTTATGTTGAAGTCGCTATCTCGAAAATTGATGTCCTAGATTTGATATAAACGAAATAATTATACAAATTTCAAGTCGCATTTATGCGTTGACTTGTCAACATACTAGGCTAAGTTCAACTAAAATTTAAAAAAAAGAGGTATCATCAAATAAAAGAGGTAAAACAAGAAAACAACTGGCTTTGATTGGCGTGGATTTCAAATCTTAATAAATTAAGAAAAAATTAAACAATCGCAATAAAAGCATTTCCGACTTAATTCATAGTCTTTGAAGTCGCAGAAATTCGGCTGTTTTTTCTGTAGCATAAACTTGAGATGTGGTAAAAATTTCTGCACTAGACGAGTGCCAAAATCGCTATTTCCTAGTGTTTTTGGTCAAAACTGGTTACTGCAATATAACCTCCAACATGTAATTTGCTGGTACAGCAGTTTCTCTAAAATTTCGTTGATACTAAAATACACTATCGATTGAATTCTGTCGTTACTTATTAGTTACATCAATTTCTGTCAAATGTTTTGCCGAACAGTTGCCTTACTAGAATCAGTTTTTATATTTAAAATAATTTTACAACGATTTTTAATTGTTATTTTTTAATATGGACAACACAAGTTTGGAAAGCTCGACTGTGACATTAGAATTGAGTAAGGCTGTACATAGCTGATAAATAATCTGAATTTTTATAAAAGTGCGTTTGGTATAGTAATCTAAAAATTTATACATTTTTTTTTTGTCGACATAGTCAAATATTTCTAGATATTTAATTTAATTTAATTTTTTTTAATTTAAAAAACCGGTTTGAGTAACTTATACGCAAAGCCTGGAGTGTGATTTTAACCTATTCATATACGTCTTAAGGCCAAACATTATCCAATATAAAATCACGCAATTCTTAGTTTTTCTGGTGGTTAAAAATCCATCTAAAGCACAATTTTTGTTAGAACTTAAAAGCACAAGAATTTTATCGCGTTTCTGAGCGACGCCACGTAGTGCCACCATTTTAGAAGAGCAGCCTCTACTTTCTTTGATTTTAATAAATCATTTTGTATTGTGGTAGAATTATATCTGTATGTTTTTTGTAAATCTCGTAACGAAATTGCGAAAGTTAGAACCTGAAAAATCCAGGAAAGGTCATTGGGACTGTGTCACAGGGTATTGGATATCGGTTAAGTATTAGGTTTAACTGAGTCACGAAGGCTTAGAACTATATCATACTATACCCTGTCCGCCCAACAGATAGAGTAATAAAACTCAGTGGGAGGTGACAAGCAGCGTAAAACATTCTGCGGTGAAGTCAGATTTACACTGTATCATTATTTGAAGTGTCGATTTGGGCGCTTCAGAAACATTTTTTTTAGATTCATTACTGATAGTTGATATATTTTGATGTGTCATTAATAAACTTTGTGACTTAGGTACTTTTTAGCAAAAAAATTTTGCTATCGGGTTTAAACGTGTTAAACTTCTATTATCTAAATTTCCCTCTATTATAGTTTGTCTAGTTTGTTTACTAGTGCATTATGCCCACATCCATGATCAGATAAAATTTTTGTGTTAGAGAACTCACTACACAAAATATATATATATATATATATATATATATATATATATATACCCTTACTACACAATCTATACCCTTAATTCTACAGAAAATTATTTACCAGTTTAAAACCAAACTTAAATTAACGCTACTGACCGCCTTTTCAGTCAAATACGTTGTCCATTTTACATTTATAAATATTTTTATTAATTATTTATGGCGCTGTATAATGGCAAAATGTAGAGTATGGCAAATATATACAGTTGACTAAAATTAAATGCAATGTAAACTAAGTTTTAAAACTGCTGTTTTTGAAGGTTTTTTACTAATATCCAGATTACTAAACTGTGCACATATGTGACCTTCAAGCTTGACAATTAACTGCATATTTAGATTTTCCTGCAACGTAACTATCAAAACACAATTCATAGATCTCTGTCACTAAAACTGTTTGAACTATTCCGAATACAATTTTAGTATCTTAATATCAATATTTAAATAATAAATAGGTCATGTCTGTGTACTATTTTAGTGCCTAGACGATGTAACAATTAAATTAGCACTGTTTTAAATGCATTTTTATTATTTTGATATTGGTATTAGAAACGCGAAATTGATCACGTATGTGCACTGTTTGTTGATTTTCATGTTTTAATTATTCAATTTTTATTGTTATTTGTTGTTAATGCAATGTTGTGCCATCCGGCTGCATGTTTCTATGTGAAATTGGATTAGATCATTAAAATAAATGTAAATGAATTAATCTTGAAATAGTAATTTTCCTTTCTCGTAATCCCTGCATTATCGAATATTAATCATTATTATTATTAATTTAGGTAAATTTAGTGTCGCATAAACTCCTGCAATAAAATAATGATTTATATGATTATGATAGGTAATAATTATCAAATAGGTAAAATCCACCTCACGCAGAAACAGAAATTCTCATTAAAAATAATCTTTAATTGGTTGTTGGGAACAATTCTAAAAATAGTGCCCAGCCCTTTGCAATTAACTCCAGTAATGCTATTTACGAAGAGCTAAAAATCTGTTTAGAAATCTTCCGGGTAATAAGCAAGCATCGGAGTAGTTCATACATTATGATATTATACATTAAAGGAAATTACCGAGCTGAAAATTACACATTGTTTCATTCTGATCGGTCCCCCGCAAAACATCGAAAACTTATTAAGCAACGTGTGATGTAAAAAATGTGGGTTTCTAGAAAGCATAAAATTTTTGTTTGGAAAATAAGTATAATTATTTTTGCTTAATGAAGCAATTTCGGTTTCCGCAAGAGTGAAAAATTTGCGTCACAAAATCGTCTTCGATGTAAACAATAGCGCGGGTTGCCCATCGGAATCGTCCCATCGAGCACGCCCAGTGTTGTTTTGGCCGAGTTGTTGTAGTTGTGATAAAAAGCCTTGTTCACTTCCGCCGAGTCGCGGGGGAGGGACCGATCAGATTATGTGTGTGTGTGAATTTAGCAGGAATTTTAAGTTTGGCGGGAAACGAAGAGTTGTGGGAACGCGGATTAATGTGCTCGGAATTATAGTATTTGCTTTTAGGAGTAACTTAAGTCTGTCATTAAATAAATTAAGTTGTCTCCACGATGTTTACTAGAGAAGTACGACTGCATTAGGATAATCGACGCACCGAACGCAATTATTTTATTTGAATGTGTGCCCTTGGGAACGGTAATTTGTGGCCGCTGCTTGACCGATCGAATTAGGAACGACTTTTTTAACGTTTACTGTTAGGTGTAACGAGACAAATACTTTTCACATATCGTGGCATGAGAAGAAATTTCAGGAAAATTATACAGGTGTGGTCAGGTGTAAAAAATTTTGAAAATAAATCACCGGACAAGTGTTATACAGTAGCGCCATCTGCCAGATTTAATTTTTTTTTAAATCAACACATTATTATCAATAGCTAGTAGCAACAACTAGGTACTCTGCAGACACATATATTTTAACAAGATAAGGTGTCTTCAGAAATAACCACAAGCCACGTGACTAAATAAAGATAAAAATCGTAATAAAACGTTTGTGAATTACTTTTTTATGTTGTGAAAGAGAACTGCATCAGCTGCGTTCGGCTTTGTCACTCCGAGTGCACCGCCTCTTTCCTTATCTACTTCATTGAGTCCATATATCACTATCTCTATCCGGTAACCAAAACTTGATGCTTTTTAACACTGTATCCAAAGCAACACATACTCTTTGTGCACCCAGTTATTAGATAAGGCAGAAAGAACGTACGTTGTCATGAAAACAGTTTTTATACAACGCCCCAAAAAAAGATTTTCATCTAGTCGCCTGTGAATTTCCCATGTAAAATAAAAAATGCCGCTTTAGCAAATAGGGGTATCGAGTAAACCTAGTAATGTCACTAAGGTTGTAACAAGAAAAATGAAAAACCCCATATATTCGGTCTCTCTACAAGCGGCAATTTTTAAAGAAAAAGTTTTCCTGTTTTGGATGTTTATTAAAGCTCAAAGTCCCCTTGCCAAACTTCAAATCTGAATTGACATTTGATTGATAGGTGACAGAATAAATTAGTTCAAACTTAAAGAGTAGAGCGGCACAAAAAAATTAACATGTAAAATAATTTCAAAGGTAACTAGATGAAAATCTTTTTTTGAGACCTTGTATTAGTAAATCCTGAATTTAAATAATGCGACGGATTTATTTGTTTTGAATGAGAGAAACAAAGACAGAGTAGGTGCACTCGGAGTAGCAAAGCCAAACGCACTTAGTAATTGTTTAGCAACATTTGTGTTCAATGATAGAGACCGATCCAAAAGTCGCTTAACTGTCTTAATTGCTGTACAAAATTCTGTTATAAAATAAGCTAAAAAATCTGCGTTTTGTGCTAACAACGTAATTAGCAGGAGCCACAGTAAGAACAATTTAATTTCAATTCTCTAGCGGAGAACCAAATTTTGACACTTTTAACATTTTAAAAACTTTTGGAATTTTTGTTACTAATTGTAACTTTTATAATAAAATTCTGTAAAAACTGTGTTTTTAGCATAGAAACAATAATATTTGACTAAACGTAAACAAAAGCTTTATTTTTTTTTATTGACACAAAGAATAAAATAAAAAAAAGCAACAGTAAAACTTTCTCGATGGTGACAGAACTTTTAACCGTCTAAAGAGGAGTCCGTCTACCAGAAGAGTGTGACTGTCACGATAGTAGATACAAATGGTACAAATTGTATTAAAGGTATTAAAATTTTTTTTTTTTTGACATTATATGCTAAATCAAAATGACAAGGTTTTAATAAAATGCTTAAAAAATATAGATATTTCAGTTATGACTAGGCTTCGGTGCAAGCGAGTCTTGTCTAAACGACCAGGTAATTAATCAGTGTAATTCAGCGGGCTGCATGTTATTCATTCAACGGGTCTACTGGTCTAGACTGGTGTAGACTCATAAATACAATAAAGCTCTCTTAAACCGACATCGACTCTCTTCAATTTTTTTTATCTGTTTATAAGCACTAACCTAAACTAAGTCAAATCTAAAACTTTAATAAACAGCAATAAATGTACTCATTATTTATTTACAACTAAACTTAATTAATTTCTTGGGTAGATGCATAGACTATATATGAAAGAGCTATCCGCGAAGAGAGCTTTTATTGTACAATATAAATTTAAAATAACGTTTTTGTCGTACTTTTTAGATAGTTTAAAACAATTTTTTTAAATTGGGGATAGTTAGTGTTCTCATAGTAGAAGATCCGTTCAAAAAAATTTAGAGAAAATGTCCACAACTGAAGGTTTTACTGAATTATTACTTCTCGGTTTATTTAGAGTATAGAAGAGATAGACAGCAATAAAAAATGTAACAAAAAAAATTTAAAATAATATTTTGGAGTTTTTACACAAAAATATCAAATACTTAAAAGTCTAGTAGAGTTTTCGCACTGTTTAGAACAAATGCATTGTAGTTCAGTTCTTGTTTTGTTTATTTTTTTAACAGTTTTCTTTTTAATCAGCGCAGAAATTTTCAGAATCTTTACTACTCTCAGAGGCTTTCAGAAACGAATGTCTATCATAATTTATCGAGTAACCAAATAATTTTGATGTTTCTGTGTTGTCTTTTTAATTACTAACTTTTTCTTGATCGATAGACAATTTGTCTTTTATGTTTTGCTTTTTCGTGTTTTTTGAATTATTCTTTTTTTGGTTAGTCTCTATATTTTCAAGTAAATTAGACACAGCAGCCACATTTTTGCTCAGTTTCTTTTACTTCACCTAATGGCTCAGCTAAATTAATGAAACAGAACAGAATTTGACTAATAATTTTTTTGGTGTTGTTTCATTTGGTATTTTTGCAAAAGTCTGTTTGTAAGTAAAAAAAACTGTATTAATTTAATCGTTGCAGCAAATTTTTAAAATCTCGTAAATGTGGCACAATTCATTAAAAAGTGGAAGTTTTGAAACGTCAAAACAATGAACCATCTCAACCATCTTTTCTCGACTTACTCTATAAGCAAATTGGTCACGTGGGTTGAGACTATATTTCTAAAACATTATCAAGGGAAGTTTAGATAAAAGCTTCTAATCCAAAGTTAAAAACTTACTATTGAAAGCCTCTTAAAAGCTCTGAGTGTTTTAACAAAATTTCACCGGAACTAAACCTGATAAACGCGACATTTTTTCTCGTTAGGAATTTTTGCACAGTCTAATAATCCCATAAAATTAACTTTCAGTTAATTGCTTTAGTATAATCAGCGTAACTTTTATTTGAAATTACATAATAGACTCCACCACCTCTAACAAAGCAAAATTTCTTTCAGTTTTCATAGAAATTCAAATTCTGTATTTACTTATTGTCTATTTTTTGTATTATCATCTCTAGAAATAGCAAAATGGTTTTGAAAAGTAATCAATGCTATAAAAGAGATTTATAACAATAAGTGTCATTTTTATTCCGCTGTTAAAACTACCTGAGAATAATAAATAATAAAGCAGGAATCAACAACACAATAATTTTGCATGCCTCTTGAATACAACACACGTAATATAAGTACTCAAATATTTTCAGTTAAATTTTGTTTAAATATATCTGGTGTGCTTTTGTTTACGTCTGAATTCCTGCAAACTACATAACCTGCCTTATGAATATTTCAGTTTTTACTGCTTATTCGGAGTTGGTCGATTTACGTAGTTGAATGTCTCCGAGTGACTTAAGTAGCTACTTAAGCCTGTTTTGCTGTATTACAGGCTGTATTTTTGACGAACAAGCTATTTCAAATATCTAAAATAGCTACTCAATATAACACATTCTTCAACCAAATTCTTGCTTCTAATGAATCGATTTTTTCTAAACCACAAGACGATTTTATCTAGTTCGTGTTATCACTAGAATTTCGAATTTTTGTTGAATGTAATTAAATTTTCGTGTTGAAGCAATTGGCATGCAAGATGATACGCAATCGATCAATTTTATGGAGTCTTTTAATGGAAGAAGTCGTCTTCTAAGTGCGTGACGACTTCTTTATTGGACTGGTTATGAGGTGCTAAATTCAGTTCTTTTTCCGATCGAATTAAAACTAATTAAGATTCGTAGACGAAAAACGGAAATCCAAATCCATAAACACACTGCTCTAATTAAATTTCCCAAAAACCAGTTTGGTCCATCCGGTGCTTTCGAATTTCGTCTGGGAATTAAGCAAAATTTGAATCCACGTGTATTTGCTGAAATGTGAGGAATTTCGATAAATCTCTTAGAATAATTATCCACGAAGGCCTGGATAATTGCTAGACGGCACTTAATAAAATAATATCAAGTAATATAACACAGGTGCATGTGGGAATAAGGTGCAAGTATGATTTAATAAGGGTAAAACAACGTCCTCATATAGCAACGCTGCATACCTTGGAATTATTTCGATTTATTGCGATGTTTTTTGCCGGGGAATTACTTGTGGAAAAATCGGGCTCGGCAAGCTGGATTCTCTTGCCATCATTAGTTATATTTGAACAAGGCATTTTTCAGATGCAATTAGAAGCCACCGATCTAAGTTGACAAAATTATACTCATTAAACGGCGACGAGAAGGAATCTGTAATTCACGACCATTCCAACATCAATATCTACAATTTATCTAATTAACAGCAGGAGATTCCTGATTTCGAAAAATACGAATTTTTAACTGATTCTCATTTCTCAAATATCTAAAATCAAGAAGCTTTAATTGGGCAATCAAAATTGTTGCATTATACCCACAATTATTCAATCGACGAAATAACAAGATCTACAATATTTCAACTAATAAATTTTAGAAATGTATTAGTAAATACCAAATAATTAATTCATGTAAATATTAGTAATAACGAATCAAATACATTTTTTCCCAACTCTAAAAATGCCAAACTTTACAGATTGTAAAAATGTAAATCGTCAAAAAAATTAATTGCCAAAAAAATTTAATTTTAATCCAAGTCTTCTAGCTTTATAGTTAGCTTCACGCTACTTCTAAAATATATTTTAGAATATTAGTATGTTAGTATTTGGAACTAAAAACGTGGTTGCAAAAAATATTAACAAAAAGGCTATCATTGTTATTTTTTTTGTTTATCACTCTAAATCATCAAAGCCTCATTAGTGTCTGAACTACCTTAGAAATCAATCAACTCGCAAAAATTAAAGATAATGCAGTTTCGTTAGAAGAGTTGCAACAACTTCAGGTATAAAGATGAAAATGGATTGTTTCTAGTAAAACAGTTGAAATATAGTGTGTCTGTAATACCGATATTTTAAAACGACCTTTTGATTTCTCAAGTGGTTTATTATCCGTTTAACAAAAATTATGGTAAAAGTGGTGAGCAACCCATTCTAATTTTAAAAACCTCATCCCTCGAGAGTTTATTGCAGAACAGGTAGATAATCCCTAACAATGAGACTATCGTAAACGACCCAAAATGTTAACTAGTGAATAAAGTTGTTTTAAAATATCGGTAGACAGACTTTAAATGAGAATAAAACTGAATCAATAAAACCGCCCAAAAAATTTTAGAGGTAGCAAAAACCTAGTGTTATATTAGTAAAAACCAATGATATATTAAATATAAGCAATTTTATTAGTAAAAATCTACTACTATAAAGTCTAAACAGTTTGTTGTGTTAGTAAATACCGAGAGTAGATCTATGGGATCTCTAATGGTAGGAGCTTAAGAAAAATGATTGTCTCAATATTTTTTAAAAAAACAATTTTTACAAACATCTTAAACAAATAAATAAGTAAGATTTTTTTCAACAAGATGATGCGACAGCGCATACAATAGGAAAAAATTGAAGTTTTAGCAACAAACGTGCTGAGTAACAGCAAGTTTAGAGTGTTTAGACAGCCTTATAAATTAGTTGCGCCATTTTTCAAAACATATAAATAAAATTATTTGATTCAAGTAAAAGCCAATTGCTTTAAAATTACGTATTTAAAAAAAAATATGAATTTTAATCGTTGGCTGCCAACAATAGATGGGGCCAGCGTATGAGTTGTCTACACTTATTCTTCTGATTTCATTGTGCTTCTATAACTCAATAAAAAGCAGCAAAATCAGCGTTTGTATTTACATTAAATTCTGGCTCTATTGAATAATAAAAAATAAACATTTAAATTTTTTGAGTTTTGTTTATGTAATAAAAAAATTATATAATCTTTAGGGTGATGCTTAAAAAAATAAAAAAATTAATACAACTTTTTCATTAGTATTTAAGTACAAATTGCAAAAAAAATTATGTACCACTTTGGCTATAAAATACCTCTTTATTGTAGTGGCAAAATTAAAGTAGATATACATAAACCACGTTTAAGTGAGCTAACTTTATAAAAAACTAAAATAAACAAAATAATAATCAATGTTAAATTTTTGGTAGGCTAAATCTTGCTAGTTTTTTCTATAGTGCACAGAACTAGTATAGTTTGGTCTCCTACAAATTTAACAATGGTTATTACTTATTTTACTGCATTTTTTAAAAGTTATCAACCCACTGAAATCTGCCTCATCTATAAATTCTATTTTCATAATTTTTATAGTATTAAAAATTAAAATAAATAGTTTCTCTAGTACAACCCAGAGGTTTATAACTTTTATAGCTAAGGCCACTTTATAATTTTGCCATAATTAAAAATATTTTATAAGATTAGAAAGACAATTAAGTCAGCATTAAAGTTCAAATATTTTTAACAAAATACGAAAAATTTTTGAAATAGATTTCTATTCTAAAAATTATTTTTTTGTTTATGCTTTCTCCAAACAATATTACAAGTATATAAAAAAGAAAATATCACTTTTCTAGCCAAAAAACCTAAGTGAGTATATAAATAAATTTGTCAAAAATACATAAATAAAACTTCTACAAATGGATCCACTTTGCAATGTATTGGTCTTGATTCGCACAATATAACTACAATTTTTCTTGAAATTGTTTATTAAACATTAATAAAAATTATAATAGTAAAATTTAAAAACAAATCTAAAATGCATAAAGCAGTCATTTCTTAATTTCAGCAATGGAATGCTCATAATATTAGAAATTGTAAAAAAGATAATTTGGAAATATTATTGTTTAATTTTCGTAAACAATAAATATTTTTTCAGATATTCATATATTTATAAGATGCCTTCTAATAATAAAAAAGTTCAATATCTTCAGCAAAACATAATTTAACTTAAAAAAGAATAATCACAGTAATTAAGACATAGTTCAAAAGCTCGTATAACACAAATCTTCAAGTGGCTTTGCCGAAAATTTAGAAATAAATTTGTAGTTAGATATAGAGTTATCTCAGTTGTCAAATATTAAAAAATAAGAGTGATAATCTCCAAAAATTCTACTCATTAAATGGCAACATTAAGGAATTAGTAATTCACGACTAACGTCTAAAATTTATCTAATTAACATCATGAGATTCCTGATTTCGAAAAATCCAAATTTTTTCCAAATTCTTATTTCTGAAATATCTCAAATGAAGGCTTTTTAATTAGGCAATCAGCTTGTTGCACTACCTACAATCATTCAATTGACGAAATACCACGATCTATAATATATTAACCAATAAATATCAGAGATGAGGGGGATTTTTAACGAGTCATTGTCGGTTTATTGCGAAAGCAAAACTTAAATTAATTGGCATTTCTTCATTTTAATTAAACATTTTGTTTACTTTGTGTCAATAATACCGTTTTTGTAAACCGTAAATTATATTCACAATTCTCTTTAATTAAAATCAATGTACGTTGCTAAATCCTTAAATAACTCAGATGCAATATTTACTTTACTATTAAAGATTTCTTCTTAAATTACACAAAAGCAAAAATTTACAAAATTTTATGTCGTGTTGTAATTTTAATTTTGTTTTTACCTATTTTGCAACTTACTCATTTACTTTTTCTCCTGCTGTAACAAATTATGCATTTCTGCAATTTTACTTTTTAGCTAAACTGTGTATTTCAACAGAAACTGCATTTTTTGAAAAAACCTATAAACTTCATTCAAAAAAGCCGTAACAACACTCAGCTAATTGCGTTCCTAACTGAAGAAAAAGATAAATTAAAAATTAATAATTCATCAGTTAATCCGACTCTTATAATTTGAGTTTTTGTTATTTATTTTTGAGTTTATTAACTCAAGGAGCCGGTTTAGGCTCTTAGAATAAAGAATCAAACAGAGTTAATGAGTGAATAATAAAATTGAGTTTTTCTTTTTAGTCAGCACGCGATCTAAATTTTTAATATTTTATGGCGCCATTTAATAAAAAAAAAACGTGCGTGTGTAATTAAAACTTTGCTGTTCTAGTTACATCTAAAGAACTTCTAATCTATATTTTACTCGAGGCTTTGAAAGGAACTCAAAAAACAATAAATATGCGTAATTAAATTTAACCAGAGTACACCACTAACAATTACTTGATTACTGATAAAAATAAATTAAATTAGGTTAGCTTGCCGGTATAAATTTGAAACAAGTGCGGTAATACAATAGTCTATAATATAGAAAATACAGTGCGATAAAGTTGTAAGATGGTAGTAAAACATCCATAAAGTACTCGCAACAATACCAAAGACCTGTTTAAAGCGTTTTAAGTAATGTAAAGCACGAAATATTTTTTTCGCTTAAGTTTCAAGAATTTTAGATGAAGATACACTTTGACTCGCCGTATTGTTTAACAATACACGTATATGAATAACAAATTTTGAGCATATCCAGTCGGTATATTTTCCCAAGCAAAATTATCGACAATTTTAGCACCCAAACCTTTGTCTCGTTGTGTAAAACAGATAATATTTAAATTTGAGGTAATTTCGTTTGCAAGGTTCGTATTCATTATTTGGCGGATATTTCACATTTATTGAAGGTCAGTTCGATAACCTTCCAGGACGCCAAAATTTGACAAAACTTCCGGTCAGTGGAATTCAATTAAATCACAAATATTTGTCTTGCCCGTATCAATGTAATGAGTCCTTGATGCAGGTGCTTTGAGAAAAATAACAGTGAGATAAACCGCTAATAAGCTCTTTAACAGGATTTATTCGTTTTGGAAAATTCTTCTTCTTACCTTAAAAGTCTTAAAAGAAAAAACAAATCACTCGAATTACCACGCACCAATCACAGATTTCGGTTCAAGTCATTCAAGATCACAATCATAACATGTTAAATTTGGTTTTTTTCTCTTCATAGATTACAGAATTATCCTAGATTCACAAAATCGGCACTAAACCCGGCGCAATCACTCAAAATCCGGGAGATTTCAACGACAGCACAGAACACAAACCCGGAGATCTCGATGGTGGATGAGGCGACGAACTGTATCGGTTCCGGAGTATTTTTCTCAGTTTGTGATAAGATTCCGGAACGAGGATCACGCGGACTTGGCTTTGGGAAAGGATGCGATCCACTGACTTCTCTGTTCCGACTGTGCCGGACGAGTGAGTGCCCGTCGCACTGTTATGCTTCAAGAATCGCGTACACCTGTTGAAGTGGAGGGGAATTCAACAACCCCACCAGCAGGTACTATTGTTATAGTTTGATATCAAATGCAGGAAATTGACGCTCTAAGGGTGGACGCAAATTAAGTGGACGAGTCGCAGACTTGTCTGACATTAACACTGAACGATTAACTTGCAAATTTACGACCGGAGAAAAATCGATTTTTAGCTGAAGCTTTGGAGGAAATGCAATTATTGACAGGATGTCTTAAATCTGGATCGTTACAAGGGGGATCTCGGAAATTCTAATTTGTCCTCGTAATTAAATTAGTGGAGTTATGCAGGATTTTGTCGTGAAAGTTGATATGGTAATGGTGTTTTATTCTCAGCTGGTTTGCATGTTCTATTACTCCTAATTAAAACTATTTTTATGAGAAATTATATAATAGGCCGGAATTTTTATTTTATGGATTGTTGTGCTCTTAAATATAGCAATAATAATATAAAAAATAATTAATCAAAAATTCTTTAAAAATTAGTCGCGAGGAAAGTTTATAAATATTTTTATGTCTTTACAACAATAATAAAGCTCTCTACGCTGTAGCTACAAGCTCTACATTGAAATATAAATGGTAACACTTATATTACTCGTAAAAACTGTGATATGTAAGTCTATAAGAAGAATGTAAAATTGTTAGGTATTTGCTTAAGTCATAACTGTAGCAATAAATATTCTTAGCAATATAAGCAATTTTGAAATGAACAATCATCCTGTCATATTTTATATAAAATATTATTTGTTTGAATTTTAACTAGCGCTTATTTGCATTCTTCAATGTAAGATTCTTTTGCATAATTATTTGATTTAGTTACGTCATATCTGATATAATAGCACAAATTTTAAATAAAAAGAAAATTAAAATTTTAGAAAATCTTACCTGATATGGTATCTTTAAAATCAGTGTTAGAATAACCGGAACTATCTAGATATTTATATATCACCCATCTCTTAAGAAATATAATAAAACCACACAAAATATATAGATAATTACGATACTAGTTTTTTATTTAAAAATAATAATTATTTTTATGACGTTATTAACGTTAAATTTATAACAAACTATAAACAAAATTTATAAATTCTTTGTAAAATTAAAAATGTTAAGTAGATTTGAAATTATAATGATAATCAATACTTATTTCTACATTTTTAATTCAAATACGAGAAAAATGTGAAAGAATAAAATGTTTTCAGCTATAAAACTTTGTTTACCAACATAACTTTTCAGGAAAATAATAAATAAGTAGATTACTTTAGACAAAAATAGTTTAGGCTAGAACAATTGGAGTGTTATTCTAATCAATCAGATTTTGAAAATTATATTCTTGATGTTACAACTGTGTGTCATTTTGTTTTTGTTAGTGGTACCTATGCATTACATATTATGTAGAGTGTCCCAAAACACACGGCCTAAAAAAAGAACAAACATCGGCATAATGCACAACTAAATAATACTAAAAGAAGTAGTTGCTACCTTACTAAAAAAATAATTAATTACTCTAATCAGAATGTGTTAAGCCATCCAAATACCACAGTCTTATTATATTGTTAATAAATCAATTAATTAAAAAACTAGAAAAATTTAAAAAATCTGGGACAGGAATACGAACTAAAATGGAATTTTAGTTTTAGTTATATTTAGTTTTAACACTTATTAAAACTTCCTCTTGAGGGCAGAATTATGTAAAAGCTTCAATGCAAGACTTTAAGTCATAATAGACTTTATACAGGTGTTTCAGAAATAAATACAAAAATTTTAACCAGTAATAGATCTCCTAAAACAAACAATTTTTGTATATGCCATTTATGTAACAGATGCTAAAAATTTGGAATTTTGTTTCTCCCATAAAATTAGGATACGCCTATGATTACTTAGTTACTATTATAACATACCGTAGTTATACCATAATAATAATACTTTAGTCAATGGTCAAATTTCTACTAAATTTTAAGAAATAATTTTATCTTACTGCTGAGATTCGGAAAAAAATTGTTTAAAAAACTCTCATCTCTAGTTTCTAATTTTAGTTAAACTGTTGAGACCCTTTTCCAATTTTAATTAAATTGTCTCCTACAGCTCCTAATGTTTATGAAAAATGTGGCCTCTGGTTTTCAATTATTATTATTATTCAATGAAAAAGTTTTTAATTTATAAGAAAATTGCAGTTCCTTATATGTGTTTAGACGACAGATTTTTTAAATATTTAAAAACTTGAACAAAATTTTATAATAAGTAAAATCTATTGTCAATTAGAAGTAATAATACGTGCGTTATTGAGAGAAAAACAGCAACCACATGTCAATAATTTAAGGTTTTTTTTTTCAATATTAATAGAGTGTGTCTATATTTGAATGAATTTTATAGCGCAATAGAGGAATTAACTTTTCGGTCCCGTACCGATAAAGAAACCCCAGCCCCTGAATTTTAAGTGGATTGTAAAGATCAGGCGCGTGGCACCCGTTGTTCGTTTCTTTTTTGGAACTACCTGATCGCTTTGGTAACAGTGGAGTTTACTTATCTTTACAACCATTCTTATGAAATTCCTCATAAACTAGTTTGTAAGTCAAAACTATAAAATTCTTCCAAATATAGATAAATAATACTAATACAAAATATTATAATAGGGAGATAACATCAAACCAGTAGAGCAGAATTCAAATCTGAAAAAGACAAGAGCGGAGCTTAAGCTGCATCGTAATTATACTACAAGTAGCGTCACACAAATCTGTCAATATACAAAAATTTGTCAATTAGCAAAATCAATTCACAACAAACAAATAAACAACACAAAATAACTTTAATAACCAACAAAACAAAACTAAATTGCAAAAAAAAACTCCAAACATTAAAAAAGCGTTCAAAACACGAGATCAAAGTATACCAACGTAAATGACAGTTGACGAGTTGACTCTGTGATACATAACTCTCCCTTATAACAGAATAGACCAAAACTCGTCCGTTGCATAGAGACGCCATTGTCTTTTTCTCATTTGATTTCCACTCTCCTATGTTGGTTGTTAATTTTCTACAGTAAAGTAACAACATAATAACAAACAACGACCCTTAAATAATAAATAAGGATTAGTGAGCTAATTTTAAGTTGAGATAATACCAGTAGTATCTTCGTTTCTATGGAAATTGAAAAGAATTCGGAGATGTGATTGATTGTTTCCATGGAAAAGTATTAAAATTTGCGATACTACTGGTTGATACTATTATTTGTAACAATCTATCCAAGCTCAACTAACTCAAAGACGAAAGTTTTGGGCTACTTCTTATAACAAATAAATAATAATAAAACTAGATTTACAACCAGTAATCTAAATTCTGGTGACGTCTTATCAAAAATTTCGTTGAGTAAAAGTATTTTTGTTTCAAATTTATGAAAACTGAAACACTGTTTTTAACTGAGTTGGTCAATAAGGGCGCTACTGTCGCATCAATCAGCAGATTATCTATTTAGACAAATCGCTTGTTATAAAACAAACTTTTATTTATTATCTCTTATGCTTTTACGTTTATGTAAGTAACTAAGAATAGTTTTGTTCCAACAACAGTTCAGAATTGGATATACCATTTAAGCGTCCAAAATTTCTATTACCCATGCGCAATACAGTTCTAAAAGGTTTTAAACTGGTTTTGAATAGTTGTTAGGACAAACCTAATAATTTATGTCACAAAACATAATAAGGTTTTGTTAATTGTAAACGGCGCTTTAAAATTTGCTCAAATTACATAAATTAACTTAATTTGGCAAATAAATTAAGGTAAATTGCTAGGTAAAAACTGAACATTATTACAACTTTATAAAATTTTAAAATTAGCATTATTTATTCCACAAAACTTGACAAAATTTTGTTAAATTAATTTAATTTACGGAGCTGTTAACAAGACATAAAAACTTGTCCAAATTACTTAAATTAACAGTTATTTTAGCAAATATTTTAATAAAACGTAATATCTATATAAGATATTGAAATCTTAAAATTTAATAAAATTGTATAATTGATAATTTATCTAACACAACTTAATCAAATTTGTTAAGTTTATTTACGTATTTGTAAACAGAAATTAAAGCTTTTGTGGTGTAAATTAAAAATTAATTTCATATTTAGACAGTACCATAAGATTAAATAATGTTCAATTTTTCATGTAATAACTTACGATTGGTTAAAACAATTTAATTTAAGCGAACAAATTTAATTTAATTAATTACTTATGTTACGTTAATTTTTGTGACAGATAATTTATTATTGTAGATAAAGATTTTCATTGTTTCAAACATTCTTTTTCAATCTTAAAAAAAAATAAATAAAAATGAAATTCTAGATAGTCCTACTGTAAAATTAAGAAATAAGAAAAAAAAACAATTCTGTTTTTATACAATTTCGATTTTATAAATTTTAATATTTTAGTTGATCATATTTTAACAAAATATTTTCTTAAAAGTACTTTTTTTAATTTGAAGTAAATAAATTTTTTCCCAAGCAAATTTGCTTAATGACCCTTAGGAATTTTTGTGCTTTGTGACACTTTTTACAATAAGAATAAAAATTTTTAAATCTATTTGAGACTTTCCTTTTTTGACCACAACCACAAAATTTAACAAATGTGCTAAGTTAGTCCATTATACGCATAGTTATTTAATAATAGAAAAATTTTATTCAGCAAAAATATCTGATTGCATCAAGCAGGCGTAAAAAATTTTATTAATATAATCAGATCCTGTAGATGATTTTTGTATAAAAAATAATAAAATTTCATGGTCATGTATAATGTACATAAATCAGAAATGCTGGTGGTTCTATATTTTTAGTAAACAGTTATAATAAATATTAAACATTTTTTAACAGTATTTTTGTGTCTATCAGTAGCACAGTAGCTCATTACATAAATCAGAAAAAGACGAAATGTCGAAACAATTTCGGCTGCATTATTATCACTTTTTTTAAATTATTTTAGCACGTAATTTGTTTTGCCAATTTCACCGCAAACCGCAACAAATAATGGCTTCTAAAAATCCGATAGCAAAGCAACCTTGCCGTCGATTATCACCAAATAAAAATATCGAATGGCAAAAAGCAGCGCTCCTACCACCACGTTGTTGGGTTTCACCTTCGGCGGCGCAGGTAGAGCACCGAATTGTTTGTCATGAAAAGTAAACAGGAGGTGTGTAAAAGTTCCTAACCAATCACAATGGAGAACAAGATATGAGGCGTGACATACCGTATAAGTCATAATCATTAAATTATTCATACGAGCACAATGATGCATGAATGATTCGGCTGTTCGTTAACAGTGGGGAAGGATTCTTCCTTTGCTTCTGGTCGGTTTCTGCAGAAAATTGCATAACCGGAATCTGACATTTCAAACGTACTGCTCAAATCAAAACCAGTCGTTAAATATAGAAAATAAGAACAGTAGAGAAGAGCGTTTTAGTGAGATTTTTTTAAAAATAGATTTAAAGGATCGGGAGATAAGGAGGATAATTATTCATAACTGGACAAATATGTTAGTCGTAAATTAAATAATAAAAATTTCTCGTTATTTATGTCTGATCATATCTATAAGATTCCACCAACTAGCGATGTTGATGTTAATTAGGTTTCGATATTCACTTAATTAAATCATAATTTATAAGATAAAAACAAAAATAATGGTTTAGAGAGTATCAAATTTCTTCATTTCAAAATTTGTTAACGAATAACTATTAAATAATGACTATTGAGCTAATGACTAATGACTATTTAAATGTTTTAATTTTTTCTTCTAATTTTTTCAAAATTTCCAAATACGTAGGTAGGTACAACTAGCATAAGTTTTAAGATAAATATCTCTAAATAAAAATGATTTGCATTAAATATATACAGTGTGGAAATTACTTATAAAACAAATTTATTATTTTTAAAATGAATGATATTTTTGTAAAACGCTAAAACAAATCAATTTTTATTTTATTGAATTGCGCTGGTTTTAAATTACTGAACTCATTTGTGACGTCATCTCTTTCAGAGATGTGACGTCACACATATATTTTTTTAATAGCATGCTAATTTTTTTTATAAATTTAAAGATAGTGCTATTAACTAGTACAAGTACACTCTATTTTCAGCAATTTTTGAGATTTTTAGATTTTTACGTTTCCAATCATTGAGGTAATAATAAGACTGGAGGGAGGATATAAGAAGATATAATAAATAATACATATTGGTATTTGCATTTAGACAAATGTTAAAATCGGTAAAATTTGCATATTTCTAAACAATTTTGTTTATAAGAAGCGTTTCAAACAATTTTAGATAATATGATTTTAAATAAATTAAATATTAATTTGTAAAGTATGAGTGTTGTACGCATGCACAATAAAGGCCTGGTGCTCATATGTTTACTGAATTAAAATAAAAATTTATTTTCTTGCCTTATTATTCTTGTATTTTTCAAAATTCAACGTTCTTGCCTACCAGCAAGTGATTTGCTCTCTCACACACATTTAATCTGTGTATTATACTATCTTTCTCTCTCTTATACTAGGTACTGACTATGTTGTCACCGCAGCTCGCTTCGGCAACGTATAGGCGAGGCTCGATCCAGTCTTATTATTAGATCTATGTTTCCAAATATTATTTTTTTTATTAATTTATTCTGCCTTATTCCTTATTTATTTCTAGCTATCCAATTTTTTTTCTTTTAAATTAAATAAACATTTAATTAAGTTAAACTCACACCGTATTTTATTCCAGAAGCATAGCAAACAAAACAAAAGAAAAATCAGCCAGACAATTGGTTTTTACATTTTAGCCAAATTTTCCAACTTTTCTTTGTAATTGTCCCGTTTTTTTTTCTGGCAAATATCTTTCTTATAGCCATAACAATTAAAACAAAAAAGAATCACACAATTATATCATCGAATTGTGAGTTATGGTCTGAAATTTAGACAAAAAATTGTAGAAAAAGTATTTTCAGTTTTTCCAAATTTTTTACTTTTTTGGGCACCTTTTTCAATTATTTTTAGTAAAAACTGTAATTACACTATTCTAAACATTAATATAGTAAAATCGGTTCAGCAGTTCTCAAGTGATGCACTTACCAACCAAGAGTATTTCATTTTTATTTGTATAAATTAATTAATCATGTTTTTATTTATTATTTTTACTTTATTTAAAAAAAATGTCGCTTTTATTATAAAATAAATATTTTTATTTATTTCAATATGTTTTAGATATACAGAGTTTTATTTAGAAATGATCCTCGTGAAAACGATGTTAAAAAAAATTTTTTAAAGAAATTTTTTTTGAGATACCAACAATGTTTTTAGTAAAAATATTCTACCTACATACCTAATTATGCAATAATATTGGAAAAGTAATGGAGAAACACTACTAAATATATCAAAATACAGAAACCAATTGATGAACAAGAACCACAATCGTGGAGCAAAAACCTTGTATTAATACTAAAAATAGCTTTTTCTAAACAGATTAAAAAACAAAAAATTATTTTAAATAAAGTTAAAACACTAATATAGTTAAAATACTACTCAGCTTTAAAAACTTTTTTTAAAAAGCGTCAGAAGTCAAAAGCTCGCAAAAACTTACTAGAATTGGAAATTAATAGCAAAAACAAAAATCAACAGAACACTAAAGCTGCTTTTTTCGGTAGAAATTTTAACAACAGTCCTAGTCAGTGCAATGCGAAAAAAATCTGTGAGTTACAAATCTAAATAAGAATTAAAAGTGAGCTACAGCTACAGTATTTGAGTTTCTAACATAGTCAAAACATGACCCCAATAAAAAATTACTTCGTTTTGAAAGGACTACATATTTACGCAAAAAAATTGAAAAAGTAATAGAGTACTAACACTAACACAGTTATCAAAACACAAAACTATTTTCATAGGCAAAAACTTTAATCGTGGAGCGATTTGACAAAACCCTTATAGTAATAATAAAAATAGCTTTTTCTGTACAGATTCAAGAGATATAAAAATAACTTCAAACCTAGTTTAAAACACTAATATAGCCATTCTAAAATAAAATCAAAATATACTTAGCTGTGAAAATTTTTTTTGGTCAAAGCGCTCAGACTTACTGAAATTTAAGACTAAAAACAAAAAAAGATTAAGGATGCTCTTTTCGGTAGAAATCTTAAAACTAGTCCTAGTCAGTGCAATGCCGAAAAAATTCGTGAGTTACACCTTCAGTAAAAAATATATTTATAACATCTGGAAATAATGATTTCAATATAAAAAAAACATTTTTTTAAAAAGACTACATAATGATGCAATTGATAAAGTAATAGAGCGCTACCACAATTATTAACAAAAAACAAAAATTGTTTTTGGTAGGCAAGAATCTCAATCGTGGAGTGATTTGCCAAAAACCGTGTAATAATAATAGAAATAGCTTTTTCTGTACAGGTTTTAAATGTAAAAAATAACTTTAAACTAAGTTAAGGTACTAATATAGCTATTCTAAAATAAAATTAAAATACCATTTAACAGTAAATTAAAAAAAACATCAAAAGAAGAGTTGCAGAAACTTACAGAAATTTAATACTAAAAACACAAATTAACAGAAGGTTAAAGCTGCTTTTTTCGGTTGTAATTTTAATAGCAGTCTTAAACAATGCTGAAAAAATCTGTGAAATACAAATCTAAATTAGAATTGAAAGTGAGCTACAGCTTCAGTAAAAAATATGTATTTGGGTTTTTAACATCACTTTTGTTAAAAAAATACTTTGTTTAAAAAAGACACTAACAATGCTGCGTAGTTTTTTGGCAAAATTGAAGTCCAACGAAAAACGACAATAATTCGAAAATTTCTTTAAGTAGCTCCTAAATTTGCTCGAAACAAATGCACGACGTATGTATTATGATGTAATGTTGGTAATTTCTTCAAGTATTCTACAATTTTTATTAAAAATTTAATTATACATTTTGAGAAAAAAATAATTGAAGCAGAAAACAACAATATTAAGGCCACGACACACAAGAAACGAAGGCGCTTAAAATACCTAAATGAAAACACAGGTAACTCTTATTTTTTCTTTATCTGCCGTTTTTTCGAGTCTTTTTTTATGACTATTTTCTAGACAAATTTGAAATCTGCTTATACATAGATAAGTGCATAGATAAGATAATGTTTCTGCATGCTTCAAAAACTGTCTTTCAAGAACCGTGTAGAAACTTTGTTTCAAGTCAATTCTGTTTTCGTAACAAAATATAAAACTTGAAAATTAGATTTAAGTGTGTCAAAGTTTTAGTTAAGATAATATTTTTTTTAAATTTGAAAATTTCTATTAAAAAATTCTTCAGTTTTGCCGTAATACTTTCGCTAGCCCTCGGCTTCGTTTCCCGGATTACTTTTCATCATCAAAACTTCAGAAATACGTAATTATAGCTTGAATCAAAAGTGTGCGTTCCACATAGAACTAAAAATAATCAGTTGCATGATTGATATACCCGGGCATGTAAAAATGTGCTCCATATATTCGTAATTAAGCTCATGTTGCAATAACAACAGTTTTGATGACTCCTCTCCGAAAAAAACAAGCCGAGCTGTGGGCAATCCGATTTCCTAAACGTCACCTTCAATATCCTGTTGCTTTTGAAAGAGTAATTTCGGTGTTTGGCTCGGCAAACAAAAGTCAATATTTGTATGGGCGACTGGTGGCACACGGTAGCTATAATTGGTGATGATAGTGGCCCGGACCGGGTCCTCCGGCAGTGATGAATGACAGATGTACAGCCCGATAACCACAACAGCAATCTTCCAACGCTCCCATTCACGAATCTGCGACAAATTCCATCAAGTGTGAAGCCAAAAAAAACAGAAAAAAAATTCCACGGATGAAGAGGTTTCAAGTGGAGAAAAAACAATTTTTGATTGAATTTTTGGAAGTTTTTGGTGGTAGTAGGACTGTAGGACAGCATCCAGTACAGGTAGCTGGTTTTTGTGTTGGTTGGCGGGCCAGGTGTTTGGTCGGGAGGCGCCCCCCGCGGCTTGTATGCATTCTAATGATATACACATTAAGTGCAGATACTCTGGCCTTGCCGACCAGGCTAATACTCTGAATACCACGCACCAGGAAGTCAATGAAATCTCGACGAATATATAGAGACCGTTCACACGAACGAAACTTTCATTACATGCAACATGACACATTCCGGAATTGTATCCGACTTAGATAAAATTCGTTAAGGTCTGAGAGAAAATCGAACGCATTTACATCTTTAATGGGGATTTTATGGGTAATGGGAGTGCAATTAGAAATTCGATGCATCTTTACAGAGATTAGACACAAATTCTGAACAAACATCACGCTCATATTTTTTTCCGGTTCAAATTTAACTCATTTCGTAGTCAAATAAACAACTTTAACTATGTATTACTATACTTGCTCATATTTTTAACAAAATTATTAAAAAAGTATATAATAATTTGGACTTTTTATATATACAGGGTGTTATGGAAGGCATTGCAAAAATTTCAACAGGTGTTTTAATTGGTTGTGAAGATGTAAATTTCACAAATTTTATTTGTGATATCAAAAATTTAATTTTACATTTTTGTAACCCCTAATTTAACACTGCGCTTATGATGGCACTTTTCTTTGGTAAGCTTTTTGTCTTAAATTTTTTCTGGTGTGTTTTGATCGCTACGTTAACACATAGGCGGGTATGGTTTTTCGTGCTTTATTTACTTTTAATTTTAACTCGGTAAGGGTGCGTTTTTGACAAAAATGCTAAATAAATATTTTGTTTATTTTTATGAGTTCTATCAATGGTTAAATTTTTTGCATACACTTCCATAACAGTCTGTAGAGCCCTAATTAATATTTGAAGTAATCTCTGTGATTTTGGTCCGTTATGAGTAGTTTTTCGCCACTCAGGAATCACTAACACTTCGACAACTGGTCTAGATCTTCAAGGTCCTCTTGGCCATTGTTTGATTTTGTTGATTTAAGAAGTTCTAATAAAGTTTAAAAATTTTATCAAAATTTGACAGTTTGTCACTTAAATATAGAAGAAATAACAAAAGATAAGTAAAACTTCTTGTCAAAAATGGCTTTGAGGGAACGAGTAGATGTCATCCTACTTCAAGAAACTCACACTTCGTCAAATTTAGACCTTTTTTCTCCTAGACAAATATTTGACAACTTCTTGGTGGATTTCCTCAATATTGCTTCTTATATGCTTGCGCGACATATTTTAAATCTTATTTTAAAATAGTATATTAAAGAACGCGTTTTGAAAAGTGAACTTTGTGGCACGAATTCAAGTTTATAAAACGAGCGCGAGCGCGAGTTTTTATAAAGAATGAGTGCCACAATGACTTTGAAAAACAAGTTCTTTATGCTATTTTTTCTACTTTACGTGTTTTACGTAATTTTTAAGTAAAAAAGTTAATTATTTAATCTTTAGGGACTTTTGCGTTAATACGAGACAGTTGGTAATAAAAATGTCACTAAAGTGTCAATGAAGTAATTGAACTTTGAAATGTTTTCAAATTTGTCTAAAATTCTGTGTAAGTCACTCACAAATGGTTCATTTTTACCTACTGTATCGGTTATTGATTGAATAATCCAATTGGCATTAATACAGTAAGGAAAATCTTCATTTATCTCTAAATTCCCACTCCATTTGCGGTTCTCAGCGACTCCTTTCATTTCATCGTTAAGCATTCAGTCAAGCAGATTTATACACTCATCTAGCAAATAACTTGTAAATTATCGAATGCTATGGATGTTGTAAATGCTCAAAATAAAGGCCAAAAGCTCCATTTTAGTTTCAAGTTTCACTTTAACGCTGTTCTAACCTCAAAAGCTGAAGTTTGTCGCATGTCCATCGTCGCTTGTTCCGCCCCACTTTCGAATATTTTATAGATTAATTGCGACACGCACACACAAAAACACTTTGTTGAGGAATACTGCTGGTCATCAAGTGCAACAAAATTTATTCGAATATAATTACAGTAAACTCATTGCCGACAGAAACATAACGTTTTATTTCAGCGATAGCGTGTTACACGGTGTTACCAATCCGAAAACACTAAATTGCACTAGCTGTTACCGCACGCAATTTGGGTGTGGTAATGGCTATTACCGCACCCAAATCGGACTCTGTTACCGACGTAAAGTAGAAAAAAAATTATTCCATCTTTAAATCACAGGAAAACAGCATTTTTTTTCTCAATGTCAAAATTGCTGGTATATAAATTGTTAATGTTTATAAACCTCCTTCTCAATGACCTGCAAATTTGATACTGAATTATCATTCTGCTGTACATCGGCGATTTCAATTGTTATTAAAATTTGTAAACTTATGCAGAAAATAATAGAAATGATCTTGGTCTTGTGTCAAAAATGGAACTAACTGGAAGAAATGATTTTGTCATGTGTCAAAAATGAAAGTAAATGAAAGAAATGATCTTGGTCTTGTGTCAAAAATAAAACTAAATGGAAGAAATGTTCTTAGACTTGTGTCAAAAATAGAACTAAATGAGTTTCACTTGGTTTTTGACACTAAAACTCTTCTTAGCAGTATTTTTTGTTTGTTTATGTTTTGTTACAATAAATAATAAAGTGCCATTACCATCATAAAAAAAATGTACCTTCTGCTGTTCTACGTAATCAACGTCGCTCAGTTATTGTTAAGCTTGATACAGCAGTAAAACAATTTTCTCCTCTTCGAAAACCTAGATAGAATTTCAAAAAACCTAAATGGATTAAATTTACCAAACAAGTGAGAAGTTATCTTTGTTAGATTTTGGTAACTGCAATAAACTACCACAGATTTGTTAGAGTAATCAGGAATGATAATTCAAAATTCATTATTCGTGAATTTCCTGTTATGATATGTTCTACCTTGAAGCTTTATAACAATTAGATTGTACAATAAATATGTCTCTAGTCCTAACTCAGAGAATGCCGATGTTGTATTAAATTCATTGAACAAGACAAGAAAAGAATAATAAAACAGCGTAATGAAAGATTTATTAAATTTGACATAAAGTAGTCGCAGCTGTTAGAAGCTTTTGCAAAAACTTGGATTTAAAACACTTTTGTCTAAATTAAATTTTGCTACAAACCCTAATATTTGCTGTAACTAGGAGGTGGTAAAAGTTTTAAACCCTGTTAAGCTGAAAAAAAGTAAAAAAAGAGATGAAATGTCGGGTTTAAAAACGAAGATGAAAGATAAATGTTTCAAAGAAGCATTTGAGATGTTTCAAATAGATGTTTTCAACATCTCTTTTGTCTCAGGAGTTAAAAAAAAACAAATTATTTGCAATTTAAAAGAAAAATCCACAAAAAGCGTCCAGTTACTGGCTCACTTTTTTAAAGTGATTGTTTCAAGATTCTGGAGACAATGATTTATCGGCGCATTTTTCTATTGTTAAAGATGTTTTTCTCCCCGATCCAACTAGATTTTGACTACAAATAAGTTGCTGTAACCTAGATTTTTTGGTTTTAATTTTTAAAACTCTCAGTAAACTGGCTTTAAAAAAACGCTTAAAAACTGGTTTTATTTTATTGAATCTCACTGCTGCAAAAGCTATAATATAGAAAAATATCGTTTAATACGAAAACTCTACAAAATTGTATCTAACAAACGGTTTATCAGTCTTATCAAAATCATGTCAACAAAAAAAATTAGAGCGTTTATCGATAAAAAAATTAGGCAAAGTTGAACCTCTTCCTCAGGGCGCAATATTAACTCCGTTGCTTTTTAATGTACATATATACGAGTAATCTCTTTGATTTAATTTCAAAAAAAATTGTGTTTGCTGATAATTTGCTCTGGTTTTTCAACATAAAGTATTAAATAAATTTGAAAAACCAGCTTCTCAAGTTGCTTCTACTTTGTGAAGTTACTTCAAACAGTGGCGACTATGTGTAACCCCACCAAAAACAGAAGTTTAATGCTTTCATTTATCAGATTTTTAAAAAGACAAGAAAATAAACATATTATTAAATAGAAAACCACTTAAGCATTTTTACCTGGTTTACCACCTGTATCACTTTTGACTGTTCTCTTACCTACAAGTTCCATATAGAAAGAGTTAGACAAAAACTGAAAACACAAAATAACATTTTATTAAAGCTCGCTGGTTCAACTTGGAGGTGATAATGCTAAACTTGTTGTATCTCAGCCATTGCATTAGACTTTTCAACGGCAGAATATTACAGCTGCTTAGATGATCAGTTTATATACTAGCAGAATAGATGAAACATTAAACACTGCTATGCGAGTTATAATTGGCACTTGACAGTCAAGTCTTATTGAATGACTTTTTAACATTACTCCTTCTATACTAAGAAGAACGCATTCAATATAAAAACTTTGGTTAAAATATAGAAAACCTTCTGAAGGTGTTCCAAGATAGTCTGTCATAATTGCTTCTATAAATCGATTAAAATTTTCATTTAAAACGTCCATTATTAAATTTTTTCCCTTTTTTATGAGAAGCTCATCTCCAAACCTTTAACAAAGATTTAATAAATGATCCAACAAAAAGAGTATCTGACATAGATCAAGTCTTGGTAAAATTCAACAGATTAAAAACTGACCATGTAATTCAATGCTGCTTAAATAGAGTACGGCGACAAATCTATATTGTCAATGTGGTAAAGTAAAAAAATCTTCACAAAATCTTATAGAGTAGTGTCGTCTTACGAGTTTTTAAAAAGACTTTAACCCAATTCATGAGTTTTCGTCAGAAGCTAGAGCTTCGTTGTCTTCCATCAAAGCTTTATAATTTTTTTTATACAAACATTTGAACTGTTTGTATTTCACTACAATGAGTACAATCGGCAAAATACCAAGCATTTAACACAACTTTTTTTTATTCTTATTAATCCTATTTGTAATAATTAATTATTGTTAATTTAAAGCGAACGCTTTCTTATCACACAAGTGCTAATATTGCTAAAGTATAACAGTTTTTACCAATATTCAGAACGAAACTTGATGCAATATCAAGTACAGTTTTCTGCGGAGGCACATGAAATAGGCTACAAAGTGTATTTCTGACAACATTACCAGGTTTATAGCGTAATTTTGCGTTAAGCCTTATATCACAATAAATTCCCAGAGTGCAATTTATTAGCCGATATAACCACAGCGGACATTTCTCTAGAAAATACCAAATAACGCAGAAATTCTTAAAATAGTGCAATCAGAACATGTCAACATAAATAGCAATTACACTCTTTAAAAATTTAATACAGCTTTTAGCTTAACTGCAGTAAAATTTCCCGACGGGTAATTAGCACAGTTTTTTTCGAAAAATTACATTTTAGGGGTTATTGATACACAATGCACCGTTAAGAGCATTTTATAAGTTCATTAATATTTTTTTTAGTAGGTTGTAGTTATCGGTTGGTCCGACTGGGTAATTTATAGGAGGTATTTATTACACGCGGCTTACTTTGATCTAAATTACTCTTTAATTAAATAGATCACGATTACAAAACACACAAACAAAATCAAAAAATCCGCCAATACATGCCCTCCACACGTTTATTACCGGCTAATAAGATAATGCCTATAAAAATGCCCAAATTAGAGTTTTTTTATTAAAAAATTGCTTTCTTTTTATAGAAAACCTGTAGCTTATAAGCTAACCTTGAAAGGACGATTTTTTTCGGCTACGTGTTAAGTCAGTGACATCTTGTTTTTGGTAATTGTGGTTGGGTGGTTATCTAAAACCAATTAGCGTGATTCGTGATTTTTTCCGCAAGGCTATTCGCCGACCTTTCTGACGGAGAGCTATGAAATATTCTAATTATCTCAGGCAGTGCCGGTGGCTTAAAATTTCGCAAGAAGATGCCGATATGTTTCTGTCAAATGCAATTACTGTGCTTTAAAGCTTGTCATTTCAGCTAAAAAAAAATTTTTACGGAAAATGATTTATTGATTGTTGCAAAAGCCGGATTTTTTTAAAATTGCAATTTTACCCCAAAGCAAAATCAAATGTAATTAGAGTTCAAACTATCGTAAAGCTTTATGTCTTCGGAAGCTGATTATAGTAAAAGGTACAATTACCACATAAAGACTCTAGATTCAGTCCAAACCCTTAAGGTGTTCAATTAATCATCATTACAGGTTGTAAGAGTGAAAGTAACTTTGAGAAACTATAATTAATTTAGTGTTGTACACTTTCTGGATATTTTTGGAAATTTTTGTAAATTTTATTTGGTGTTAAATAAATTAATAGAAGTGTTCCAATTAATAAATATGAATCGTCTTAGAGCAATGACATAATTGAATCTTATTACACGCTTATTTTCGTATTAAAGTGCTATTTTTTGATAAAGTATTCGTCATTAATATTCATGATTGTAATTATGAGTTGTTATGTAACTGCTGGCAGCGGATACGGATTGGATTTTCCTTTTGCAGGACCGTAATGACCGGTTCTGGGTCGCGATCTTACTCATGTGGGTGGACGGAATGGTCCGTGCTCTGTAACCTGCTTATCTTCAACTACCTGTAATAATTACAGAGCGCGATATGTAAGTCATTTATTAGTTCTCACTACTTAGCAATGATGAATCGAAGAGTTATTAGTCAGTTAACACTTATTACATTTTTTCTCTCTAAACCAAATAACGTAACTGATAATAATGTAGTAGCTGTGACAGAAAAATTGATGCTGTGAGAGCATTCCTCTAGGATTTATAAGAAACGTTTGAGCAAAAGAGTCTCATGAAGGCATGCGAGGTATATGAGAAGATATGCGGTTTCTTTTACAAAAATTTTATCTTGTCAATGAATGGCGAGTTTGGCGGGTTTTTTGCTAGCAGATGGCAGTTGCAGTGAATGGGATTTTTCAGGGACTGTTTGTTTACCAAATGTTATTGATTGGTATATAAATCAGGATTTTTTTATAAATCCAGTTTTACAACCACTTTAATTGTTACTAAAATTAACTCACCAGGTGGATTCTTGCTGAAATTCGGTAAAACATATTTTCTGTATGACTTTTTTATGTTTATTAGATAAGAGTAATTAAAGAATTGACAGGATCAGGACGTGAATTCTTTTGCTAATTTTATAACGAATGAAATTCCTGAAAAAAACTGGTAACATTATAAACTCAACATCAGCATCGTTGTGAAAACAACTCACAAAATTAATTTTGATTGCCAACTTTGGTTAGGAAAGAGAAAAAAATTCCAAAAATTAGCAGGTCGTTGTTTAGCAAAGATTGACACTTTCTTAATTTTTTTTTACACACAGGACAACATTATAAATATACAAGCTGAATACAAAATAGCAGAAAACCACTGTTAATAAAGCCTCGAAAAATTAAAAATATGTGTATACCTTTAAAAAAAAACAAACAATGAAATAATTTTGACAATTTGGCAACGTCGCTGGTCAGTAGTTTTAAAGTTAAGTCAATTAGGAAATTTGTTAAAAGTTTAATACCAATTGAACACTTTTGAAAGCTAAGTTTGACAGCTGATAAGTATTTTTGAAAATACTTTTGCTGTCTTATGATCTAGGATGTACAACAGGTTATAAATTATTACACAAATTTTAAAATTTCGCAAAAACAAGAAATTTGTGATCTCAGCCAGCTTTTTCTCATTAGATCTAGAAGAATAGGCTAGTAGAAATTTTTTTACTATATTTTTGGGGCTTCCTTAGCGTTCTCTACAACGTACTGTACAGCTTTTCCGCCATTTTGTACCCACTCTGTATAAAGTAAGTCTGGAAAGTCATACCTACTATACTTTTCCAGACGAATATTGGCATATCTGACTTTAAAAGCAAGTTACCTGTTCTATTACTAGAGCACTAAAGATTATATTGTTACTAAACATAAGTAATTTATGGTCGTTAGACCCTTCGATGCCATCTGAGAAAACCACCCGAAGCAGATCAAATCCAGGTAAAGGTGGTGACGAATCTGCATACCCCGGGCGGCTTTCTCAGATGGCATCGAAGGGTCTAACGATCATAAATTACTTGTGTTTGGTAACAATACAATCTTTATTGCACTAGTAATAAACAGCTGACTTGATTTTAAAGTCAGGTATGCCAATATTCGTCTGGAAAGGTATACCTAAGTCTGAATAGACGGTAAATTCAAAAATAAGAATTTAGCTTTAACCATAAATTACCCTGCTAAAATTCTAATAAATCTAAAATGTAAATTAGAATTTTATTTTTGGAGTAATTTATAGTTAAAGTAAAATTCTCATTTTCGGATAAACTCGCAATACAAACAAATGTCAAAAGTCGGATTAGACAAAAACTAAAATGAACCAAGCAAGAGAATATTCAAGCAAAATTTATTTAAGAAAATGACAACGAAATACAGAAAAAACGAAAATAACACAATAAAACTCAAAATTAACATTTCCTTTATACGTTTAGAACAGAAATATTAATCAAATTTTACTTTAAGACATAAAGATAAAAAGAAAAGTAGAAATGTTGTCGCCAAAATTGAAAAGAAGAGTGTGAACCCTTTTACTTCTGCCACAAAATAAAATAACTAGCATATTATCTATCACAACCTTCTCGATAAAAGGCGTCTTATACAGCCTGTCGCGTGGCGAGCTTACAGTGATTCTCCGCTTGGCGCTGCTTGACGATACACGTATTCTGCATATACATCTTATCTATGGATATCCATCGTTACAACTGTCAAATTTGAACTAATTCAAATTTTGTATTTAATTTTTTGCATTATATAAGATTTGTTAGTTGTTTTCTTTGTAAGTTGCAGTTAGTTATTGTTTGTTTTTTGCTTAGACCGATGGTTCGACTTCGACATAACCTCATTGTTTTAACCTTAGATTGACAGTTCAGCCCAGAGAAGTGCAGTGTATATAGAAATAGTGCAACAGTGCACAGCGCCAATACGGCAGAAAGTGGCGTTTCTCCGGAGTCACGATAACAATAGGAATTCATCGAAATTGGCAGGCCGCTATTAACGTCATTTTTTATTATTTTATAAAGAAGGTCGTGTTATCTATAAATTGAGAGATACCGTACTCTAGAAAATTATAGTTTTTATGTTTTTTGTTTTTAAGTGGTTCATAAATCAAACAACAAATAAAATACAGTAGATCTTCGAAAACTCGAATCTTGATAAGTCAAACTTCTGGATAATTTGAATCGAATTATAAACAATTTAATAAACATTTCTTGATATCTCAAACTCTCGATAACTTGAATTACTGTTGATAGCAGGTCGTGGTTCGACTTATCGAAGTTCTACTGTACATTGTTGCGGCAGACTAAATACAATGCAAAAATTTGTTTATTTATTTTTGTAACTCATAAATCGTTTTGGTCTATTTTGTCTGATATTTTATTATAGTAGTCAAAGTACCAAATGTCTAATTTTTGTAACATTTGGAAATACAACAAATTTTTGATTTAACTTTCGTTTATTGTTTGTGATTTTGGTGTTTTCACTTGCATAAAAGACGTACAGTTAGCTTTAAAAAATCAGGAAATGAATTTTGACCTAATGAGAATTGAAAATTTAATTTGTCAATTTGTGTCTACATTTCTGAACATTCCTGACAGATAAGTGCAGATTTTTAACCTAAATTCTAAAAAAGCCGTTTCAAAAAATTAAAAATTTAATAAAATCTGACAGAATTTCTTCTGACAGTTCCTGTTTTTTTTTGAAGCCAACTGTATCTACGAGGAGGTTATAGAGATTAAACTTTATTGTTTTTGTTTGTTTAGTTTTTAGTTAGTTTTGTTTGTATAGTCATTCTGACATTGTAATAAAAATAAAAATGTCTGAGTATAGTTAGACTTCCAAAGATGCACAGTTTAGGTTATTAACAGAAATTTGTAACCGATGGAGCTAGTTTCTATTTTTTTGAAAATAGTACAGAATCTTTTTTATAATAACTGGCGCTTTCAAATTGTATTAAATTTTAGATGATTGTTTGAGCCGGATGTAGAGAAAAGTTAAAAATAGGTTTTTAGTAGAATTTAAAATAATTTTTATTTGTTTTTTTCAGAAAACATTGCAGAAACATCAATTTTATAATTGTTGCTTTAGGCTTCTAAATTTTATAGTCTTTTGAGCCGGATGAAAATTCCGCGAGCGTACTTAGAAAATAGGAACATTGTAAAAAAATTAAGATCAAAGTCCTTTCTGAAAAGCAATCCTGATGGATGTTAATATTTTTTAAAAAATTACTGTTTAAAAAAGCTGCTATAAAAATTAATATTAAATACTTACGTTTTGTAAAAAATAAAGAAATTTGTTGTATGATTCTAGGAATTTTGATCTAATTCAGTTAAAAAGTGGTTACTTAATCGGTGTCTCATCCTGACTGGTTAATTTAGCTGAAATTAGATATCCCACGAAGTTCAGTGAGCATCGACGACAAGCGCTTTCCTAACAAATGCGGGACTTTATCGTGATTTATTACAGTTGAAATATTTCCTCTTCATTTAATTACCGTCGATATTGATGTCTTTATTGCGTGTAAAGGCGACTTCTATCATAGCTTCTTAGATAAGTCTTTGTAAAACGAGACTTAGCTCAACAATTAATTCATCCACCGAGATTAAATTAAAACCGTTTAAGGTCATCATTAATTAATGTACGTTCTTTAAAAATGTTTTTAAAATTGTGAAAAAATCAACCAGAAAACTAGTTCATATAAATCACTGAAGGTAAAAGAAAACTTGGATTAATCACTGATTAATAAACAAGGATATTAAACCTAGTGCAATTAAGGCGTGAATACTTAGAGCAAAACGGGATTTCGTGATTTGTTCGTAAGCCACTTTATCTATGAGAATTATTTAAGCAGTAATTAAAAATTACTCTTGTTTTTCGAGATAAAAATTCAGGCAAAAGTAGAACAGACTCCTACACCGGTTACCCAAGTATCCTTTGTAATACAGCAAACTGATTAGAACAAGACTTATTTAAGACGATTCTCACTAAGAAAATTTATTTGCAATAAAATATTTACGGCAGATTTGATTGCTTTTCTTGAATCGATCCAATTGCCTTGAAAATTTTTAGTACGGCATTCAGCAATTTAGATGAATGACAGATTGGAATGTAACATATTCAAGCATCCACAGTTGTAGCTTTATTCCCACATAACAGAAAAAAGCCTGAGAAAGCGAATCAAATGATCAAAAATTTTTATTATAGAAATTGGTGTCTCCTTTTCCAAAAAAAATTTTCTTGTTTTGTTACTATTAAGAAGTGAAATTTTAGTTGTTGCAAAATCTGGCATGGTATGTTTATTTATAAGGTAAAGAATTGGAGCGCGAAAAATTGAAGAAAATGTATTAGAAGTGTGAGATCTTAAGGAATATCCCTGCAATAGTCTATAACTATGCGTGAATAAGTTGTATAATTCATATTTCTCTATTCATTACTTTTATGTAATTGGCTTTCAGGTACTAAGTTTATAGGTCCAATAAGAAAGGATATTTGATTGAGATTAAATTGAAGTCTGTTTTTTCATCTAAACGAATAAATCGTTACATTATCTGATCAAGACTTAGAAATTACAGCGATAATAATGAAAATAAAGAAGTGGCACATTTGAGGTAAAAAAAACAACCGAGCCAAATCCAATTCAATTTCAGCTTTCAATAGAAAACTATAAAGTTTTATGTTGAGGAATAACAAAAAGAGTCACTTACATCCGCTCTGTGGAGGAGATCCACAAAATAAATAAACATTAATGCATTCTCTGGTAAAAAAGAGCCGCCATTGAGTTTTTACCTCGAATTAACTGTGACTTAATATTCGATAATCTTTACTACTAGCAAAAAGACTGCTGGAATCTTTCGGCTCGCCGATACATAAAAGCTAATTTGAAAATAATAGAGAAATTGTCAAAAAATCAAATTACGGGTGCCATCTTGGAACGACAAAAAGACCGACAAACCGATATCATACCAAAGAAGACAAAGCAGTTTTTCATATTTTTCGTGAGGTTTTACACCGACGCCTCGCTTGGATGACTGTGTTGGTCATCTTGTTGGTTTAATACAAGCAGCCTGAACGAATCTCCCACGTTGCACTGTAGGTGTGTAGAATTGGCGATTTTTTGCCAAAACTAAATCAAATTTAGTCCAACTCGTACGCAACTAAACCAATTCGATTTAGAAAAACCAAGAGGAAGTTGCGATCTTCTTAGCGATGATTAAGTAATAGAAAAACTGTTAAATCGCGTCAAAGTGTGAGTCTCTGGTCCGTTAAAATGAATTTCACCAAGAAAATGCGACAAATTTGCTGTCACCACTATCTTAATTAAGACGACGCGCTTGACAAAAAATACAAATTAGATTATTTGACAACTTAATTTTGTACCTCATTTCATAGACAATTTCTCAACTGCTCTCTGCAATTTTACTTCAAGATTCTGTAACCCAAATTTTGCATTTTTAACAAATAACAACAAGTGTAATATCCAAAATATATTATATTTTATAAATAATATAATAATAATCATTATGTAGATAATATTTATTCCAGTATATTTGAGTTTTAATTTGTAATTAGTTATTACATAATCACCAAGAAAAATTTCATTTACAGTTAATAAAAGATAACCATTCGTTGATAAACAAAATTCTAAGAATGTATTTTTTTTTGAAAACCTGAAGAGCCACAAAACGCTGGCAAAACGTTGTTTAAATAAAGAATTTAAAAAAAAAACTTCTAAACTTGATTTGTTACTTACCAAACCAATCTGAAAAATTACTGAAGTCTTATCGATTATTGTAAAATTATTTAATAAAAAATATAAAAATAATTAGGTGATTTCTATTGCTTTTAATTTATTTTACAAATTTTAAAAAGTGCTTTTTATTTACGAGATTAATTTTATAAATGCAAATTGCTTAAATTGTTATTACTTATTTATTTTGGTTTTCTATTTCTTTCCGGCTTCTGCGAATCAAATATCTATTTTTAAAACATATTAAATAGTATATTAAGTATCAAGAACGGTAAGAATATTTTGCCGATTGGAGACAATTGGAGGTGAAGCGAAGCGATGAATTACACATAACATATCAAAGGTAAGAATTTACTTGAAACACAAATTACACAATTACATAAAATACAATAAATTTTTTCAGGTAATTTCTCTACTTTTGATGCCTTTTATGCAATGAATGTCCTCTTCTTGGTAATCCTGATGATGTTTAGTAATAAGAAACGAAACTCGTCGACTGAAGCAATTTTCTCTTTTTAATTTTGGAATAATAAGGTTGTTTGTACTTTCATTGCACTTTTTTTTTCTTTGTATTTATATGGGGTGTGTTAAAAGTCGCGAAAATCCTTTGGAGGGATACATGGAAAACCCTCAAGAAACACAAAAATTTATTTAAAAAAATTCAATACTCATTTTTTTTTGTTTTTTTTTGTATTTTTTTGAGATTTTGGTATTTTCTTGAAATTTATAAATACGTAATTTATTTTAAATGCTTTATTGTTTTTTTTTTGTTTTTTTGATTTTTTTTTACTATATCAAGACAATTTCAATTTTTTTTGCAAATTCAGATACTCATAACTTTTCAAATTTTGAAGTTAAAAATTTTTTTTTTAGGTTTGGATTGTTTTCCACTAAAAGATCTTCGCGACTTTTGACACATCCTATTTAAAAATTTGACATAATAGCGCCTGAGGATGTCTGAATATGCAAAACCGGCAGCGTCAATGTATTAAAAAATAAAAGTGCAATTAAAGTACAAACAACCCTATTATTCCAAAATTAAAAAAATAGATTGTTGCACTAAAACAGTAACCATTCGGAGCAACATCATCACGAAGCAATTTTGTTTTTTTGATTCATCTCTGTGATTAAATAAACTTTCGTTCTTGATATTTATAACATTTATTTACATTTTACATAAATGTAATGTAATAATTTAATTTAAAATGCACAAAATAAAATTTTAGGTAAAATTTGAGGTAATTTTATTTATGAAACTATTTATTTAACTAACGAAATGAAAAAATTGTAAATAATTATTTTTCTATTCTGTTTTTTGATTACATGAAATATTGACGATTGGCTCTTTACCTTATATTTAAATCAACATTGTAATTAATAAATTTTCAATAACTTTTTAAAAAATTTTAATTGAAATTAAAAATAATTTAAATATAGTTCGTTACGGTAAATATAAGTTGATATTAAAACTCTGTCTCTACTTACTATACTAGTTTATTAATTCATTTGTAATTTAAAAATTTTTCACTAGTTTTATCTTTTTTTGAAAGAGAAAAGTAAAATACATAGATTCTTTCAAAACATGAAGACAACTACGGCTAATTACATCAATTTTTTGTTATTCTTATTCTTTTGCACTCTGTCTCTTTTTTTTAAAATTCCGTAACACCTAAAGTATTGAGTTTTGTATTTTTACACTCTTTTACTACTTTATATTCTCTTCTATTTATTTCTCTTATGTTTCATGTCGTTAATTACAAATATTTCTTAATTTTTTTTTATTTGTGTACCATTTCTATGCTTTGCTGTCTATTTATTTTTGGCCGATTGTGATTTTAGTTAGTTATTATTAATTTTTATACAGTTTTTTGTGTCTCGAATTGTTTTCTTCAACGGTTTTACCACATTTATCTTTCCATTTTCTATTAGCTTTTGCTTTATTTCTATTTTTTTTCGTTTACTTTTTGTATTTTCTATTTTTCTTTTGTTTTATCTCAATTTTAGACAATATTTCTTTTGCATTATTTTAATTTTTTACTTTAACAGTTACAAATATGGCGCTCTAAAGTTACATGAAGAGAAGAAACGTTATTAAATAACAATTTTTGACTTAAATTTTGGCTTTTTTTGTAATTCTTCTTGAATTTTACTATTTTTAATCATTTTTCTAATAGATAAATTTAGAAAAAAAATTTGTCAACAATTATTTTTCGTAGCAATCGTGCACATTTAACTAAGTAAATCGTCCACAAAATTCTATTTATTTACAAAAAATAGATTAATTAAGTAAAAAATAAAATTATTTATCAATCATGTGAATTATTAGATGTTAATTACCTTGGGCAACTTACTGTCCCTCGGGCCTAACGGCCCTCTGGACAGTCGTTGCCCTCGGTAATTAACATCCTTATAATTCCCTTGATACATAAATAACTATTATTTTTGGCAAATCTGTTAACAAATTAACCAAATTTGCTAGTATTATCAATGCGGGACAATTTATTATCTAACAGAAGTCTACTAAAATAATATTAAAATAACAACTTTGGTTTAAAAAATAAAGAAGCTGTTAATTTTTAAATTTTAACAGAATGCGTTACAGAATAGCTCTGGTTTGAAAATTTTTTGTTTGTTAATTTGATGTTTTTTTACCAATAATTTACCTCATAAATGTAAAGTAGATAAAGATGTCAAAACATCTAAATTAAATAATTTTGTAAGTAAATGCCCTGAAGAAAACAGTAGCCAAAAATAATTTGTAAAAAAATAGTGTTGTCTTTAGTATTGATGGGAGTTAACATCGTCGACAGGAAGACCATCCAACGGTTTATGCTTCATTAGTGAATTAATATTGTAATTAGTGTTGCCTGCGGCTGGCACGAGAATCGGTAGTTTTGTGAGTGGCCGAATCAGCAGGGTCGAACTAGTCATGGAACACAATCTCCGGACCCCACGATCGAGTAACTCGCTTTATCTGTAATTAAAATCTCCGGTATTTGTGTTTAAACAAGCCTCAACTGTCACTTAAACTCGCGTGTATTTGTGTAATGTGTATATTTAAGCAGATATTATGCAGTAAGGCACGTATTAGACGCTGAATAGGAATTAGGAAGCTGGCATCGGTCAGATTTGTATCTTTTATGGGATCGCCGGAGTTTTTTTGCTAAGAAAACGGGGATTTCGTGTAGGTGGGTTTGATACGAGGAAAACTGGTTTAACGGACCTGAGATACTTGAAAAATATTTTTAATAACACTCAGTGAGGATTTTTAAACGAGCATTTCCTTCCCCAACAGCTATGCGATCCATAATTACAACCTATATACAGTAATGAATTGATTCTCTTGCATATTGAATGACCTGGCATCAAGTTATGGCCGATTAAGTGATTATTATGTTTTCTTAATAAATTCAATTTATTTAACGTATTTACAAACTTTTTTAAATATTTATATTTAATGCATTGACGTCAAATAAAAAAAATCTATTGTGTGTATATAGATAATATTTATTTTCCTGTTTTTCATTGTGATTTGTTTGAAAAAAGTAAATCCCATAATTCACATTTGATCTTAATTCAATCATAAAATTGCTCAACAACAAATCAACATTTCGCAAAAAGCCACGTGACTACATCTCGGATAATTAATCGTGAGTTCTTAACACACCTGATTTTCTTTATTCAGACCCTATCCGTGATAAATTATCAGTTCATTGAATGAATAACTTGCATTTATCAGTTTCTGTTACACCCACATATCATACCACACAATCAGAAATCATAAGCTTGCATGTATTCGCGATATATGTCCAGAGACGGACTAAAATTAAAACACTACATCTTCCACTAAAAAAAAATTTAACGAGATACTCGATTCTAAATCACAAAAAATTACGCTATTGTGTAACCAAATCAAACAAAAAAATACAAAAAATTTGGAATCCAGTCCTGGATACAAGGCTACGTCTTTTTTAAAGTTCTCCCTTCGTTCCAGTTAGCAGGTACAGATATTAATAGAGGTGCAACGGTGGAGTGATTTACACCGACAAAAGTACAGGAGCCTCGGGCCTGTGTGGGAGAGTCCGGCTCTGATACAATTCAACTAATTCACAATGACACCTGAAAAAGGTGCACCGGCGATTGTATTCAAGATTTTTCTAGTTTTGAGGCATTTTAAGCATTCAATTTCCGTATTATTAATTGTTGACTGAATTGTAATAATTGCTGACTGTAAACATTCACTGAATAGAATTTTAGCAACTTATAATAAATTTTATGTCTTTTTATGACTTGTTGATTGGCATTTAAACTAATCTGCAAAACTTGCTAAAAAAATTTACAGCTCAGTCAGTTTACCTGAATGAATAATTGTCATTTTTTTCTTTAGTTCTGAATAAACACACGATTCATGTATTAAATAATTTCTATATTTTATTTATTAAAAACAAAAGCAGTATGATGTTACAGTGACATAACAGTAAGAATGTTACTTTTAGTGTGTTCTTGTATTTTTTAAGTTTATCTTTTTTTGATTTTAGTCAGTGTTCAATCAATTTGAAGATAAGACCAGATAAGACAAAGATAAAATAGTTTGGTGTTGTTGAGATAAGTAGTTTTATCTATTAATTATAGCCTACCTTTAACGAACATAATATAGCAGCTCTTAAAATATAACAGAATGTGTCATTTTCCTCCCAAGAGCAGAAAATTCTATTTCAACTTGCGCTTGTTATTTTTTTTTGACTTTGTCTAAGAACAGTTTGTCGCAGCTTTTTTAATGCTTTTCGTCATCTACACTGCTTTTTTATTATTTTTACGTATAAATCATTCTGTGTTTCACATTAATACATTTAAAATTTTTTTTTTACATAAATAATACAAACAAACTAATTATTACTATTTGCATCTTCTTTATCAATAATTTTAGATTGGTCCAAATAAAGCAAAATGTTCTGGCTTCATTAGGCAAAAAATGCACTAAACTTAGAATTAAATGTTAGTTGAAAAGAATCAGAAAGAGGGGATTCGCTATCCATCAATTGTGGCAAAAAAATCTAAAATTACTGTAAAATCACTTTGTTTTTAAAAAAGTCTTTATTTTTTTGTTGTTTGTTAGTTTTTTGCCTTTGTTTCAGGTTTTGCTTGATCTTAATTTTTGCTTTAATAATTTATTTTTCAGTTTCAATCCTGTTATCGCAAATTGTAGGTACTCCAAAAGGGTACTAGCCATAAAAGTCAGTATTTTTGACTATATTTTATAACATTTACTCCTTTTACTTAATATTAATTATTTTTAAAATTTTAAAATTATTTTGCGTAGGTACATATTATTTTTCAAAATTTGTAATAGTTATTTATTGTATAAGTGATTTTCTTAAGAATATTAAACACTCGACTGCGTCTCGCGCTTAAACATTCTTGCGTAGATAAAACGCTGTCTAAAACACGAATCCAACATAACGTTTTATCTACAGTTCTAGCGATTTGAAATTAGAATCGCCAAAATTTCATCCCATGTCATCGAAAAATAATTTGACATCACTCTCTGACAGCGGATGTTACCTCAAAAATTATTAAAATTAACTAAAAAACATGGGAGGTGTTGAATCGTTGCTATTTATTTCTGATTGTTTATCGACTTCATTTGTACAAAACGCTGTGCAAGTTGGTGAAAATGGAAGAAAGTGATACTGTTCCTGAGACAATTCTTGAAGAAGCTGAAGAAGCGATTCACCAGATATTGCTTGCAAAGTCCAGGAAACATTATAAAAAAGTATTTTCAAAATTTAATAAATGGAAAAATGAACGGGAGGTAATGACCATAAATGAGGAAGTTCTGCTCTCGTATTTCTTAAATTTGAAAAAGAGGTATGCAATTTCATCCATATGGTCGAAGTACTCTATGCTGAAGGGCGCTATAAAGGTCTATAAAAACATAGACATTGGAAAATATAGTAAGCTCATAGCCTATCTGAAGAATCAGTCAAGAGGATACAGGCCAAAGAAAGCTGCAGTATTGAAAAGAGCATACGTAGAAGAGTCTTGAAAAGGGCTTGCGATAAAGAATATTTGATGACCAAGGTAATCTCTGTCATTACATAAACATTGTAGATAATAAATTTTGGAATATTTTAGGTTGCATTAATAATAGGGGTGTGTAGTGGCTGTCGATGCTGTGAGCTGACAAATTTGAAAATCAGTGATGTAGAAGACTGGGGCGCGCATACCTGATTGTTTCGATACCAGATACCAAGACGGGCGTTTCACGAAAATTCACAATTATAAATAAGGATTTTCTATCAACACTGTGGAGAAGTATAGGCTATACCAGTCCTTACGTTCGAAAAAGTTATCCATTAAGAGATTCTTTTTACGATACGCTAATCAAAAATGTACATCGCAACCTGTTGGAATTAACACTTTATCGAAAAATTTTTCTAAAGTTGCTTCGTTTTTGAATCTGGAGAACGCAGAAGCTTATACCGGCCATTGTATGAGGCGCACATCAACAACTTTACTTGCCAATAGAGGTGCTAATTTTACAACAATAAAACGACGTGGTGAGTAAAGGAGCTCCGCCATAGCAGAAACTTATATCAAAAATTTTGTGTCAAATAAGCTTGATATCGCAAGGAAAATCCAAGGTTCTCCTGGTACTAGTCGTTCCTTACTATAGGAGACGTCCATTGTTCCTACAACTACTATTCGTTTCTGGAACTGATAACAACTACAAGCTTCTTATTAAAGGAAACGAAGTGAAATATAATAAAACAAAAAACGAAATGTCTATTAATGTAAATGTTAATGTCAATATTAATAATAAATAGAATGCGATTGATTTAAGATTGTATTTTTTCATTATTTCACTAGTAGATTTCATTATTACACTAGTGGATAAAGTGTTACTTTATACGGTTCGTAAGTGTGAATAAAACTTTAATTATAAGGTAATTGTGGATAAAATATATTAAAATACTAAAAAAATTTGAAAAACGGTATGACACCGTAATCAATATTTATTAAAACTTTATTTTATCTTCATTTTGTCTTTCACTTTTTTTCTTTTTAATATTTTTATCTTCGAATTGCTATAGTTTTCTTTGCATTCTCTTTAAGATTTAAATAGAAGCCTCCTAAACATCAGTGTTAGCTCAGAACCACCAAAACTTCATCGCCTTAGACTTAGCCTTAGACCTAAAGCTCGTTCATAAAACCTAACTCACTACACTTGCAATGTAAATATATAATCAATTACAGCTACCATAGAAATCTCTTTATACAAAAAAAATGCCAAAAGCTTCTACTGCTTTTCATAATTTTCACTAGTGTTCTACTTCCTCGAAGATGACTTATCCGTGTTATGAAAAGCCATTGATGCGGGTATTATTTTAAAATTGTAATAAAGCATAACTTTCATTGATGCTATCACAAAAAAATAATTAAAATTTTTGTTTTTAAGAAAAATAAGAATCTCACTTTCTAATCATCTCATGCCATCCCTAGATTTCCGTTCCTTAGCTCGGCAGGAAATTGTGGTTTATGCTCTTTTACCATAACTAAGTGAATTGAATTTATTGTTACACGTAGTGAGAACCTCTCTTACCTCCACTCTAAAATGAAAATCTTTTTCTTGCCTAGATTTAGCGACATAAACATTCAATTATGGCGTGTTTGACCCGTAAAGTCGCACTTTTTGCAGCCACACCTGGTAATGCGCTGCTTCACCGGCACTTTATAAATCAATGATATTGCACTGACCACTCATAATAACTAAGCGCATTCGGTAACCCAGTGGCCTATCACCTGGAGAGCAATCAGATTTGTTTAAATTATGGTCTTGACGTTTATATGGGCTTTGATCTTGCCCATGAGGAAGTGGGTGTTTGATGGTAATTATTTTGCGGACATTAGAAAATACCGTGCATCTAACCAGTTATTGTTCCACTAAACTTAATCATTTTCCTCGATTAATTATCACTTATCATATTTTCAATAAGCTATTTCAGGTCAGCCACATCCTTGTTGCTTGTTTATAACGACTTATCTGAGCATCTGCAGTAATTCTAAAGCTAGATTTGTCTTGCTATTATTGTTTATTCATAATACGAGATGACTCAAACTTGGAAAAATATAACCGGAAACAACATATTGTATAGAAAAAAGCAAGGTCGCTCTTATAGTAATTGTTAAAAACAATCAATCAAACACATTCACTAGAAATTACGATATACCGTAATAATTTTTAATTAGAATTTTCTAATTTTATAAATATTATTCATAAGTGTTGGCAGTTGAGGGCCAGTCATTCAGATGTGAATGAAGTATTTGTAGCATTGTCAATTCGAGCGTCCACAATAATGTCTGAGAACAATTGGAATGAGTAGAGGAACATTGTTCGGTAATTTAATGTCTCTCGAGTTTCCGTCATGAATGCGATAAAGATGCAGTTACGTAGGAAAGGAACGCAACTTGAAAGAAAAGCAGAACGGGCTGCATTACCTTTGATTGTAACTGCTTGTCGCCGTACATGGCATATCGACTTAATAAATTATTAACTTCCACGCGTGGCAGTTTTTGAGTTGCGCGTGCGTGTGTTACAAAGCTTTTACACCCACTTTAGCACCGCAAGATGCAATTTTACGTTGATAGATATTTTTACTGAGTTATCCTAGAACAACAATAATAAATAACACGATTCTTAAATTCAAAGTCGAGAAACTATAAATCTGAATGAGTACTGCTTCCTCACAATAAATGAAATATTATTAAAATTAAGAAAGAGGGTGGTTTGAGAGAAGAGTGACATTTTGACTATTAATAGCACTTTTGCTATTATGTTTTAGAAGGTTGTTTAAAAGACAGATAGTTTGCGTTTTACAATTTAAAAAAAAAGGGTTTTCGTTGTATAAAAATGGAGAAAAACATTTTTGAATGTTAAGTAAACATTATTTTTTAACTGGAAAAACAATTACAAAAAAAACAGAAAAATTGTGTAAATATTATAATAACTTTGCTCCGTCTTTTGATATAATTTCTAAAAGATTTTCTCATTATAAAATTGGTCGTAGGAGCACGGAAGATGCTGAGCGCGCGGAGCCTCATTTACTGTAACGACTTCCTAAATAATTGACAAAATCCTTGTTTTTGTAAATAGTGATTTACGATTTAAGATGCGTAAGATAGCTAATAAAGTGAACATCTTAACTGAATAGGTATTCAATCTTTTGCATAAATATTTAAATATAAAAAATAATTTTTGCTTAATAATGACCGAATGCGCCATTGCGTTATAGCTTCAAATAATAGTTTTGCTCTGTTTCAACGTATTTAAAAAAAAATTTGCGTTGTTTCGTCACTGTAGATAAAACCTGGATGCATCATTATAATCTATAAAGGAAAATACAGTCAAAACAGTAGACTTTATTCAGTGAGCATGCACCCAAAAAAACCAAAAACTGTTATGTTAGCCAATAAAGTTATAGCCACAATTTTTTGTGATTTTAAAAATGAAATCTTCAATGTCTATTTAGAAAAAGAAAGAACAATTCTTAGACAATATTATACTGCCTTGTTGACATGTCTTGACGCCGAATTAAAAAAAAACCGGCTACATCTGTACAAAAAAGGTCCTGATTTATTACTATAATACGCCCTCTCATTCGTGCGGAGTTAATACTTCTAAATCAATCAAATTGAGTTACAAATTGCTGCCTCATTCACTCTATTCACCTGATGTAACCCCTAGTCATTTTCTCGTGTTTCCAAAATTTAAAAAAATCTTCGGTAAAAAAAGATTTATACCAAATAAAAAAATAAAAGCTGAAAAAAGGGATAATTTAAAAATCATTTAATAATTTTTTTTAGATAGTTTAAAAAAATTGGAAACACACTGAATTTATGCTAAATCAACCAGTTGTCTTTTTTATTTTAGCAAAATTTTTATACGATACATGTAACACTTCACCAGATACAACTTTTGTAATTTTTTTGATTTTTTCTCAACCAAAAAAAAAATATTTAAAAAAGAACGGCATATCAAACAGTTCTATATTTTTTAAAATGAATCAAATACAACATTAAATTCTTTGTCATTAAATAAACTTTACAAAAAATATGTTTGACTTAATTTTTTATAAAATTTTTGAGTTTTTCAGACAAATCATTAATTTTTGTTTGGCTTGTTTTGTTATCTGTCGGTAGTAATATCTACTTTCTTAGAATTTTGAAAATTAAATTTAAGCCATTTCTTGCTGTTTTAGGTTTTAAAAAAATTGTTTTTATCAAAATTTTAGAAAAAAAACTTTTTTTTAATTACTTTAATATTATTACAACAAACAACTAAAGATTAAAAAACTTCAAAAATAAAACTGACAATTTTAAAGTATAAAATTATACTTAAAAATCTTCAGTTAAACAAATCGTAGCAAAAAATAAAACAACTGCGATTTAAATTATCTAAATTGCATTGACAGAGTTACACTAAAAAAATAGCGATTAAGTAAAGAAGAAGCAGTGACAGAAGCTTTCCAAAAAAAAATAATAATAATGATGAACGATCCCGATTAAAAGAGTAAGTGTCTAATAAGCATCTTTAGTATTTACTTTTATCAACTGTAGAATAGCAAAATACAAAAAAATTATTATTGGATCAACAAAATAAAAAATGGTGATTTTTAAATTAAAGCACAGGTAAACGCCAAAAAAGTCGACACACGAAATGGGACTAGAAACAGGTAGGAGTTTAACACAAGAGAGATCTGAGATTACTTTTAGTAAAGCACAAAATGTAAACGCCTGAAATGGTACTAAACCAAATTCAAAAGTGGTTAATTTGGTTTACAGCATGTGACTGTCCCTGAAATAGTTTATAAACAATGCACTATTATAAAAAATACAGACAAAAATAAATGTTAAAAAGCTCTGAACCACTTGTTTAAAAAAATTTTAATTGCAGAATTATCCCATTTATAAACTGCCATCTACAAATTGAAGATAAACCGAAAAAATCTTATAGAACCTCTTAAACTTTCTTAATCGAGAGTTTGCAGCTTGTAAAAAACACACTTTTGTTTCCTGAGCTAAAAAAAAAATTAGATTTTTTTAAGGGTTTCACAAAGTAGCATTCTAAAATATAATTGTGTATTGCTTACAAACGATCACAGAAATAGCCTGTATTAATTAGAAGCCTAAAAATTTGTTTCCATTGTTTTATTATTTTTTGAAATAATTCTAAAATGTACCCTTTTTATAATTTTTTATTAAACTATTTTAAAATTTGTATCTTAAATAATCAAAATTTCAAAATAAATATTTTTTTTATTATTTGGCTGTGTTTCATCTAGTCTACTTTAAATGACAGTTTATTAAGAAGAAACAAACAAAACAAATAAAAAAATATTGAAACACAACATAACACCGTCTGAATAATACCAAAAATAGAAAAAACCGAAAGAAAAAAAAAGTAAACAGACGACCTCCAACGGCATAGAACAACAACAGACTGACAGCTGATGCAATTTGAACTTTTTAACCTTTTTAACGTGTTTAAACAATTAATAATTTGTTATTGTTTTTAACTGTAACTTTAACCGTACATGTTTCATATTTCGGAGCTTAAGAATTGAGGTTTTTCATGTTTTTTTGGGTAGCATAATTGACGTGTCAGAGCACCGATGATGGGCCCAGGCCCGAAAACGTTCTGAATAAAAAATTGAAAAACTAAACACAGGAGTATAATTTACTGGTTTATTGTAAACAACCTGTGAGGCATCAAACAACACTTGTAAAAAGTAAACAGTTCACAAAAATATATTTATATCTCAAAAAATTTTTAGTGCTCACTCAATCCTGTTAGAGTGTGTCTATATTTGGATGAATTTTATGGCGCAATAGAGGAATTAACTTTTCGGTCCCGTACCGATAAAGAAACCCTAGCCCCTGAATTTTAACTGGGTTGTAAAGATCTGGGGCGTGGCACCCGTTGTTCGTTTCCTTCGAGGAACTTCCTGATCGCTTTGGTAACAACAGAGTTCACTTATCTTTACAACCACACTTATTAAATCCCTCATAAACTAGTTTGTAAGTTAAAACTATAAAATTCTTCCAAATATAGACAAATAATATATCGCACTTTATCTGAAATGATTTTCTACGTCATTTACCATAGACACCTTATCACTCTCTATCTACTGCTAACAAAACCTTGACACGCCAAGAAAAAATTGACAAGCTTTAGTTAAATCTAGTTACAGTATACAGACCATTACAAAGCAAACCTCTATCAGGTTTCCTAGCTAAGAAATATATAGGCTTTTTGTGTAACAACTTTTTAAGATCTTTTTAATTTTAGCTCATTTCGTTTTCTTAAAATTAGATGAGAATCTAAAATATATATTTATACACTAAGCCGAATGATAAAAAGTAACAAAGTTATTTTTATCATTCGGGTTCTACTCTTGTAAAAAAACTTAATTAAAAGATTTAATAACACTACTTGCCTGTGTAACTTGATTATAATAATCACAGTAAAACATTTAGAAAAATTATAATGTAAATTATGACAGTTTTTGTAATAAATGTAGGTTTTAACTGCTCAATTTTTTGTATGATTTGTTAGAAGATTCTTTGGTTATTATATTCCTAATAAAATAAAATCTGCACCCAATCAGTAATGACAAAGTTGTCCTAGTTGACTAATTTTATTGATAGTTGATTATTATCTGTTTTTGCTGTAAAAAAATTGGTGTCATTGTTGATTGCACGAAAATGAGCAATTGCTTTCAATTCCGGCCACCACCAAGTGAAGGTTAGCAAATAAGGAAACCTGGAGAAATAGCCCACACAGTCAACCATATAATTAAGCAATTTTTTTGAAAGTCGAGTTAAGTTTAGGACCAATAAAATTTTTACTGCTACTTAGATTTTATTTCCCAGCTATGAAACATAACAATTTTCTTTAATATAACTACCGTTTTATTGGTAAATAGTTAGCCAGTCACCCACTGATTTCTCATTGAGGTGGTGCTCTAAGCATTTTACAGAATGTGATGACTGTTTGTTTGTTGAGCAATCGTCGCCTCGACATGGAAAACTCTAATTAAAGATTGCCTATATGGAATAATATATCACCGGCATTTTGAATAGAATTACACAGTTTATAGAAAGGGTCTGAATCTAGGCTAATTTATTTCTTATCTGAGCGATCAAAAAATCGAGATTTTGCGCTACCGTTAATTATAGTCGGCACATATCAGGAAATTTATTCCTGCACAGTACAGCCTGCGATTGAAGCAATGGAAGATTCATTGCTTTTGCTCTTGTACTCGCTACCTATTCGTGTCGATTTTTAACGCTCATACATTACATACAGGTAGAATTATTATTATTTGTTGGTAATATTTGATAGTTTAAGTAGATTGTCGGAATGAAAAGTAACTCGTCGTGTAGAAATGCATTATCACATCGGTGATTTATGATTGTGGTAACACGCCCATAACCGAGAATTCTGCCAGGCGATATACACACGAAGAGCAACAATTTATAAAGCGATATCTTTAGCATATAACGCGGAGAAAACTGCGCTGCTAAATAATAAAATATAATTACGAGCAATATACTCCAAGTAATAAAACTTTATATCGTATTTAAATTATTTCATTAAACGGAATAAATTAGGGAACGAAACGAGACGATTTTTTCCATCAGACAACTTTTACTTTTTCAGGATCTGTTCCTGAATTTGATACAGCTAAAGCTGATTTAAAAACCAACTTGAAAAACTACCGGTCATACAGGGCGGCTCTGCAGTTCATGGAACTGTTGCGTGAGACTAAATTGGACATAATAAGCCAGGTTTAGACCAGATAACTGACGATTTCACCAATCCCAAAATTTAAATGGCACTCGCATGCCTTTTTAAAATCAACAAAATGCCACAAACAACGGTAGTTTTGACATTTTAATAAGCCAAAACAATTTATATAAAAAAGCCACCACTTGCAACACAAGAAAACAGTTAAAAAATTATTTTATAATAAAAGATATGTCTAAATTATTGAGAAATTCAACATATAATACAGTCATCCTGAAATAATTCAAATAATAATTATTATTATATAATTAAAAGATCTGTCTAAAAAAATACGTAAAATAGTTGAAAAACAAGTTATTTAAAAATTAATCAACAAATTAAACATTGTCTCTTCTAAAAAATTCTTCTTATAAATAAGAAACACACTCCTGCGAACGTTTCTTTAATCTTCTTTGTAGATCTCTTAGACAGCCTATTCTTGTGAAGTTCTCCATATCCTCTAAAAGCCAGCCCTGAAAACAATTTTGCATTTGAGGAATTAAAAACCAGCACAAGTGACCGGATCAGGCAAATAGGGAAAGATAGTGGGTCACAATTTATGAGTTTTACGAAAAACAAGTGATATGTGTATCGGCGAAATTCATTGTTGGTGAAAAAGAGCAAGAAACAAAAATAAATCGAATAAAACACATCAGAAATGACTCCATGACTTAGTTACTCTCAAGAACCATACTGGTCAAATTGAGATTGTAACTTAATGGGCTAATTTCCAGTTGAGATAATAGCGGTAGGATCTTCTTTTCTAAGCAAAATTAAAGGAATTAACTTGAAATTAACCCATAAGTCATAAATTATTCAATAAAGCAAGCGTACGTAGACTATTAGTAGTTTTGTCAATGAGTTTTTAATTTATAACACTGCTTTACAAAGAATAGGTATAAATTTTGAGTTAGAGAATAATTTTCGATCGCCCTTATCTGAAACCACTTATCACTTCAAATTAAAACTCATTAGTAGGTGGCAACAGTTTAAATACGGCTGATTTGTTAACAGTAATTTATTGTTTTAGTAACAAAAAATACAATATATAATAGTTACTTCTGTACCAAAATCAAAACTCTTTTTGGTGGTAGCTAAGCTAAAATTTTTAATCCACTTCACTGTTCGTTGTCAAACGATTATTAGTCGACTGCACTCAATTCAGTTTTTTGTTAAAATAAACTAATTTTTTATTATTATTTTGTTAGTCCAATTAGCAGAATTTATTACGGAGTACAGAATTAAGTGAAAATGTCAGAATTACTATTACTTAAAATCAAGTATTACATAGAATTACCGCAAAAGTTGAAAAGATTGACTACAATAAATTAGAATTCTAGCAATAGTCAATTGCGAGAAATAAGAGTTGGTTGGTGGCATTGGGGTGGTAAGATTATGCGTTTTACATGCTTTACAATAATTACAATTCTCTAGCCCACCCATCTTTTATTTTGCGATCTATAATAACAATTAAATGCCGGAAAAAAGCTAACCAAGGCTTTCCTCTCAAATCGAATTAAGATAATAGCTATTCTGCTAAAACTAAATATAATTTCTCTCAAAAATTAAGAAAATTATATTTTTGCAATTTAGATTTAATTAAAAAAAAAACAGATTTCTAAACTCAAAAAATGGTTGAAGTATCATAGTTTAAAATCACATTAAAATCAAATAAATTCACTTGTACAAAAAAATTTAAAAAAAAACAATCTTGGGGCACTTTTACTAGTTTTATGGGTTGATTTCAAGTTGAGATAATACCGGTAGTATCGCAAATTTTAATACTTTTCTATGACAACAGTCAACAACAGCCTCGAATTTGTTTGATTTTCCATAGAAACGAAGATACTACCGGTATTATCTTAACTTGAAATCAGCACATTAGTCAACAAGTATCAGATGTTTTAAAGATTGATTCTAAAACAGTCAGCAACGTTTTAAAAAGAAATAAAAACCTTAAACTTAAAACGAAAATTTTTCTTTTATTGAAGTAAATAAATCACCTCAAAGACTTTATATATCAGCCAAAAAATAAAAATTAGAAATAATATCTACTTGTTCGTAAATGCAATAAATTTTTATCTTATCAAATTAAAAGATTGTTGGACAAACACTTTTTGAATTATTATTGTTCGCTACACAAATAAAAACTATAAGAAACTCAAATACAAGAGTAGTTTGATATATAAAAAAACAAAAATTTGAGTTCTAACGTTTTTCTAGTTTCACAATTCCTTCTCGGAAATTGGTTTCTTCGAGGTTTTTAAAAGACTCGTCTAACTCATGTATTTTCGTCTTTCTAAAAAATTTAAAATTTTGCGGTAGTAGTCTGCGGGAGCTAAATCTGGAGAATAAGCAGGATGCGGAAGCAGTTCAAATCGCAGTTTGAACAATTTTCGTTGAGCGACAGAACTTGAATGATAAAACATCTTTCATTTTAATCATTCCTGAGCATTTCTATTATTGCTCCTTTCAATCAGGTTTAAAAAAGTTGCAAAATATTCTTTGGTGATGGATTTTTCTTTTGCAAGATAGTCAATCAGGAAAATCACTTTCACGTCCCGAAAAATTGACCTCAACACCTTTCCAGAAGGTTAAGAGCATTTTACTTGAATAGTGATATATCCAGGTTTTATTCATTGTTACAAATTTCTACAAAGACTCTATAAAATTTTTCTCACACTTGCAAATGGCAGACAACTCTAGTTCTGAAAAGAGTAAACCCGGCACTCACCTTGCACAAATTTTCTCATATGCAAATCTCTATGAAAAATCAAGTAAATCTGCTCAGTTGAAATGCCTAAAGTTTCTGCTAATTCTTGCACTTTCAATTGTCTGGATGTCAAGACTAAATTATAGACTTTACTAATGATTTCCGATAACACAGTTAATTTTGGTATTTTAGGACGTCCTGCAACTTAAATGTTTTTTCTGTCACCTTTAAATTTATTTATACAAAAACGAAGAGTTTCGTGGGAAGAACATAGTCACTCAACGTAGGCAAAATTCTCCCATAAATTTTCTTTGCTGTGTTTTCTTCCAGAAAAATGAATTTTCTATTTTTCACATTATTTCAAACCACTTTTATTTTAACTACTGTCAAATGACGGGTTACTGTCAGAATGATTTAAAATCATAGACTAAAAGTGTTCATTCATGTAAACCTTTATGAGCATAAATAAAGATTATTAATGTGTAGACAAAGTAATTTATCAAACGACTCTTCTCTATATTATCAACTTATTGGAAAAAGCTATTATTAAATCAACCACTCCGGTTGAGCTTAAAATCTCAATACGGCGTCAAGCGCTGAACCCGGAAATCCTCATTTTGACAATTTTCATTATCACGACACTAATAAAATCATATGTAAACTGCTGTGACATTTTTTTTAAAACATTGTGTGGAATTTTTCTTATACATATATAGCACGCGCCGGAGTGATAAACTATACTCTAAGCTGCTGCGTGCTCTCTGTTACTATTATTAAATTAACCACCGAGAATTGTCCAAAACCAATTTTGATCATTTTAAAAACAATGATCGGACAAAATCAAATGCCGAAACCAAAAAAACTGAGTGTGGATTAAAATGTGTCGTTCAATTTTTAAAATATAACAGTAATTAAGAAACCATAAATTTAACTAAATAATTTATGATAATTGGATAGATATTTTTGTTTTATCAATAATAAAAAAATTGTTATTTAAAATTCTAAAAAAATCTAATAAAGACATCATGTGGTACTAATTCTAATTTTGCAAAAACTTTTATAATTTGTAATATTTTATGATTATTTGAAATTATTACTCTGATTAACAAGTCATAAATAGTGCAGGTTAATTTAAGGTTAATGAGATATTCTAGTTGATTCAAGGTTTCCAATTAGGATGGCAGAGTACGTTGTAAAGATAATTGGTTAAAAATTTTAAAATATTCTAGTCTGAATTAGTCGTAAATACTTGGGAATTTTTAATTTTATAAATAAACAAAACTTTAATTTAATTTTCACTTTTATTTCTTGTAAAAAAACTATAATGAAAGAAACTAATTAGGTACAAGCAATACAAAATAATAAATAAATATAAATAATTCAATAGAGTGTAAAAAACTAATAACGCGCCTGAAGAATAAGTGTAAGATTAAGAAAAAGCGTCTCTTATCCCGCAACATACCATTTTTAAGTTATCTGCTTGAGCAGATATTAATGATATAAGATTACATCTCTGATTCGTAATAATTAATCGTCTCGCTTATAATTCCCAACGTACGTGCTCGACTAGTAAATAGTTCTCTGAGAAAAATAATAAAACAGTAAGCAACAACAGATTAAAGGAGTAATTGTAGTATGATTAATTTATCCTTCCTGGTGAATATAGTAATTTATCTCACTCTCAAATAAATGAACCTAAAACCAGCATAAAGCAAACAATTTTCGTTAAAAAAAATTTGACATTGTAAAAATTCATTATGAAATAATTGCACGAAGCAATTATATCCGATATAATTGTACCCAATTTTGCTAAAGCGTGCACTTGCGTTGTAAAAAGCTGCTCTTGCAGACGCACCATAAGAAGCCAGTTATTAGCAAATTTATTTGGTACTGAGGCAAACGCGCGTCGATGTATGGTGTAAAAATCACCAACAAAAACTAAACGTTTTGTTGATAAAACAATAAGAACTTGTATTGGCGTTTACCTTGTACGATCGTGTTTATACCATTTTATTCTTAAATTTATTTCATAAAGAATTATGCGGTATGCATCTCGATAAATCCTTCAGCGAATCAATGCACTCACTTTTTTCCTAATTAATCAGTCAACAAACAATCAAACTCTCAGAATTACTGTCATCAGCCGGAGAAAAATTCTTAATACTTAAAAATTGATTATCTGCCCGTTTATTTAATTAACTAGTAAATCGTACCCTGCCATATTCCTATGCTTATTAACAGCTCAGTCATTATGTAAATATCCAGTCCCCGAATTTGATGCTCCGGTTGAGCTTAAAATCTCAATGCGGCGTCAAGCGCTGAACCCGGAAATCCTCATTTCGACAATTTTCTTCATCACGACACAACTAAAATCATAGCTAAGCTGCTGTGACAGTTTTTTTTAAACAATGTGTGGAATTTTTCTCATAGATAGCACGTGCCGGAGTGATAAACTATATTCTAAGCTTGTCGCGTGCTCTCTATTACTTGGCGTAACTAACTAGCTGCACTTTGATTATAAATGGCATACTTTTCTTATACTATTGTGTTGTCGTGAATTACTTCTACTGCACAATAATGGCGCGAATGCACTTTCATACACTAGCAAATTACGACCTGGGTTGGTCCCTTTATCGAGAATTGAAATTATATTATTCCTCTCTAGAGGAAAGTCGCAGCGAATAAACGATAAACACATAAATATTTACAAGATTACCGATTAAGGAAGTAAAACCTATCAACGATTCGGATTAGAATATTTAATTCAAATGTATGAGGAGTTATCGGATTGTTACCCAACATATAAACAAGGGATTATTATCCTAACTAGGAATTATAAAAATAATTTTATTTAAGACTCTTGACTCGTTAAATTCTCGTTTACTGTCATTTTAACTGATCAGCTTAATATAAATTTAAATAATAAATAAATTATTTTTAGAATTTTTGGCAAACGATGTATGTAGCTCGCCTGCATATAGTTCTTATTAGGCTTACCAGATTACTGGAAATTTTCCGGTTTGTTTGTAAAGTCTACATTACTAGAAAAAAATCTAACAAAACTTCTACCAAAGGAAAACAAGGCTATAGTTTGATTGTGTTGTGATTTGAGTTGCCAAGCGTCTTTTATTTCAAAGGGTAGGCCTTTAATTTTATAAAATGTTCTTTAATCTTTAAGATATGCTTAAAGGACAATTTGTCTTTTTATCTAATTTTTTAACCAAACAGAAACCAGTAAGTCTTGTGGTTAGTTTATTTCAAAATTAATTAATTGTTTAGAAGTCACTAAAATAAAATTTTAAGTACAAGTGAACAAGCAAAAGTTCCTTTCAGACTTCAGTTATAATAAGACCTTTGTAAATAGCATATTTAGTGAGAGAGAAAAAAAAACAAGTACGATTAGCGAGAAAAAAAGAATAGAAGAAGGTTGTAGAAAAATTTGTAGAAAATGTGACCTAATGACTAAAGAAACTAGTATGTTGTAAAAGAAAGAAAACAAAGAAAAATTCTAAAATAATAAATGAATAATCCTTCGAGCCGGATACTGAGAAAAGTGTAAATACAGACAGAGCAATTTACTATAATTCTTGCTTTCCACTCCCAAAACTCTATATTTTAAGGTGTTTAGAATTTTGGAGCTGAAAGCGAGAATTTGTACTCTTTTTTAAAAATTTTTTTTGTAAAATTGCAAACTGTAATAAACATTTTATGGGTCTTTGAGCCGGACCTAAAAATGTCTAAAAGCCTACCCGAAAGAAGAGTTCTAAAGACAACAGTGAGATAGTAAAAATTCAAATCAAATCCCCCTTCGCTCTGTCTTTCTGAAAACAATCTTGAATACGCCTTGACAACGTTCTTTTTTTTGATATCGAAAAGTTAGCAATCCTAGTTGTAATCCGGTTGATATCACAGAAGACTGCCAAAGTGCGACATGTTTAACATGCGACAGTAAAATATACAACATAACTTCTACTATAAGAAACGCACTAAAATAAAGTACTAACAGAATAAATTTGAATAGATTTAATGCCTATTACGTACTTTGCACATGTTTTATAGTCTTATCAAAATTAAAATGCTTTAAATATTGTTAAGCATCGTAAAGATTTTGAAAAAATATTTTTTATAACTAAGCTTCGGCCACAGCGAGCTATCGAACAAACGGCCAGATAATTAATCATTGTAATCCAGCAGACTGCAAGTTATTCATTTCACTGGTCTACAAAATCTTGTATAATGCGTTTGGAAATCAGAAATGAGAAAAACAGGTATTGTAATCTACATTTAGTAAAAAAAAACTGGAAGAGCACTTGATCAGTTGAGCAGAAAAAATAATAAAAATTAAAACAGTTTTATAGTATGTCGGATATTGTTGTACCAGTAATAAAACAGAATTCGGTGGCTGAAGCACATTTAAATAAATGTAGACAAAATAATACAAAAATAATTGGTTAGGTTTTAATATTGTAGGAAAAACACGACAAAGAAGACCTCGCACTAGTTGGAAGAAGAAATGAGAGAAAAATTTTGCGATAAATAATAGTTATTTATGTTATTAGTGGGATAGAAGAATCATTACACAACGAATGTGTCGATTACAGATAACATGGGCGTTAGCCCGAGTATCTGTAACACACGAGTTACTAGCCTTCGTATGATATACAAAACTTTATCTATGACTGCAAAAAATTAAGAAAATCACAAATTTAATGCTGCCGATAACTCCTATTTTTTACATCAGAAGTAAGGTGACCTATGAATATGTTCAGTAAACACTATGGCAACCCCTTACAAGTATTTAAACTTTCTTGTTTAAAAATGATTAAATTTTTTATTTTCTGATATCGTAAAAGCAGCGACAAATGCTGCTTCTTGCTTAGTGCCAGGGAAGTCTAAAGAAAAGTACGAGATAGCTTTTCAACGGTTCAGTTTATGGTGCAACGAAAAAAATGTTAAGAATGTTACACATGAGAAAGTTCTACTTGCATATTTTGATCATTTTTCAAAACACGATAAGTCATCGAGTCTCTAGGCTTTATTCTATGATTAGAACAATAATAAAAATAAAGAAGAATGTTGATATCAGTAAATACTTGTATTTAGTCGCTTTTCTAAAAAGAAATTCTGAAGTATATCGTGCTAAAGAATCGCAAATTTTTACTAAACAAAATATTAGCAAAACTTTACAAGAAGCAAATGATGATAAATTTTTGTTAACAAAGGTATTGTACTCTTATTATGCATAAATTATTCTTACTAAGTAATGTTAATTTTAAGGTTGCTTTGATTATTGGAGTTGGTGGTGCTTGTAGGATCCAAGAACTTACCAACATGCTTTTGGAAGATGCCAAAGATCAGGGACAATGCTTCCATGTTCTAACACCAAACACTAAAACGAAAATATCCAGATTTTTTTTTATTGCGTCAGGCAGAATTGATAAAGTTAACATGTTAGAATTAATTCGAAAATAAGCTGCACTTCGCCCTAATACGCTAGTAGTGGACGTTTTTTTTAGGATACAGAAACCAGAGGTGTATCAAGTTACCTGTTGGTAGAAAACGTTTACTGCTTTCCCCAAGAATATTACTACTTTTTTTCAGTTACCTAATCTAGCAGGATTTACGGGACATTGTTATAAGCGCTCATCTACTTCGTTGCCTGCTAATTCGGGAGCTGATCTTTTAACAGTAAAGCGTCATGGGAGCTGACGCTCAAATACAGTGGCGGAAAGGTATATAGACATGGCAGAAGAAAATATAAAACAAATTGCTTCAAAAATTCTGAGTGACAAAAATACTATAACAGTTAGAACTACTGCATCGACAGCTGTTATCGAACAAAATGTATCAGAAATGGCTTGTCCTACTATAAGTAGGTGTGAAAATTGTGTTATTAATATTTATAACAATAATAGCATGTAATTAAGATTGAGTTTGAAATTAGAACGAATTATTTTAAAGAGTGGATTTTTATTTTATTACTTCACTAGTGAAGTAATATGTCACTTTACTTTACTCAAATATTCAGTATAATATGCAGTTATCAAAGCAGTCATAGATAAAAACTATTTATTAGAGACTGAAAGCAGAAGGCAGTGAAAAGAAGAAAAAAAAATTCCCACTGCCATGGACCACTTAGACCTGGTATACTAAAATTACATGAATTCATTTACCGAAAGCTTCGACATCTTATTTTTTATAAATTCCGAAAATAAGTGTCTAAAAACAAAAACAAATAGCAATTGATTTGAATTTGTACGGTTCCGCCTGACAGCTTGAAGTGTAAATCCTATCTGATAATTGATTATTTGTTTCTCTTTGTTTCAATTTATCTATTTTTTTGTTTTACTGAAAAAAAGTCGATTGACGCATTTATTAGGAATAAAGTGTACAAGAAAATCCGTTATTCGAAAAACTTTGCAAACTTTTAATTTAGTTTTAGTTGGGCAAAAACCTGGTTGTGATGAACTCTTCAATGCTCTGTTTCCTTCCTAAACGATGACGCATTTATATTAATTTCTGGCTACCTTATATAGCAGAGTTTTAAACCTGAAATTACACGTGCCTTTTCCAAATAAGTGAGTCTCGAAATGAGGTATTGTTATTATGAAACATATCTAAAAATTGTTATTATTAAATGTACCGTTAAAGAGCGACAAACGGTATGAGCTTTAATACATATTTAACATGAAAAGCGTGAATGAGTGGCAACCATTTATTATAGCAAATAAAGATGACTGCTGTTAGAATTTTGCTCCTGGCTGCTTCTATTCAAATATGGCACAGATTACATGCTGCGATAAAATAAAAACATCAAAACAATTTTTTTGAAGGTGAAATAATAATTGTTTCTTGAGGATTACCAATTTATTAAATCTAGTTTTTGTTAACAAAGTTATATTTTCATTTAGATTTATAGCATTCAGACATGCGTGAAATAGCATTTCAAATTACATTTAAATAACAAACACAAGACCAATTAAAAAGGTGTGCTTCAAGATTTGAATATGTTTGAATTGAAATTACGTCGATTGTTACAAGAATGCATTTGACATGTTTCGAGCGGTGTACTAAAAACTAAGTAAAAAGCGTTTTATTCATTATTCATGTCATAGAACTGCTTAATTAAAATCATAAATAAATGACTTTACCTCACGCAAATATTGCAATTTTATGCAAATTTGCACCGATTTTTAGAAAATTCAAACTATTCAATCATTTTAAATGGAGCACAAGTTTTTCTAAGCCAATAACGAGATTATAACGAAGTAAACGTAAATAAAGTGATTGAAAGCCTGTATACCGATAATTTCTCCACTCATTTTTAAATACTTCAACACCAAACGCGGCACTCATCATTATCTTCTGTCAGTTTTCATTATTACTTCATGTGACAAGTTCATCATGATACAAATCGGCGCAAAAAATTTGAAAATTTATGTTTTAAAAAAATTGTCAAAAAAATGGCGTTTATTAAAATTGTGGACTACTTTAGAAAGTTAAATTTAAGTGTTCTGTACGGATATGAGATTTATAATGCACGGTGTGTGATAAGAGTTTGTGAAATTACGTTTCTAAAAGATGCACTTCTGTTTTAATGAACTCAAAATAACAAATGTCCTTATTTACATACTTATTTTAATTAAAATTGTCTAACCGTTCATCGAGCTATTTAAAAGTAATAGATTTGTTCCAACAACAGTTCAGGATTGTACTGCACGTATGCAGTAGTATTTTAGCAATCTACAATTTGTGCATGCTCAGTCTAGTTCTAAATCGTTCTAAATTGATTCTGAAGTGTTTTCAAAATAAACCTTACATCATTATATTATCAACGAACGGTTATTGAAATTAGAATGTTACTGTTAGGATAGATCTAATTGAATAACATTAGAGCTTCTATTAATTGTATTAGTAACGTCTTTTTATCTACTGATTCTTATTTACCAATGTGAACGCACTAGCCACTTAAAATAGCAGTAGTAGTCAGAGCACTGGACATAGAAGAGTTTAAATTGACAATGAAAGAACTACTTGAGAAAGTAGAAGATTACGTAAAAAAAATAGTTTTAATACAAGTTTTAGGGATGGCGTCCCAAAACCCGATTGGTTTACAGCTTTTTGGAAAAAACATTAGCATGCGCTAAAAAAAAATTATGAACTAATTTCAAGTTGAGATATTACCGGTAGTATCTTCGTTTTTATAAAAAAAAATCGGGGCTGTGATTTGCTGTTGTCATGGAAAAGTATTAAAATTTGCGATACTACTGCTATTATCTCAACTTGAAATCAGCTCATAAGACAATTGAAATTGCCAAAAAAAGGTAGTCTGAATTTTATTTATCGTATAGAATTATTTCATTCTTAAAAAACATTGGAAGCACTTGGTGTAGAAAACAAACCTGATTAAATATAGTAAATGCAATTAGAACTCCTGCCACGAGAACAATTTGCAGTTCCAGGTGCAAAAATACAACAATAAAAAAACGCTTTTAATAATTTTTAAAAATCTTTATTTATGATGAGGGAATTGCTCTAGAAAAAAATCTTAAAAAACCCTGAGAGTGTTTATGCAGCAACTAGGAAAGCTTAGATAAAAATAGAAGTTTCTAAGAATTATTTTAGTTTTACTCTCAAATTTTAAAAACAGATATTAATATCACACTGATTGAGAAAACTTTACAAGAACAAGTAGTAACTAAGTAACTATTCTAAATCTCCAACTCCACTTTTGCCATTTTCTGTAACCGCTACATATATCTGTGTTTAAGCCACTAAAAAACAGGTGGAATGCTCAGCTTGTCAAATGGTATAGTCAACATTCAGAAAAAATAACTAATAAAGAAGTCATTTTTGAAGATATCTAAAACGATATAGAAAGATACTGATGCGTTAATATTACAAACAGTTTCAAAAGAGCAGAGATTTATCTATTTAATGCTCAAGTTATTCTGTCAAACAAATTTTATCCTTCGTCTATACAAGATGATAAAATTATCAAAATGCATTAGTTTATAAAACAGAAAATTCAAATTCTAGTTTTTTAAGAGAAAATCAAATTCCGCAGCTATCAGATATCTAAGATTACAAAAACAGTATTATTGAAAATAGTAAAGATAACAGAAATGTAAAGCTATCAAACAACCAAAACTCTAAAGACGATATATGTGAAAGTAGTCAGGGTAAAACCGTAGAATTAGCAACTCCTCAGCCATCAGTTTGCCATACACAACCAAACTTTGTTTTCTTTAAACAAATAGTGGTCATCTTAAAAGAGTCAAACAAACAATCAGACTATGCAAAAATCTAAGAAGAAAATAGCGTCAAAAGCAGAAGTAATTACTAGACTAAATGTTTTATTACGTTTAAAAAAGACAGAAAACAAAAAGAATAAATTCAAAAAAAATCAAGACTAACAAAAGAATTAACAGAAATGAAGATAAAGAAAACAATCCCAAACAAAAATTTGTAGTAAAGCGAAATAACACTCCCGATAGCGATTTTGAAAATCAAGATACTGTTAGATACAAAGAAAAAGACTGCAAAACTATGGTCAAGATAGCTCAACGAATGGAAGAAGAAGGAAGAGAAATTACGAAAGAAACCAACAGCTAATCTGTGGTAGACTAGATTTTTATTAAATTTCTAGAAAAAAGAAACGTCAAGTATTATTTAGACCAAGTATTGCAAATAAAATGCAATTGATAGTTGATGACATTTCTGTTGTTACAGAAAATAATATCTATTGTACTAGTCTTACTAACTCTATCAATTGGTAGACGTAGAAAAATATTCTTCTAATTATCATTTAGTGGTTATACTGTCAAGTAGAAACTTCTATTTATTTATGTATATTTAAATCAATGTTTTATATAATAAATATATCTTACATTAGTAAAAAATATTTCATTTGAAACTGTTTATGAAAGATACTCTTACCCCTAAATAAACTAAGTAAACGTATGTATATTTCACTTTAACAAGAAGAAATGCACTTGCTTCTTTTTTATGGAAACCATTGACAGCTTTTATTAAAAAATTGTTTTATTCGGAAACAATAATTTTAGAACCTAGTGTTTTTATTCAGCGTGTAGGCGATTATAAATACTTCTAATAAAAAAATAAGATTGGTAATTATAAATAAGTATTCACATTGTTCTACAGATCAACAGTTTTTTAACTTGATTAATTTTGTGTAGCACCCCAACGAATCTTAAAATTTTTTGAAACACTTGTCAATAATGATTTAATAACAGCCGCAGAAAAGCATATTTTCGGTAAATTTTGTGTAATTTTTTAATTGTTATAGAAACTGTAAAAATACACTCTTCTTACACCAACAACTAAAAGTTGAACAAGAAGTGTAATCTCGTATTGCCGCTAATTTCAAATATCAAAAAATATAATAAAAAATTTAAATTAAAACCAAGACATCTAAAGCTTTTGTTAAAATATATTTTTTTAATAATCTAAAACTAAATTAATGATAAACCGTAATGACCCCTCAAAAAATAATGTTCACAAGTCGTTTAAATGTGTCTATTGTGCTCGGCATTCGCCTCACTTTGACACTCGTTATAAAAATAACTACAGTACGATTATTAGAACAAGATTTAAATTTCGTGACAGCAAAAATTCTAATCTAGTGTCATCATTTCCAGTGATTTGTGATTAAATTGTGCGGTAATGGGCTAATTTCAAGTTGAGATAATACCAGTAGTATCTCCGTTTTTAAAAGAATTCGGGACTGTGATTGGTTGTTGCTATAGAAAAGTATTAAAATTTGCGATACAACGGGTAGTCTACTTGAAATTAGCACATTTAATCTTTTCTTTTTTTTAACCAGCGTTTATGGTTTAAGTAACACTGAAAAATAATTTTTATGTCATTAAATTAGATTTTTTTTTCGCTGGAAATTTTTATTTTTACTCTATGTATTGTATTTAGTTAGAGCTGTCATAACATTTTCTGCAGTACGCATTGATAAAACTCATTACTTCAAGAACAGCTAAACGATGAGATGCGACTTTAATACAAGATGGATGATGCATGTTTACGTTTTTCGCCCAGCATGTGGATGCCTTATAGAGTTACAGAACGTTTAGAAAAGATGAATGGAATGCTAGAAAGCTATTCCTGTTCGATAGTAGGTGGATTTGTAAAGTGAAAGAGTCGAGTTATTTATACAAAAATTAAATACCTCGCGCAGTTAATTTAATGACAATATATCACAAGTAGCTTGGACATTCACCGATAATACATCTCGTCACTCCTCTTCCCAATAAGAAATCAAAACCTAAATAAAAACAAGCTGAATGAGAATCAAGATGAAAAACGAAATCAATTTACAGCATAATATTCTAATATAAAACCGCTATATTTGTAGCAGACAACCTTGCTACAGTTCGATAACATGCAGAGATACAATTTGTTTGGATTGTACTCCTGTTGATCGGACGATACATTTTGAGTTTATTATAATGGTTCTACACGAATTCACAAAAGGACATTATTCTGAAGCTTTTAAAAATATAAGAAAAATACTTGCACTAATTACAAGAATAATAAAGATAATTAGATGATAAAAAAATGATATTTGACCTGCCAACAACAACAATTTTACAAAAATTTTATTGATTAATTGACACATATCTGCTGTTCTATGTTATACCCTACTGCAATAAAATGAATTAACAATAATAATCAATTTAAAAAAAAATAGTTTTGTCTAAAAATTTTAGGTGATTAATTAAGTAGATCTATAATTAAACAACAATAGAGACTACTAAAATAAATTTTTATGTCAAAGCTTTATCCACCAAGTATTTTAGCTACTTCACTTTCCAAAAGTTTGGTTTAATCTTCTAATTACAGTTACTCAATTTAGTTGAGAGAGAATAGAACAATGCCTCACTCGCATCTTAGACTAAAAATCTTGCAAAAACAATAAAAAAATTCTTAAGTAGTCATCATGAATAACAGAAAAGTTTATTGCCATATTATCTGTAAAAATAAATAAAAAAAAATTGTGAAGAGTATATTTTGCATAGAACTGCGTCAACCGCCTACATCAGGTGTATTAATGTAGGTGAGAGTCCTCGGGCTGCAATCATCCAGGTTTAATCTTCCAACATCAAATATTGAGAAATAAATAAGAAATGTCCTGGATCGAGTTGGAAAAAATCCCAACCATTAATCTGATGAGCATTAACGCACTAATATGGGTTGGAACCCATAAATATTAACGTTAACCAGCCGGCCAACATATAATTACTCGAAGAGAGGTGTTACTCTGGTCCAGCACGAACGTTGTTTGTGACCTCACTTTACTTCAGTTTCTACATTTGTTTTATTATTTATTGTAGCGCTAATGGCATACGAGTACGATTCTTGTCCCATAAATTAAAAAGAATTTTTTCAGGGGCTTCTATATTAGGCGAAGATAACATTTCGAGAAACCCTCACACTATAATCAATCATAATCTAGATTCTTGTATCCTGGACCACAAACTGCAGTTTTCTGCAAAAATTAAAGTAGTCCAGTGCAAATCAGTTAACTAACAGTGTTTTGTGGCGAATTTTTTAACGGATCGCTAGATTTCAATGCGATTTTGCTCGTTTTATTGGAGATTTAATAATGTTTAGCAACTGTTGTGGCAATCGATTTCGATGGTTGTTAACCCAAAATTAGGTACGACGTCTTTGATTGCTCACTCAGCTTATTGATGTCACTTCCGGCAATCACATGAAAAAAATGCGGTGAGAAACAAGTTGGCTTTGAATCTGGCATTAAATAACTTTTGTTTCGTTTAAACAAACGAGATTTTAGTTTCATAGTTAATGCGATACAGCAGTCCTTTGTCTAACGTAACTGAGGTAAAAACTTCTTGAAAAACAAACCCTTTCGTTTTCTTCGGCAAATTCAAGTGGAACAGCTCGGTAAAAAGGGCCGTAATGAAGTTTTATCAATCAAATTATTTCTTTCCAGTCATGCCGGCGTTTGAAAGGAAGTGTAACGTGGGTGTTCTTATTTCGATCTACTATTTCACAGTTGTTTTTCGGGAAACTGGAACGAATCTATTGTCTTGCCACCACTGAAAAGCCAGGGATGATCTAGCGGTTTTTGTTTGTTTTACCACGTCTTGCACGAAGCCACTTCTTTCAGACATTTCGTAATAGACGTTTAATTACTCGCATACCGGCTGAAAATGCCATTTTTTCAGACGGATCTGCGATCACCAATCAAAGTCAACTGGAGTAAAATCTGCCTGTCATTGCTTTTTCTTGCTAATATTATGAAAATTCTTAATTGACACCTAATAAAATTCTGGTTTCAATTTTTTTCTATTTATGATATTTTAATTAAAACATTCAGATAGAAAAGAGTAGAATAAAAAATATCTCATTCACATCTTAATTGAGACAGCTTGTCAAAAAAACAAATCAAAAATCCTATTCAAGACAAACTTAAAAAAAACAATAAAAAATTAAAAAAGATAAAAACAGTTTTACTTTATTCTAATTATAAGAAAAAGATAGAAATCTTTATCAATATCACATCTTAATCAAGAAATTAAGATGCAGTAAAGACGATTGTCTTTTTTAATATTCTTTCTAACTCATTTATTTCACATTTTGTCCTGTCTTAAACAAACCTATAATTTTTTACGTCGACTTACGAAACTAATAATAATTATTACTAATCGAGCAAACAATAAATAAAATGCTTTTTAAAATACTAACTTTTTGAGTAGCCTTGACATTGTTTTAATTTGAAATCAATGATTTTCAAATATTAATGGTATAACAGAAAAAAATTAAATCTGATGGTTTCCTGATTATCCTAACTGAAAATAATGATACCTTCTTGACCTGAAAATGCTTAATAGCTACGTTTATATCTGTTATCAATTAAAACATTTAGGCACTACTAAAACCTAGAAAATAAAGTGTGTTCGTTTAAACAAAATCTCGTAGCAAGCCATGACATTGTTACGTATTTATTATTGCGACATGTACGTGTTTTATTATTTACATTATTCATGTATTGTTGGTTGCCTGCTATGCCATTTTACCCGTCACAAATTATCTTAACCATAACCTAAGAATGTCTTCTCTTCCCGCCAAAGAGAGCTTGGTCTTGATGTGTTTTTCTGTGGTTGCCTTCGAGGTGTTTTTGTTTTTCTAACATTCTTTATTTTATTTATCAGTATTTTTCAATACTAAATTTTGTGTTTTCCTTGATTTGTAATCATGGTGTATGTACACCAGTGAACAAAAGCCTTTTTTGTTGAAAAGTTATTTCCGAAATAGAGAGAAAGTTAAGGGTGTTTGGAAATATTCGATTCAGCCGTGCCTGGAGGAGTTTCGAGAAGCTTTTCCTGGCGTTGTTGTTGTGTGTGAAAAGTTTGAAAACACTTTCCACCGAAGTGTAAGCCTGTTTCGTGAAACTGGGTTCGTTACACGTAAAGAGGGCAGTGGAAGACCCAACTAAACGAACAGAAGAAGGTATTCATGCTGCACAAGAGATTCTATAGCAAGATCCAAAAACGTTGATTAGACATCTGTCTCAGCAAGTTGAACTTTCTGTTAGTACATGTCATAAACTCCTACGAAAAGATTTACATATGTACCCTCATCGTCTCCAAGCCGTTCAAGAGTTACGACCCGTTGATTTCCCTAGAAGATTGCAGTATTGTTATTGGTTTTTAAATAACACATGCAAATAATAAAAACTCCTTCAAAAAACTTTCTTTACGGATGAAGCGTGGTTTTACCTGTCCGGCTACATGAATTCACAAAACATGAGAATTTGGGCAACAGAACATCCTCATGAAATTGTAGAAGAACCTCTCCATTCACAAAAAGTAGGTGTTTGGGCAGCTATCAACAGTTTTTGTAGGTAATAAATAAATATTTTTATAAAAATGTATTTTTGTTTTAATTATCGAAAAGTGAGGTTATGAGATCTGTCAGTTTAACAAGTGTGTACAAAATTAATCACAGACATACAAAGCAATTGTTTTTTAGTTTCAAAGCCCTCTAGATTTTTCTTTTTAAACACACGATATTTTTTATGCCATTGTCAAACTCAATATATAGCTGGTAATATTTAAACTAGTTTTGAAAATGATCTCCAAGTTTAGTAATAATAATAAATAAATTTATTTAATTCTTAAGTAATCAATAAATTAATTACAAAAGACGTCATTTATGTGCTACTAAAATATCCATCAAACCTTCTTTACCACAAAAAATTACTGAGATTTGTACCATTTTTGTCACTTTTCCTTGTAGTATTTGAAATACTAATTTATGATTTTGTTGAATTTACCAATTTCAATATCGAGTTTTGGAGTCGCTACTTTATAGCAAGTGGTTTAATTCTTCTAAAAAAAAATTTTGCAATAACGTGATCTCAAATTCAGATTTTACTGGTTTCAGCCCTTCTTTGCTACATGACAATATTCACTCAGAAAAAAAAATGCAAATATCCGACTTAAGATATTTCCTGAAATGTGGTCTTTAAGCTCGGTGGGTGCAGAAAATTTCGAAAAAATTTAGTGGGGGGCAAAAATAGCTAAACGATACTGTTACTTTATATTGTTTTATACTCATTTAATTCATATGACGATTGCAATTTTTAGCTCATTATTTGCATTAATCATTAATGTATTTAGTTTTACATCTAAAATGGCAATACTTTTTATTGAATAAAAAATTAGAAGAGAAAGAAAGAGATAAAGAATTTGGTGTCAAAATTATATTTAGGGGGATTACTTCCATCTGTCCATTTTAAAATGTCCATTTTATGTCAAGTTGTTGCTGAAAGTCGCCGATACCAGTCGACGTGATGTCCATAACTAGCTAACTTTACTTTGTTTGACCTTTAGAGTGTTTTGAAAAGATTTACTCCAGTCTTATTAAATTTTTCTACTTTTGGCACTCGGTATAAAAATAACTATTTTGTAATCTGAAAACGCTTTTTCTGTCAATCAGCAACTTATCTTGGTACCTGTGGAATAAACAAAATCGTAAAATTATGTTAACTTTCTTATGTAACTCTCAAGAACACATCAGTCTAACTAGTTTAGGAGTAATAACGTTGAATTATCAACTGTTAATTGGAGTAAGTAGTCACAAATTAGTCTTCAAATAATAATAATAATAAATATAATTAATTTTACAGGACAATTTATTCAGCGGTTACTCTTGTTTTAAATTTTAATAATTGAAGAGTAAATTACAATGAGTAAATAAATATTGTGTACAAATTATTCTCTTAATATTCAAATTAAAATGATTTATCTGAGGAAATGTCATTCCATTTATGTATTAGATAAGATACTTTTTGCTCGTGCCTATAAACTTATAATTATCTCAATGCAGCGTCATTCAGATCTTGGGGCAGCCGTCACTAAGCCTTCTTCATTGTAGTTTATCACCAGGAAGAATCGTAAAACGAATTCCAATAAAGAGGTGTCAATTAGGAATCCTGATAATATTAGCAACAAAAAGTAATGACAAGCAGATTTTAATACAGTTGACTTTGATTGGTGGCCGTAGATCGGCCTGAAAAAATTGCATTTTCAGCCGGTACGCCAGTAATTAAACGACTTTTACGAATTGGCTGAAAAAAGTGTTTTTACTGAACTTAATTAAAATGTTATGAAAATATTTTTCTGACTGTTTTAATTAAAATGTGTAACAACATTTTTTTTGATGACATTTTTCGGTTCGAAAATTTGAACGAAAAACTCATCTTTTTGTTAAAAGTCATGGTTGCTAAGTAACGTCATTTTTCGTCCAAAGCCGAAAAATATTATTCGGCGGCAAAAATAAAAATGTTAATGGTTGGTTAATTATTTATTAAATGTTTATTGAAAATAAATTTAACAATAAATTAATTACTTGCTATCAATATTAAATGTACAATTGGTGCAATTTTGGAATATAATAGGGTGAGTTAAACTGTTCACTCCTAAAGCAGAATTATTAATATTTTCTGTCCCTGTAATGTTTCTGTCACATGCCGCCTGTAGTGAATTGCACTGTGGTTTTTCGTCTTTATAACATAAATAACTATTTTCTTACAGTTAATGTCAGAAGAACTTTCCATTTTTTTGTGTTTTAAGTTATATAAATTTTTGATTTTTTTTAATGAATTTTTTTTTAATTAATTTAACAATTTTTTTCATAGCACATGTAAATTTTTTTACAAATTTTTAAGCAATGTTTATTGGTTTACTCCAAAACCAATTTGTATTTTTTTTGGTTGAGACTGATTTTAAGAGCTGAGGTATTAAGGCCGAAAACAAGGAAGGCCAAAATTTTTTTAATTGTGCCTCACAGAATTTTTTTATTTAGTATGAACAAAAAATAGAACTAGTATTTGTACGCTAACATTTTGGCAATAGCTGAGCCCACTTTTCGGCCGTTGCCAAACGGTTATTTTTCGGCCGGATTTGAAGCCGAATTTTTATTAAAGTGACTAAAAAATATATTGTTAAATACTTCTCTATTTTCTTGATCAACTCTCTTAATTGAATAAAATACAACCTTATCAAAACTACTATTATAGTTGTTAAATTATTGGCGCTTTTTTATATTTAAATACCTAATACATATTTTTCTGTATTTTTTTTACTTCTATCAGTTTTATAACCTTTGTAATAAGGTATTTAGTGCCCGTTGGCTGTGTGTGATGAGTCGATGACAATCTACAACCGAGAAGCTGTAGCTCTGATTGTTGTTTAGAGCGGCTTCCATCATTTTAATTTTTTTAATAAAAAATAGCCTGAAGAAAAACTAATGTTACTGTCATAGTCTCAGAGTAAATCACGCGGCAGTCAGACAAAGACAAGTCAATATGTCAATAGCTTTCATCAAGTATCTTATTTATTAGATGTACGAAGCCTTACCTACCTTACATGAGAAATAAGACATGATACATCAGCATGTTTAAGACAGTGATATATGAACGGGACTTGCCGTTATGAATATGCATTTATATAAAATATTTACAATATTAATAGCTCTTTCTCGATCAAGGGTTAATAACTTTCAAGACAAAACTAGCCGAGTTTTTTAATTTATCTCAACTTTCCGTCTAAGTTCACAAGCTTGAATTATGTGAGAAAGCTGAAATATAGCAGAGACAGATTGTTATATCATTTGACAATCATTTTTTAAGCGGAACTATAAAGATGGTGCCGCAAAGATCTCAGCTTTTTATCAACGAGATTTATTGGAAGGTTTTACATACGATTTGTTTTGCAACGAGTTTTTATAAAATTTGTATTTAGATTCAAGAAAAAAATTGTTATTATTTATGACTTTCCGAGTTTCTCACAATAAGGAATTTATAATCTTCGTAAAAGATGCTTTGTAATTGTTGTTGTGGATCGATTTGTCATTGATCGGTGGGAATTGCACCTTTTATGTAATTGCAACAATTCCAAATGGTGGTAAATTTGCCCCAATTTCACAGATATTAAAACCTGTATTACAGTTAAACAGCATCCAATTATCCGCCTTCCGTCAAAAAAATCAGGAACACCGTTTTCGATTAAGCAATTAAGAAAGTATCACTGAGAATTTACCGAAAATCACGTACCGACTTTTTTCACTTCCTCCTCACTAGAATGCAAATCTTAGCTAATTTTTTTGGTGGGCACGTCTCAGTGACATTCCCACAATTGGAACAAAATATTTGTTTTTCGTTATTTTTCAGTTTCTATCAAGCGTAAAGCAGCGCATGCGTCCCAATGGGAAATACGAGGTGTTACTAATCAGAGTTTCCTGTCGCACACAGATTAATGATTTTTATTTCTCAGACTTTTGCAGATTCGAGGAATATCCCCCAATTGTGAAGCTAAATTAACTGGAACTTGATCGCGATCAATGGTTTTAGAAGCTTTTGACGCGCCGCAACAACAAAGACCAACAAATTAAATAATTGTGCAAGTAACAATAAACAAATCATCGTTGGACGCCTGTTAGTGCCATTATAAATCCAAAGAAACGTTGTTTTTAACCTCCTGCAGGATTCCTGCGAACTCTATGAAAAACTAATTCAATTACTTGTATTTATTTAAGTTTCCAGTCTTTTGCAATTTGATTTTTTCAAAGCGTGCGAAAAGCTTCTTAGTTGAATAAAATAATAATTAAACTCATCTGATAGCATCGCGTCCACGTATATGGAATGTATCAGTAATCATTAAATAATGAGTTGACATATCGCAGCAGTAAGAAGTTGTGTAATGCGTGAAGCCGACTTTGGTCGGGATCTAGCCGCGTTGTGTTATTAGGAGTTGGTGTAATACCGTGTAGTACACGCTGAGTCAGGCCATGTAATGAATACCAAGTGCGAGCCTCTTGCTCAGACTCGCCGGTGGTCCCACAAATAAACAGATATTGCCATAAAAGAACTACACTTTCCGATTCTGATTAAATTTCATTCATATTTTAGAGGTTGTTGGCCCAATAAGACCGATTTACTGGGAATCGTCCAGCTACCGGATGACTCCAATGAGTATTGTTAAAATTGTTCGAGATATTTTGACATTTAATTGAAAGTTTCGAACTCAGCTTGTTAGCTTTATTACAATTCAATTATTCTTTAAAAAATTTCAATTAACCCTCGTAGACGTACTATTTTAAAACAAAAAATTACAGAGGGAGTACTTAATTATTATTAATAATTGTAGTAAGACATGTGGAGCGTTAAAATCAATTACACACAAAAATAACAAAATCGAACTAATTAACATTTATTTATAACCAATAAACAGCTGAAATTAATGGTTTGAAAGTTTGTTAAATTAATCCTTTGTCTTGATATAAATGTAAAATTTTAACAGCAAGACAATAATTTAAAAGAAACAATACATAATTATCAAAATAATTATAATTAAAAAAATAAGACAAAAAATATTGAAGGAATATATTATATAATAAGGAAAATATTGCTTTAACTTCTAAAATAAAATAACTGCTTTAATTTTTTTTTGTTTTGTAATATAATATTTAAAAAACGAGGGATAGATACGTTTTAAAAAAATGTACACTAAAATTCTCTCTAACTAAGAAAATTCTCCAGAAATTCTTAGAAAATCCTCTAGAAATTTCTTGAAATTTTCATCTTATAATTATTTTTTATTTTTGATATTATTTTTTGCTATTTTGTAGCTTCACTTGTGCATGCGTAAATTGAGCGGTCAAATCCTTAAGAAATCCTTTGAAAATCCCTGTAAATTTTATGTAAATCTACGAAAATCTTCAAAACTAATAAGAAATCCTAGAAAAATAATGAAAAACATGGGACTTCATAAGAAATCCTGATTTGTTTTTTCACAGGAAATTTCTATGTGTCCACTCCTCGTTTACAAAATAATAAATAAGTTTTAACTAAACATTAACTATGGCAAATCAGTTCTATATTACTGTCAATTTTCCCAGAGGTCTGAAAAAAAATATATTCTTTTATAAGAAAGAGAAGTCATACATTTTGGTATAGAGTTTGGTATTTATGGATTTGGTATCGAATCTGTAGCAGTTTTAGTGTGACGGATAAAAGCAGTGATTTCGGCATAAAACTCATACAGATGAATAAAATTTTGCTGCCGCATAATGAAAGCTATTTTTTTAACCACACAATATATAGCAATAGCTACTGTGTTGAATTTTTAGAGGTAGAAAATAAGGCTGTATAGTAAAAACTTCTCAGACCAGGCTGAGAAATAAACACTTTTTAGACTGGGCTGTTACTTTTTAGCCTAGACTAAGAAGTAAAACTTAAACTATGGCAAAACATTTCAATAATTTTCAAATTTCTCTGAAGTTTAAAGAAATAAGTTTTTTGGAACATAAAAAGTTTTTCTAGAATCTTATTTAATAAAAATCTTGCGTCTTAGTGTGTTTAATACAGTCAAAAAAGGATGAAAAAAATTCCCCTTACATCTTAATTAAGACAGTCAAAAAACAAAGTTCTTATATAATTCTATTCAATAATTAGTAGAAACTGTAGAAGAATTAATTAATTAAAATGTAATTAGCTCAAATCCAGAAATAAAATGCTTCTTAATTAATACAATCGGAGAGAAAAAAATGATCTTATAGCATCTTAATAACTAAGATATAACTAAAATAACTCAATGATAGAAAAAATATATTTTTAACAAATCTTAATTAAAACAGTCTTCGAAATAAAACGTTTTTTAAAATATCGTAATTAAGACAGTCGAGAGAACAAAAAATGTCCTTATTACATCTTAATTAAGACATTTCAATAAAATAAAGATTGTTATAATTCTAGTTCAATTAACACAATCCGAGTAAAAAAATAAAAAATTTTCTGCCATGTATTTTAAGAAAATATTGTAGCTAAGTGATTAAGACAGTTAGGGTTGCCAGATGTCCCGCATTGAGCGAGACAGTCCCGCTTTTTAAAGAGATGTCCCGCGTCCCGCTTAGCTTTCGAAATGTCTCGTATTTATGGAATTTGGAATTTTGCGAACGTTTTGTGACTTTGCGACATGTTTGCAAAGCATGGCGCAAAGAAAGAAACAAACTTGACATTGATAGTTTGGTGGCAGAACTTATTATTAAATATAATTTTAAATTAAGTTGTTTGGAATTTTCGAGATATTCACAAAATGAGGGTAAAGCAATGTTACTCAAAGTACAACCATCTGATAAATATTTATATATGTTGCTGTATGATTGTGTATTTCTCTTTTGGCCTTTTGTCATTCGTACTCTTTTCTCGACTTCGTCAATCGAAATATTAAGGCAATGGTTTATGTAGGCACTACTTGTTTTTATGTCCCTATAATACTCTAACTAATAGTTACAGTGCAATTTATAAATTTAATATAAAAAAATACATAATATTTGCAGACTCTTATTTTATATATTTTTTTTTTCTAGAAAACTAGTTTGTTAGAAAACTTGAATCTATCTTGTCAACTTAAAAAAACTCTCAGATAATTTGTTTTTCAAACTTTTTCAGAATTTTCTCTGGTTTCAAAAAAAAACACCCGGCTGTCCCGCATTATCTTTCTCGAATTTTGGCAACCCTAAAGACAGTCGATAAAAGAAAGATAATAAACTCTTTGTCACTTTAATTGAAACACTTAGAAAAACAAAGTATTTCTAGAATTTTAATTACTTTTCTTAATAATGAAAACTGTCAATTAGAGAGAAAAAACTTAAAATCATTTTAATTAAGACAATTTAAAAATTACTTTTATACTGTTATAGCTAAGACAGTCGGCTTAAAAATGGATTTTAACCAAGATAGTTAATAAGTCAATAAACAAAAAGTAATTTTTGTAGCATCTTAATTAAGACAGTGTAATTTAGAAAAACTGTTTTAATTGCAAATTTATAAAAAAAGTATTTTCCAGAAGTTTAAGACAGTTTTCCTAGCCTAATTAAACATCTTGCATCTTGGTTGATTAACACAGTCGAAGAGAGTAAAAATTTTTCGGGAAATCTTAACCAAAGCAGATAAAAAAATAAACTTTTTATAGAATCTTATAAATAGTTTCTTAAAAAAAAATAATTATATTTAAATTAAAATAAAAGAAACAAAAAAATCTTAGTTAAGACAATCAGAGAAAAAATACTGTTAAATTTTTAGCATTTTGTTCTTTTGTAATCTTAATTATTAAAGCCATAAAGTTCAAGAAAAAAAGAAGAAATACTATTACATCTTAATAATAAAAACTCTCAATTACAGAGAAAAAACTTGCTGGCTTTTTAACTAAGATAATCTTAGAAAAAAGACAATACTACCATTATTAAGACAATCAACCAAAAAAAAGTATTTTAACTAAAATAGTTTTAAAAAAATTGTTTTGCTTGCAAATTTGTATAAGAAAAAAGTTGTTTCTGGCATTTTAAAAGACAATTTTCCTATCATATTATTTAATAAACATCTTCCATCCTAATTAACTAGCACAATCAAAAGAAAGTAAAAAAAATATAGCGTTCTAATTAAAACAAGCAAAAAAACATTTTTTACAGAATCTTAATAGTCTATAGAAAAAAAATTGATTACATTTAAATTAAAGTAGAGAAAATAAAAAATTATATTTGTTAGGACAGTCTTGGATTAAAAACATTCTTCATAGAATCGTAACTTCGCATTTTAAAAAAGATAGTAAGAAAAAAAAAATGCACTTATATTAAGACAGTTCAGCTAAAAAATGTTTTATTTTTGGAATCTTTATTAATAGAGAACAAAGAAAAAAAATATAAAGTAATTTAGTTATATTTTAATTAAAACGCAATGAGAAAAAAAATGCTTTTTAATTAAGATACCAAAAAAGAAAGAAAATACAGCATCTTAAGTAACATTAAGTTGCTGTAAAATAAAACTAACAGAATCTTAATAATTAAGACACTTACTGTGAAAAATCTCTAGTTTTAGATAAATCAGAACTGTCTATAAAAAAACTTTCTTTTGCAATGTAATTAAGACAGTTAAAAAAAATATTTGCGTTATTAGTCCGGTAAATGCAGTTTTACAGTACGAGTTTTGAAACATGAATGAGCCGACTGAAAGCAGACAAGTACTGTAAAATAAGTTGCGTATATTGTTTAACAGTTATATTTCTTAATTTAGGTTAAAAAATATTAACAAAATTAAATTAAATTTGTTAAATTACGGGTATATTTAAAGTAAAGTCTTGTCAGTAAAGTCTTGTTTATCAGACTCAAGGTAATTTCCGTGCCTAGACCTGTAAAACTTTCTGTATCGAACTAGTCTTTAAAACTTCATTTACCGGACATAAATCTGAAAAACTGGGTAGTACGGATTGAATCAAAAACTAAAAATGTTTTTCATTTTATGTAAGATAGTTTTAAGAACAAAAGAATGTTCTTATCGCATCTTAGAAAAGTCTCAATAGGAAAAAAATATATAAATAAAAATTATTACATCTATTTTAAGACAGTCGTAAGTAAAAGAAATAAATCTTTTTTCTATTTGAATAAAAATAATGGACATTATTACAAGATACATTGACTAAAACACAAAAAAAATAATAAATCAAAAATGAAAATCTTAATTATAAGACAATCTGGGAGAGATATTAAAAAATCTTTGTTACATTTTAAAAATTACGTCTTAAATAAAAGAGTAGGTTACTAATATTATAACATTTTAATTAATAAGATAATCTGAAAATAAAATCAAAGACACATTAAAAAGATCCAAGAAGAAAAAAACTAATTGTTAAAATTTTTCTCTTGAAAAAAATATTTTTAATTTAAATTTTGCTGAGTTTCCTAGAACTGAACAAATGAAATAAGATCAAATTAAATCAGCTAGAATATTATTTATTAGTAAATTTATTTCTTTTTGGTATTTGCAATGTTGTCAACGTCACAATTACGTATTATCAGTAATAAGTAGACGTGTGATCTAATTAAAACACAATAGAAATCGGACGTGAAAGATGAAGAGACGAAACTATCTCTCGTTTGGCGTGTTGGTATCGGCGATCTCCGAGTTAACAACTATTTAACAATTCCAAGCAGCCATCACACTTGTAATTGTTCGATAACACACAAATTGACAGCTACATATAGAGATATCGTTTGTAAAAATGTGCCACTATATGATTACAGTGTGTATATCTGCGGTTAGGCCGGTCTGGTCGCTCGAAGCTCGCTGATAAAACTGTAATATCATGGTGGTATGTTCGCTGCGTGGTGTTTGATCAGATAAATTAGTCGCTCGGGATGGGTTTTTGACCGTGTGAATCGATAAATGGATTATGGATGTATATTGCATTGCCAGCTAGATGAGAATGTGCTTTGTATACGTATCGAAAAATACAACAAGGTCTTAGGTCAGATCCGAATCAACCCCGACGGGAAAAATACAAATGCATGCACTTACCCAATACTTGACCACTTTCAAGAGCTTCTTAACGGAATGACTTTATTACCAATATAATACTATTGCCATAAAACCATTACTTTAATTATTACACTTATATTGGCAATATATTAATTAATTGTTGGAATTACTTTTTTAATTTATAATAGCAATATGCGAGCTACGTCTTCATGTTATTTTGATCTTATTTTGCTTTATTATAGTGCAGTCATTTAATTAATTAAATGAGTAAAGCTCCAAGCTCGGAGTAAATATTTAATGGTCTTCTTATTTTATTTTCTTAGAAGTTTATGGCACAAGGTTTATATTCTAAATTTTTTAAACTCTTCAAAAACTCCTTTCTTGTTTTAAAATACGTGTTTAAATACTGCTACATATTGCTTGGTTTACAAGCAAAGTCCGCTAACTCCTGTCTGCTACTTTACATAACAAAAAACCAAACATTCAGATTTTAAGCAACATATATAAGAACCAGATTTACGTGTTTGTTAAGAGACTTCTTTTGTAAATCAAGCTATACTACGTATTACCGATCAAACAAAGAGCGTACTCTGTTTTTAGTAAATTTGATAATCAGAAAACAATCATCCAGTGAAATAAATATACAAAATCTCAAAAAGCTTAGTTCTCTTCAATCTTTAGACTCGTTGGTAGTAGTCCAGCAGTTGAAGAGCTTCTGGGTTGTCTGAATAATCTTCTTACTATTCTTCGTGCAACCCCACAGTAGTGATGATAACTGAAATGAAATTCCCCTACATGTAGGGGAAAACTGACCAAATTTGAAATGCGGAGAGAAATTATAGATATTTTTTTTGATCATTTATGTAGGAAAAATTAAAAAGTATAATTTTTGACATTATGATGAAACGCCCAAAGAAAAGTGCATGAGGTGTGATGTCGTTTTGGAGTGACGTCAGAGTGGCGTCATAATACATCACCTACCTAGAGATAAGAGAAAACACGAAAAGTTGGGAAATTTTAGACAAGTCGTAGGAAATTTCTATTCTCTGAGGTTACCATCACTGCATATCCACAGTTGTATTCTAAAAACTCCTGACGGTTTTAAAATCTGATTCTATATCAGAATCTTATTTTAAATGATAATTTAGCTGTCTGCCAAAAAGCCAATAATGTTGTCTGTATTTTATAACTAATTCACTTTTTTTACGTGTGTTTTCCAAAAACTTTACCATCCAAAGCCATACATCTTGTACTATTTTCAAATGGCACCGTAATTCTATTAAGATTTATTGATGTTTGATTGGTAATTCTGTTATTACTAAAATTAACATAAATTGATTTCTGCCATTTTAACTTGATTTTCTAATTATAAGTCCAATTGACAATTAAACTGCAAAAATTTTGCAATTGTACCGATATATTTTACTTTTGTCAATCTGTTAGAAGCAGTGCAACTTCATTAGCAAATGTAGTTGTTACAGTTTGGTTCGTTGCAGTGTTGCCAACTTGGGGGATTTCCTCCTAAATTTAGGGTTTTTTTTGAAGAAGAGGGGAAAATTTAGGGGGGAGAGTTCTGTAGGAAATTTTTTATGGTATTTTTAACTACTACTACAAATTACCAAAAACATGTTAAACAGTTATTTTTTGTTGCCAACTTAATCAGTATTTCTTAATTACGATGTAATTCACATTTATCACTTGTTTGAAAAGTGATTTATTATCTATTTATTAGAAATAAAAAAAAAGTATGTTTTTTTCTTTTTACATTGTGATTGTAGTCTTTTTTAAAATGAAGTATGTTTTGGAGGAATTAAGCTTAGAAGTAGGGGATTTTGACCCATTATATGGGGGAAATTATCGTCAATGGGTTGGCAACACTGGTTCGTTGATAAAATATCACTAGTGCATAGTAAAGATAGTATTGATCTTAAAATGCTGCCTTGAGGTACAACCGCTTCTATTTCTTTTAGATCAGAATATGTATCTTCTGGTTTAATCCTAAATAACTCTTTAGAGACGAAACTTGCCAATATTTCATTGCTTTGGTAGTATCTTATTTATTTTGTACATTAATGAAGCCTTTATGTCAGACTTTATCAAACGCCTGTGCGATATCAAAGACACTGTCAAACACCGTTTTTTTAGTTTGTTTTTTCTTGTTTCTCTAAGATTAATTTTTCGTTTTCTATTATCAGTCGCAATATTTTTAATAACAATTTTTTAAAAAGTTTTGATATACATGGAAGCAACAAAATCGGTCTGTAAGATTTCACATCGCTTGCTGGTTTATCTGCTTTTGGTATGATTATCATCACTTCTGCAACCTTTCAGCTGTCATTCCAGCTTCTAGGTACATGTCTTGATCTAAATGCTGCCTTAAAAAATTGTAGGTATAGTAGAAGGAAAAAGTTTAAGAAACTTATTATAAAAGTCAGATGATGAATGCGCAATAGTTTATGGTCAGACAATATTAGTGCCTTAAAATGACAAAACACCGAGCTATCTTCAGATACTTAGGTAGACAGATTATGAAATTATTGTAAAATTTTCTTTTGGTTGGGGGGTTTTTTGTAGTTGACTGTACCAGCTTATTCATCGGTTCAATTTTTTCTTTTTGCTTCTTCTTTAGCTACTTCTTTATTAACTAAGTTATATATTCTAATTTTGAATTATTTTTTCTTCTAGACCAAATCTTGTGTATAAATGATTGGATTTAAAGTGCAAATAAGTCAGCTTTTTGTTTATTATCTTTGACTCATGATCCCATATCTCTCCTAACAGGAAAAATTGACATAGTTACTCTTTTTAATTTTCTTGTGGCTTTCTAAAGAGAATAATCCGTTGCCTCATCTGCGATTTAGTTTTGTATATAATCGTTGACGATCTTTTCTTAAATTTTTATTATTTCTCTTTTAAGTTTCTGTCTTTTGTTGTTTTGTATTCTTTTGTCTACAAGATCTCGTGTCTGTTGCCATCTTTTAACTTTTCTTTTTTCTTTAACCAAATTTTAATTTCAATAGAATTGAAAACTCTTTTGATTATGTACATTATTTGTTTTGAGCTGTTGAATGCTGTAGATTAAAGTGACGTAATAAACTTTTTGGCTTTATCTTCCAACAGTTCTCTTTTCTTCAGCTTGACATTTAGAAAAATATTTCTTTGTAGATCAACTTTAATTTTTTTTTATTTAGTAGTCTTATTTATTAAGATAGATTTGCCAACATTTTGATGATTTTTTTCTGAGCTTACATCTAAGTTTGCTTCAACGTCAATAAAGTTTGATAAATAAGCTTTCTTGCTATCAAGAAGTCTAGTAGATCAAATTTTTTTTTGGCCAGTCGGTTAGAATACCGCTGCACCAGTAGAATGAAAACTGCACTCTTTTTTTTCCTGGATACCTTTTCTCACTTTCGCTTCCTTTTGTTGTTGTAAGTCTCGCTTCCCAATTAATAGGTTTGACCTTGTAATCCCTTTCTACAATAAATATTTCACCAAGTTTTTTTAGAAACAAATTATAATCTTCTTTTTTAGTATTGTACTTTGGTGAATAGTAAGCAAGATCTATTATTAATTTTTCTTTAATGGCTTGAATACAAAGAACAGTTAGTTGTTTTTCTAGCATTTGGGTAGATTGGCTCTTTGTAATGTTTGATAGATCTTTAAAAAAAATCGCTCTTCCACCTTTGGCTTGATTGTCTAGATAGATGATATAATAAACTTTAGAGAATAGTATTTAATGTAAGTAGCTAATCTTTATCTGCTTTTTTTAACTTATCTATTTATTTATTTATCTATAAAACCAAGAATAAAGTAGTTTAGAGCTCGCTGTAAATACATTTTTCAATAGGACAAGACTATAGAAAACTGACAAATCAGTGTCTTCTGTACTAAAAACGACGAGTGTTAACAACAATGTTGTCATCTTCAAGTCAGAATTAAAAGTTTTGATTCTGACCTAAAGATAACAATATACAGGCTGAAGGCTGTCTCCAGAAATTAACGTGTTGAAAATGTTATCTTATTTTTTGCATGAGAACTGTTAAAATACTGCATTTTCTTGATTCATTTAAGTAAAAAAACAAACTAAAAAGTGTATTATTTTAAAATTGCTGGTAGTTAGAAACGGATGATTGTTCCAACTTGCAGTAAAGTAGTTGTTTAACGTTACAATAATTCGTTAATAATAACAATTTTAAAAGAATAATAACTGTAGTTAGTTCTTAATTTTGATTAATTTTAAAATAAAATTAAAGATTTCCGGCACGCCAATGCCAGTTTTAAGCAACTCCTGACTGACAAATGCACGTAATAGAAAACAAAATACTTATTTCGAAAAAAACAATTTAAATCAATGAGACAAATGTAATAGTTTATGTAAAAAAAGTAGTTTAAGTCAGTAACATTTTTCCCTTGCAGCCAATTCCAAGTTTGTTGACATAACAAATTCGACCTCGGCTGGTCATCATCTTGTCCATTACATGTTGTCGCTTGCGTACGGCCCACGCAGACCATGCGAATCTGTTGGCCGAGATTTTCTCATGTGCTTTACTTACTTTTACTGGAAATTATGTTTTAAATACGTGTTATTAACTACCAAGGTCTAGTTTCATTACTTTAAATTACATTTCATTTGCTGGACAGCGACATAGTTTAAAACCCTCTTCCTTTTGAAAGAAAGCTTCACTTTTTTCTCTTACTTCCTTTTCAAAGCGCTGTCATTACAAAAAACAGAGAAAAATTTCAGAGATGTATTAATAGTCGGATTGTGTAATTATAGTTTAATTAAATCAGGGAGGGATGTTCGCTAACCCGTGTCAAGATAAACTGTCTAGGATATTTCACTGCCCATATTGTTGTCGGTTCACTTACCGTTTACTGTTTAATAATTACATCTTAGGTTTTTCAGCAAAGCTTTTAATTACATAGAATTATCGTTTCAGCCCTACAGAACTACCAAAGGAAAACAAATTTTTCGAAAAATTATTGTAAACACGGAACCAATTTTTAATACCCAAAGTGCTTCAGGAAACACAACAAAAACAATTTGTTTTAATACATTTAACAACGGTAATTACCCAACTTCCGCTTGTGTCTTATTAGTCCTTAATTGGATTTCAATATCCTTAATTTTTCACCCGTTTTGAGAAGAAAACCGTGTTGGGATATAAATATACTCTGTTGATGTATTATTAAAATACCGTTTAATGGTACAACTTTTCGCTCCGGCATCTTGGATGAGAGTCCGGTGATGACCGGAAGCGAGCGCGTGCGGACCTGGCAGACTGGAGCACCGGAAGTCGTCTGTTGACCTCGCGGAAACGCGCCGTTGCGTCTCTAATATATGACTCCTGAATATTCATTCATATATCAAGTTGATTCATGTACGCCCAAAAATATTCCACAGCTTATTTTTTGTCAGGATGCTTGGAATCCAGCCACTAAAGAAACACTATCTCCTCTAAAACCAGTGCCGTTCGTCACACGCTATTCGGCATTGATGTCCAAGTAAAAAAAAATTTGGACCATTCTTAATAGCAAGTAATTACTTAATTAAGAAAAACTAATAAATACAAAGATGCTTTTTTCGAATTTTAGAAAATGGATGAGAATTTTCTTTTACAATTTTTATTTTTTTTTAATTTAGAGAGCCAAAAGCGACATTTTTTTAATTTTAAAATCTAAAGACGTACTTTTGTTAATTATAGAAACTACAAGCAATATTTTTCGTCAATTTTTAAATAAATAAAAGTATTTTTTTGTTTGCTCTCTTAAAATTTGATAAAAAAATTGCTTTCAGCTTTGAAACTTGTTAAAATATTGCCTCCGACTTTCAAAATTAATAAAATGTTGCCTACAGGTTCTAAATCTAAAAAAAATTGTAAAAATTATTAACAAAAATCGCCTTCTTAACGAAAATTTCAAAAAGATGTTGCTCTAGTTTTGATTAATTTAATTGATAAAAAATATTAGTTTCGGCTACAAATATTATCTCCAGTTATCAGTAAGTTGTTGCTATTGTCAAAAATTAGTAAAAAAATTAATTTAAAAAATCCTGGACAATATTTCTTAGATAAAGACAACCGAGACGACAATGATTTCTGTAACTTTAGAAGATTGAAGCAGTATTTTACTAATTTTTGAAGCCAAAAGCAACAATTTACAAATTTTGAAAGGCAGATGCAATATTTTAATTTTTTTTAAAATCAAAAGCAATATTTATTATAAAGTTTCAGACTAATATAAACATTTTTTTTTATTTTAGAACCCAGAGCCGTTTCTTATAAATTTGTACTATTTTTTGTAGACTATATACTCTGTAAAAGTTATTTTGCTAACTTAAAATGATGAAAGTGATATTTTGTTTTATTATTTTTTTATAATATTAGAAGCTGAAAGTAATAGTTATAATTAATTTTGGTTGCCAAAGTCAAAAATTTTTTCTAATTAAAAAAGCTGAGGAGCATATTTTAATAATTTTTAAAGTTATTTAAAATTTTAAAGTAACAAAAACTAAAACGACTTTTTATTTTTCAAATTTTCAAAACCGAAGGCCACACTTTTCCTCTGTTTTTACTATTTTTTGCTCATTTTGAAAGCAAGGTGACATTTTACTAGTTTTAAAATTTGTAGATATAATTTTACTAAATTAGAAAGTCGCAAGTAGTTTTTTTTTTCGTAATGTAACATTTAACTAATTTAAAATCTAAAAGTAATAGTTTACTAAAGTAGAAAGCCAAAAACAAAATCCACTATTTTCGAAGCTCCAAGTAATATATTATTGTCAATTTTTGAGTTAATAAACATGACTGCAAACAGACTGTGTCTGAATTGTTCAATTTCAAGTTTTTTTTTTAAATTTAGGCTCAGGAATATCATTTAAAGAAAACATTTTTATTATAAATTAATAAAGACATTTTGTGCCAAGTGTGAAAGTTAGAGACTATCTTATTAAATTGTATAATTTCTTTCTAATTTTACTAAGCGGAGGCGACATTTTTTGTTTAAGAAGCCGTAAGCAATATAGTAAAAACGTTTTGCTAACACTTCATAAAATTTTATTATCTTTTCAAGTTAAATACTTCTTTATTAAAGTACAGTGAAGGGTTGCCCCACCATAAATCGGGGGTAAGGAAAACTGGCAAATTCTAAACAGAGCCGTATTCTAGACTTTCTCTGAAGTTAGACACTTTAGGTTTTTTTTATTAAAATTTGAATATTTTCCACATTCTTTTCCTAAATACAGCCCATGCATTCATGGCCTGGCCAAGTGACAAACTTAAAGTACATTTCATTGATTGCCAGCTGTTAATACAGACCATTGTCGGGTTAATCAACAATAATGGTGTTATAAAATTTTATGTAAAGTTAACAAAACGTTGTTGCCATATTTGTATTAATTTTGAAATCAATAAAAAGAAAAGCGTCATTGTTTTTTGTATTTTGGAAGCCCACAGCAATATTTTTCTAATTTTATAAACCAGTAGAGGACAAAAGTAAAATTTTTGCCATTTTTTTTCTAATTTTAGTAGGCGAAAACAGCTTTTTTAAAAGTAGCAAACTTAATTTTACTAACTTATAAAATTGCAGTAATATTTATTGGCAATAATTAAATAGATAATGACACAAGCAATATTGTTTTCTATAATTGTACTATTTGTAATTGTATTTTCTATAATTATCTATAATTTTTGTATTTTTTTAAATTGTATTATTTCAATAATTTTATATTATTGGATTCTTTTAGAATTCAATAATACTAAAAATCAGAATTCATTTATCAAGTTCTCAGTAAACAGAGACAAAAGTAATATTGTTTCAAATTTTTAGAGCAGAAAGCAACGTTTTTTATCAAAGATTTAAACTAATAAAAATATTTTTGTTACTATCGAGCCAGATGCGACTTTTATTATCATTTTTATGTTAATAACAACAAAAATAAAAAAATTCTAATTTTAGGAAACCGAGATGAGTTTGAGAGACCAAAACGAAATTTTACTAATTTTAGAAGCTAGAGGTAAAATTTTTTGACAACAATTTTTTTAGAGTCCAAAGATATTTGACTAGATCTAGATGATAGAACTTGCATTTCTGGCTAGTGAATTTGTTGGTTGTCTCAAACGAAATGTTATATCCAGTCAATATACAAAAAGCAAAAATCAACACTAAAAGACTCTGATATTATATTAAATTTTCTGAGGAATGCTCGCTTTATGGCAGGTTATTGATTGATTAATTAATTGCTGATTGACTTTAGACTTGAAATACCAACAGAAATAGTCTCATATGACCTGCAATTTTCTTTCTAATTGCTTTGCTTTGATAGAAAAATTTTCAGCGGTACCGTTTATTAAAAAAAAATCTTATGACAGGAATTTTATGCACACACCTTTAATTTAATAATTTTTTCGAGGTTACCGGAAGCTCTGTATATCAGTGCGATAAATTTCCCATTAAATCTGGTGTTACGGTATCCACCCAACATCCTCGCCTTTTAATAGAAATTCTTGATACGGATCTTATTTTTTTTTTAAATAATTACACATACGTGTAATGACATGAAATTGTGATTCGTATCATTGAAATTTAAAGAAAATGCGTCATACTTTGTGTGGTCTCCAAATAAAATTTTGGCTTATAATATCATAGCGACAACAGGTAATAAAATTCCCAAATTATAGAGTACGATTAGTTTCCGGAAATATTTTGGCCGAAAATTACAAACGTGGAGCAACAGCCGGTAATACTGTCAATAAAGTAATTATTACCGTCAAAGGGAAGAAGAGCAAAAATAAAGGGTGGGTTGGACAGAAGTACCGTTAAAATGAGTTGTTAATTGCTTGTAGTTTTTGCATAGTGGTGGTTGATGAAATTAGAGTCTCTCGAGTAATTGTAACATTACAAGATATGAGAAATGATTTCTAAAGAGCGGTGTGGGTTTCGCGGTGGCTCACGTAGTTTTGTGGTCTATCAGGCTACCTGATTCCACATCCGGTCTACCACCTAAGAACCACATCCTCCGTTTCTGATCTTATGCTTGACAAGAATAAGGACCAACTAGCCGAGAAACAGTTCTCACAGGTACCTCCCGTCTGATTGGTTTTTTGTCTGATCATAGAGAATGCTACTTAAATTGTGTGAAATTGTTCTTTGCGATATATACCGCAGAGTTTATTTAGATCGACTGTGAATGGGTCTAAATTGCTGGTTTAATGAAATACGTAATTTCGATGCTTTTGTCTGAAGACGAGTTTTTATCGGTTTGTTTTTGTAGACGCTTTGTTCGAACCCCAATCATGATTAATCCAGAAAATAATGTAAACCCAACTGATTTCATTTCCCGAATCGGTTTTAATCAAAGCGTGAGTTTTAGGATTAACGCAAAAAATTAAATATGGGATGATAAATCGTTGTGATGAGGATTTCGAAAGCAATTAAATTCAGGAAAAAGTCTACAGGAACTTTCACGTTATACATTCTATATGTGGATCATATTCCATCCCGGAACGAGCTACTATAGGAAAACAGACTTAATTACTTGCACACATCTTAATTATATTCACTACGAGTAAAATTACAACTAAAACTAATTACACAATATACGTCTTCATCACTCAACGCTAGCTACAATATTTTTTCAATTTAGAACAACGTAATATTATTACATGCTTTAATAATTCCAACAGAGATTTGTGCGATCAATTAAAAGTACCGTAAAGCCATTTTAACCAAAGAAATCAATGAGGAATATTCGAGGAAAATTAAAAATGACAAACAGAAAAACGATTCTGCAACAAAATTAAATCTTGAAAAAATTAACCTGAATTTGAGACATTGTTTATAAATGTACTGAAAATCTCTCATTATTAATTAGAAAACTTATTATTTAAAAAAAGTTAGATACTTAAAAATCAAAATATAGTGTTTATTACAAATAGTATATTAAGTATCAAGAACAGTAAGCACATTTTACCGATCGTAGACAATTGTCTGGTTAAATATTTATCGTACGACCGCGTTTGATAAACGACAAATCGTATCGTTTGTGTGCTTGTATGATAAGTTGGAACGATTTCAAAAACTCGTGACACGGAAGAGCCACTGCGCACGTCCAAAAACGTTGGTTCTAGAAGAAAGATGTTTTATTCTCAGGATCTTAAATAATTTTTAGAATTTCCTGGTTCGTTGTTACGTAATTCTCGCAGCAAATTCATATGCGTATATATACGTCGCTGGAATAACCACGTTTTGAACTATTTCTTTTGTTTCTTAATTCTTTTTCCTTCACTTAACAGAGTGACAATGCGCGGTGTCATGATTACAAAGTGTATACGAATGTAATTAAAACAACTGCCAATTGCAACGACTGTTTGATGCTCATATAATTGTAACTTCTGTGGGCAAAACACTAACCAATTTGTTGGAACAATTGTTTATTCAATCTGCAGTACAACCGTCGTACGTCAGATGGTATAGTGTGTGGGCCGTTTTAGCAACAAGTAAACGAGATACTTTTACCGCTAAATTTGCAGTGGCAACAAATAAATAACTCTTACTGTCTTGAATACAAATATGCTTACAAATAAACAATAAAGACAAATAAACGAAATTAATACTGTAAAAAGTATAGATTAAAATAAAAAGTAGTTATTAAATTTTTTTGTGGAATTCTGGACAATTCTGGATAAGTTTCCCGCATGAACACTTTGTTTACAGCACGAGCGAAGAGAGTGCCGCATTAGTGTGAATGCGATAAAAAAATTGCAATAAAGATTTAATTACAAATAAAACCAACAATTTTTTTAAAAAAATAATGTTCTCAATAATTTAAGATAACTTAGTCAAGAATTTAGTTTATTCATTAATGAGTTGGTGAGACTGTGGAAGATTTTAGCGACAGAAGTCCAACCCAAAGTTGCTATAGCTTTACCGACTAATGACATAAGCAACTCTTGTTGTTTTTTCGAAGAAAATAAAAAACCCTTTAGTTTGGAAAAACCATTTTACAAACAAAAAAGTAGAACCAACCGCTTACCTGAAGCAATGCTAGTGCAGTTCTGGGAAAGCAGATTCTAATAGGTCTTTAAGCTGAAAATAGATTTTCTCTATTCTAAACTTAAAAAGAAGTTCCGCAAACAGATCTTGGATTTAAAAAAGGATTTACAATAGTCCGAATTCCAGTCTAGACCTCTAAGATAAAGCTCTAGCAGTACGAAGCTGAGTTTAGAAAGCAAATATTTGTTATTTTGCATTAAGTACTCATCTTTGTTAAGAAAAAATAGATTTAATTTCCAAAAGTTTTATTTTTGTAATTAAAACAAAACTCAAAACTCATAGAGTTAACTAAGACTTGTTTCTATTATCTACCAAAATACAGCTAAATATTTGTCCCAAAATAAAAATGCAATAAATTTTTTTAATACTTAAGAGAAATAAAAAAAAATGTTAACAAGACAAAGAGTTTCTAAAATCTTCTATTAAGTTTAGTCGCAAATTTTTTAATAATTGTGTACCTTACGTGTTCGGAAAGATAAATTTCCCGCATGAGCACTTTGTTTGCAGCACGAGCGTAGGGAGTGCTGCATTAGTACAAATGCGGAAAGTTTCTTCCCGAAATAGTTAGGTTTTTTGTAACAAATACAAACCAATATTTTAAGAAAAAATAATTTATCCTAACTTTTTCGAGAATTTTGTTTGGGTTGGTAAAACTGATTGGAAGATTTTGAAAACAGAAGTCCAATCCAAAGTTGTTGCTTTATCATTACCGACTAACGGCTTAAGCAAATTTTAATTGTTTCGTTGTGGAAAATAAAAAACATCCCGGTGCGGGAAAGCAGTCTTTTCATGCGTCGAGGATCATCGAAAAATACACTGCATGAGTACAGAAAAATATTTTTATCAATTACTACGTACTATCGATGTGAGTAAAATAAAATGTTTATAAATTTTTAATTAAATAAATTAAAAATTATTGAATAAAATAATTATTTCTAAAAAAACTAACTTAAAATAAAGTAATTTTATCATTCCAATACAGACACAGTAAATATCCAACTAATTAGTTTATTGTAGCAGGAAATACCAGAATAGCTCACATCGCTTCCAACGACTCTCAATCTTAGTTTAACTAATTGGTGCTTCAAGCAACTAATATTATCGCGAATTTGTTTACATTTTATAATTTGATAATAATAAAATGTAAATATATTATAAAACCATAAAATATTTAGTGCCTCAAGTATTTTAGACAATTTTACAACCAGCAGTTGCAAAATCTGTTATGAATACTGATGAAGAAAATTTCAAGATAAATAAAGACATAAATAAAGAGGATTTTGTATGGTAATGAAAGCTTAATTGTAAATAACTTTTTCTCTTATTAGTAATAAGTCTTGTTGTGTGTGTTTATAGTTTGAATTGAGACAGGCTGTATAATGGGACATGTAAAGATAAAAATGATAAGAATTCCGACATAATTGATTGCCAGCAGGAGTTCCCTATGCGAAAATCATAAACCTGAATCATCTTTAGGAAGCAATTACAGGAACATTGTTTCACATTAGCATATAACTTATTAGGCCTGGGGTGAAATGGTCGACCGTTCGAATTTCTGCTTATATGAAAGAAAGAACAAATAAAACGTTATTCAGGTCTCTAGGTATAACAGAGATCATTACTAGAAGCTATAAAAGTCTCGGACAAGTTCGCAGAGGCGCGAGCTTGCTGGGAAAGCAATTAACATCACTCAAACGCACACCAGGCTGCTCTTCTGTGCATACATTACAGCGCAAAACCGGCACATTACGCTGTTTCTTCGAGCTATATTAGCTATGAACTCCGTTGGATGTGACGTATTATAACTATAATTGCCATACTTGCAAACTGCACCGTCCCAACTCGAAATGGTTCTATCAACGAAGAAAAATATCAAACGAGTCCCGATATCGTATTTTACAATCTGTGTATTTTATCTTCTATATGTGATCTGACATCAGCTATGGCAGCTTTCATAAATTTTAAACCAGCGATCTTTAATTGAGACATTGCAAAAATTAACGAGTAATTAGTATTTATGCCATGTCGTTAAGTGAGCACCTCAAAAATTCAACAGACCTTTACGACTTAAGTATCCACTCAAAAACTTTACAATTACACCATTTCAACCCGCAGGAAGTCTACAGTTAGTCCAAATATTGAAAAATCTACGATTTTCGCAACTCATTATCTGCAATTTATTTTTACGCCAGAATTTATACGATGATATCAATTATTTGATAGTTGACATGACTTTAGACGTTTTTATATTTTTCAACCATAAAACCACCATAAAAGTAAATACACGCACTAAATCGCCTGATTGGAATTAAGACAGCTTTAAAGTTGCTTTTTTACTTATTTTCACTATAAACTATTTAATGTATGACTGTTATCTACACTAAATCGACTTCCTTTGACTATCACAAATGGTATACAGGATCGTAACTTCTGAAATTATAGGTCTATGTCAAATCCAAGTAATTAAAATGTATTATAAAAAATAAAAATTACTTCAAATAAGAAAAGCTGTTGTTCTTAATCAGTAATTTTTAACAATTACGAAAGTTTAAATTTTGGCACAATTCGTCAATTTATAACTATTTCTTTATTTAATCTAATCTAATCTAATCTAAATCTAATCAAATATATACCAATAATTATGGCAAAGCGTTTTCGAGAACTATGTCTCATTATAACTACCTGAATAATAAAGTAAAAAAAAACTATAAAAAAAATAAAAAATGTCAGAAAAAACTTACCAAATTTTTGGCGATAATAAATTAAATCATATGAAAATTAAAATGATTGCTCAGAAAAAAAAAGAACATAAAAAATCGTAAAAAAAACAAAAAATAATATATTAAGTATGGAGAACGGTAATCCTTAACGTTCGACATGCTTATAACGTTTTTTGCGCGATTGGAGTATCTAGAATAATAATAATAATAATAATAATTTATATCAATACATTTGTGATAATCGGGAAGATTGAAACTGAAAACTTTGGGTGGCTGTTCCATGGTTGCTATGGTTTTGTTCCAAACAAGTAAAATTGTCTTTTTGATACAATCATTCCTACATAGTTTTGTTTTATGGTTCCGTTTTCGAAGCAAATATGAGCGGTAGTGATGATCTACCGGATGATTTAGAAGACGCTTGGCAAGAAGGATGTTCGGCAATAATTTCAGAAAAATCTAAAGCCCGATATGAACAGACATACAAGTTGTTTAAGGAATGGCGTGAAGCAAAGAAGATTTCTGTAAATGAAAAGAGCTTGTTAGCGTATTTTGTGGTGAGAAGTGGACACTTGAAGGTCCCAGGCAGTTTATGGGCGGAGTATTCTATGCTGAAGAGTACAATTTTTCTCCATGATGCTATCGATATTTCTAAGTTTGCTACATTAATTGCTTATCTTAAGAGAAAAAATATTGGATATCGGACTAAGAAGGCTAAAATTTTTACCAAAGAAGACATGGAAAAATTCTTGAATGAAGCACCAGATGAACAATTTCTAATTCAAAAAGTATGTTGTAGATGATGAGGTAGTAGGTACATCTGAGTTCTAAGGAAACAATATATTTGCAGGTAGCAATGATATTGGGAGTATCGGGCGCTTGTAGACGAGAGAAATTGTACAATATTAAAATGAGTGACATAGAAAAACATGAGGAAATGTTTATAGTAAATATTCCAAATACAAAAACGAATATTCAGCGAACGTTCACAGTTATTAATAAAGAAAATGAAGCAGTTCATTATTTGGAAATACTTCGAAAATACATAAGAATTCGACCAAGCAACCCAACGTCAGATCATTTATTTCTGAACTATCGAAATGGCAAATGCACTAGGCAAGTCACAGGAAAAGGCACAATTGGAGGCTGGCCGTCAAAAATTGCAAAGTATTTAAAGTTGCAAGCCCCAGAAGGTTTTACTGGACACTCGTTTTGACGCACATCGGCTACACTTTTGGCGAATAACGGAGTTGATGTGTTGGAACTAAAAAGACATGGTGAGTAGCGTTCATCAACGGTAGCCGAGAGTTACGTGGAAGATTCCCTCCAAAACAAAATTGAATTTGCTCATAAAATTTTACACAGCGATGTTGGTGGACTATTACAACAACCTGGGACTTCTACGTCGGAAAGTTTGTCTATTATCACTAGAAACTCAAATGCGAGTGGTATTACTACTATTAATTGTACATTTAATTTTAATAAATAAATCGCAAAATTGTTTTTTTTTTAGATTTAATTAATTGCTTACCGTTCACTGAACGGTAAGTGAATTACTTACCGTTTTGTTACACGTAGCAACCAGTAACAGCAACCTACCGTCGTGGAAACAGGCACAGTAAACTGATAAAAACAACCAATCGCGCAAAAATGAGAACTGAAAAAAAATAAATTTTAGCCGACTAAAAATTTGTGCGTGCTGATTAGACATTACCGGATAAACGGGTGTCTACTGTATATTCTTCAATACCATGTTTATCCGAGTTATAAGTAAAAATAAGCCAAAGACAAACAACAGCTTAGAGAAACAACTCAGATTAATTTACGTATTTTAGAAAACTGTAATACACAAATAGTTACAGAAAAAATTGTAACAAGCCTCTAAATTCAGGTCCTTGCAATTTAAAATGTGAAGTTTTTAACAAATAACTTATTTACCAATAAACAATAACTAATTCAACGATAACACACTTTTAATTTATGAATGAATATATTCGGTTTATAGCGTCTTGTGTCGCCTTCCGATTCCCAATCTCCATTTTTTTCTGTCTAACCAATCTGCTTCGGCTAGATTTCTCTCACTCATGGCCTTGGTGATACCCTGTATCCAGTTTTTCCTCGGACGTCCTCTTCGATTTCTTCCTTCTGGTGTCCATTCTAGCACTTGTTTTGGTAACCTTCCCCCATGTGACGTATGTGTCCATACCATTTTAATTGTTTTTGTGCAATCTCGTCAATGACTGTTGTCTTTGTATTCATTATATCTCTTATCTCGTCGTTTCTTTTATGGTCTAATTTTGAGTGTCTGGCAGATCTTCGTAATGCATCCATTTCTGATGCCAGTATTTTCCGTTTGTCATTTTCTGTCATAGTCCATATTTCGGCGTTATATGTTAATACACTTTTTACCACGGTGTTGTAGATGTTTAGCTTCCTTTGTCTGTCTATATTTTTTGACCAAAAAATTCCATTAAGTGCTCCTATGATTCTTCTACTCTGGCTTACTCTTTTTTGTATTTCTTTTTCATCTTTTCCGTTTTCTTCGAACGTTATTCCTAAGTACTTGTATGCTGTACATCTTTCAAATGTAGTTCCATTATCTAATAGTAAATTACCATCATTGCTTCCTATGCCCATATATTTAGTTTTTTCTATATTTATTTATACACTTTTAATTTAACCATCCGATTATCGCCTTTATCTCGCTTTATGTATGTATAGCAAGACCGGCTTCTAGCATATTTTCGAGCAATTAAGCTCGATGATTAAAGCTACCAGGAATCTAGAGAACGACTTAACGTCATATTTACACAAACGCGATGAATCACCGTCTAACCGAAGTTTCGGTAGTAGATTGTACATGCAGAATATCTTAGAATAGTTCGTTTCGATATTTTAGTTTTTATTTTCTACCGATTTTTTATTTAGTTGTGACATTATTGCTGGTCTGATTTTTTTATATATTTACGCTATTTGTTTTTGTTATAATAGTATATTATACTTAAAAATTATTAAAAAAAATTAAAAATTTTAGTTTTTAGTTGATTACAATAATGTATATCAAAACTTTAACAACTTTTAACAACATCTTTGTAATTTTTTTTACGAATTTGTGTATGCAAATTCTGATAAATGATAGTTACCTACTCATACACTCATTTTACTCACTCACTTTACATTTACACTCAGTTTAGATGCAACATTTTAAAATTAAATGTTGCTTATAGTAATTGTGTTTATAAGGTAAACCCTTATCTGCAAAGTATCGATACTAAGCAAAGTATCGAAAGTATAAGAAGAATTAGAAGTATCAATACATCGAAGTATCAAAACTATTAGAGATATTTAAATATTGGCCGTATGAGAGGTATCGTAGTATCAGAGGTATCGAAGTATCCAAGTATCAGAGATATTGATGGTATTAGAAATATCGAAAGCATTGGACGTATGGACGTATCGAGGTATTAAAAGTCTCAAGTTATTCTAAGTACTAGAGATAGCGAGATATCGCAAGTTTAACTAGAAAGAATTTTTAGCATAATCACCAAAATTTTTTTTGTAATAAAACTTTCTCAAAAACTGATTTAAGTATCAAAAGTATCGAGGCAGTTGATGTATCATGGTATCAGATGTATTAGAAGTTTCGAGATATCACAGATATCGAAGTATCGAAAATATTTCAAGGGTATCGATACTGATACTGATTGTAGTCAGTATCGGTGCTCAATACCTAATCAGTTATCGATACCTATTGAAGGAAAGAGTTGTCTATATTGTACCATCCAGCGTTTAATTTAAATAATTAGAATTTTTAGCGCCATTTGATACCTACCAAATAAGATATTTACCTATCCTATTGTTATGAAAAATTTTGAGCTAATCCGTTTAAAAAAATAATAATAATAAAAATAAAACAGGCAAGTTAGCGTTGAAGTTTTGCTTCTTTGAATGTAAGCAATATGCATTAGTTAGTTTTTATTATAGAATTAGCTACTTAAAGTAGTAAAATCTATGTGCTTTTGACTATTTAAGTGTATAATTTATATTTTATTTTTTTCTCACCTCTATTTAACAAATAAATTATAACCAACTAAAAATAGAATTGTCTTAGTTGTACCACCAAGGAGTTCTTATATTGTACCATTATAATTAAAAGGTTTTACGAGCTTTTCTGTAACATTTGGTTAAAGGTAATATGTAATTGCTTATTGCAAATGAAAAACAGAGTATTTTAAATAGAATGAGGTAAAGTGATAATTGTTGATGGTCTAAGTTTCAAAGCTGTTTTATTTTTTCATCTTCAAGAAATAAAAAAAATAATACAATAAAACCTTTTTGCATTTCTCCAAGTTCTCAACCCGTTATCTCATTTCGATTAAGATATCTGAGACACATATTTTGAACGGTCAAATCAACTTAGGTCATATATTTGTAATATCTGTACATAATATACCTAATTTCTATTATTAAATATCCATTTATTATGTACCTATGTGTGATACTTAGTTTCTGTTGTTCTAAAGAAAACAGATTTTGAAATTATTTTTTTTGTTTTAATCCTGAAAAAAGTCAAAATCGGTATGATCTAGGATCTAGGCAACTCTCCTCTCTAAGTAGCCATATTTTTCCCAACCCTACAAAATACCGCTTCGAACGCTTAAAAAAATTGATTTAACACATCTACGGTAAGTATTACAAAAAATTTGCTTAAAATTTAAATAAAAAACAACTTTATTGTTTAGTAAAGTTGGTACATTTCCCCTAAAAATATTGACATCATTTATACTCTAATGTTTTAACAAAGTCGTCTTCAAACATCAAAACTTTAATAGGTAAATATGCAAAAGTGGCGTTACAGAATACCTGAAATACATTTTTATTTTATTTATTTTTTAATTTAACCAATTTATTTTCGAGTGCTATATTGTTTATAAAATCTTGGTAGATGGTAGAGCATAATCTATCGTGAATCGTGGGTACTTATCTCGCGAACTTTCGCTGGCTGTGGTTGACGATTCAGCGTCTCGTTTGAGCAGAAACAAAACTAAAAAGCTGTCACAAAAAGCGCACTAACTGTAAAAAATCCATGCACTGTCAAAACAACAGAATTATTACTATAAGGAACAGGTAAAGTCCAATCATAATTATTTTAATAGCAGTAGGTAACGCTCGGCATTATCCTCGCTCTGCCAGTCATTTGTTTCGAACCATGACGCCACGAGCCACAACCAACAACTATAGTTCACCTGCTATCTTCAAACATCTTAGATGAACCACTTTTCTCTGATTTATTTGTTCGAATCGCGAGCTATTGTCTACTTGAATGGAGATTTGTTTGCGACAAGACGCGCCTTAATTACTTGACAGGATTTTTACGAAGAGGAACACACGCGGTGGTCAAATCAAGCCATTTCTATTCGAGACCAAGTACAATAAATAAACTGCCTTCAAACAATATGATTAAAATTGTTGGAGGAAAAAACTTGCAAGAGAAATTTATTCAAAAGGCCTGTTCCCAAATGGAAAAAAATCGCACTGAGATAACTGTAATATCCGAAAACTGTTCGAGTTAAATAAAAAGTAATTTGTGTTTAGGGGGTTGAAAGCAAGCAGAACAAATCAACAAAAGTGAAATTTTCTGAGAAATCAAAAATAATATAATAATATACTCTCTATTTTTCTCTCGAATTTCTTAGAAATCTCATCGTTTTATTCTTCATATAACGTCACATTTAAAAAATAATTTCTTCTGGGTGTAACACTTCTAATGTCACTGAGTATATCTTCAACCCGATAATTAACGATAATGCATGAATTGTATGAAGAGATTAACGACACGAAATTTCTAAAGCTTTTAGATCTTGCAAAGCTCTTCATAAATTGTCTTTCACTTTTCCTCTTAATAAATTTGCGAAGACTTAGTTATGTGAATAATGCATGATTGAAGATTGGATAAGACAAGCATTTCCTTCTCTCCACTCAAACAAATAATGACCTGAATATTTAAAATTGTTAACCGTGCCCATAATGCAAAGTGTAACAATATAGAACGCCCAGTAGCTATATAATATTTTTCGTAACCGTAAAGAATAGGAGTTGGAATTTTTACACATTGAAAATATTTCCAGCAGTCACGACAAATACATATTATTTTCTGCCTCCGTTCGCCATTTTTAAAATCAACCAACACATTGTTTATATCGCCATTGTTCGCGCTCTTTTATTCGGACTGTGTGGCATTTTAATATATTCATTGTTTTGTTTGTATTAGCAGCTTTAGCATCTCTTCTCCTTCAATTTCAAATCTCAAAAAAAACCTATTCTTTAAAAATGTCCCTAACAGGTGTTTGACAAATTATCATAGCAAGTCTTAAAGAAAAAATTCAGAAATGGCGTAACTTTGTATACAGTATGGTACATAAATCACTAATTGACAATTTGCCTTTCTATGCCCGCCGACTTATTTACTTAACAAAATATTAATTATTAGTTTTACTAATTAATTTCTAATAAATATTTCTAAACACATATCATATCACTGTATCAATTAGTTAAGCCGCAGACCGGCTCTGACTAACTTACAACGCAATATTAAAGATTTATTACTATTCAATCAGAAGTGTCTTCCATAAATCAGAACTTTTATAATTCCTCAATCTCTAAGAACTCTATTAAGTTCTAATTATAACAAGTTTAATTTGCAAAGACTTGACGTTTCTATCTGTAGAGGAAAATTTTGATTTTGTGATTGATCATGTTTGATCGGTTGAGATCAAACGGCCACCTGCAGTCGACGTGATTGTTCCATAGTTCACTGATCATATTTACTCATTATCCCAATTTCGTTTAAAATCGATCGGTGAGTGTGGGTGCACCTGCCCGATTTATAATTTTCAAACCACAACATAAAAGGGGTTTGTCTGATCAGTTTTTGTGTGTCTCTTCGATCAAAGGAAAAAATCAATTAGGAATTAGATATAGCAATTTTCGAATCAGGATCACAATATACGATAATGACTTAATGATGTCGTGTTTGGTGGCATTTTAAAACCACATGTGAGATCCAATGAGATTTTTGATCGTTAGAGTGGAAAATAGAAATAACCGATCATAACGACCGGTAAAGACTGATTTTTATTTTAATTGGAAATTATCAAAAAAATAACAGAAGTATTTGATCTAGGTAGAAAGTAAATCAAAGCGAAAAATGTTTGTAATAGACCACAATTAACAAATTACTGCTTGCTTAAGATTTGTTTCTTTGTATCCTTCCTGGTATTAGAGTAAATACGTGTTTCCCTACTTTCATAAATGACAGTTTGATCAACATTTTTTTTATAGATATATGTATCTAACTGTAATTTTCCGTATACAATTTATAAAAAATATACAACTTTCTTTTAATAAACATTTTTACATTGTTGATCTATTGCTAATACTCTAGTAATGAATCACAGAAAATTTAAGAAAGATAAAACCAAACCAAACAATCGACTATGACAATTATTTTTTGTTGATGACCTCCACATTTAAAAGCCAGTCTCTAGGTCTAGACTGATATTACAATACTCAACTCAAAATCATTTAAATAAAGAATTTTTGGAAAAAGCTTATAGCGTTTACAATGATGTTGTGTGACACCTGTAGTGAGGCTTAAACTGACTATATTTACGGCTTTACTTACTTCACAAAAGGCGTAAAAATCCTACGTTGTGTTTGACAATATGGCAGCCAAGTTCGCTGAGATATATCTGCTTGAAGGGTTAAGATCCGAGACTACAATAAAACTGCAATGTAAAAACAATGTAAAAACAAATATTAATTTGTTTCTTCCAGCAAATCGCTCATCAGATGTAAAATATATAAAAAAATGGATAAATCAGCTGACTGTAATACAAACAAAATCAAACATGTCTTATGCTAAAAATTATTTGAGATATTTTTTCGAAATAATAAAGAAAATTAATTTAGCAGTGTTCATAACATGTTAAAAAAAATATTAAAAAAAAAATTGTTGAATATATGAAGCTGATAGAAAATTATTTTTTGTTGAAAACAGTTTCAGTATTACTCAGCCAGATATGTTATTTATCAAAATAATTCTAATTTTAGCATTGTAAATTAGACAATTATTCCTATGTCGTACCATCCTTTTTATTATAAAGTTTCTATTTTTAATAAAAAAAAACTTTATAAAACTTTAAAACAAAAACCAAAATGCTTAGAAATAAAAAAAAGTTTCATTTACTAAATAAAAAAAGAATTTTTTGGTGGACAAATAACAGGTATGAGTATAACACTGAAACCCTGTTTTCAACAAAAAAATGATTGTCAGCTTGATACCCCAAAAAATTATTTTTTATTATTATTTTCTCACATTTTAAGAGCACTACTATAAATATTTTTTTTACTAAATCAAGAGTAGCGAACCATCTTAAGTCATTTTATGACTGGCTCACTATAAAAGAAACTCGATATGACCCTCCTAAATCACAACAAAATATATTTAAAATATATTTAAATATATTTTCAAATAATACACTACACAAATAGTATATTAAGTATGGAGAACGGTAAGGAATGCTCACCGTTCGAAGACAATTGTTTGGAGGAGGAGCGAAGCGACGACTCCAATTATTGTCTGAGAACGGTAATCCATAACGTTCGACATGCTTATAACGTTTTTTGCGCGATTGGAGTTTCTAGAATAATAATAATAATAATTTATATTAATACATTTGTGATAATCGGGAAGATTGAAACGGAAAACTTTGAGTGGCTGTTCCATGGTTGCTATGGTTTTGTTCCAAACAAGTAAAATTGTCCTTTAAATACAATCATTCCTACATAGTTCTGTTTTGTGGTTCCGTTTTCGAAGCAATTATAAGCGATAGTGATGATTTACCGGATGATTTAGAAGACGCTTGGCAAGAAGGATGTTCGGCAATAATTCCAGAAAAATCTAAAGCCCGATATGAACAGACATACAAGTTGTTTAAGGAATGGCGTGAAGCAAAGAAGATTTCTGTAAATGAAAAGAGCTTGTTAGCGTATTTTGTGGTGAGAAGTGGACACTTGAAGGCCCCAGGCAGTTTATGAGCGGAGTATTCTATGCTGAAGAGTACAATTTTTCTCCATGATGCTATCGATATTTCTAAGTTTGCTACATTAATTGCTTATCTTAAGAGAAAAAATATTGGATATCGGCCTAAGAAGGCTAAAATTTTTACCAAAGAAGACATGGAAAAATTCTTGAATGAAACACCAGACGAACAATTTTTAATTCAAAAGGTATGTTGTAGATGATGAGGTGGTACATCTGAGTTCTAAGGAACAAGATAACAGTATCGGGCGCTTGTAGACGAGAGGAATTGTACAATATTAAAATGAGTGACATAGAAAAACATGAAGAAATGTTTATAGTAAATATTCCAAATACAAAAACGAATATTCAGCGAACGTTCACAGTTATTAATAAAAAAAATGAAGCAGTTCATTATTTGGAAATACTTCGAAAATACATAAGAATTCGACCAAGCAACCCAACGTCCGATCATTTATTTCTAAACTATCGAAATGGCAAATGCACTAGGCAAGTCACAGGAAAAGGCACAATTGGAGGCTGGCCGTCAAAAATTGCAAAGTATTTAAAGTTGCAAGCCCCTGAAGGTTTTACTGGACTCTCGTTTCGACGCACGGCTACACTTTTGGCGAATAACGGAGTTGATGTGTTGGGACTAAAAAGACATGGTGGGTGGCGTTCATCAGCGGTGGCCGAGAGTTACATGGAAGATTCCCTCCAAAACAAAATTGAATTTGCTCATAAAATTTTACACAGCGATGTTGGTGGACTATTACAACAACCTGGGACTTCTACGTCGGAAAGTTTGTCTATTAACACTAGAAACTCAAATGCGAGTGTTATTACTACTATTAATTATAATAATTGTACATTTAATTTTAATAAATAAATCGCAAAATTGTTATTTTTAGATTTAAGTGCTTACCGTTCACTGAACGGTAAGTGAATTACTTACCGTTTTGTTACACGCAGCAACCAGTAACAACAACCTACCGTCGTGGAAACAAGCACAGTAAACTAATAAAAACAACCAATCGCGCAAAAATACATTTTAAACAAACTAAACTATAATAATTTTAAAACATTTTGTTTTATAGTTTACACAGTTTTACATCCGGAATTTTTTGTCGCAAACTGGGTACAGGGTAAACCAAATGTATGGCCGTTTTTTGGCTAAACTATAAGGAATTTTGAAAAAACAAAATATAGGCATTAAATGGCTAGAAAGATGCTATGTGTAACAATCTTTAAAAAAATTATTTGTTTAAATTTTTAATATAACTATAGCATCATTTTTGTTTTTTTATAAAATTTATTATAGATTTTTTTAAAAAACAAGCTATTTAAAAGAAATGTTGCTGTGTTAATTGTTTTCATATTAACTTTATAAGTTTTCAATAAAAAATTAAACATTACTGAATATTAGGCTGATTTTCGCCAAACCTACAAAATGTTTGGTTAATTTAAATTATGCATGTTAAAAAAATAATGACAGTTCTTTAAAAATGTTACAAAAAAATAATTTATTTAAATAATTAATAATTTAAATATTTTAATTATTTTTATTTATTTTAATTTATAATAATTTTTTTTATTATTTTATTTTGTAATGCACCTTACGAGTATGTTGTAGTACTAAGTATAATTAAATAAAAAGTAAATAATAAATATCAAGAACACCCGAATTTTTATTTAAATAAATTGTTCATAAAAAAATGTTAATAAAACTGCCTTCCACCTTAGAAACGCTGGTATTTGATACTAGTTAAGACAGCAATAGCAATAGAGGGTGCGTACAACGCCTATTTGATTTTTTTAACGGTGTTTGAAATGTGATAGACAGACTTGATAACATTAGTCTTTTAGCAATTCATTTAAATAAAAATTGGGGTGTTTTTGATACTTACTATTTACATTTTATTTATTTATACTTAGTACTACAACATGTTCGTAATGCGCAATACAAAATAGGAAAAATTTAAAACAAAAACATATTAATTTTTATTATTAAATCATCAATTATTTAAATAAATTATTTTTTGGTAAAACTCTTATTAGGTTTTTAATATGTATAACTTGAATTAACCAATCATTTTATAGGTTTGGCGAAAATCAACGAGACTATTTAGTAATGTTTAATTTTTTATTGAAAACTTATAAAGTTAATATGAAAACAATTAACACAGCAACATTTCTTTTAAAAATCTTGGTTTTTAAAAACATCAAGAATAAATTTCACAAAAAAAAACCAAAAATGTTGCTATAGCTATCTTAAAAATTTAATCAAATAATTTTATTAAACATTGGCTCAGATAACATCTTAGCCATTTAATGCCTACATTTTGTTTTTTCAAAATTCCTTATAGTTTGGCCAAAAAACGGCGGCTCGTTCCATACATTTGGTCTACCCTGTATAAAGCACTTTTATAATTATATGTTATATCTTTTTATATTATTATTAATAAAAATAGTTTATATCTAATTTGTTTTTTATTTCTCTCAGTTGCTATAAAACTTTATAACAAAAATTATCCGATTTTAAATAAATATTTTGTAAATTGCTCTATTTTCTCTTGCTTTTATAAATTTTTAGTGTTTATTCATCGGAATTACTGTAAATAAACAAAAATGACTCTATTATCGAAGTTCCTGAAATTTTCTTGCCAATTTCCGCATTGGTACGTGAGCTTTCGTCTTGAATTCAGGTTTCAGGAAACATCTAGGAGTCACGGCTTAACCATACATGCAAATCGTTTAAACAAAATTAAATTATCATAATAAAAAAATCGTTGGTATTGTATTACAAAACGCATATGAATTATAGTTCAAACAAACCCGATCGAGTGCAAATCATTTCGAACAACTAATAACAATGTATCTAACGGCCACCTACAGTCTCACGCTTTGGAACTGGTTATTATACAAGAAGAGAGGCGGCAGCATATATTCGAGAACATGCAGCCGGTGCCTATGCCACTATCAAATCGTACCACCACTAGACTTATTATGTAAAATAGAGTTATTAAGAGGACATACATCATGTCGACGTGCCTTATTGATATCTGAAGCTCGTAAATTTATATATTGCCTGCAGATATCATAGGTGGCGTGTGGATTTTTTTTTGGAGGAGAGATGCCGGCAGTTCCGCGTGGGTGGCTTCAAAAAATTTTCTCGTACTACTAGAAATTCACCTAGAGATGTATTTACCAGGTGCAATCGCAGGATAAGAAGGATGAAATGCGATGCTGACTGTGTAGAATGCCAGCAAAACATAAAAGTTTCAGATTATTTGGTCTACCATTATTGTACAAATAAGTAAGAAACAAAGCTTTATACATTTATAAAGCTTTTAGATAAATTTTATTTATTTATAACATTTTTTTCTATTAAGCGCTTTTTAAATTGTGTTTTGAAATATTTTTTATATGATTTAGAAATCGTTTGCATTGACAGATTACATCGATACTTTTGGGTACAAAAAATAAAATAAAAGTCACCCAACTACTAATCAAAAACACCCTCATCAATTACAGGCTAGACCAGCAGTTGTTTTCTTTTTTTTTTGTATATATAAAACTCTAATTTTCATCATAATTTAATAAACACCTACACTACAGCTTAAATTCTAGCAAAAAGAGCGAACTCTTTATAATAATTAATATTTACTTTTATAAATAATTATAATAAAAATCAATGTCGAACCTACAAGTTTAATTAAAATTCTAATATTACAGTGACAGAGCGCTTTCAGAATCTAAAGTTCCATCTTCAGTGCCTAACAATAACAACGTAAAAAGGAAAATTATACAAAAAGGTAAAAATATTGGAAAAGCAACATTTAAAATGTATAGTACAAACGTTATTTCTAGTTCAGCAATTTCTGAAAGACAAAAAAAGTTTGTTGCTATAAACAAATGCTACAGTGACAGTAAAATGCTGCAATATATTCCGCTACAACGACCTCTGTTAGTAAATCTGTGCGGAGTAAAAGTTGAGAAAAGACGAGTCTAATTTTTCTTCTCCAAATATTCTTGCTATCTTGATGCTTGCAATAGAGAAGACCAATATATTAGGGTAACAGTAGACGCTATATAACTCTTTTATCATTCGGAACTTGAAGAGAAAGAGAGAGTTAATTGAGATGAGATAGATAAGTAGCAACCATAATTTTTAGTATCAACGAATCACCACTAAATTAACCTTGGTAAGGAACAACCAGAATTTTAGTGCGATTACAACTTGAGCGGGTAATTAGCTTTTTTTATTTTTACGGCCTTTAACCGCAATTGGCACTAAACTAGACCCTTGCCATGAGCATTACAAGAAAATTCACAAGAATTAAACATCTGACTGGCACTGCTTTCATTTAGACTTGCGGTTGAACTGTTATAAAACACTTAAGAAGTTAAAGCAATATTTGCACTAAAATTCTAGTTGTTCTTCATAAGAATAATAAGATATGTAGTAGATAGTGCTATAGTTTTTAAATCAATTTTACGAAATTATTTGTAATCGTTATTGTATTTTAATTCAGTGAATATTATTGGTTTAAAAAAACATATACTTCAAAAATTTATTACACTCATTCAGATGAGTCTTGTATATCCAAATCTCTATAACGTTTTCTAAATTACATAAATCAAATTTTTTTGCTACTTATTGTAATAAGATCAAAAAATTATACTTTTTACTTAGAAACACATAAACATAGCTTTATGACTAAATGTAAAGCAGGTAGTAAAACACGGGATAATTAATACATACAAACGCGCTAAATCTGTTTAGATACATTTTTTATTAAAATTTTAACTTATTTTCCAGGAACATAATTAAAATAGGTGTATTAAACACAAAATACTCTTCATCTCAAATTCAAGAGATTGGGAGTTTTAGAAATATCTACAAAAAAATGCAACTTGTATCTGTAAGATACATGCGCGACTAACGGAGGGTTAATAATAAATTTAAATATATTTAAACTTTTAAAGACGTAAGAACAAAATTTTACTAAATCAATTCTAAATTCTAAATATACACATTCTAGTCTAATTTGTATTCTAATAAAAAATAACATTAATTAAAATAGAAAACGGTCGTAGACTTTATTGTTGTAAAATGTGTAGAAGTTTAATACAGTAGATCTTCGATTATCAGATCTATTTGCACATTTATGGTGAGAGAAAAAGCTATCTCGGATACTGTAAAACTGCCATAAAAGGTGTTTGCGTAACGACAACTATCTCAATGCTTTTGCCCATTTCTGTTATTCCTCCCTCTTTAGAGCTTTGTAGAGCTTTGTGAAGTGAAATAGGTATAAAATTGCTGGCTGGCCTAAAACTGATTGTGCTTTTAATTACATTTTAAAAAAATCGTTTAAATATACCTACTTCAGTCAAGTTTTCTACATCGCTCTTGTTAAAAGAGAGGAAACATTAAAAGAAATTAGAGTCACTTCTAATTACTCTAATAATTTATTTCTGATTGATTTATTTTTTGCATTAGAGCCGACAACTAAATTAACTCAATTTGCTACCTCTAGTCCATAAATTGTCATAAAAAAATGATTAGTCCAGTTATCTGAACAACCTTGTTGATTTGTGAAAATCGATAAATGATTAATGTAGGTCGTTTATGAATTATTATAAGTAATAACTTTAAAAAAATGTTTATACATTAATTTATATTTTACATAATTTTATTTATGTGTTTACGAAAGGACTTTATTTAGCAATAACACACCCAATGCGTTTAAAAAATTTGGTTTTGTAGAATGTCACTGTACATGATATGAAATATTACACATACCTAAACGATAAGAAGAAAAACCAGTTCTATGTAGATTTTCACAAAAAGCTAGTATTTAATTGGTCATTTAAAATACCAGAGGGCGGAGTGGCGACATAGTGACATACCAGTTATCACCCATCGGTTAATAAATAACTTTTGCAAATTGCATTTAGAGAAAGCTAATTTTTTATAACAGCTGCTGTGATTTAAAACAACATTGCAATTATACCAGAACAACTCTATTAGCTACATCCAGACGAATCAAAAATTATTGTAATTATCACTATAATTAGTTATAAATATATGTAAAATTAATTAAATCTCGGTAACGTGACAAATCAATCGAAACGAGCTCTATTATTATTATTATTATAACTCCTCCGGATTAGTTCTACGCCAATGACCCTTATTTACCAGAACTAGGCAATATATTCTCACCTGTCGGTGGTCACTGGACACGCTTAATTTGTCCATTGTTTTTTACTGAGATCAAAGATGGCGCCGCTCCGATTGCCCGTCACACCATTGGCCATCACTCAACCATCAAAACAGTGGGATTTTCGCGTAATTTTATGTTACACCGATCAGAAAATCTCGATTTTGTCAAGTGAGACAAGGAGGAAATTATTCAGCGAAAGTGCCACGTGAATTGTGATTTCCACCAATGAGAAGCAAAGCTGGGAAAAATTTCACACGGATTTGGTATTGAGTCGTCATTGGATTTTAACTTTTGGTAATTGTAGCCCAAAGGAGAGACACAATTAACTACTTTATTTTTTATAATAAATAATATTTATAGTCTTTTCGTCCTGTAATCGCTGAGTTAAACTGGTATTTAATTACTTTAATTTACAATAATTATTGAGCATAGCATGCGAGTGTTTCATCTGATATTATTTATTTTCATCACGACTTTGAAATCTTCAAAATAAATACGTTCGAAATCACGATTTATTAGGCGAGTTTTTGTTGTGCTTTATTGATACGAAGAGAAGAATATGAAACCGAGTTGCAGGGTCAAGATTCATAAAGAAGGACATCCAGAACATCCTTTGTAAATTTTATTTTTAATCACCCGTTAGTTTTAATTTCCAGTTACCATCAAGATCGTAATTATTCAATAATTAATAAATTAAATAGATCTCTTTTGTTGAGAAGATAAAACCGGTATTTCAAATTTTCTTTAAATTTTTTGTAATTTTTTTGAAAACTTCAATTTTATGTTTTTCTTTATTTTCAAAAATTAAACTAAGATAAAATAAATAAATTATACAAAAACAATTTAGTCTAAAAATACGTAAAATAAATAGTAGTTTTTGTCAATAAAATATAGCAAAAATAATATCGATACACTGTTTCAAAAATGAAATTTTATTATATGATTTAAAAATTAAAAATATGTGTTATCAACTCTTCTAATCTTTTTCTAAACTCTTTTGTTTGCAAAATACAATCAAATACTAAGATTTTGAAAAAAAATATTAAATTAGTTGCATTTTTGGTAAAGTTACAGACATTGGAAAAAAAACGTTTTTTTCGTAATTTCAGAAATTAAAATAACATAGAACAAATCAAAATCCTATAATAAGCTTGGTTTTAAAAATAGTAGATTAAGCAGTAGATTTTATTATAAAAAAAAACGAAAAAATTTATTGACACACGGTTTAAAAGAACAAAAAAATGATTACTGTTATTACGATATTTATTTACTATTTTTCTCATAAAGTCCATTCAAAAACGCAATTTAAAAAAATATTTCGCCAAGTTACAGGCATTTGAAAAAAAACGCATTTTTTTAAAATTCGTACTTACTTCATAAATAATGTTAAGATCTAAAAATTTGAGTTTTTTTTAATTGGTTCTAATAGAATAAAAAATTTCAAAAATATTCCAGTTGTCAAGGTATTTCGTAGGTCAATTTGGCATGGTATGCCCTATATATTTAACAATCTTCCCCCATTGCTATTGCGAATTGAGAAACAACACATTTATTTTCTCGTCCTTTTCTATCTTTCTAAGTAAAAAAAATATTTTTTTTAATTAACGCCTCAATTTCGCCTTTGCTGCACTACATTGGCGTCCTTTCAAATACGTTTTTTGGCGTATAATTATATTAGTTCTTAAAAAGTATGTAAACAAATTTGAAAAGCTGTCAATAATTAAAATATGGTTAAAAAAAATCCCAGATTGTTTATATAGAAATTAAAAAAACGCAATGCCGATCTCAAAATATTAATATCAAAAGCTCATAATGTAATCGGAGTCGTTTCATCTTCATCTTACTGCATAAGAGTTTTAATAATCAAAAAATATATACTTTTTCTTATTACCCCACATACAGACTGTTTCACGAGTAATAATAAGCCTGCGAAGCTGAAAATACAACCAGCAATACAATTCCAGAGTGAACGTAGATGACATTGATTTCATCTCAATTCAAATTTTATTTGTCAAATCTGTCACCAATAAAAAAAATGTATTCAAACGATGAAAAAACCGACATAATGATGATTAATGGAAAAAATGCCTCAGCCGCGATAAGTTTGTGCAGACAACGACTTGAAACTACGTTAAGGAAAAATTGACCACTTTTAAAAAAGCCAAAAGCAAGAACAGTTACTGGTCCTGTTTACATGTAAGTCAAAAAATGATTTCACGAGCAAGTGGCATTAGTTTGTCTTCAGTTAATCGAAAGATTAAATAATATTTTATTTAATGTACGTATTTGTAAACAAAAAAAATAACAACGTTACCTTTGGAATTGTATTGCTGATTGCATTTTTAGTTTCGCAGGCGCATTATCACTCGTAAAACATCCTGTATTTTAATCTCTTACAATTTCTGTTTTATGATATTTTAATATAAACAAAAATGACTTTAAAAATTGTTTGTTCAAGAGATACGTATGCATCCCTTCAAGGATAATGCTATAGATTAATTCAAGTAAAAGAAGAAAGTTTAAAAATTGTCAAAATGATTAGAATTTTTGGTCGTGTCAAGGTCCTCTTGCGAGAACTCTTAGTGGAAGACACCTCCAAAATAAGAAATTTGAATAGACATTGTTGTGTTTTATCCGTCGTTGAAGCGAATTACCATAAGCTTGATCACCACTCGCAGCCAAATTTCGCCATTGATAATTAGCATTAAAGTGCGCAATAAAGCGCCATTCTTAAATTTTATGTCAAAAGTTTAATGAGTCACTTTATCCTTTTTGTATGTGCTAATGTAATAAAAATGGCTAACATCCTGCGAGCAATTTAAAAATTCAAGGACAATGCGATTTGATACAAAACAAAATAATTCTTAGAATTAAATTGTAAAAAATGTCACTATCGTGTTAACAAATCTCCAGAGCGTCCTTTGACCTACATAAATTAAATTTCGAGCTATTATCGCATTTTTGATCCTATTTAGTAACACCTATGAATAAAAAAATCCATTTTAGTGCATTGTCTCTGGCTTCCGTTGGGGCGGCCGGAAGTGCGGCAATTAAAATGATTTTCTCCTCTTGTATGATTTTTCATGTTTTATTGCGTGATGTCATTGGTTGGATACTTAGAAGTATTGTGTAGGCAGACGGACTATTATTATTATAATTTGCCATTGTTGGATTTTCATTGTAACTTCAAATCTAACTTTGCTATTTTAATTATTATCATTACCAACATATTTTTTTTCACTCCCACTTTTACTTTCAACCCCATAGTTTCTCACAGCTACCTGCACTGAATAAAATAAATGAATAATCATATGCACCACTGGCTCTTAACCTGTTGAAGTTAAACACACCGTGACAATGAAGGGTGAAATTGAAAACAAAACGGACCTGACACCGAATTTCTAGTCACTGTAACGACTTTTTGTCAGTCTCGTCCCATGATTTAATCAACACTTTTATAATTAGATGAAACAAAAACGGGTCTAGAAGACAAAATCTCTGTTTTGACCACATCCTGAACTTTTGATTTATTTTTTTATGAAGGAATTCCACTTAAATATTGTTGTTGTAGAGCAGACCGGAAGTCAGGGGGAAGTGAGGTAATTTTATTGTTAGACGGGAAGGTGGAGTCATTCATTCATATGTAGTGTACACGTCATCTCATCTTCGCTCCTCTAGATTACCCATTGTTTGGTAGGTAATTACTACCTCATTTATTAAGTGTCGGAGCTTTAGTGCTGACTATTGTCTAGATTTTTAAATTTCAGGAGCTTTGACAGTGGCGTAACTAACAGAATAAGACAGACAATGCAAAAAGCATGTAGAGTCAAAAATGACCCGAAACCTCAAGTAAAATAAATATATATTTTTTTAACAAAAATGCTTTTATTAGTATTTTGATTAATTTATTAGATGTCATCAGTTATCTGTACTTTAAAATATTCATTGAAATACAAAAAAAAAATTTGTTAAGATACGAGTTGTGATCAAAAAAGGTCAGCAGTATTTCGTTAATTAAAAATTGCCATAAATTTTCTAAAATTTAAAATTGTGACAGTTTGTAAAATGATTGAAAACTTAGGTGAAAATATGTGAAATTGAATAGAAAACTTCACTCCACCAGCAATAGTATATCAAGCCACAACTACCACAAAACATACAAAAAATTGTACTCGCGGTTAGGTCAAAAAAACACAAAAATAAGTTTGGTAACTTTTTGAAAATGTTTTAATTGCTAAAGACCTAGAAAATTGCCTATAATCATAGATCTAATAATAAGACTGGATAGAGCCTCGCGTATACGTTGCCGAAGCGAGCTGCTATAAGCTAGTATAAGAGAGAGAGATGGTATAATACACAAATTAAATGTGTGTGAAAGAGAAAATCACTAGCTGGTAGGCAAGAACGTTGAATTTTTGAAAATACAGAAATAATAAGACAAAAAAATAAATTCTTATTTCAATTCAGTAAACATATGAGCGCCAGGCCTTTATTGTGCATGCATACAACACTTATACTTTACAAATTAATATTTAATTTATCTAATATCATATTATCCAAAATTGTTTTAAACGCTTCTTATAATCAAAATTGTTTAGAAATATGCAAATTTTAGCGATTTTAACACTTGTCTAAATGCAAATACCACCTTTAACACGGTAAATACACCACTTTTAATGTATTGCCTACCAATATGTTGTCACCATACTTTTTTGCCTACCCTCCCTCCAGTCTTATTATTAACTCAATGCTTATAATGACACTTTTGCATTAAAAAAGATCTTATTTTTTGCATAAAAGCCTGAAATTCTTAGTTACGCCACTGACTTTTCACAAATCAAGCAAACCATTTAAAACAAAATCAAACTTGAAATGTAGGTATTGGCTTTAGCTTGAGCAACTGAAAGAATTTTCATGAATCACGCGTCATTACACAGGTGTTTCTCCTCGTTGCACGAAATAGCAAAAATAAACCTCTATCTAGCAATAAATTAATACAATTAAAACAACAAGTTCCGTGCATTAAAATACAAGATAAAGATAGGTGCTGACAGCAATATTTTACACGAGTTGTTATTATTAAGATGTCAAAAATGTAGTAACCTCTTCAAGATTTTCCCAAAAAAAGTTCAGGTAGTTTGGCATGGCCGACAACGTACAGACGGCTTTTAGATAAAATACAGAGGAATACGTGCGATAAAAACTAAGTGTCGGGCGGCGAACATGCGTTTAGATTTATACCGATCCTTTCCAGATTAATGTAATAAAAGTTAAACGCCCACTTCTTGTACAACAGAAATAGCGAGCACAATAATAATTTATTAAATTTTCAAAGATTTATTGCTGAACTGTGGTGAAATATCCGCTTCAAAAGTTGTAAAATTGTGTTCAAAAAATTAAAATCGGATTGAGCAATCCATAATATTAGAAGCACAAACACCATTGAGTTAAGGTTAAGCTCTACACAAATTTCAGTATATAGGGTGAATATTAATAGTTTCCTCTGTATTAGCAAAAATTTATCTTTATCCGAATACGTTAGGTAAATAACTATTTCTATAAAAAAAAATCCTCACACACTGATATCAGTCAATATTATTAAAGATTTTTCTGTTTTAATCCGTATTTACTCCTTTAACCTATAGGTCTCTATGTACTATATCTTTTGTACAAAAAATAATTGATCACTTTATCCTTGAACTTGTCGCACTCCAAAATCCTCAATTTCCACCTAAAAAGAAAAGTAAGAAAAAGAAAAACCTCTTAAAATAACTGAGTCTAAACAATCTAAAATGGCGTCGCTTAACTCGCGATAAAAATTAATAAACAGTATACAGTGTGTCAATTTTAAAAGTTGCAATCGACAATATCTCTAGAATGAAAAAAGTTATTGGGAATCACGTAAAACCGTTTTGGTGGTTGCTAGGGGAAATCAAAATGACATGGTAAATGACGCACCTCCAGCCACCCTTTAAGCCACAGCCACCCCAACTTGAAAATTTTAAATAACATTACCCTCCTTGTGATACATCGTTGGAAAGCTAGGAAAGCTTATAACAGGTGCTTTTCAAAAATGTTATGCAAAAGCCTATTTGGAAAAGTCGTTTTTCAAATAGTCGACAAGAAAAACTTTAAATTTTCATTTTTTTTATTCGCTGTAGTAAATGAACTGTAATTGAAACTAAAATAAAACATGGCCTAAGTGATTAATTTTTATTAAATGCCATAATAGATAGTCAAAATGATTTCTGTTGTTTGCTAAACAAAAATAGAGCCTGTTTTGAAATTCTTCACGAACTTTTTGAAAAGTTTCTCTGCGAATAGCCCGACAGTCTTGAATGATTCTTTTCTCAATTGTTCAAGTGAATCTACTTTTGTTTTATAAACCACAGACTTTAAATGACCCTATAAAAAAATCCAGTGGTGTAAGATCTGGTGACCTAGGGGGCCATTCAATAGGTTCTCTTCTCCCAATCCATTGATCTGGGTAAGGGTTATCTAATTATTGCCTAACTGGCAGTACATAGAGTGGAGGTGTTCCATCTTGTTGATAATGCAGTAGATGTTCATTTAATTCAGGATTTTCCAATTCGTCTAATTGATTTTCAAGCTCCTGAACTATGAGAGGCTCAATGGTTGTCTCCAGCATATTAGCGTATTGTTCGCCGTTCAAATTGCCATCAATAAACAGAGGTCCAATAATGGCATCTCCTAGTATCCCAGACCAAACATTTAGTTTTTGTGGATACTACGTATGTCCCTCTCTAAATATGTGAGGGTTTACATCACTCCAATACCTGCAGTTCTGTTTATTTACATTTCCATTTAAATAAAACGTACATTCATCCGAAAAACAAATGTTTTTTACGAATAATGGTTCGGTAATGCATTTTTCAGTAACCATTTCACAAAATTCAATGCGCCGATCCGGGTCGTCATCGCCAAGTTCTTAGAGAATTTGCATCTTATAAGGATGAAATTTATGAAGTTTCAATACCTTTCGTACTGATTCGTGTGATAATCCAGTTTCCCTAGCTTCGAGACGAATTGACATTGTTGGATTTATAGCATATTGTCCAAGTACTTCAATTTGGGTTTCCTCACTGAGTACTCTTGGTTGACTTCTTTTTTATTCTTAACAGATCCTGTTTCCTGAAATTTGGCGACTAACTTCTGAAAGTAACGCATGACTGAAATGTTTTTTTTTTGGATATTTATTATTGAACACTACCGCTGTTTTAAGAGCACAACGATATGTAGAACCGTAAATTAATATCAATTCAACACATTCTGCCGTACTATAAACCGTAATGTATTGCCATTTTGATGAGATTCAAAACACAAAGAAATCACACAAAAAACATGAAACGTAGTCTTTAGTGTTTAAATCATCTTTTTGGTTGTGTATTTTGTAAATAACGTCAATTTTTCCTTTAGAACATCGCATATCAAAAATAAAAATTTAAAGTCGTTCTTTTCGAATATTTGGAAAACGACTTTAAACAAGTAGGGTAGTGCCATTTAAAATTTTCAAGTTGGGGTGGCTGTGGCCTAAAAGGTGGGTGGAGATGCGTCACTTACCGTGTCATTTTGATTCCTCCTAGCAACCACCGAAATGGTTTTAAGTGATTCTCAATAACTTTTTCAATTCTAGAGATATTGCCAATTGCATCTTTTAAAATTGACACACTATATACCAATCGTAAAGATTTCGTTATGGCTACCAGCAAAAATAATTCAATATTGCTACTTAAAAATTAAAATTAGCCTTTTTTTACCATAAAAAAGTATAAAAATTGTAGAAAATTCTTGTTCTGTACTACACACCTGTATCTATAAACGTATAAAAACAATAACCGAATTCTGTGGCTTTAAAAAAAAACATAAACTAAACCTCCTTAAATTGTTCGATTATCAACCAATGAACCAATGAACAAATGAACAATGGCACTTATGCCAAAAATAGGTGAATTCAAATTTTTAGCTAGTGTAAAAACCACTTGTTGTAGACTTTTTCCATAAAAGTTAATAAATTTTCGTCCTTGACAGATATTTCTGTCAACGATGTTAGATGGTGCTAGCACGCAGGTTGTTGTCTAAACTTACTAATTTTGGCTTCAGTGTGTTCCCATAATCCAATAAAAAACCGTAAACACAGTAAACATATTAACAATAAATACCTGGTTGATTGTTGCTACTTCACATTCATTACAACACAAAAACCTGGGCTATAAATTTGAAACAGTAACCGTTAAATTTTGGCGCCATTAATTAACAAAAATTTTAATTTTTTCTGCACTACACATTCAGTCATATTTATCTACTCAAAAAATCTTATTTTATGTAATCTTAAAGATGGTGTATTAATAAATTTAAAAAAATCAAGGCAATTTATCCCGACTTTCAACTAAAGACGAATAGGTACCGAGATGTAAAACAAATTCTGCATTTTGAGTTTGAAGCAGCATAGTGTTTTAAAAATTTTCTATTGAGATAATTCCGAAACGCTGAAAAAGTAATCATTATTAAAAAAATTTATAGAAAAAAAAACGTGGAATAAAACTTTTGGTGCAAAAAATGAACTCTGCTAATAATAATTATGGTAGACAAGGTCGTTTTTTGCTACTTCCAACACTAAGAAAAAATTCTCAGCAAGACTTAGCGACAAAACAATTTTGTTAATCTTGTAGATTAAAAAATCAATCAAGATACAATAAAAAAAAAACTTTTAGAACATAAATGAGGACAAAAATTGCTCAAACAACTCTTAAATTAAGAAGAAAATGACTGTTCTCAATTTAATCAAACTATTCTTACGGATTAGTCGAAATTTTTATGTTAGCAACCGACAGTTTACTGACGACATAAAAGCGAATATGTCAATACAATTTCATCAAAATATATTTTGGAGAAGAATTGGAATTATGGTTTCTTCTGAAGCCTCATGATGTTGAATCTGTTGCAACAAAAAATTGCTTCATTTATTAAAAAGTTTTGAGCTAATCTTATACTAGAAATTATACTCCAGTTTTAAAATGTCTCAGAATTTAACACAAAATTTAATGTAAATAATAGAACTGTTGTTGAAGTAGAATTTTTATACATTTCTCGATTTTTATTTCGTGCCAATTATATTTTTTGTTTTTTTTTCCTATTTTGATTAGACAACTTCTAATTTTAGAAGACCTTCCATTATAATTGTCATTTCTAAAACAATTAATTAAAAATCTCGCATAAATTTCAGCTAACAACTTCCATTGTCCTTGATTATGCAATTAATTCAAAATTTTATCCATTTTAAAGCGATGATGATGCCTTATATTAACCGCCGGCATTTTTAATAACAAACTTAATGTAGTACAGTCTAAAACTCTATCTTGACGTAAATCTAACAATTAGTGGCTCGCGTCTAATTATCCCTTCCAGCTTTCAGACTTAACGATTAGTGGCACACGCCATGATGAGCGCACACGTCACTAATTAGCAGAGAAATCCGCGTTATTTTTACTGTTCACGGCTGCTGATTCCAGATTGATGTGTGTGGGGAAAACAGTAAGTACTAGACTTTATAATACCAAAGCGGATTCCTCGCTCCAGCAACCCCAAAAGAGTTTTCCAGAAGACACCAAATCTACCAGTCCTTTCTCTTCAGAAACTGATCCTGAGAACTATAAATTTCAATACGCGACGAAATAAATTCTCCTGGATTTATGGCCATTTGGACAATAAAGATTAAATAAACAATCGTTTAAATCAAAACAGCACTGAAATTGACAATACCGGAAATTGTAACTCCGCCTTCTTGGCCATGTTATGACGTCAATATCAGCGGTAACGCTCTATCATCCAAGCGAGGATAAATCCCAACTTGCTTAAAACTGGGTTAAATGCTTGTTTTTCTAAAGATTTAAACATTTTTCCGGTAAAAATTTGGTAACGACCAGAAAATAGGCCTGCTGGGAAAAATAGACTCATTAACCACCTTACAAAATTTGCTTTTAACTATATTATTAGTTACTTCTCTAAAAATAAAAAGACCCAAAATGACTTTGTTATAAACTAAAAAAACAAATGGTTTAAAAAAAATTCTTGTAATAATAATAATATATTTAATTGTGTTTATACATAGAACGCTTACACACGTCATATAAAAAAAATTAAAGTAAACATTAGACTAAATCTAGTAAAGGGATCTTCGAGAAATTCTATATATAAATAAAAACTCTTCTTTAAAAGAAATGATTTAATGCTATTTTTAAACTTGGTAAAGGAAAGCTTCCTTGTTGTTATAAGAAGTTTATTAAAAAATTTTGGACCCCAAAAGAAGATGTTGAAGCGACTTTTTTTTAGTCAATGGAAGTTCATATGGATATTCTCTTAATTTATTAAATTGAGAATATAGAGTTCTCCCCGTTTAGAAAACTCTTCAATAAGTGTCTTAACATACAGCAAACAAGGAAGTATATAAACACATGGAAGTGTAAGAATTTTCAATTGGGAAAAGTAATACCTACAACCCTCCTGATACTTTTCAATTATTCTTATAGCTCTTCTCTGCTTTTTAAATAAGCGTTCTGAAGCAAAAGAATGTTTCCAAACCAAAATTCCGTAACTTAAATGCGAGCGGATATAAGCGTAGTAAACGAAAATTACATTGTTTTTAGAAACAAAAATGCTGAAAGGTTTTAATAAAAAGGTATTTTTTGCAAAATGACTGATAGCATAATCAATATGAAAATGCCATGAAGATGCACATCCAAATGAAGGCCTAAAAGTTGACAGACTCTTGGGTAACAAAATCGAGAGGAATCTGTTTTAAAGAAAAGTAAAATGTAGTTGTCTTAGAGTCATTTAGAAATAAGTTGTTAGAAGCAAACCATTGGGATAGGAAAGTTTTTATTTGCAATAGATCATTTTATATTTTATTAGACATTAAAGTCATTATTATTTTTAAATAAAGAGGCAAACAAAATAATATTTTCGTTGAGAAAAGTCTTATTAATATCATTAACGTACAATAAAAAAATAACGGGACCCAAGACAGAACCCTGAAGAGCACCATGTTTTACTGGTAGCAAGGAAGAGTTATCAACCAAATACGAAACGATTACCTAGGTTTTAAATAAGACATTAATAAATACAAAGCATTTTTTGAAAATTTATAGTTAACAAGAATTTTTTCAATAGTTTAAAATGAAACGCAATCATATGCTTTGGTAAGGTCACAAAAAATTACCTCGCAGTAAAAATTTTTTTCAAATGTTTCATTAATAAAGAAAATTAGTTTAGAGATAGCTCAAGTTGTTGATTTGTTTCTTCTAAAACCAAACTGACCAGCAGTGAACAGATTGTTAGATTCAAAATGCAATAAAATTTGAGCCTGTAGTGCTCGTTCAAAAATTTTACTCAAGACCGGTGTTATTGAAATTGGACGATAATTATTTACTTCATTTTGATCACTCTTTTTAAGTGAAGGAAAAATTTTAGATTTACATTACATCTAATACATTCATTCAAAAGGGCTGTTAAAGGATAAATAATTATACACTGCTCCAAGAAATTAACGCACCACTTGAAAATAAAGTAAAAAACTTAAAACTATGTACTTTGGTTGAGAAGGTTTAATCAAGCTATAATCTAGTTACCCATTGTAATAAAAGTTTTGATATTAAAGTCAGAAATTTGAGTTTAATAATTTTTAAAGCAAAAATTTTAAAATAATTTTCATTTTTAAATTGTGTTAATTTGTAATTTTGCTTTATTGTTATTTAAATTTGCCGTTCTGTGGATAGTTTTTATCATTTGAAACAATAATAAAAACATTATGAAGATTTTGACTCGAGAAGAATGCGCCTAAGCTGTGGTTTTGTTGGAGCAAGGATGGAGCTACAGAAGAATTGGTGAAAGGTTTGGTGTATCTCATACGTCAGTTTCGCGTATGAGACAAAGGTACAGAGAGACAGGAAGTCACCTCAGAAGACCTGGGCAAGGAAGAAAAAGGAAAACCACTCCTATCCAAGATAGATTTTTAAGAATATCTGCGCTAAGGGAACGCTTTGTAACCGCCAGGAAGCTACAAACTGAGTTTCGTGACGTAGAAGGAATTCAAATCAGTACCGAAACTGTTAGAAAAAGACTTAAGGAAGATAATTTAACACCCCATAATCCTGCTCGTGGTCCTGCATTGACTGCAGAACACCGCAGAGCCCGATTAGAATTTGCTAGAGAGCACATAAATTGGCAAAGAGAGGATTGGGAGTCTGTTCTTTTTACAGATGAGTCAAAATTTTGCCTTTACAATTGCGATAGACGTGTTCGTGTATATCGTAGACAAATGAGCGGTACGCACAGTGTAACATTCAGAATACCACATTATTTGATGGAGGCTCAGTAATGGTTTGGGGTGGTATTTCCTTAGAAGCTGGCACGGAGTTAGTGGTTGTACAATTTGGAATAACTTAAATCAAGAAGACATAAGTTTGTTAATTTTGAGTATGGAACGAAGATGTGCAGCGGTTATTCAAAGTAGATGTGGAAATACGCGATATTAAGTTGTTTTCTGTAACTTTTATAACGGCGTAACTTTAATAAAATTTTGTTTTCGGTTTGTTTTTCTATATTTGGACCCATTAGATATTAATTTACTTTAAGCAAATGTTTTTGTAAAATTTTTCTTAATTTTGTACCAATTGATCGAATACATGTTTCAATTTTCAAAAAAATTCAAGTGGTGCGTTAATTTATTGGAGCAGTGTATGTTGTATAGATTTAATTATTTTAATCATTTTATAATTAAGGTGATAAACATCTAAAGTAGAAGTGTTTTTAAGACCAGAGATAATATCTCTGACATGATTAAAAATCAATTCAGTAAAAGTGAAACTAGGAAAAGCAACAGAATTATGATTTGAAGAAGAAGGCAAAGAGTACAGAGAATTTTTTTTGTCGGAAGAAATTTTATTAGAAGAAAAAAAGAGAAAAAGAAAAGTTAACATTTCTATTTTGTATATTATTAATAAGTTTCCACATTACTGGAGAACTATTTTTTGCTTTGTTAACAAATCAGTCAAACGCATTCTGTTTTGCTTCTTTAATTTTGAGACGATAGTGAGTTTTTAAACGTCTTAATCTATGTAGAACTGTCGAATCTTGTGTTATTTTATGAAAGAAAATCAAAAATGTCAAAAAATCGCTTGTAAATCCTTAGTAAAACAATTTACAGATTGTCGATTTTTGGAATCAGAAATTAACGTTGGGGGAAAATTACGTTTAGTGGACGAAGACTGTAAATAAACTTCTGATGTAATAATGAGACTTCTTCCTTATTAGTCCAAAAACACGTGCCAACAAATTTTGGATTTTATCATTTGTTGTTTCTATGGATTTATTATTGGCTTATTGTTGTTATGTTACAGTTTTTGATATAATAAGTTTTTGATCAAATATCCTCTTATTACGTCATATCCGGACAACTGTTTTTTTTAACAATTTTTTTTCTTTGGTTGATCTAATCACAAAAAGAATTAGTACAAGTAAAATATTTTTTAAAGTATTTTAGAATGTCTTTTATTCAAAAATCGGTTTTTGAGCGTATTGCTGAGAGCTTTAATTATTCGGAAAAGCTCCGTTGGTTGCAATTCCGTGCATTACGTGTTTGATGTGTAAGTATTATGTCTGTTGATGCAGTGATATAATATATTGTTAAAAAGTCATCGGCCCAAGTAAGTAACGGGTGCCGCCGACCGAACCAAATATCGTACGGGTGGCTGAGTTCTTTATAGCTACTTTTCTAGATTTACTCAGCACGAGCCCCTCACCTCAAAGTAAACATCGACAACACAATAAGATGAGATATAGCTTCCTTGTACTTAGTCTTCCAACAATAATAGATGAATTGTACCGACAAGACATAAAACTAATACTGCAGTACCATTGTTGGTTTTATTAAATTTTCTAAATCCTCATTAGGATAGTGCGGATTTAAATGATCGTTTACTGTTTCATTAACCGTGAATGTAAGATGAATGCATTGAATCAATTCATAACGTGATTTTTGAACAGTTAGATCCGAGGAAAAAAATTAGGTTGGTCCTGACGTAACTGATTGAACCATCAATCATGATTTTTAAAACAATGGACAATGTTATTTAATGGAATTGGATTGCACAAGATATTTTTTATAAGGACCTAAAACGACATTATTTTCAATGAAGTAATCGCGGTTGTTATTACAACTTCAATTATTATTCAAAGAATTATGTAATAGGATTTACAATAGGTCACTAATGCAATATCGGCGACAACATAATTCATGTCAAAACATGTTCTATAAAACAAAAACGACCATCGTATTGTTATTTTAATGATCCAAGTGTAACGAGATATCTTAATCGCGGGATGGCATAATTTATTTACTTGCCATTTCTGGAAAGATTTATTTTGACCAGAAAACCTTTCAGAGTTGCCTCATAAATGACCTTAATAAATTACACAAAAATGTGCAATTTACTCGGATAATTCTAGAAAACACTAAAGTCTGAAAAACAAAACATAACGCCACCAAAAATAAGTGATAACCAGGACGTCATCTCAATATTTTTTTTTTAAATTTTCAATTGTTTGAACGGATCATCTCGTAATGATCACATTATCCTGGCCTTACCTTTCTCGTAAAAACCCACGATTTTTGAATTTATCGTTTTCTTTTATGAAATTAATTTCCAAAGAATAAAATTGTTGAACAAGCTTCAATTTATTTCTAGAGGCAATTCGAAAAAATACTTTTTTCTAAACAACAAAAACAAATGCCAATTCAATCTCTTCTTTGCAATCTTCTTCTCTAATCTTCACTCTCCATAATATTCATTTCTGAATCTCTTACGTAGCTAGATTCTCTAAAATTTTGTACATATCTGTGTTTCAAATGTTTATTTATAAATTACTATTTTCCACCATTCCACTCAAACAATTTTTGAAACTGCGCTTGTCTTTGAATTTCTAGCAGAAGTAATTGTTGCAGAATCTTCTAGATTTTCTCTTATATGTAACAATAGTCCAAATCCATATTTACATAATTATAAGCAGTAGATAGTTTTTCAGATAACAGTAATGTTTTCACCAATAATTAAATTTGCAATTAATTTTCTCCAAGTCTGATTTTACTCTAAAAACTCGAAAACGTTTTTTTTTTCCTTAAGTTATCACTATAGATTATACGAGTAGAAGGTTACCTCTTCTAACTACAAATTTGCTTAAAGCTATTAAAAATATGCTTTTTTTAAAAACAAAATAAACTATTTAAACAAATAATGTTCTTCGCAACATGATTGTTGATTGGTGCTACTCTATATTTATCTTAAATCACCTGTACTTGTACGTTGTCAAATAATTCAGCCAAACTTCTTGTTGGTACTTCTTGGTGTGTAGAATGAAACGTACAACAGCCAATAACACCAAACAATTTACTTTGCACGACGTTCATTATTGAGTGTTTTATGTCTCAAATTGGGCAAAATAAACGTTTTAATTTGGATCACAAAAGAGATGAAAACTTAGTTCCGTATCAAAAATCTTCAATCAATTCACCATTCAAGTTCTCGTATTTTAATCGTAAATCTCTAATCCTTTCTAAAAACTTCTTTATTATGTTTTTGAAAGGTTTAGGATTTCTTCCAATTACCAAAATCATTTTTAAACCAAAATTTCACCTCTAATAGTATTTAAAAAACTATTTACTGTTAGACTTTCTTCGTAATTTTCTAAAGTTAGCAAAAAATTTTGAAGTGTATTCAATAGTTAAATTCAACATAAACCCATAAGAGAAAAGAATTTCATTTCGTCTTTGACATTTTCCAAGTAGATAAACTCCTATAAACAAAGATCCTACTCCTATAAATAAACAACATTTAGATCCAAACATTTTTTCGGAGTATTCTTGAGTATTTAAGAAACACCCATTAAAAAAGACTACACACTAGATCTAAGAGAGTAAATCCAGCTATTACATAAAGAAAAAAAAGAAGAAAACTAACAATATTACGAACAATAAAAATTAATAAAAACAAACAACAGGTACAACTAGCAAAACAAATTTTTAAGATAATAAAAAAAGTAGTAAAAATTAAATTTGAAAATCCTAGGAAACGAAGAGTTACCAACTCTTCGATATCAAAATATAGAACATTGTTAAGAAAGTATCCAGAAATTGTTTTCAGGGCATAGACCAACATTTTTGCATTTTTTAACGATGTCCAAAAAGCTTCCTTTTCAGTTCCTCCGCCGTCATTAGGTAAGCCTTGAAATTTTTTTTTACATCGAGCTTTTTGTTACAGTACAATTTTGAAGCTAATGATGACAATTATCGCAAAAATAAATATTTACTGCTACTTTTAAATTTACATTTTTGGGAGTAGGAAGAGAGAATTATTAAATACACCCAAACTTTTCTTAATATTTGGCTTAAAAAACTACAATAGTATTAGTTCAAAATTTTTCTTGTTCTGTTTGACTTGTTTCAACTTTCTTTCTTCTTCTTCATTCAGTAATCGTTTTACTTTTTCTTTTAAACGTTGTTTCTCAAGTTCTACTTAAATCTTTATTTTTTCTTTGGATTCTCCTAATTTTTAGCCTCTTTGTAAAGTTTTCTTTATTTTTTGGTAGCCTATCGTTTTCAGTTCTTTTACAATCCTTTAACCTACGTTTTTCAAATTTGTCTACAATGTACTTTTGTTTCTTTAAACTTTTCTTTTGTTTTTTATTTTTCTTGTACATACCTTTTCCAGTTTTCTTTTGACTTTACGTCGCTTTTTTCTAATTTTGATTAAATCTTCCTTTTCTAGAATCTACTTCTGTTTTTTTCGTACTACTCGTAATTTTTCTTGTTCTTTTACGTTTTTTATTGGTCGTTATTTCCGTTATTCTAAAATCCTTTTTTTCTTTTTCCTTTCTCCAAAACTTTTTTTTATTCGACAATTTTTCAATGTTCTTTTCCTCTAATAGTCACTATTATACTTGTCGATGTTTGTTAAAACAATCTAATTTTTTTTTGTTTTATAATCTTTTTCAAAAACGCAAACGCTTTTTTCAAGTTCTTTGTTAATTTTCTTTCGTTCCTCTAAAAAAATTTTTGCTCTTATTTTCTTGTTAGCTGTAGTTTTTGTTCTTCTTTCTTTTCAAGTTGCTTTTTATTAAACTGTAGAATTTATTTAGTTCTTCTAAAATTTTTAAAATAACATTTTTCATTTTTTTAAAAAAACTTTTTTTTGTCCATCTAAAATTTTGTTTTTCTTTTTCTAATAGTTGAAAATTCGAACTATGACAATAGGTAAATTTATCAATATAAAATGGTCGTCTTTTGAATAATTAAAAAAAAAATTGATTGGTCTTACAAATTCCAGAACTAGAACTCTCCAGAAGAAAATATAGAAACAAAAATTTGAACCACAATTTAAGAAAAATAAGTAACCGTTAATGCGTGTTTCAATTTAAAAATAGTATAAGATCTGAGTTGGGAATTTATTAAACCACATCTACCTAATAAAAAATTTCCGGAACAATAAAACAAATCTATTATTTTTTTGGCAATGACTGATCACTATCACTCATGATCGAATCACCAGAAATGATCTGATTTTTCCGCTGACTCAACTATAATACCACTTCGGGTTAGTGAATCAGTTCCTGCTAAATGTTCGCATTTGCAACAAAGTAATCCTCGCTGGATTTTATAGCATCCACAAATTAGCCAGCCCAATTATGAAAGTGTAGTGCACTCGGGAGTCATCGTTATTAAAAGCATAGAACCCGCAAGTGCCGTATAGAGAGAGGTTTATAAACTCTTCGTGGTCCCGGAGGTGTGTGTAACCACCGGCACGAGCAGCCTCCGGAACCGTAGACCACGCATATCCTGCAGCACGTGCTCACCGTACCTCACCTCTCTTTCCTCTTCAATAAAACTTCATAAGGACCTCCCATTCTTGTCTTCATTAATGATTACATCCATTATGGTTATTCCAACAATAAATGCTAGATTTGAGTCATTCATTCTCTCAGAGACTTGTGCCAAGCTGAATTCATGAATTGACGCACCTTTCTAATAAAAATAATTGGACAAGATTCTTAATTGTTTACAACACAGGAAATAAACATTATTTCTGTTGGCAGTTGGCAAATTTACAATTAACAAAAATTGAGATTTCATTATTTTAAATACGTGACGCTGACAAGGTTAAAAATTATACATAAACCACTTTCTTCCGGTCATTGTTTTAAGGGTTTTTTTGTACATTTGTAACATTTACATAGATAAAAATCGCGGCTTTTTAGGATTTTTATGTTTACTTTAAATCAAATAAACAAATGTAGTTTTGCAGAAATAAATTAACAATCTTCTGTTTTTTTTTTAATGTCAATTTACACGTACATATTTTCCTTCCGGCTGTTGAATATCAACCATATTTATGATAATCAGAACAATGAATATAGGATACATACTTTATTTCAAAATGCCATCCAAGAATTACCTCAAATTAGCGTAATATCAATAGTACAGTAGTAACGGTCTGTTATTATTATTCAAATCTACTTCAGAAGCTTTTGAAACGTTTTATTGCATTATTGGTAAAGACACTTGTTTCCTTTTCCGCTTTTTTTCGCTTACATTAATTTTAAATTTAGGGTATGGATGATTATCGAGCTTTGAGTCGGACAGTCCACGCAATCCAAGCAATTTTAAGGAAATTCCTGAGTCTGACACTGAGAAAAAAGACTGAAAACAAAAAGAAAACAAGAAAAAGACGAAATTTGGTTATCGTTTTGATAAATTATAAAAAATTGTTAGAATTAGGTGGGTTATATCATCTGTATTGATGTAGTGAGTCAAGGTCTGGTCAGTAATCAGCTGATTTGGGAAAAGAGTGTAAGGAAACAGCAAAGGAAGCGTTGTTGAAATTCCGTTTCGCGTATGGAAGCACTCGGGTGGTTCTTAGCGTGAAACTCGGGTAGGTCAGGGTCGAGGGTAGTTCGGATCACCGGCCATCCGAGGCGTGTGAACTACTGGTGTGAGCTAACAGTTTAGTGTGTGGTCACTGTAGAGCGATCAAGGGTGCTGGCCCATCCTTGCCCGTCACTATCGGTGCTATCGGCGTGTAAAAATCATCACTTGCTCCTGTCATTATCTGATCCAGTGATCAGACGATTTTCATTTCAGATTTATTTTTCTCACACTGTTTCTGATGAATCAATCAATAGTGACAAATTGCGATTTCTGTATTTGGAAAGTTTTAGTTTTCTAGCAAGTCTAACTAGTTCTTAAATAGATTCATGTATTTATTGCTAGAATTCCAGCTGCTCGGCATGTACATGCTATAATTGTTTTTACACATGCATGTACTTATATCTACATCATCTGTATCACTTCCGTCACGATAACCACATTGGTATAAGTCAGGCAGTTCATAAAGACGGCCAGGAATAGCCGGAACTAAACTCAAATAACGAGCCTTACTATTATGGGCTACCATCAAGCCACTCCGAGCTGCAACTTGTCAGACGCCCACGACATGCAGGAAAAAGTCCAATGCAGAAGATGAATGAAATTTTCTCTTCAGATAGAAGAGAACGGCGAAAATTTTGTTCAGTTTTTTTTTAATTAAGTGAAAGTCGAGTAATAATTTTTAAGCGAAAGTAAATAGAATATCAGAAAATTAAAGCTTATTTCACTTATTCAAAAGTCTAAAACGTTTTTTTCAAACGAACTAAGTATTAAAGAAATAGTAACAATAATAATCTGTCTTCATAAATAAAAAAAACTCGCAGCAAATCATGAGTAATTTCATATTGTTCCAGAAACCGATGTTATTCTTTGTATACAAGAATCAATACCAACATTTTACAAGAACTCATTTTCTTGTGGAGATTATTAGTTCTCCATTAACATATGAGTTGACTACAATATTTTTTCGTTGTCAATGAGCTATTTTAATCTAACATGTTGAATTAAACATATAATTTTAGAATTTCTAACACTTTCTTTAATATAAAATCAAACACTAATCTATACACTCATAAGTAAACATTTAAAAAAAATCGTACATTACAGAGCTTATTGACAGACACTGATGAAAAGCAAAAGTTTCAAAACTATCATACTAATATAAACAAATAGAATTGTCTAAATCTCAATCAGGTATTTTCTACGATTTTACATAGTAAAACATAAAGGTAACAAAAAATACCGATACCTGATTACCAGGTAAGCAATTATAGATTACTATAAATAGAGTTTTAGTAGTCTTTAATAAGTTTATCTATCTACTTGTAGAGATAAACAGTCAATTTTTAACACTAAAGCAATTTGTCATAAAAACAAACAATTTTTATGAAATAAGTCCTATAATTTGTAATATGTTTTTAGCAAAAAAAGAATTTAATAAAATGTTACCTACGGCTTCTAGTTTTCGTAAAGAAAAAGCTATAAATTGTACCATATAGTAATTCCGATTTTCATAAAATATTTTTGTGAAAAATAATTTCTAAAATACTTTATTTTTTGCAAAAAGAAGATTCTTAATTGCAGTCTTTATAAAACGTTTCTTGCAGTTTTCATTTTTGTAAAATAAAGCTTGCAGTCCTCAGTTTTTATAAAACGGCAAAAATCTATAAAAAATGCTTGTTAATCCGATTTTTATAAAATGCATACCTTTTAATGACAGATCGCCTTTACATATTTTAGATCTAATTTTTTTTACAAAAAGATGATTTGACAACGTAATCTTTACAAAATTCTCCTTACAGTTTCCATTTTCATAAATTGTTGCTACCATCATAAGTAGTTGCGGCGCTCAGGTTTTATAAAATATTACTCAAAGTTTCTGTTATTTATAGAAATTTATAAAAGATTTCCTTTTAGTCTACATTATTATAAAATGCCTTTTTTAAAAGCCATATTTTATATAATGAGCACTACAGTTTCTAATATTTTTTCCAAAAAAAAATTTTGCAAAATAATAATTGTTATAATAGCTATTTATGTATCAAGTACGCAAAATGTAGTTTTATAGGACGAATCGTATTTAAAGACGAGTTCCCTAAAACTATTTTGCGGACGTGGTGCATACAAGATTTTCTTGCATGAGTTCTCTAAATCACCAAATTGATTCTTAAGAGAATTGATAATTGACATGCGGCATAACAGAATACGTTTTTGGGTATCATAGTTAGTTTGGCATTTGGCTATTATGACAACATCATACATAAAAAAAACTATAAAATTAAAATGAATCCAAGCGTAATCGCTGAAAAAGCAAAAAATATCGTTTTGAATTTACTTCCTGCTAAATCTCGTGAACAGTATGAGAAAGATTATCTTCGTCATCATCTTCATGAAAAAGTGCACATGCTTGTTTGTATTTCGTTTTGACTTTCCAACATCAACGTCAACGTTTGCAGCAGTAACTTCATTTTCTGTTTGCAATTCATGACATCGAATTGCTGCTGTAAATAAGAAAAAAAATGGTTTTTCATTTAGCGATAATAATTTCCAATATGATCAAAACTGTGAGTTTCATTTTCATGTATCTAAATAAATAGTTCTTTGTAGGTTATCGACTTGTCAACAAAAATAATCCTATAAAGTTGCCATAACAACTTTAGCGAACTTGTATTTTTCGGCATTTTTTGAATTCCCAAAATTATAATTTTAGAAATCGAATGCAAAAAAGTACTTTTTGTGATAAACAATTTTTATAAAATGCGGCCTACAATTTCTAAATCAATTTTTTGTTTACAAAAAGGCTAAAACCGTAATTTTTATAAAATCTTTTTTACAGTTTCCATTTTTATAAACTATCGCCTGCCTCGCGGTTATTTATAAGAAAAACTATAAAATATTTCCAGATAATTCTGATTTTATAAAATTCTTTTTGAAAAAACCAATTTTTATAAATTAAACCCTACTTATGACGTTGCAAACTTTTTTTAACAAAAAAAATTTAGTAAAATGTCACCTACGGCTTCTAGTTTCAATAAAAAAAGCCATCACGTGGTTTAATTTTTCTTTGTAAAATGTGGCTTACAATTTCTGATATAATTATATATGTATTTATATATAATAGTGTCACATATCGGAAAAGTCCAACAAGTCTAATAACCCAGTATAAGTCGACGCTTCACGTCCGCCGGAAAAGCCTCAGCAAAAATCTCAGCTTAACAGATTGACTTCCAATCATTGTACGGGGATTTTTGCTGATGACATGTAAAAACATCGAACCGGTCAAGAAGATTATTGGACAGTTGGGTCCTGAGCGCGAGATCGATAAGACGATCCATAGTGAATGATAAGAAGTTGTGACAGTTTCCCTCCCGTTTGATCAACGAGCATGTACCATAAGTACTAATTTTGTTTGTCGAAATCTTTATGCACGGTTTGTTTTTATTTTATTAGTGCACTAAATATTGATATTCATTTTGTACTGCCCCCAAAATCGAAGGTCTCACCCGAACAAAGCAAGTCTCTACCCCGAGTCGTGACAAGTGGTGGAGGCGCCGGGTATGCTTTGCCCCATTAAACCTTTGTCACCCTTAGGTTCCGGAAAAGATGGGGGTGCGGGTTCTCCCTTGTCACCTTTTATCTGTCATCTGTTTATTCCTGGTACTCCTGGTCGGCCAGGAGTGCCTGGGAATCCTATATCACCGATTGGTCCGATAGCTACAGGAGATCCGTTGACTTTATCAAAATCCCGATCTCCTTTTTCTCGCGAATATCCTGGGGCACCTTGTAATCCGGGTACGCCTTGGTCTTCTTTTTGACCTAGACGACCGAATAGTCTAGGTGGACCTCTATCTCCTTGTGCGCCTTGAATTCCAGGTAACCCTTCACGTCTTGAAGATCCCATAGGTCCTGGTAGTCCAACAAGAACTGGGAAACCTTGTTCACCTTTGTCTCCTTTTGCACCAGGTAGTCCAAGTAGACCTGGCTTGAAAGGAGATCATGGTTTTCCAGAAAGTCCTGGAATCGATGGTAGACCCGGAATTCCTGGTCTTAAAGATAAGCCTGGCTTTCTAGGCTTACCAGAATTAAAAAGATGTAGAGATTTTCCTAGAAAAAGAGAATCTCCTGGCATTGATGGAATATCAGGAGAAAAAGATAAAGGTTTTCCTGGACAACCGGGATTTTCCGGTACAAAAGGTGATATGGGTCCACCCGGTCGCAATGGTCTTGATGGATTAAAAGGAGAAAGAGAACCACCCAGGACCTTTCGTAGTGAAAAGGGAGATCGTGGTTACCCAGGTCAACCAGGTTTATCAGGAGAAAAGGTTTTAATAAAACTCAATCCTATAAAATGCTCTTTCTATTTATTAAAACTGTCACCAGATTTTATAATGTCACTTACGGCTTCAGGTTTTAATAAAAAAGAGTATAATTATTAGCTCTATAACAAAAAAAAATATATTAATTAAAACAATCCGTCAGCGTTTCAGAAACCGAGCAGACATTTCATAAAATAGCTGCTTTCATTATCTCAGATCAAGTGGCTACGATATATACAAATAAATACCTAACATGCAGTTTTTCACAATTGATGCTGAAAAAAAGCTTATTTCGTTAAAAAAAAATTCCAGTGCCATAATCGCATTCCAACAAAAGTTTTTGTTTAAAACTATGTACCTACTGTGATAACAAAATAACCAAAAACAATTTGTGTTAAAATTATGCAAAAGCACATCAAAATTTTATCAATTATTTAGGTTAGTTTATCGGAAAAAAGAACGAAAAACAAATAATTTTTGTTTGGACCCAAGAACCTGAAATAAATAAAAATAAGAAGGTAGTCATATTGAATTACCAAAATATTCCAAATTATTTTATTTTTAATTGATACTGTTTCAGGAAATCGTGTAGTATAATAATTGGTTGTGGTAAAACAGTTGTGATATATACCTCTAAATGTTTATTAAGTAAATAATTGACCGTACAAAGAACTAGGCTGGAACTCAAACCGCAATGTCAAGTGCTAATTAAAATTAAATACTTAATTTTATTACCTATCAGAATACGAGAATTTGCATTTTTTTACATCTTGTGAGAAGATTTAATCTGAAATTATACGCAATCCTAATTTAAAAGACTATTCTTATTATTCAGCAGTTTTAAAAATCATGTTAAGTTTGTTTAAACAACTTTTCTTTCTATTCAAATTAGTTTCAACACTGATTAAATTCTTTAATTAATAAAAATATTTTGATGAGTGATTTGTTGATATCAATCATTTATCTTGATACTCTCGTAATAAGAAATGGCGTATAATATGTCGATGTAATGACAGATAGTTGATAGCTTGAGTGGAATTTAAAAAATTCGTAGCGTGTTGGTTAGATTTTTGTTAAAATCTTAACTGTAGTTATATTTTTGTGAAAAGTGTAATCTATTTTTAAAAGTGTAGTTTGCATCATTAACAATCCATCACCGGTCGACATTATGCAAGTTAACAATTACCGGGGGGTTAAGAGGGCATTTGTAACTATCAGTTGATTCGACTAATAATTATAATGAATATAATTTCTTCTCCAATTAATCTCAACACTCTGCATGTGCATCTAGAAGGTCGTTTTTACTTTTGCTTCCGCTTTGATAAATGTATGGGTGCGCAAAGTGCTGGTGGCGGTGACGAGTGAAACCCATAAAATAGCTAGATATGACATATAATAAAGCTTATGATTAGTGAGCGAGCGTAAAACCGCTAGATTTTGCCCTTTAACCTGACACACATGCGAGCAGGCGAGCGCATTCCGTATCCTTGCTTGCATATTTGCAATTGCTGGACAACAGTTGACGCTTGCAGGGCCGGGTCAACAAAACACGCAAGAAGTGCGCACCGTTCGCAATAAATCGTGACCAACGTCTTCCGTTACATAACTAACTTTTCTAAACCATAACGATACACCTCCTTTCATTTCGCAAAATTTGCTACTCCAGAGCCAGACCTTCAACTGATGCCAACGCACTGATAAAGCCCGGATACACACACCAAAGATACGCCCAATTTACAACTACCTGAAATATTTATCTCAATGCTAAACATTTTTATTATTCATACTTATCGTTGCTTTATTTATTTTTTTAAACAAAAAAGATAAAAATTTAATAAATAAGTAGTTTGGTTTATAATTTGTCTAATAATGTTTGAATTTTATGGTTTTGACTTACAGACTTTTTATCATATAACCAAATATTTGGGGTATAGAACGATTTAACACCTGCTGAGCATCTAATCCTTAAAAAGGTTACGGGACGATTGCGCGCTAAAAAAGATTAATATTACCAAAATGTTAGTACCCCTTGGAGAATTGAGAAATAATCCACAAATTACTGTCTTTATTAACATTTTATGTTTCCCGCTTAATTATAAAAATCCAGTCAAAGCTCACTGGCACCTTTAAATTTCTAATTTGACTAGCTGTGAGCTGTTCAATAAAAAAAGATCTAGCAAATTGCATGTCATAATTTGACCCAACACTTTTATAATTATTCTTGCAATGTTTATATTTAAAAAAACAGCAAAATTTTAAATTAAATAAATTGTTTTAAATTAAATAAAGCATTTTAAAATAATTTTTCTACATAACAATGAAATGTGTTACAAAATTGGCTTCGATTATAGCAAAATCAAATATTTTTTCACAAAATTTGCGAAGAAAAAAATGAGCTACATATATCCACTTATTGCCCATAAATTTCTCAAGCACAAATGATGCTTTTAAATAAATATTTTCTCAAAAATAAAATTTGACTTAAAAGTCACTGGGTTACGTTTGTTTTAACGATAAACGAGAGTGTACTGAACTGGGTAGTATTTTAAAAAACTGTTCTTTTCGTAAAAATGAAGAAAAAAATTGTAAAAATTAATTCAACAAGAGAAAAATAAGCAAAAAGCAAGCTTACATCATAATGAAAAAAGTGGTAAAAACTGGTAAGTGATATAGTGTTTCTATGCGTTCTTTGGCTACTATAAAATTTTACAATGACCTGTTATTAGTAAAGACAATAAGAACTAACCACAACAGATGTTCTTTTAGCTTAATTTCACTTTTTAGAACTATCCTTGCCTAAGCAAAGCCTTGAGTCCTAATATTTCTAATACAGCAGAACTATCGCTTGTAAATACAGTGCTCAACAATTGAAATGGAACACCCTAAAGTTTTAACAAAGTTTAAAGTCTTGTAACTCCTAGAAAAATTTACTAATTAAGATGATCTTTTTTTCATGGGTAGCTCTTTTCTTATAGTTTAGGATGTTTAATAGAGCATTCTTTGTAAATTTGTAGTTTAAGTTATACAGGGTGTCAAAGACAGGCCTTGCAAAAAACTAAAAGTTTAGACTGCTCCCATGTTAACAAAAAAAAATTTTTTAGATTTTTTAATAGATCCCAGAAGAGCGCTGGATTAATCCCTCGATACAGTTTTACATATTTTGAGCTACACTTATAAATTAAAGCAATAATCCCAAAAAACTGTTTTTTGCGCATTAAGCAATGAATATAAAATTTTCCTCTTTTTGGATTATTCTAAAGATAAAAGTTCAAACTTGAATTTCGAAATTATTCTCTCAAACAATTTAAAAAAATTCTAAAAGTTCTACAACATTTTTTTAAGTGACACACACAAGATATCCCAAAATTTGCGGACCAACGAAATGGTAAACGTTTCGTTAAGGTTAGGAGAGCTATAAAAATATATAAAAATTTTAATTTTCATTATAAAATATTCCTAATATATTTTTGTAACTAGCATTTTTGTAAAGTTTATAGAATTTTCGTTTAGAATTTTTATTCTTGGGAACTACGCAATTTTCCACCCCAACCCTTTTTTATGTAAATCCCTCACTATCGCTAGCACATTACAATATTTATGAAATTTTTTTCCGGCACATTGTCATCCAAACCTGCGTCTCCCACAAAAATTTCGTTAATTAAGCTTCTGTTGAAATATGTGCATACAAAGTAACCGACCTGGTCAGTAGCAGGACGTTCCGGTCTCTGGATGCAGAATAGATTAAAAATTATCTTTCGTTGTTATTTTAATTTTTCATTGTCTCCTACATTCATATGTGCATAAAAATAGTACTCCCCTTCTGACATAATAATATCCTCGTTTCCCCGCATTCTCGAAATGATTCAAATGAATCAAAAATCGTTAATGCAATACAGAAATGCATAAACACATGCATATTGTGTAAAAGACGTAAATAATAGATGAGTTAAAAGTTATTGCGATAATTCATATAACAATTCGTGCTGCACTTACAATAAGCCAACTTTCTAGTTTAATTTCTAATAAATTGTTTTTGTTTAAATAACATCTAATTTATATAACAAGGCAAGGAAATTAATTGCAGGCAGATAAGATGCAGCACATTTAACAGAGCAAAAAATCAGAAAGTTTTAATTCCGTGTTTATGTAAAACTACAGTTACTTTTGTTATCTTAATAATACACGCAAAGAATTAAAAAAAATATGTTAATCGGATGCTCAAACATGACTGTGTCTGCTATTAAACAATTAAACAATAAATCACTTACAAGGACAAATTTGCTAAATAATTTGTTGCGTCGTGGTTGTGTGAAATAGCTACAAATGTAGATGAGGTAGTTTTTGATAAATCCTCCAATGTCTGGATTCGAGATGACCTTTGCCATAAATTGACATCCGTACTCACGGTTACAAAATTTATTACCTCGCTGTCTTTATTATTTGCCGGCTATCATCGTACTTGTCTTTTATTTTGTGACGAGTTGTACCAGCAGGAATTATCCGCTATTTCAGGATTTTTTAAATGTATGAAAATAAAATAGTATAGAGACGGAAATAGAAAAACAATATTTTTCTATGTCGTTTTCACTATGACCATTTTGTAGCACTATTTTTTCAAGAAACATAAAATATAACTTTTTGATTTTGATTAATTGCATTAAGAAATTTAAAGATTTTGTATTGTCACTAACAAAAGAAGTTTAACATACAGAGTAAGTCACGAAGTGTGGTAGAAATTGAAAATGGTAATAGTTCCGCAAATAGCAATCACAAATACAACATATCACTAGGTCGAAAATGTATAGATTTCAAGAAAAAAAATTTTGCAAATTTTATTGAGAACCACTAGCGCTCGCGTTCGATAATGTAAAAACTTACAGATAAACCACACAGCAAAAAAGTCAGCGCTGCTTACCTGAAAAAGAACGGTCAAGAGCCAGTCACAGTTCGTCGTTTTCTGCTTTTCGGTAAAATTTTGCTAGTGGCAGTGTTGTGGGGGTGTTAAATTAAACGTTGGCAGCATATTCGTTTATTGAACAAATTGATATGGTGCTTCTTTACGGGGAAACTCGAGGAAATGCTACAGAAGTTTGTAAATCTTGGATTTGTCAATGATGTTTGTATTCGGAATTCGGGCATTGAGCATGTTTGGATTTTATTTTAGATTCATCCTTCCTGTTTTTTGTTATAACCGAAAATAAAAGTGTTTATGTTCGGAAGAAAATCAAAATGAATTTCTTTCGATTGTTTTGTCTTGTGCTTTTTCTGGGTATAAAGGCAGTGACCATCAAACAATCATTGCGCGTACGTTGTGACGACGTGTTTTTCGAATTGTTATTAGATTTTTTTGACCACGAAAAAGTTACATAGCATAATTCGCAGTTTAAATATCCGCCAAACTTCATGACTCACCCTGTATAACCTACTTGACAGATAAAAAAACCAAATTAATAACAAAATATGGTATAAGAAATACTTGTTTTTTAACCCTTTTAACCCCCTAGAATCAATTAAAGTTTAAGAAACACTATAAAATTGTTTAAAATTTATCTCTGCTTTGACAGTTACAATAATGATGCAATTTGATATAAGAGAGATCTTAATTAATATAACTAAAATAGTAAAGTTTGAAAGGCTATGTTTTTAAATGATTTTTTAAACAAAATTAACAATAAAACCTTTTCTAGAAATAAACTTAAAACGCATTACTGTAACTTCTATTTAAATTATTTCGTTTATTTTCATCTAATATTTTAATTTCCTTTAGTTTTTTTTCTTCTATATTTACATTAAAATTATTCTTTCGTTTTTGTTTTCAACATCTATTAGAATTTGTAAATTTTTCTGAAGTAGTAAGTTGAAATAAAATTTTAGATTTTAAATTTTTTGTTTAAAAATTAAGCTTACATTTCTTGAGCTTTCTGCTGCTTTAACTTTCTAGTAATTTTTATGTTGCCTTCTCTGATAGAATCACCATGTACTATGCTTTCTTAAATGAGTGACATTTGAGTCGATTATAAACCATAATGATAAAGTACGACTCTCTTTCAGTGTAGTTATTTTTGAGTAATCTTTGTAATAGTGTTCGCAATGATACATAATTGCTGAGTATTGTTTGATCTAATAAAATTCTTTGTATTCTCGGTGCATTGGCAAGAGCAATTCATCAAGTGAGTACAACTGTTTTAGGTCACTTTCCTTTCAAGTGGAGTATTCATGCTTTGAATAGAATCAAGTTTAATTTACGGTCTATGTTCAACATAAATTTTATACAATTGCCAACACATTTAAACAAAAAGGACAATACAACTATATAATATCGGATTTAGCTGTGCACCTCGTGACATAGAAAACATGTGATTAATAATATTGTTTACAACGCAGCATGAGCATTGTACTTTTAATTAAAATGGCGTTGCGTATTAAACTTCCATTTCTGGCATGGTAACTACACTGTGATTAATTAAAATTTTAGACTCTTTTATAATTTAAATTACGTGCATATCCTGTGTGTGTGTTCCTATTTGAGCATAAAGGAAAAATATTCCTTCCTCAGTGTGCGACACACGAGGGCTGGAGGGTTGGTCAGTTCCGGTGGAGATTGGACGCATCCATTGAGAAGAATCGTCTACTGTGACGATACTTCCGCTGCTCTGGACAGGTGCCCTTCCTCTTCTCCAGATAACGACGATAATTTTAACTCTTTTATGGGGCTCCTTATGTAGCGTAGCGCTATTTCAATTTTTATACGATACACCTTTCTACAAACGAGCAAAATCATTCAGCAAATCATTTAAGACAGTTCGATACCAAAGATTTGACCAAAATAAATTAAATTTTAAAAACATCGTATTTTTTTTAATAATAGATATGAGTAAAAAAATCTTTTGCTGAAAACCAAGCTTTCGTATTTCAATCGCAGATCTGTTATTTATTTAGCAAAAAAATATCTGTTTTTGGCATTGTAAATAAAACACTTTTCCTTTTGTCTGGTCACCTTGTTTTTTTGTTAACAACTTTTATTTTTTTTAAAAAAAGGTACTACAGTTAAAATTAAACAAAAACGGATTTCAATGTTTTTTTAATAAAAATTGATGTAATAAAATATAAAAAAAATTACTGTTTTCTGTTATGTAGACTGACTTTTGTATTAAAACAAACACTTCTCTCTAACTTATCTATTTGGAAACCACTTTCAAACCTCAGTTTTTTAAAAGACTGCGAAACAATTACAATGTTCTTTCGTATAACACCCTAAAAATCTTCGTCAAGTCACTAATCTCTCAACTTCTTCGGTCAGGTTACCATTTCCATCGCACGTCTTTATTCTCTCCTCTTCCATTACTCTAAATATTGGTTCATATATCATTCCATGACTTCTAGTAACATCAATTTCTTATCTTTTTCTTCTTTGCGTAATTTACTTATGTCCTCTTTCTACTAAGTTTTTAAAGCTCTAATATTTTCTCTGATTCAAATGTTTTTTAGTCCTTAATACCACTGTCTTCCCGTTTCTCTCACATACCCAACTTAGTTCTTACTTTGGTATTTTGTCTTTCACGTTTAGTAATTTTTTCTTAGTGTTCCATTTCTTTTAAGTACAACGTTTACTCTTTTCTTTTTTAGTATTCTTACCGTTTTTTGTGAAATAACATCAATGTACAATATCTTTTTACAGTTTTTCTCTTTTTTTCTTTCATTTGCCTTCTTCTTTCGTTTTTCTAAATTTTCATTTTCATTACTTTCGCAAATTCTTCTGTCACCTTCTCTTATATCTATTCTCTCTTGCTATTTACTTTATAATTTTTTGTTTCTTTCTTCTTATTTTGATTTTCCATTAGTATTCTCAAATCTTTTTTCCTCTCTAAGTCTTCTCTGATTATTGAATCTGTTAGTGGTTAATTTTCTTTTCTATTTTCACCTCCAGAGTAATTTTTTTCTTAGTTCTTTTCTTTATTCACTCTCTTTATATTTTTATTAAACTTACGCTTATATATTTCCGCTAAAAAGCGGACAAAAGTAATCTAATGTTCAGCCCATTTGGTCTGTATATTTCTTTATTAAACTGAAAAAATTTTCTTTGCATGCTATTCTTAGAAGTTGTTTTATTACTCTTTTCCTTTCATTTCTTATGTTTGTTGTTTCAATCATTTCTCCTGCGATTTTAATTTTTTTGTACCTTTATGCTTGAAAATAGTCTTTCACATCCATTATCATAACTGCTCTATTTTATTACAAAACATATTATCATAACAATCACTTAGTCAGTTCATGTGCTGGTCACCCTATTCCTTTTACTACGCTCCTTAATGGCTGTTTCTGCTTAAAAATTTCAACTTGGTCATACATTATAGGTATCCTTGGACTCATTATTAGTTTTATTCTCCTTTTCTAGGCTTCAGTTGACTTTCTTGTTTCTTTGATCTTATTAAAATAATTGTTTATAGAATTTTCACCATTTCCTCAAGTTCCTTATATTTCTGTTTTCGTATCAATTCTTCTACTACTTTTTGTATTTTTCTTTTGTACTATTCTACTACTGTATTTTCTTTATTCGCTCTTGCCATTGTTAATTAATTCTCTTCCACTTCATTCTTATATTCATAGTTGTCTCAGAACGTTTCTTTATAATCTATTTAATACTCTTCTTATTTCTTTTTTAATTGTCTCTTTGCATTTCTTTTTGATCTTTGATACTTTCTCATGATAAAAATGATACATCCATTTTACTGCCAACATTTGTTCTTATTTCTTGTAAGCTTGATTCTTCTCAAATTCTTTACTTTTTCATAAAACTTAGGTTTCTAATTTTTTTTATTTCGCTGTTCCTTTTTGTCTCTTCTTAACCATCTTATGTAAAAAGATAAAATTTACTTTGTAGACCTGACAATTAAAAAATAAGGAGAAGTGAAGATATATAGACAACCGACAGCGACAGATTCAGTAATCAGAGAGAATACGAAACATGTACAAATACTTAAGAAGCAGCACTAAAGAATTATGTAGAGCAAGTGATGAGAATACCAAAAAAAAAAAATAGCAAAAAAGAGCTAAAAAGAAAGTAGTAAAAAAAGTAAAAAAAGTGGAAGCAAAAATTAAGAAGACCGAAAGGAAAGAGAGCAAAAAAAAGAAAGAAAAACTGTAGGAAGATATCGTACATAGCAGATATTTCATAAAAAGTTCCAAAAATACTAAAGAAGAAAAAAGATAAACATTTCATTTAAAACCAATGAAACACTAGGAAAAATTACTAAACGCGAAGAATGAAGTACCAAAAAAAAAAACAAAGTGGGGTATGTGGGAAAGGCGGAAATGTGGAAACAAACAGTTTTTTCAGAAACAACAAACAGTTTCAAAAAGAAAGATTAAAAAAGATTTAGACTCAAAAAAATATTCAAGTTTTAGTAGAAAGAAGACACAATTAAATCAAGATAAAATCAAATTATTACACAAAAAAGAACTAGAAAAGAAATTGATTATACTTACTTTAGGTCATGATATTCAACAATAGAATAAACAGAAGAGAAGTGGTAAACTTAAATAAACAGGTTGAAATAACATATGAACCGATATTTAGAATAGTAGAAAAATAGAAAAGAAAGAAGAATGATAAAAAAGGTAAATTGACAGACGACAGAAAAGAAGTGAAAAGATCAGTGACTTGACCTAAATTTTAGCGTGTTTCAAGAAAGACAAAGTGGATTGTAATTGTTTTTTAGTTTTTTAATTTATGTTAATTGTAATTAATTGTTATATTTGTAATTAAATAGTTATTGTAGAAAAATATTGTTATAATAAGATTATAGGTAAATTGGGTTGAAAAAAAGTGATTTGAACTAAGTTCCCCAAAAAAAATAAAAAAAGAAAAAAAAATGTTTGTTTAAATGCAAAAATAAGAAAGTGTCTATTTTATAATGCTTAAATAAATTTATTAGTTAATAAAAATAAGAAAACTTGCTTTAAAAAAAATTGACAACTTGATATTGTAAACAATTTTTTTAAAAAATATTTTTTTACTTTCTCTAAATACTAGAGCAAAAAATCTTTATTATTTTGAAATTTTTTTTGGTACTAAACATCCTTAATAACCGCGTTTGAATAGGTAGTTTGTTGCAGTTGATGGGCAGTTCTCAAGCCGTCAATAGAACATCTCAATGTCCTGCTAAAGCTCGCCAAACAAATAACCACAGCACTATTCGAACGTCCATCCGTGTGTTAACTTCGTAAATCTCTTCTAATATGCCTTATATGCCCTCTTCTAGACATTAAATCCACCGCACACAGTTGTCAGTGAGTTGTTTACGTACTCCCGGAATGCTTACGGCATTTCCACTTCTTTTTTCTTAGCTTTTATACTAATCATCCAAGACACGGCTTTATATCAAGCTTGATGTGCATTAAATGTGGAGCAGTGCAATTGCGAAATGACCAAGACACCGGGATTGACCAACTTCACTTTATGTACCTGTATTATATGAATTATCATCCGAGTTGGTGTATTTATGATACGTGACAGTCACTCGCTGGGATTGTATTCGTGATCGTAAATCTCACAAGCGGATTGACTCGACAAGGAAGGATTCAGACGACACGAGCTCAAAATAAGAACCCACATTTATACAAATGAATGGTTCGAATTTAAAAAAATACAACAAAAAATTGAATTAAAAAAATAGAGAAAAGATTAAACAAGCACAAGAAACTTAGATAAAAAAGAAATCGACAAAACAATAAAACAACAGAAAAAACAAGACAAATCAAAACTCAAGTAAAAAAGTTACTTATCAAAATGTATTACAATCTAAACAAAAAAAAATATAAAGAATGAAAACTATAAAACAAATATTAAAGCACGTTTATAACAGCTATAAACTCAACTGTAAACTCAAATCAAAAATTGGCTGTAAAGACTCCCTTAGGAGGATATAAGACGATTCAGAAGACTGTAATGACTCGCCGAAACTGTATAGCCTAAAATTGCTCAAAGGGTAAAAATAAGTTTCAACCCCGATAATTCTAAACTACAATCCTGGGCTTATATCCTAGGTAAAAAAAACCTAAAAGTGAATTTCTACTGTAGTCAAAAAAAAGTACCTTCCTAATAACAATATTTTCTTTTCACCCGGTAAGAAACGATCAAAAGAGTGCGACATTTTGGCGAAGAAAACAGTAATAACTTCAAAATTACGCCACACGGCACTTCAAAGCAGCTTCGATAGTACTCACCAAGTACTAACACCAAGTACTTACCAACAACAAAAAACTTTAGATAAGTTTAAACCCAAGTTCTATAAGAAACAAAAAAACATTTACAAACTTTTTTTTACAACACTAATCTTTCCACTTCTTCTGCCAGATTATCAGTTCCATCGCATTTCATTCTTCTCTCCTCTTCTGTTACCATAAATATTGGTTTATATGTCATTTCAACCTGTTTTTTAAAAATACCACTATTTTCCTGTTCATTCATTTGTTGATTTCCATGACTTTTAGTACTATCTTTTTCTTCTTTAGATAAAAATTTGTTTTCATATTTTCATCAATTATGTTCTCTTTCTACTAAGTGTTTAAAGCTCTAATATTTTCTCGAGTTCAAATGTTTTTTAATACTCATTTCTAACTGTTTTCTCGTTTTTTCCATATACTCCACCTTGTTTTTCTTTTGGTATTTTATCTTTCACTTTTAGTTCCTTCCATTTGTCTTGAATACAATGCTCACTTCTTTCCTCTTTAGTATTTTTACCACTTTTTGTAAAATATCTCCAATATACGATATCTTTCTTCTTCCTTTTTCTCTCCTCTTTCGTTTTCTTAATTTTCAATTCCATTTATTTCTCTAATGCTTCTACGACCTTTTTTTCTATCTTCTCTTTTGCTATTTGTTTTATAATCTCCATTTTTATTGTTATTTTGATTTTTTTATTGGTCTTGTTTTGGTTTTCTCAAATCACTCTCATTTTCTGACAAACGAAATGGGAGATGCAGCGAAAGCTGTAGAAAACCCACTAATATATATTTTTTTTTTCATAATTCACCCTGTTTAAAATTATTATTAAATGTTAAAAAAAATTCTAGTCGATTCTGTGTGAGTAATTGGTAAAAGTAAAGTTATTGAGATCTTGTCAAGACCGCAAGTTATGGTTTATCAGCCACCACAAGAAATTTCAAATGCTCGTAATTTTTAATAGAATAATAACAATTCCGTTGTGGTTTTTTGCTTTATGGTTTTTGGACAAAACTCAGTAATTACGAGGTTTGTGGGGAATTTTGTAAAAAAACTCGGGAAAAGTAGAGTAGAAAAAACAAGATTTTAATTTATAATTTTTTAATGTCAATGACAAATATCGTGGTAAAATTTATTATTTTCGAATAAATTGCAGAAATCACGTGGATTGTTTGAAAAAGTGTATTTTTCGAATAATTCAATAATTTCTCTATATTTACAGAATTTTTGTGTTATTATAGCGATAATTTGTGTGGCAGCAATCAATCTTGTAATTTGAAGTGGACAATTATAGTTTTTGTAAAATGTGTTTTATGTGTATTAAGCGGCAAGTAAATCCGAAGAGGAAGGAACATAATTACATAAGCTATTAGTTACGAAGGTATTTTCGAAGCGATGGCAATAAATTAATTTTTCCGCCAAGTTGGCAAATTACAAAATTATTAAAGAATTTCGCAGACAGTGCAGTCTTACACCAATTTCCAGGTTATTCCAACTCGTAGAATGTTGTCTGTGCTTTCGATTTTTTCCATTGTAATTGTCATCAACTGTAATAAATTTCCGACTCCGTTCCTCCTATTATATAAAATTATTAGAAGAATCCCAGCGCTAATAGCCGTGCTAATAAATCAATTTGTATAAACTATAAATAAAACGGCTGTAAAATGTACAGTTTGGGTTCAAGGGGGTTGAGTAAAAATCCCAAATACGTAACAGGTGTGGTAGCTATAAATTTAGTGTAGTGTATCGAAAGCAGCTAACGGACTTTTCGTTAATAAATGTAATAAAATAACCTCTTCCTAGTTTAACGAGCTTTACAAGTTCACTTCGTGGATAATACATTACCAGCAAGGTAATTTTAAATAAGGGCGGCGTAGCTGGCAGCTCTGTGACGTCATAATTGCTAGCTAATATAAATTAGAAAAATGCTACATTAGCGAACATTATTGCATTCCACAGAAGAGGTCATCACCAGGTCAATGTAACACCCCAAGATGGGCTTGCCCATTTTGAAAATGACCACACACATTGCAATAGATCGGTCTTTTGTCATCGCTGAAGTCTGATTTCTTCGAACCCTAGCAGGAAGACTCGAATCTCGCAGCAATGCAAATGTACTGTTACGTATTATCTTATTTCTTTTGTGGTGTCATATCGTCTTATTATCTGGGGCACGTATAGAAGTGACAAATAGACATAGAATAGGATGAATAGTTATAATTTATAAAGAACTCGGACAGCGATGGATGCGGATGTCACTAGTTAGCTTCCAATCAGGCATTCGATCTCCGACGCGCTAAACTCGCGCACGATCGTCATTTGTCTAAGCGTGCCATTCAAAAATCAGCATGCCTATGTCCGTGAGTTATTCGTAATTGTACGGTGCACAGGAAAGTCATTGTGTCGAGATTTAAGCGTTGATAACGATTTAAATGGAGGAAAAAAGAAATCACAGAAGAAAGGAAAACTGCAACGACCAGTGATTGACAATTAAAACGGTTAATTAATGACCAATTAACTAATGATAAATGTTGCTTTTGCGGGAAAAAAATTACTGAAAGACTAAGCGAACAAGCGAATCGCTCAATCGCTTCGCGTTCACTTCAACTACGACTATTTTAAAACAAGCAAAAAAAGATTTTAACGCGAGGTAAATACAAGATTTACAGAAATTTGGGTATAAGGAATACAAATACAAAAGCTTTCTTTACTTTAGCAAAAACCATAATTCTAGTGAAAATATTAAAATAGCTATTAATGCAATAAATTGCAAAAAGAGAGTCTTTTAAGCATGCGACGTGAACACGTCAAGAGCTTAAAAGACATCGATATTGCAACGTATTGCATTCAAGATTTTTTGTAACAGCAATTTATAACAGATTTTTCAAAAATAATGATCTCAATCGAACATTCACATTGTACACTAGGTTGTTATGGATGTAAATTTCGTTAATGTTTTTATAAAATTACAGACTGTCAACTTGGGTTCTGTGTTTAAGTTCTGTGTTAAAGGAACACAAAATTAAGAGATTCTGAATATGATTCCGACATTGAAAATACTGCGGAAGCTGCACTAGCCATGCTAGTGCCCGAAAAATCTAAGACATTTTACAAGGAAACATACAGGAAATTTGGTAGTTGGTCTGAGGAAAAAATGTAACAAGCATTGAAGAAAAGGTTCTTTTGGCCTATTTTTCGAAATTATCTTTCATGTATAAGCCGTCTACTTTATGAGTACCTACTCAATGCTAAGAACAATGATATATCTTAACAAGAATGTAGATATCAAAAAATTTACAAACTTGATTGCATTTCTAAAAAGAAATGCCAGTGGGTAGAAGGCTAAGAAATCCAAAATATTTACCAAGCAAAAGACAGAACGTTTCATAAAAACAGCTGATAACAAAGACTATTTATTAGCAAAAGTTGTGCTAATTACTGAGATTTTTGGTGCATTGCGCAGAGAAGAAATTACGTTTTTGAAAGTGAAAGATATAGAAGATTGAACAAGTTTTATTAAAGTGAAGATACCAAACACCAAGACAAAAATTTCACGAATGTTTACAATAACTGAAAGATTTGTAAATGAAATTAGTTTCTTAGAAATTTTTCTCAAATACGCACAGCTTCGACCTCCTCATACTAAACACCAGAGATTCTTCTTAACCTATAGAAATCCCAGGTGCTGTACGCTACCCGTTGGTATAAATAGTATTGGAGGTATGATTAAAAAAATTGCAGAATGTCTCAGCCTTCTAAATGCAAAAGAATATACCGGGCGCTGCTTTCGCCGTTGTTTAGCAACACTCTTAGCAAATTCAAGAGCAGATATTACATTACTCAAAAAGCATGGAGGATGGCGATTAAGTTCTGTTGCGGAAAGTTACATAGAAAACTCGGTTGAAAGCATAAGTGCAATTTCGATGAAAATTATGAGAAAAGAAGAAAATGTATCAAAGAAAAGAAGAATCTGTGACAAAAATAGCAAATCTGAAGTGGCGTCTACAAGTACCGTTTCCACTTATATTAAAGTTCAGGAAAGAAACCTGAAATCTTTGAATGTTAAATTTAGTCACTTAAGTAATTGTACTTTTGATTTTAATGTAATAAATAAATAAAATTAAAAACGTATTTTTACTAATAAAAGGATAATGATAAATAAAAGGATAATGATAACTACAGAACCACAAAAATAAAATAATTACTTATTGTCAGTCAAAATAACAGTGGTCTAAAATTTTTCGTTATCGAAAAAACAAAAACTTAGTCGTCAAAATAATTTCTGATACTAAGAGAAATACTCAATTGTTAACCAATTACTGTTTTGTCTTCTTTTATTCGAAAAAAGCAATACTGTTTGTAGAGTAATAAGTAGTTGCATAATTAAATTATTCTAAAAACTCACTTCCAAAGAGATGGAAATTGCAAGAATGTCAGGAATTTCATTACACTTTATAGATAAGCCTTGAAAAAGAATCAATAAATGATTCGAAACGTTGGCATTATAAAATAGTTTTTTTTCTGCCTTGTCCACTTCCCCGTAACAACAATTTTCGAATATAAAAAGAATGGACGTAATTCACCAAAAAAATTTATAGATAACTATAAAGATCCTAATTATAAAAGCGACTATATTTAGTTAACCATTTTGATATTTACATTTCTTGATTAACATCGTTATCAGTAATCTGAAAAAAAAACCGAAGTGTCTAATTTCATATTATTGCGTCTAAAACACAGTAGTCAACAATTAAATCAACAAAAAAATTAAAGCTCAAAAATTTGTAACTTACAAAAAATGAAGTCATTTAGATGATCTACCGTATATATCTAAAATTTAAAATGTTTATAGATTTTTGTAGAGTAGCTCTGATTTCTTAGACTTTTAAATGTGCTATTGAGTTCTTTTTGTTGACTTGTTATATAAACTAATTATACGAGCCTCAAAAGCAAGTACTGCAAAAACAAAAAAAAAAACATTCTACAAAAAAATCCCATTTGGTTACGAAACTTCTACGAGTAGAGTCAGATAGACCAAATTAAGCAGTTTTCCTATTTCTGTGCAATACTTTTGTAAGCTATTATTGTGTTCTAAATTCTCATATCGTTGTTCTAATACATCGATAACAGCGTGGTAGTCCTTCTGAACCTGTTTCAATATAGCGTCCAACAGCTGAACCATAAAGGGCCAGCAAGAGAACTGTTACCGTTCCTTTTTCGTTTCAGCCGTTTATTTCCGTTGCTGCTTCAAATTATTTTCTATACATTGTTCACGAAGCTTGGCCGTCAAATATCGGAAGATTCACTCGTTGTGATGCTGGTTCGATCCTCGTAATTTGTCCTACTTCCAGTTTCTCTCTAAAAGTTTCTTTTGCTTTTCCTTTATTTCCAGTTGTAGTTTTTATTATTTTCTTTTAATTCTCTTATTCTCTTCCTCTTCTCTTCCAGCATCTACTTTTACGTTCTTTTTTGCTTTCCAAACGTTGTTTTTCAAGCTCCTCTAGAATCGTCTTTTGTTTTTCTAGAACCTTCTAGAAACCTTCTAGAACCCTCTCCTCTTTTTCATCTAATCGTCGTTTATCAAATTCTTTTTTCTTTAATTGTCGTCTTCCATATTCTTTTTCTTCCAAACGCCGTTTTTCAAGCTCTTCCAAAATCTTCGTTTGTTCTTCCAGAATTGTTTCTTGTATTTCCAAAACCTGCTTTTGTTGCTCTTTATCTTTTAAAAGACGTCTTTCAACTTTTTGTTCCCCTAATCGTCGTTTCTCAGATTCTTTTCTTTTAAACGGACCGCCGCTCCGTTTATCAAACTCTTGCAAAATCTTCTGTTCTTCTAGAACTGTGTCTTATTTATAGAATCTTCTTTTGTTCTTCTTTCTTTTCTAAAGTAGTTTTCCAAGATCTTTCAAAATTTTTATCTTTTTTGTTGTCTTAGAGTCTTCGTTTTTCCAATTTTTCAACTCTTCTTTTTGTTCTTTTTTTCACAATTTTGGAAGTGTTCCGCGTCTCTCTAGCCTAGTCTGTAACAGTATATTTGTCTAGAAAAATTTTGATTTAATAGTTTGACGAAAAACAGCCGATTATAGAGACATATAAAGATTTCAGCAGCCCTCAACTTTAGCTGCAGTACGCTAATATCGATTTTCTGCCCTTGCAACGTAAAATACTACTTCATATTATTACTTCACTATATACCATATATTGGGTATTTATGCAAAATATTATTGCAATTTGTATTTTTTAATTAGGAGATGAAAAATGGATACACATTTACTGACTGGCGTGGTGATTGAGTAATAAGTAATTATAGTTAATAAGAGTTACTTCTCATTTATTATTTTAATTCGTTTGAAGATTCTTTTATTAAAATTTTCAGAATATTTGAGTTTTCCAGTTTTTTGGACGTAAATAAGAAAAATAATTTAGGTATGGTTTCTCAACAAAAATAGAGAAAATAGAAGCTTGAGGGTAAATTTAGGACAGCCTATATTGTCTCGCTGTAATTATTTCATCTCGTAGTTTAAGTGCCAATACATGATTTCGCAATTTTAGCTTCCTCAAAGCCAAGAACAAATTATCTTTCCGCCAACTACCAATACCGAGTTGTTACAAAACGTGCAAGTTGAGTTATTAAATTAGTGCCTTTAAATTTAAAAATTGTAAACTCATTCTAACGGAAAACGTCCGATTTCGGCTCGAATTTAAAAAAATTTCTCACCACCCAACCCTCGCAAGTGTTTTCCCTTAGCGCGGGAATAAATTCGTTTCGGTTTTTGAACTTGCCAGGTGCCAGCAAAGTCGTTACAAGAACTTAAAGGATTTCCTGTGCCCTTCATTTGCTTTTTCTTTAACAATTGTTAAACATGCTTGAGGTAGTAATAGTTGCTATTTTTTCCGAATTCCTGATTCGGCCAATTACGTTGTCAATGCTTTCAGCCGGAAGGATAACGTCGATGTAGACCGGCCGCCTTGCGACCTTTCAACCCATCATTACTAAATCCTACATCAGTTTGATAATTTCGCATTGACGGATTACAAGCTAGATGCCAATCGATATCAAACTGCAGGAATGCACGCTACAAGTTCAAATTAATAACAGGAGTTGGCGGTGAAGACTGTATTAACTACCGGCATTTCAGGAATCTTTAAAAATCGTCCTTAGCAGGTGTGCATTGCCTACATTTACTGGATAAGTTGATATTCTTTGCACATCCGCACTGCTGTTTTAAGATTATGTCCTGTTATTATCACTAATCTAACAGCTTTTATTTATATTGTTGCTATTAACATTGGATGCAGGGAGTTTATGGGAGAACTCCATCAACGATCGGTTTTCTAATGGTGATGCTAAGAGGAAACGATAATATCGATTTTATGCAATCGTTCATTCATTAAGCTAATTAAAAACTCGAATTAGAGACTTAATACATGCCATTTCATACCAGACAAGATGCATTCAAACATTTTTCACCAATAATAATGACAGGCAGCAGGATCGTAAAATATTCTTGTCCAAGTTCCCAAAAAATTCTCAGCTTTACAACTTCTTAGTTTCCTTATTAAACAAAATTTTATAATTTAAAGAATTTTAGTATGCTCATTTTTAGATGCTGAGGTCGGCAAGTAGGAGGTCTAAGTATTTCATTTAAGCTCAGATTCTTGCAAAAAACTATAGGTACGTCTACTTAATTAAAAGAGAAATAACTACCTGACAGCGTTCTTTCGTTTTATTTCGTTCATTTCGAATTAATTTACTCGTGTTCTTGTCATTTTTACTTAAGTTAGTAATTCTGAAAAATATTTTTCTTACAGTGTTGTCTGAAATAATTATAGCTCAGTAGATTTAGGTTTCATTTACTGAAGTTGTACAAGAAAGCAGTAATTTATCCACAATTACCTTATAATTGAAGTTTTATCAACACTTAAGAAGCGTATATAGTAACACTTTATCCACTAGTAGAATAATAAAATCACTTTCTTTCACTAGTGAAATAATGAAAAAATACAATCTTAAATCAATCGCATTCTATTTATTATTAATATTGACATTAACATTTACATTAATAGACATTTCGTTTTTTGTTTTATCATATTTTACTTCGTTTCCATTAATATGAAACTTGTATGTAGTTCTTATGGGTTCCAGAACGAATAGTAGTTGTAGGAACAATGGACGTCTCCTCTAGTAAAGAACGACTAGTACCAGGAGAATCTTGGATTTTCCTTGCGATATCAAGCTTATTAGATACAAAATCTTCGATATAAGTTTCTGCTATGGCGGAGCTCCTCCACCCACCATGTCGTTTAATTGTTGTAAGATTAGCATTTCCATTGGCAAGTAAAGTGGTTGAAGTGCGCTTCATACAATGGCTGGTATAAGCTTCTGCGTTCGCCAGATTCAAAAACGAAGCAACTTTAGAAGGAACTCTCGATAAAGTGTTAATTCCAACAGGTTGCGATGTACATTTTAGATTAGCGTATCGTAAAAAGAATCTCTCAATAGATAACTTCTTCGGACGTAAGGACATCCTACACTTTTCCACAGTATTGATATAGAATCCTTCTATAATTGTGAATTTTCGTGAAACGCCCGTCTTGGTATCTGGTATCAAAACAATCAGGTCAGGTCAGGTCAGGTCAGGTCACAACATCGACAGCCACCAGACACCCTCATTACTAATGCAACCTAAAATATTCCAAAATTTGTTATCTACAATGTCTAGGTAATGACAGAGATTACCTTATCATCAAATATTTTTTATTGCAAGCCCTTGTCAAACACTCTTCCACGTGTGCTCTTTTCAATACTGCAGCTTTCTTCGGCCTGTATCCTCTTAGCTGATTCTTCAGATAGGCCATAAACTTACTATATTTTCCAATGTCTATGTTTTTATGAACCTTTGTAGCGGCCATCAGCATAGAGTACTTCGACCACATGGATGAAATTGCATACCTTTTCTTCAAATTTAAGAAATACGATAGCAGAACTTCCTGACTTATTACCATTACCCTCCGTTCTTCTTTCCATTCATTAAATTTTAAAAATACTTTTTCATAATGTTCCCTGGACTTCGCAGGTAATAAATAACTGGCCAGTAGCGTAGCTTCTTCAGCTTCCTCAAGAATTGTCTCAGAAACAGTATTCTTCCATTTCTTTCTTCCATTTTCACCAACTTCCACAGCGTTTTGTACAAATGGAGTCAATAAACAATCGAAAATAAATAGCAACGATTCAACACCTCCCATGTTTTTTAGTTAATTTCAATGATTTTTGAGGTGACATCCGCTGTCAGAGTGTAATGTCAAATCATTTTTTGATGACATGAGATAAAATTTTGGCGATTCTAATTTTAAATCGCTGTAATTGTGGATGAAATGTTATATTGAATTCGTCTTTTAGTCGCGTTTTATCCATTTAAGAATATTAAACGCTCGACTGCGTCTCGCGCTTAAACATTCTTGCGTGGATAAAACGCTGTCTAAAACACTTATACAATCAATAATTATTAAAAAAATATATGAACTCGTAAACTTGCAATGAGTTGAAAAAAAAAATATAAAAGTGAACTAAAACAGAAATATAAATAGAAGTTCCTACTTAAATATATAACCACTGAATGATAAGCAACACTTCTTCTTTTATTTGCAATACTTAGCCTACATAGTACTTAACGTTTCTTTCCTCTGAAAATTTAACAAGAATCCAGTGCCACTGATAAATCTGATAAAATCTTTGTAACTTTTTTCAAAATTTCTTCTTCTTCTATTCAAACGTAGTTTCGCAGTCTTCTCCTTTTTCGTATTCAACAATAACTTCATTTTCATTAGTGTCGCTGTCAGGAATGCTATTTCGCAAAATTATTCTCCTTCTTCTCTGACTTTTAAACGTAATAGAACATTTTGTCTAGTAATTTCTTTTGCTCCTAACGCTATTCTCTTCTTACATTTTTGAGTATCGTTGGTGTTTGACTTATTTAAGGCGGCTACTATTTGTTTAAATAAAACAGAATCTGGTTGTGCGATGCAATTGGAATTGGAAAGCCGCCACTAATTAAAATAATATTCATTTTTAAATATTAAATGACATCATAAGATGGTTGTCGTACTTTAAGAACAAACAGCTTTAGCTGAAAATTGGCTGTTATAAAAAGCATTTTATCAAAAGTGGTATCATCAGGAGACATTTCTTTTTTTATCAATATCAGAAATTATGTTTTTTTTTTTGTAAAAATTATAAAATTTCTTTTATAAAGATTGCAATCAAAGATTGCTTTTCTGTAAAAATAAATACGAGAAAAGACCTCATTAAAAAATTGAGACCCACATAGACAACAATTTATACAAATGGTAATTATAGAAGGCATTTTATCAATTTTTTTATCAAAACTAGAAGTCATGGAAGCCAAAGGCGACAATTTATAAAAACGGAGACTGGAATGGACATTTTCTAAAGATTGCTATAAAATCGCCTTTTTGTAATGAAGTGCCTTATTTATATGTTTATAAATCAGTAAGCTTCTTAAAGGAACACATCCCGATAGGCCTCTGGTAGCCCAATATTCTATCTTAAACAATTTTTTTGAGTTGTTAATTTTATGGGAATTATCTTAAAAATTCAAAAAAGATAGAACAAATTAATCGTCTCAAAATATTAATACAATCAGTTTCAAAAAAATTAATTTAAATTCTAAAATTAAGAAATATTTGCTATTAAAGCTTGTAATTTTTTTCAACATTTTGTGCTACATAAGTACCCATTCGAAAATCTTACTTTCTTTGACAGTTTTAGCAGATTGGTCATTTTTTTGGCTAAACTTGTTAAACTTTTCAAGTTGGTATGTTTATATTGTGATTTAATTTTTGCAAAAATTGAGATGCAGCTAGCATTTTGTTGGTATTTTGATAACCTCGAAAAGAATTTCAGGTCGCATACACATGTGGGTAAGAAAACATTCTCTACACTCCTATAACCATAAATGCAATGTATTTATCATCCATTATAAATCAAATTTTTTCTCAAAAATCTTTCGGTTAACTCTTCAGTGTTTAAAATGTTTGTTGTTTATCCAGCTTGAGCCAACTTGGGCTAATGGATAAACGTTCGTGAGTACTCTTCACGCCATGGCTAAACTAATTTAGCATCATGTAGATTTTCTGATTAATTCTCGAGCAGTACTGGTAATGGTGTAAAGTTAATGTGTAAACACCTTTGCAGACAGATACGGGGTCAGAGGTGAGCCGTGAGAACTCACAACGACCCGAGCAAATTGTTCAATACAGGAGTTGCAGGCCCTCTAAATACCACAATGTTTCTATTAGGAATTCTTGGATAAAAATTGATAAGCATCAAGCTTTGGATTTAAATAAATTCGCGTTTAAGCATTATGTGTAAAACAGCCGTTATCTCCGAGCAATTAGACTGTGGAATTACAATTAAAACAATAAGTTAATATGGCGGTAGAGAAGATGCTATTTGTGTTTGATATCTAATAGGTGAGATCTTGAGTAAGATGGCGCGCACGTGCCCCACAGGAAGTGCCGAAGTCACCGTTGGCTGACGGACCGTGGAGCCCACAATACACCTCGCCCTCCATTTCCTCCGAGGAAATGAACTTATGATTGGGCTCGGAAATTAATATTACCGAACCACTTACCTCAGCTAAATCACGGTTTTCACAGACACAAGAAATGACAAAAAAAATTTGTTATATCGCGTTTTATTTTAATGATTTCTGAGCTTTCCCTCGAGGAATAATGTACCTACATTTCTCTATATTGTTAGTTGTTGATTAACGGGATGATATATTTAATAAAGGATATGCTGCATAAATATTTGTGTCGAAGACTGTATTGTAAATAGGAATTTTACCAGTGGCAATGTAATCAAAGTCAAATTATAGATAATGCCTAAAGTCAAATTTTTAAACAAGTAAATTTTACAAAATAATGACTGTCTTTGTTACCAAAATATATTACTCAAGGAAGTTAGAAAAAAACTACGCCCTATACTTCCAGTGTAAACAGTGTGCCAACAATTTGCACCCCCTAAAATCCCCGATTTAATCCAAGTTTCGAAAAAATACTAAAACAGGTCAATTTCTGGCTTAAAGAAGGACCAAATTTTATCAGTTTTAAAGTTATTACCACATCCCTCTGCGCTGAAAGCCACCACTTCAAAAATTTTAAAAAACAAGTGAGATCGAGTGACACATTATTTTAAAACTGCTTTCGTTGTCTATGTTACCACATATAACGACCCTCTCTGGGCGCTAGAAAAATGTGATAATAACTTTAAAAAATGATAAAATTTGGCCCCCCTTTAAGCTAAAATTGACCTGTTTTACCAGTTTTTCGAAATTTTAGTTTAGACACCCTATAGTTGTATAATGGAAACCACCAATAAACGGTAAGTATATATTGATCTTTGTTGTATTGACTCTTAATTTTTATAATAATTTGAATGTACGCCTTAAATATTTGAATAGACGCCTTAAATCTGAAGATAATATCTCAATCTGTTAAACTCTAGTGCCGCCATTTTTCATTGCATCACCTATAAAACTACAATTAGTCGCCTCATTATGCATTTGGCATAAAAAATAAAAAACTAAAACCATTGTTAATACACAGTACTTAAATTACTAATTTTCCCTCGATAATAATTCGTTATTTTTAAATTTTACATTTCTAAGATTTCTCTGGGACTCGTCTTTGCATATATGGTAAACCCAATTTAATCTCGAAAAAGCTGGAGCGTGAGAATTGCCGTAATTAATTTACAAATTGCCCATTAAGTACTGATTTACACCACGCTGCGATATCCTGCAAATGCACCAGTTTCGAATCGTTAATTAATAAAAATGTCGGAAAAGTAAACTGATTGCTGTCAAATTTTCCTGCTGGAGCGTTTCCGGTAAAGGTATTGGTAGCGATTATTGTCGAATTTTGGTGTGAGAAAGGTTTTTACTTTCGATTTTCTAAGTTTGAACGTTAAAGTCAGGAAGTTTTTATCACTCTTACCCGAATACCTACTTTTAACAAGGGGTTTATGGAAGAGGGTGGTCATCGAAGGATGACTTAAGACAGTTGGTTTTCTTGAAACTGTTGCTACAGCTGCAAAAAGTTTACGCTTTGTGACTTGGAATAAATAACGAGCTTTTGTAGAGTAATTGCAATTATGGATAAAGAACAGAAGGTCTGTTTGAAGCTTTGATAAGTGGTGTGTTATTAATTGTAAAAAATTTAAAAGAAAAGAACTAAAATTAAAAATATTTTTATAACTGCATTATACGAAACAACCTAATCGAAATATTTATGGTAAGCATATGTCCTCTAAAATATACAGATTGCCAAATTTTATCTTTTTCGTCAGTATTTATACAACTGCAATCAAAAATGAACTGAATCAGAGCAAGTTCTAGTGTTTCATTTTTAAAATAGTGTTGCTCCATCAAGCAATTCGCGCCCACAGTTAACACTACTTCAGTTTATTCTCGTTCTCACCGTTTACAAGCAATTGCAGACAAACGGCGTACAACATTTTATGTTCTCTTGCTCAAAATATTGAAAATTCGTTATTCATCGCCTTTTAAAAAATTTTGGTTAAAAAAGCGGCCATTTACTGTTAATCTAAAGTCGATTTAAACATATAGATTTTATAGAAATTTTGTTGTAAATCATAATGGATTCACCTTCGGTTTATGCGAAACAACAATGTTTAAGTCGCGATTTCTTTTAAGACTGTTGACAGAAGACTTTCTGCTCAAACTGACTAGTTTTACAGACCTAAAATTATAGATTAAAAAACAATGTACAAAGTTGTGCTTAATGTCATTGACAAAATTTCAAAAATTATTCACGATTAAATATAAAAAACTAAAATAAAAAATGTCGCTTTCCTAAAAACACCGGCCGATGAGTTATAAATAAAAAAGTTTCTAATAATTTTAAAAGCATATTTTGAAAACAGACAATACCATCAATGTATCTAATATTAAAATAAAAAATATGATCAAATCACTTCTTGTTGAAAATAGTGTCCCAACATACAGAGTGTCTCAAAATTTCATTAGAGTAAATAAACATGTACAAAACATTTTTTTTAGTTACTCTCTACAAAGTATTCCCTTTTAATTTTATTCAATTTGGCAATATTGTATAAACTGTGTGCCACGCTGTTTCCGCAGCAACAAAATAATATTCTACTCTATATTCAGGCCTCTATATCTTTGTAAAGAGAAATCTTATTTTCTTACTGAGACTAAGTTTAAGACACCCTGTATACCTAGTTAGTTTTCGGGTTTCTTTAAAAAACAGTAATTAAACAAATGCACAGTGCAGGATTAAAGCATTTTACTTTTTAATTATTCAATTCATTTTTATAAAACATACTAAAAATTGGTGGTGTTTCAAGCCTATTCTCTAAATGTCATTTTAATGTCAAATTTAGGAGGTCATTATTTGCACCATAATGATTTCTCAAAAAATAAATAGATACTAGCTTAAAAAATCCGCAAAACTGATAATGTTTAAACACCATTTTCTACAAGAAATAATTGCATTAAATTTTTATTTTTAATAGATTAGTGATATAGTTTATTATTGAAATATGTTTTCAAATTTATCCTCAAAACTGTTTTCTAATTATTGTCAAAACCCAAACAGTCTAGTACAAATCTCATGCGTTAGGTTATTTTACAGTGCTCCAACTAATAAATAAATATCCTGAACTGGAAAATTACACCTACCGCATTCTAATAAAAATATCTGTTTCAACTCAGAATCTGATGTTGCGCTATTTTCTTCTATCAAAATTAAATTGAAAATTTAAACTGTTTACATGAGACATTTCATGCCAAATTGACCTACGATAGACCTTGATTATTTGCCATATTTTTTGCTGAAAAGCTATCATGCAAATTTACAGACCTTAATCCCAAAACTTATATTATAAAATATAAATTTTTAAGAAAATTGCAGCTTTTTTTCAAATGCTTTTTCTAACTTGGTAAAAACTTGAGCTATCTCAATGTATATCTTTTAAAATTGTGTCTTTGAATGTACTTTAAAAAATAATAATAAGGTAAAAGTAACAATAATAAAAAAATTAATTTTTATATTAAAATTTAATTTTTAACACTAGAAGTGTATCAATAAATTTTTACGTATTTTTTCGAGTTTTTTTTTATGAAAACTACTATTAATTCCACTATTTTCGAAATCAAGCTCTTCGTGAGTAATTAAATCGTTCGATAATATTCTAATTTTTAAAATAAAAAAACGAATTTTTTTGAATGTGTTTACCCCACCTGAAACGCCAATATTTTTATTATTGCTATTTTTTTAATCTTTGTATTTAACTATATTTTAGAGAAAAAAAGTGTATAAAAAATTAGAAGCGTTAATAATACACTTTTTTTTAATTTTTGTATTATACAAGGTGAATATAAACCGTTAATAAAGCCCCAAAAAATAGTAAAAAAATTTCTGCTAGTAAAATTCCTATTTGTTACCTTCCTAGATCATCTGATAGCAAAATTATTTTCAAAAATTGCTCAGCAACTGTCAAACGTAGCTTTCAAAAATGTTCAATTGTTATTAAACTTTTAACAAAGTTCTTGACCTGACCTTATTTCATTGTTTTTTTTTAAGAAAAAAACATCCAAACTGCACAGTTTTATTTTTAAAACTGAATTTTCGATATTTTTTTCCAAATTCTTCTGAGCAATTACATTAGTTCTATCTTTTATGAATTCTGCTATTTTTGAAACTAAAAAAAAACATGAAATTAAAAAATTCGGAAAGTTAAGAAAAATAAAATAAGCCAATTATCCAAAAAAAAAAATTTAAATAATATAGAATAATATATGTATATAGAGCAGTTCTTGTTAAAAAAATTGAAAAAAAATATTGATATACCCAGTTTAAAAAATGAGATTTTATTTTATAATTCAAAAATTATAAAGTTTGTATTATTAACGCTTCTAATCTTTCTCTACAACCTTTATTCGTAAACTATATTTAAAAACAAAGATTTTGAAAAAAAATTAAAGTTGTTGCATTTTTGGCGAAGATACAGACATTCAAAAAAAACGTATTTTTTTATTTCAAAAATTAAAATAACATAGAACGGGTCAATTACCCAAGTAAGTCAAAAAATATTTCAAATAATGTTAACTGAAAACATCAAAATTTCGATGAATAATAATGTTTTCTACAGCCTTCCGAAATCAACAATTTTCTTGAACGCTTATCATTATCATTTATCAACTGTTTTCAGATACCTGTCTGCATGTCTAGAAAAAATATAGCATGTTCACATCAATAAAATTGTAAAAAATAACGGAATTACAGCTTGCGGCGTTTCTCAAAAGAGATAACTACTGTTTCAACAAAAAATATTGGCTACCTATTTGAAAATAAAATATTAGTATCATAAAAATAGTAATTAATAATATCGATGTAATTAATTAAAAACGAAAAGCAAATTTGCATCCAATTAGGCAAAATTAATACTTCGATTTTTATTTATAGAAGATCGGATAACGCTGAGAAAAAATTTAATTGATCATAATCAATAAATGTCCTGATTAATCAATGAACAATATTTAAATTACTAACTAATAATATTGCATTTTTTTGTTTTATTAATTCTTTTAATTAATTTATAAATTTTTCTTGTCTTTTCAGGATTGTGTAATAGTCATTTATATTATTAGTGGGATAGAAGCATTATTACACAACGAGTGTGTAGATTACAGATAACGAAAGCGTTAGCCCGAGTATCTGTAACACACGAGTTACTGTAAGTGCTCTAGCCCACGTATGATATACAAAACTTTACCTATGACTGCAAAAAATTAAGAAAATCGAAAATTTAATGCTGCCGATAACTCCTATTTTTTCAACCACTTACAATTTTTCAAACAAAGCTCGCCATTTTGAATTAAACAGTAAAAATTAGGCTTTGTGGTAAAACTAAGAAAATTGTAAACATGAGTAACTCAGAAAGTTTACCTTCTGATATCGAAGAAGCGGCGACAAATACTGCTTCTTGCTTGGCGCCAGAGAAGTTCGAAGAAAAGTACGAGATGGTTTTTTAACGGTTCAGTTCATGGTGTGACAAAAAAATGTTAAAAATATTACGCATGAGAAGGTTCTACTTGCATATTTTGATCATTTATCAAAACAGTATAAATCATTGAGTCTCTGGGTTTTTTATTCTATAATTAAAACAATAATAAAATGAAAAAAAAATGCTGACATCAGTAAATAGGTGCATTTAATCGCCTTTCTGAAAAAAAATCTGAAGGATATCGTGCTAAAAAATCGCAAATTTTGACTAAACAAGATATTAGCAAATTTTTACAAGAAGCAAATGATAAATTTTTGTTAATGATGGTATTGTACCCTTTTTATGCATAAATTATTCTTACTGAGTAATGTTAACTTCAAGGTTACTTTAATTACTGGAGTTGGTGGAGCTTGTAAGAACTTACCAACATGCTTTTGGAAGATGTCAAAGATCAGGAACAATGCTTCCATGTTCTAATACCAAACACAACAACAAAAATATCCAGAGAATTTTTTATTACGTCAGGCGGTATTAGTAGAGTCAACATGTTAGAATTAATTAAAAATATGCTGCACTTCGCCCTAGTAACTACAGTAGTGGACGGTTTTTTAGAATACAGAAACCAGAGGTGTATAAAGTTACCTGTTGGTATAAACATTTGCTGCTTTCCTCAAGAATATTGCTACTTTTCTTCAGTTACCTAATCCAGCAGGATTTACGGGACATTGTTATTTCGCTCATCTATTTCGTTGCTTGTTAATTCTGGAGCTGATCTTTTAACAGTAAAGCGTCATGAGGGCTGGCGCTCGAATACAGTGGCGGAGGGGTATATAGACACAGCAGAAGAAAATAAAAAACAAATTGCTTGAAAAATTTTGGGTGACAAAAATACTAAAACAGAGCTATTGCATCAGAGCTGTTATCGAAAAAAATGTATCAGAAATTACTTGTCCTACTATAAGTAGGTGTAAAATATGTGTTATTAATATTTATAACAATAGTAGCATGTAATTAAGATTGAGTTTGAAATTAAAACGAATTACATTAAAGAGCGGATTTTTATTTTATTACTTCACTAGTGAAGTAATATGTCACTTTACTTTACTCAAATATTCAATATAATAAGCAGTAATCAAAGCAGTCATAGATAAATTTATGTATGGCCCTCCCTCGTCGAAATCAATCTGAAAATGAGCGCAAAACATGATTTATTTATTTGCATGTTGCTGCCTGAGTAATAATTATGAAAGAATAAAAAGTAATAGCACATCAAATGTAAACTAGCAACCGGCGCCCACAAATGATATATTCTGTGAGCGTATAAAATATGCGCAGAATTTACGGCATATTAAGATAAGAATCGTCCTGATGTATGATAAATTAGGTGTATCTGCGATAATGTTTGTTTAGAGTGGCTTGGATAAGTATCCCTTTAAAGCACACAGATCATCCGAAATTAGGTATTAGCCGACAGTAACGAGTCGTAAATCGCCGCCTAACGACAATACAGATAAAATCAAAAGATGCGGCAGTAGAGAGACTGTATCTGCACCTTATATTATCCATATTGTGTAGTCGGCTTAGCCCAGAATCATGAGCCGTATGTAAATCAGTTCTGGCACCTCAGCAGCCGCTATCTTATCTCCAACAATTATTTGTAGTTTACTGCCGGCAGAGGGCATTAGTTACTGCCATTCTGTGCAAATGGCGCTCAGTGGCGGTCTCATCCGGATCGAGGAGATTATTTTAACTAGATATATTTTACCCTGCGTTTTCCTCTTTACCACCCGATGGGATCAGATTTAGAACTATTGGTTTTATGTGTGTTTTATGAACGCCAGATAAATAGCTATGGGATATTTACAAGAAATTGTGAACATTTCTTTATAACGGCCGCTTTAATCTTCTTGAGTTCAGGCGGGCGCTAAAGGAGCTATAAAATACGCAACCTTTCATCCAACTAAGCGAAATTATTATTCAACGAGACCTCGAGTAGCCGACTCTAATACGCCATCATAAATATACTCTTGCATCTTACTATTTTTAAAAAATTTATCACTGATTTATCACGATCTCTGCACTTATACTTTCCCAATACCTATAAAACATATCAAGAATCTTCCTGAATACTGATGACAATTTTAAACATAAATCAATTATCTTTAAACCGGCTATAATGCGATCGTTGACATTGTATAAAACTAGAAACAAAATCGCTAAACATCAAAGCAACTAGTAGTCTACCGGCTGTAATTAATTTCGAAGGAGATTTCAACGCTAAATCAAGCAAGTGACGAAAATAATCATCGTAATTACAAAACAATCAATCATCTCTCTTAAAGATATTTATCATAACTTGAAACGTACAACATAAATCACAAAATTAATAAACAACAGAAGTTACGCACTCTCTAAAAGAAAATGACGTTTATTTTCATACAATTCCCGCTCGCAACTACATATTAGGCATAAACAATCCTTGTTAAATGGACGGTCTTCCCAAGTTGGCTCAAGTCGGGCCTGGGAAACATATAACTAAAGGATTGTCGCCTTCTGTGATCATGGCTCTCGTTCTGCCAATGTTGTTTATTGCCACTTATCGGATCTTAGTTGTTATCGCACGACAAACACAGAAACATGTGGTCAAAGTTGAGACTAAAATGGGCACGGGATATCCACAAGGAAAAGTACTTGGACACCAAGAAAATAAAAACTGAAAAAAAAATGTTTTAACCTGGTTTAGGATAAGTCAAACGAGATACCTCACTTTCGTAGATACAGAGACAGATATTAACCGAAACACTTTTTTTTATTTAGCTGCTTTCTTAGAGCAGTGAACATTATTTACGCGTATCAAAAATCGACTAAAATTCAAATTGCGCAATTTTAAAAAAATGAGCTTTTTTAATACGAGGTAATTTCACTTTGTTTTGGTTTAAATAAACATGTGTTCTAGCCCACATATGATATACAAAACTTTATCTATTAAAAATTAAGAAAATCGAAAATTTAATGCAGCCGATAACTCCTCTTTTTTTACATCGAAAGTAAGGTGACCTATAAATATGATCAGTAAGCACTATGACAACCGCTTACAATTTTTCAAACAAAGCTCACCGTTTTGGAATAATCAGTAAAAATTATGCTTTGGGGTAAAAATAACCATGAGTGACTCAGAAAGTTTACCTTGTGATATCGAAGAAGCGGCGACAAATAATGCTTCTTGATTGGTGCCAGAGAAGTCTGAAAAAAATTTCGAGATGGCTTTTCAACGGTTCAGTTCATGGTGCGACGAAAAAAATGTTAAAAATATTACGCATAAGAAGGTTCAACTTGCATATTTTGATCATTTATCAAAACAGTATAAATCATCGAGTCTCTGGGCTTTTTATTTTATGATTAGAACAATAATAAAAATAAAGAAGAATGTTGACATCAGTGAATAAGTACATCGCCCTTCTGAAAAGACAATCTAAAGGATATCGTGCTAAAAAATCGCAAAGTTTCACTAAACAAGATATGTATTAGCAAATTTTTACAAGAAGCAAATGATAAAATTTTGTTAATAAAGGTATTTAGGTACTGTACCCTTATTATGCATAAATTATTCTTACTAAGTAATAATAATTTCAAGGTTCCTTTAATTATTGGAGTTGGTGGAGCTTGTAGGATCCAAGAATATACCAACATGCTTTTGGAAGACGTCAAAAGTCAGAAACAATGTTTCCATGTCCTAACACCAAAGTCTAAAATAAAAATATCCAGAGAATTTTTTATTATATCAGGCGGACATGTTAGAATTAATTCGAAAATATACTGCACTTCGCTCTAATAACGCCAGTAGTGGACGGTTCTCTTCAGAATACAGAGATGTATAAAGTTATTATTTTTTTAATAGCTTAAGAAACTGCCTCTTTCCATGTTTTTTTACTGATTTTTCAAAAAATTTCTCCACCTAAGTACTGACTTGTCAGTCAAATCGTCATTTGTAACAGTTTTAAAACATGTGTTTCTTAATGTAGAAATCTGTAAAATCCGAAAGAAAAATGACGTTTTGTGTCCTATCTCTCAATCGATGAGAAACGTCAAAAAAATTAGCATCAAGAATCTCTAGGTTTATCAAGAAGTCTTTAGAACGTTTCCAAAATGAGAGAAAAACTGAAAAGTCACGATGAATCTTTAGAGACATCTAGCTTAAAATTAAAAAATTAAATTTAAAAATTCTTGTAAAAATAAGACCTATTTACTATTACGTCCGATTCAACAAAACTTTTCCCACATTTTCGAGAACACTTGCAGAACGCAATGTATTTTTGTAATTTTATATTTTAATTTTCTATATTACTGATTTATTATTGATAATTCTTGGCCAAAGAAACCAGTTAGTTCGGGAAAAAAGTCTCCTTTTCACAGTCTTAAAAAAATACTTATCTTCAGCAATTTGGAAAAATTAGAGAAATTACTGCAAATAAGCTCAGGAACTGCAACTTTTTTAACAAGAACCTTTGGTTTAATTAAAAATTCCGTATAAGTTCTCCATTATCTTGGAGGGCTTTATACAAGGTACAAAATCCGTTTGTATAATTATAGTTCAGTTGAGGACGAATTGGTTAATCTCTATAAGTAGAATGGTCAAAAACTAATAGGTCGAGTTGGTTCCCGGGTTACAGCCGATTCCGGGTGAGCAGATAAATGTAAAAAATGAAGATTCAACCTTTCAGGTAAATTTTTCCTATTTGTATGTGGTTTAAATTTTCAGGTACAAAAAACAGAAATACTTCTGAAACGTAAAAACACCCAATAGCACCAAACAATTTACTTTGTACGAAGCAAGTTTCGACAACAAAGCTGTCATCCTCTGGTAGAGAATTAGATTGACTAACTTTGTTGTCGAAACGTGCGTCGTGCAGAGTAAGTTGTTTAGTGTTATTGGGTGATTTTATGTTTCATTCTACACACCAAAGAAATCCAACAAAAAGTTTCTAGCATATCGTTAGATTTTACGGCGTATAAGTATATCTTCAATACACTTTTACTTGTTAGATGGTATCTTTAAATATTTTTGACATCTTTGAAGAGTTGAAAAATAAAAAATCCGAAGTACAAGTATATACAAAAAAATGTTCGGATATAAATTACCAAAAATTACTAAAGTTAACTATTTAAGTTAAATATTTTGCACAAATACTTCTAGAAAAGACCTATAGAAAAAACTCTTGAGGAGTCGTTAAGTAATTTTCTTGTAAAATCGGTTGATAAAAACTGCAATGACAACCGTTAATTTATCAAGATGTAATAAACCTCCCTGTAAATTATAAAAACACCCCAAGTTCCTGACGAAGCCACGACATGTAACGATACTTAACTAATGTAATAACATATGGCGTGCGAGGGTAGTTTCTTGGCGGGAATCTCTTCTAATAGAAATTGGAAAAGACGGTGTTAACCCTCTGATCAGCTGTGCAGACGTTAGAATCAACCGTCCTTCCGTATGACGCGGATATCATTAAAATTCAAATTAAGCTCAGTTTTTATCACGAGAAAAAATTTCCAGATATGGTAATGCAAGGATTTCAATCGAGATATGCACACATGGCCCAAATTTCAATGAAACGAAAACGAAAGTATTTTTTGTGTGTTCATCCTAGTTATTAAATAAATAGTCCATTGTCGTGTATAATTACAATAACCATTAGCGAATAGCTTGTACCGGTTACATCATAAAAACACCCACTTAAAAGGGCCAGGTCTTTAACCCTACCCTGTTATTAAGAATAAGGCAAGAATCATGTCTCGCTAATATCAAGTAACGACCACTTGGAGGGAATTCCGAAGGCACGTGTCATTTAAACTACACCTGTCACGTGACACCTGATCGAACCGTTACCAGACGTGGGAAAGACCATATGGGCAAACCAGTACTAATCAAAAATTGGCAAAAATTCATAGAAAAACGCCTCTTATCAAGATACGAGATTATCGCCGATTATACACAAACACTCGTTTTTCTTATGACAGCAACAGTGTGAAATGAATTATTGAACAGCTGTATGTAAACGACCGTCCTTAACATTCGCTTCTGGTACGCTTTTTCAACAGAATACTTAATGGTACCTATGGCATGATTAAAGCTCGTTCATTAGCCCAATAATTCCGGTCATTATTAATTTTACGGTCATTTGTATTAACATGTCGGTCAGTTAGTTTATGCGTTAATTAAACTCAATGGTACATATTACACCCGATGTACTACCTCATTAACTAAGTTTCGGTTTCTTTTAATTGTACGGCTTCACTCACCGATTTTTATCGACTTAATACACCCCAAATATCAGAGTTGGATGAGACAGCCAATGATGTCTTTATTCTTGTGAAAATACATAATTTTTCTATAGTGATATAAAAAAAACTTGCTTTACGGCCTCCACATCGGCAACAAAATTTCTTTAAAGCTGTTAATTGTAGAATGGCCAGGTCAGCTCAGATTATTTGTTAAGAAATAATTATATAGGCTGTCCCAATGTTCCGAAAAAGCTCTATAACTTGTTTATTTTAGGAAATACTGATTTTTTTCTTTTCTTTAGATAACTGCGTTTTTGATACAAATTTTAAAAAATATTGCGGTTGATATACAGATGTCCCAATATTAAAAAAAATACGAAAGTTATGTTTTTTTAATGGAATCTACTCAGTTTGATTTAATTTTTGGATTCTATGCTAAATTACAAATAACTTTTCTAGAGGTTGTTTTCATTTATCTGTTATTAATTTTGACTTGTGGCGCTTTTTTTACCAAAATTTTTGAAATGCAGGAGTCGGTCTAAAAATTTGTACTTTCTAAATGCTTGCACACCAGTTAAAGTAAGTAATGTCGTTTGATTTCTGAATGTTTGCCGCATCTTTTAAGTGTTTACTCAACAAGCTGCTCAGTGGCATGTGCATACTACAATTTTTTAAACATGATAAATTAAAAATGTCAAAAACCTATTTTTTCAAATAGCATCTTCTATTTATTAGTGTACCAATCAAAAGATCTTAAGTTGTTTTAGATTAATTTTTAATTTTTATTCAATGGGCCGATTAAAAATATTTTTCCAGGGCCAGTTCACTAAGCCCCATCGTAGTAACAATGTCAAGTATTACCCAAATTACGTTGTGAAAGAACCAATTTGCATGGTTTTATTGTTAAGAAAACAATAAAACACTTTTATTTTTTAAATTCGCTAAGGAAACAAACAATTATTTTACTTCAGAAACCAACAATTTTTACAAATTTCACAATAATTCAAGAACTGTTTGTGGTTTAATTAAAAAAAAATCAGCCAATTTTTTATCACGACAATGCAATAATTAACCAAAAAGGTAATTATAAAATTACGTAAACACCACAAAATCACTTACTTACCTTCAAGTGCTCGAAGTTGACACAATCACCAAACTTTCAAGAAAAAAAAAACACTAATTTCTCTAAATAATATTTATTATATAATTATTAAGTACACAACGCAGAGTATAATAAATAGAAATTCTGCTACACCACCACAAACAAAAAATCTCATACGGAAGATTCGGTAACTTGTCTCAAATCCTTGGTAGTAACTGCCAAAACCTCTTCACACACCTTCTTGTAACACCAGGAATCCCCTTTAAGCCTCTTCCTCTTAATCCCAATAAACCCAAACTGTCTTTCTTTCCCCAAATCCCCTTTTTTACTTTTTTTAACCGAGGTCGGAGTCATCCCGGATGAACTTCCACTGGTGGGAGTATTAAAGTTCAACGGCCCATTTTTCAAAATTGATTTAGGCGGAGTATCGCAACTTTGATTTCGCGATGTTATCATTCCCAAACATGGCAAATAACAGATTTCCAATTCGAAAGAGCAACCATTACACGAATGCAAGACATTAGCCTCGACTTTACCCCTCAGTGTAAATCTGAAAATCGGATCAAATTATCTCACTTTTGCTGTAAAATATTCGCAAAGAATGTTAACACCCAATTTAAAAGGTAATTATGCGACGCAAACGATTAGCAAATGCCATCACGAGTCCAGTATCTTCGTGTATCTATTCCGTGTAAGAGACGCACAGATACGGGCAGATCACGTCCGTTCGTCCGTCATTTAGAGACTTCGGAGAGGACGCACGGATGGAATAGCTAAGCGGGGTAATGGGATTCGCATTGCAGACATTGCAATTAACACCTATGTCTCATCAAATAAGAAAAACGAGAATATTTTCGAGAACATGAAATTTGAGAAATACCCGGGAAATCCTATCAGGGCGGATAAATTCCGACCGTTTCACTGCAAACAACTCAAATTTTTATATTTCCTCTTCTAAATTAACAAATACAGTGAGCGACAAAATTATAGAATAACCTTATTAAAACTAAAAATATTTAGTTTTGACAAAAATCCTCGAAGAAGTCAATTTTCTTTTAAAATAATACATTATTTTCAATTTGATTTGAAATATTGCACATATTGGATTTTGAGTAATGAAGTCGTCAAATTTTTTTTAAATAGAAACCCCGAAATATTTTTCGCTCTTTAGGTAGATCTATTAATTGTTGAAATGTCAATATCAAAATATTAAAAAATTGACCTCTTCGAAAATTTTTGTCAAAACAAAATATTTTTGGTTCGAATAGAGTGATTCCATAATTTTGCCGCTCACTGTATATATTTTGTTTGTACTACAACAGCAGCAAATTCTATGGAACTCTATGATATTGTAAAACAATTAATTTGTATATCTTTGACTTAACACGTCTCGGAATTCAAATATTAAGCCAATCAATGAGAAAACCACTAGTAAATTTTTATCGCGGTAATACCACGTCGCTATGGAAATTATACGCCTGATTTAAAATACATTTCGTCTCTCAATAATTTCTCATGGCGTATCACATTAATGACGTAATTTTTATTTTGTTAAACTGTTTCCGAATTATAATTTGTTTATCTTTACGGTCCGACCATATTAAATCCGCCATTTTAAAAATTCACTTTTTACATAAAAATTTCGTCAAATATTAAATTAACAAATAAATTTCCCGGATAGGATGTTAATTTTATTAAAAACAAATTCAAAAATAGTCCAGCTGACAGATGTTTAAAGTAATTTCTGATCCTCATTAAACCTTACAAATCGTTTTAATAAAAAAATAATTTGATTGAGGATTTGATTTTGAGACAATTTCAAAATATTCTAGAAGTTTTTTTTTCTAATAAATATGCGTTAAAATCAGCTGAATTAATTGCCCCTGAGTTAATTAGCCCCACACAGTCCAGCCCTGTTTAAATGAAAAGCTCCCGTTCATTTCTCATTAAACGTCTTTGACATAAATGACACTATAGTTGAGATAAGCGCTTGTTACAAGACAGTTTCTTGACATTCTAATCGCAAAAAATTTAAAGTAGCTGATACAAGAACAAGAAATTTAAAAAATTGTTCTCGTTTTTGATTGGAAATACGAAGCAAAAAAAAGCAATTTAAGCAGAGACAAATTCCTGAGAACTGCAATGTTGTACAAATTCCATTAAAATAAATCCAAAGTTGCGAATGGCCAGCAGTTCGCTTACTAAGACCAAACTGGACATAATTTATGCATGGGAACGCATCTGTAGTCGTTGTTTAACAACTAAACGAGTATTAACCTAGAGTAGAGTGCATAGATTATTCTTTAGCGATTTGTTCCCTGTCTGAATTTTTTCTCGATAGCAGGAAATATCGCAAAATGCGCTCGAGGAGAAATTAGATACTGGTAGAAATCAATTAAAACGTTTCTTAGAGCAAAAATCGGAAAAAATAATTTGAATACAAGATCTCTGATTGTAGAGTGCGGAATGAATGAATTTATGTCATTAGAAGGAAGGAATTTGTCGGCCTGAAGCATCTATGCAAAGTGAACCATCAAAAGTAATTAAATGTCACAACAAGTGAGGTCCTCAGCAATGACTTGAGATTTCTCGCATTCATTTGATCGCATTGAATCACGTAAATCGGTGGTTGATATGATTTCCGGTCTCCTCTGCGTTTTTACTCTTTGAATACTCCGTGATTTGATGCGTGGAAAAGAGACGGACCATTTTTAACCAAGAAACGCTCGTCATCAATGAAACACCGAATGAGTGCTACCGTTTGGTCAGTCGGCGGTTTCTCCTCTTTTTACTAGACTAGATAGCCGTGTTTTAATCTCAAATGTACATTTTATTTTCGATATTTTATGAGAATTATACCGGAAACGATCCCACCCGGAATAATTATGGCCGTAATGGGTGTTATTAAAATTTTACGATGTTGATTAATTTCTAGTTGGCGGGAAGCAGCTACACACCCACATTTCGGCCAAAAAATTTACTAATAATTCTAAACCAAAAAAAAACACACACAAACAGTAAAAATAAGCCCCAAGTATACGACGCGTAATAAAAAAAAATAGGTCAACCAAAAATTCCTCAGACCAAAACAAGTTATAGATAATTTTCTCAATGAAAGAGACACCGAAAAGCAAAGACTCGTAATTTGCTAGAATGTTTTTTCACAGTCTTAAGCTGTGTGGTGCATTTTTACTTCAGTAAATCCGTACTCTACTTCCATAGTTATATACTAAATTAAACCGTTTAGGAACTAAAGAGCAACAAATTTAAAAACTAAAATTTAGTTTTTAACGTAATAATAATTTGGTAGCATGGTTCACAACTGAAAGCTGCTTATTCATAATTTTGTGTAGCTTGAATGCTCTCAATATTGTCAAATATCAGAGACTCTATAACGTTGAAACCATTTCTACATTTGTATTAACGTAATAAAATTTATTAGTAACATGTTTCACAATTCAAAAAAAAGTTAACAAATTAATGACACTACCGACGTTTTTCTGTCACACCTCCTCTTGACATTTTTCAATCGCATGACATCTCTAACATTCTGCTACGTCAATGATATCATTAAAATTAGCAGTGTTGTAAAAAAACGTTTTTTTTATAAAAATGAAACTGGAAAGTAAATCTATGTTAGAAGAGACACACAAGTACGGTCCCTTTTGCTTCTTTCTTTTGCTATCCATCTTCTTTGTCTTCCTTATTTGTGTTTTTCTAGCATTCGCATTTTAAAAATCTTTTTATTGGTCTCCTTCTGAAGATCTCGTTTCTAATTTCGTCTTTCTCAGTTTTGTTTTCAGTTCTTCACAGAAACCTGACTTTTAGCGCATTTAATCGTTGTACTTTTTTTATAACACCCATGTTTCACTGCTCTATGTTATTGTTGTTCAGTCTGATTTTCTTTACTATTTCTGTTTTTAATTCCTTCAGTACTTGTCTCTTTCTGAGAGAAATTATCTTTAACATATTCTATATTTCTGTCGCTTTTCCCATCCTCTAATTTATTTCCTAATACATTTTCTTTTAAAAAAATGCCTTCTAGAGTTACACACACTCTATTTCTTCTTATTTTTTCTACTATTCTTGCAAATTCTTTCTCTGATACACTAGACAGCGTTATTCATGTATAATTATTACAATTTCTGTTATCTCCCTTTTATTGGTAGCAGGGCGTCGGTTTTCCAGTTTTTCCGTGTTTTTAGGTTTTTGAGTACATCATTCACAATCTCCGTTAGTTGATTTCCACCTATTTTGTTTATATATTTATTTGATTATTTCTGGAGCAATATTATACTTTCCTGGCACTTTACATAGTTTTATCTTTTTAATTGTTTTTTCTATGGTTTTTATTTCGCATTTGTTTTTTGTTTCTTTGTCTTCTTCCTCAAGCTAATCGTTTAGTTCGTTACGTAATATCTCTTCAAAATGCTCTTACCATCCTTCCATTATTTTATCTTCCTCTGTTATTATATTGCTGTCTTCATCTTTTATATTAATTTAGTGTACAGAATTTTTTTTAATCCTAAGTTGTTTTAATGTGCCGTAAAATAGTTTTAGATTAACTCAATAATTACAGTCACTTTACAACCAAATTTTGTCTCTTTAGTTGCTGTTCTAACTTCCTTTCATTTCCCTTCTTATTCTTTAGTTTTGTTTTAGGTAGCTTCCTCACTCGTTACTTTTTCTTTCTTTTCTTACTTTCTTTTTGTTGCTGCAGTAAATATGCAGTTTTTAAAGTTCTTCTTCTCTTTAATTTTTTTTCCTCCGTTTATCTATTTTTCTTACTACTAAATAGTAGTTCCATTTGTAATTTCGCTTTTACTTTCACAACAGAATTCAGTTCCAATTACTTTTGTTTATTAGAAAATAAGCCATAATTAATTTTTCGTTTCTTTTTGTCGCAAGTCCTGGTGTATTTACCTATTTACATAGGTATATAATTCCTGTATTTGATTTCGTGTTTTCTAGGTTATTATCCCCGCATATTTCATGATGCTTTCATCATTATTATTTAAGACATATTCTCATTCTTGTCCCATCAATTCTTCTATATTTATGTTCTTGTTTCCTACTCTTCCATTTAAGTTAATAACCCTCCATGATTTATTTATATTTCCTTAAAAAGTGTCATTTTTTTCTTTTGTTGCATCCTCGTTTTGCCGTAAGCCATTATTATTGTCCACGTTTCATCGTCTGCCAGTTTCCACTGCCATTTTTTAATGCTAATAGTGCTAATATTGCTAATGCTAATAACAATGCTCTTGCTTTCTCTTTTTTATTTACTCTCGACCAAATTATCCAGTACTCTTGTGTATTTTCCTAAACCTTTTTTCTTTTTTTTTTGTTTACGTAATTTCAAAGATTGTTCTGATTGTTCTGTTTTAACATTTGATCTACTGCATCAAAAAATACACCCAATCACACTAAACACATTATTTTAGACACGACACGCGTTTCCGTAACGATGTTATTATTCTCAAGTAAAACTTAAGACTTCCATTTTCTTCTTTTCTTCCTAAATCTTTCTTAGTTGTCTTCTAATTGTCATTTTTCAATTTGTCTTCCTTTCTAATCTCGTATTTCAAACTCTCTTAAAAAACTTTTTTGTTCTTCTAAGATCTTCCATTTTTTCTTTCTTTATTTTTTCTAATCTCGTTTTCAAGTTCTTCTAAAACCTTCTTTTGTTCTTCTAGAATCTTTCTATGCCCTACATTTTTTTCAGCCCGGTGCAGATATCTTCTTCTTGACTCTTCATACAAATTCTTCTTTTTGTTTCAAACAACGTTTTTCAAACTCATATAGAACCTTCTTCTGTTCTTACAAAATATTTCCTTGCTTTTCTAAAACATTCTTGTTCTTCTCTTTCTTCCAAAAATATTAAACATCTTTTGGAACAGCACTGACTAACTCAACTTAACTCGCGTTTCAACAATAAACTTGCTATCCTCAAGTGAGAATTAAAACTCTCTTGTGATACTACTACTCTACACAATACTCACTTTGTGTATTTTCCTAAACCTTTTTTCTTTCTTTTTTTTTACGTAATTTCAAAGATTGTTCTGATTGTTCTGTTTTAACATTTGTTCTATTGCATCAAAAATACACCCAATCACACTAGACACTTTATTTTACACACGACGCGCGTTTCCGTAACGATGTTATTATTCTCAAGTAAAACTTAAGACTCTTTTATTTGATTAAGGAATAAATACATCGTGTTTTTTAAATAAAGATATGTTTTACACCTTTGTTTCTGTAAACCAAAAATCTGTAAATAGTTTTAAATTTGGAGTCATAAATCGGTCATATTAATCCACCGTATTAATTTAATCAATTTTTGTTTAAAAATTGTAATTACTAATCAGCGACTCGAAAAACTATTATTTTTCGGTCGCTATAATGAGGGAGTGTGTGTAAAAAACCGCATATCAATATCAGCTTAAAGGCTTATTTTTCCGACTTTTTCCTAAAATTCCTTTACAATAACAAATTGGTCCAATAATTCAATATCAAGCAAAAATGTTTTACTCATTATAAAATAAATAATGGCGGTATTATTCCACAAAACCGGCAAAAAAGCCTCAGGTTGATTACATGGTTGCACCTCGTAGGTGTAGAGGCTAATTTCGGTGCGAAAAAGAATCGTTGTCGATTTTGATTAAGTACGAAATATGTTATTTACCAAATAACTAATTAAGTGTTAGTAAAACTGATTAGTGTATGAGTTATGAGACGTTTGAAGCATTCGTTTTAGCCGCTGGTATGCTAATAGCTTGTTGAAATATCGGTTATTGAGGGTCGTAAATTACTAAACATCAGAAAAAGATGTTACCACGACTGAAATGCCCGAAGCGAAATTAATGCATATTATGTGCATATGTATCATTTTAAGCGGTCAACTGGATTTGTGCCGTTTTTAAATGTGTGTGAAAATTGCTAATCTCCATTAAGTCGAGTTGTTTTTCATAAACTTGTTACGTCTTAATCGTCTGGATTTATTTGCGTACTTACCCTTTACGAATACACTCGAATCCTTTCTTCTGGAAAGCTTTCGAAAGCTCAGTAATTACGTATTCTGGATCATTGCACTGAGTGGTCGAAACGTTACACAAATCCTAATAAGAAACAAAAAAATTAAATAGCTTAGCTTTTAAAATATTGCGTGTGAGTTTTAAAGCAATGTGTTTTCTCAACTGCCGCAAGTAATGGTCTAGAGTCGTTCAGATATTCATTGAATTTTAGTTATTCTGGTAATTCTTTCGGAACGCCATTACGGTATGACTTATGACTTGGTCGGTACTCACTTGAAAGACTAAAATGAAGTTGTCTTACCGGGGGCTTTAATGAGACAATACATCACATGGTCTTTGCAAAAATTCCCACCGATACAACAAGAAATTTCTAAAAAGTTATAATAATAAAAAAATTCAACAAAATAAATGTTCATTTAGTATTGTAAAAACAACCAAAACGAGTAAAAGAAATCAAACTTAAAATAAGAGACACATCTATCCGAATTCCCGTTAAAACAAATAAAATTTTTGAGATTCCAACTATCCTAATTAAGACAGTAATAATTTTGATATCTCCCCTTTATATATCTTTAAATTTTAATTTCAATTTTTTTTAAGTCTGTAGGCTTCTTTCTCATTATTTCAAACACGTTATAAATCTAACATTTCAGTTCTAATTTTGTAAACTTACCTAATATGTAATATTCAAAATTTAAAATTTTCTTTTTTTAAATTTTAATAATAAATGCAAATGCATTTTTACCATTCCAAAAATTTTTTTGTCCCATCGGGTAATGTAGTTAAAACAGTTTAATGTTTAAAATCTTGTTTTTAAATTTTCTAAATTTGTAAAATTTTCCTTGACGCATTTTTTTTTCTTTATCATTAGAAAAACAGCAAATTTGGAAGCACCTTTTTGACTACCATTTCACGTAAAATTTTTCCACAACCGACTGTCTTAGTAAGACAGTTTAATTTTTATAAAACCTATCTTTTGAAATGAAATTCACTGACTATCTCAACTATAGGCGCACGTTTCCACAACAAAGTTGCCATCCTCAGGTGAGAATAAAACTCTCTTCTAATACCATTACTCTACACATGTCTCTCTTTAAAATATATTGCCAACTTGTCCAATTTAGTGCACATATTATTCTCCCCGTTTTCTCTAGTTGGCTTTTATAGAATCTTTCTCTTCAATCGTAGTTTTCTATTTTCGTCTTTTTCCTCATAAATCATTTTTAGTTCTCTTCTAATTATCGTTTTTCAAGCACTTTTAAAATTTCAATCTCTCTTAAAAACTTAAAAACTCTCTTAAAAATTTTTCATTTTTCCCTTCTTTTTTTTCATTCTCGTTTTTCAAATTCTTCTTAAAACTTCTTTTGTTCTTCTAGAATCTTTCTATGCCCTATTTTTTTCCAGTCCGGTGCAGACGTCTTCTTGTCAATCTTTCTTTCAAATTCTTCTTTTTCTACCAAACATCATTTTTCAAACTCATAGAATCTTCTTCTGTTCTTACAAAATAGAAAATTCCTTGCTTTTCTAAAACGTTCTTGATCTTCTCTTTCTTTCAAAAATACTAAACATTTTATGTAATAAAAACAGCACTGACTAACTCAAGTCGACACGCATTTCAACAACAAAGTTGTCATCCTCAAGTGAGAATTAAAACTCTCTACTACTCTACACAGTGTTTCTCTTTAAAACGTTTTGCCAACTGTCCAATCTTTGTAAAAGATTCTTTTATTTTCCTTTCTTTCTAGTCGTAGTTTTCTATTTTCTTTTTTTTTTCTTCCTGAACCTTCTTTAGTTCTCTTCTAATTGTCGTTTTACAAGCACTTTTTAAATTGTCTTCCTTTGCAATCGCCTATTTCAAACTCTTCTAAAAACTTTTTTGTTCTTTTAAAATCCTCCATTTGTTTTTCTTTTTTCAATCTCCTTTTTCAGGAAAATTCTCTTTTTTCCAACCGACGTCGATTGTGTGCAACTTTTCGTCAATTCTTTCAAATTTTTCTTTTTTTTTTAAACATCGTTTCTCATATCTAATCTTCTTCTGTTCTTACAAAATATTTCTTTGCTTTTCCAGAACGTTCATTATTTTCTTTTTCTTTCAGCCGAAATTTTCCAATTCTTCATGTTTCGTTATCAAAAAAAAAATATCGAACACATCTTTTTGCAAATTTTTTTTTCAAAAGTTATTTGTTTTTTATTTAAAAAACCACCAACGTCGCAATTTATTACAAAATGCAACTGACAGCACTGGATGAAAATTGACATTAGGAAAAATTCATAGATGCTTCATTGCTGCATTCACTATTTCGTTTTCGAGGTAGTTTATAACAATTCGATTAAAAAATTTGGCGTTTCAATTTCAAAGCAGATTTTTTTTTGTCTGACTAACCACTTAAACCCAAATTTATTTAGTAAAGTTTTGTTACTACCAACATACTTCAACAGATGATGACTTTTTAATTTTTTAACAAATAATAATGTCCATTTACTTATTTATTAAAGAGTTTAGAGAGATTAATAACGAATAAATTATTTCTATTACAGGTATACACAAAACTATTTGATAAATAAAAAGCTCGATATTCACACTACACAACTATATTCTCCACTCTTCCGATACCCGCTTACCCCGTCATTGTCTTCGCACCGCTTATATAAAACCATACGTCGCTTCTCGTAATTGTTCGAAAGTTTACGTAAACCTTCTCCTCAGGCGAAACAATGACAGCATTGGGCGTGACTAATAGTTTCGCAGCACTTCGCGCTATAGTATGAGGTCTTTGTAGTATTTACATTAAATAAGACAATTTCGATTTTTAAACTTTTCTTCAAAAAATATTTTAAAATTATTTTTTACTTTATTTCTGTCTTAATTAATTAAACCATTCTTTAGTCTACTTTTCTATAATTTTTAACAAGTTTAATGCAATTTTAGTCTTCCGATTGTCTTAATGAAGCCAGTTCAAATTCCTAAAACCTCTTTTTTGCTAATGTTTAAAATATTTTTTTATAGAACTTCATCGCCAATTTCTTGCTGCTAAAATTTCTAGACCTTTGCTTCTACTAACCACGACAATTCGATTTGGTAATTTTCAATACAAATTTAAAAAACTTTTTTGATTTCATTACCTTAAATGCAAGAGATATTTTTATTGCCATTGCGAGAAAAGTGTTAAAATTTCTCCCACTTCTGACAATTTTTAAAATTTGTAATGTTTATGTATTTTTAATCACAGTCCAAAACACATTTTCCTAATGTTTTTAAGCCCCCGACCATAGGCGAATTAGTTATAAACAAAAGAGAAAAAAAATTACCGTAATTCATTAAAATTATCCGAAGATATCTGATCAACTTTTATTAACTAGCCTACTTTATTAGTATAAGCAGCCCCTAAAAATCAGTTAATTTCAGCCGACACTGTTTTTATTTTTCCTATTTTTAAAACAACTATTCCAATCACAAAGACCCGGCAAGAGAAAGCAGTTCTATTAATAAAACACAACAAAAAAAAATGTAGATAAGTATTATTTAAAAAAAGAATCTGAAAATTTGAGAAACTCTCGAAATATCTGGAATATTAGACGAGTTAGTACTAGTATATAAAAACGTGACGACCTTATTTATCAATATAATAAGTCAGTAAAAAAACCGACTGAGGTAAAAAACACATTTATTTCAAAATAAAAAATTTCTTAAAAAATAAGAAGAACATTTTATATACCTTAGTGCTTAATATGACCGGTTGATTACCATCTTCAGCATGTGTTTTCCTTGGCGTTAAAACATGTCGCACCTTATGCAGTTTCCGTTCAATGCTTCCCAAAACCCTCCTGGCCGATCCCGGTGTTTCCGCATTAGATCCAGCCCTTTTCCTATAATTCTCATCCAATGTGATAAATTCTTTCGAATAAATGTCTCCCTGATTCGTCCTTGGCCAGTATAGTGTAAATCGTGCTAGTCGAAACGGACCGGAAACCGATGTTTATGATAATCAAAGCTGGTAAACATGTCCGGCCATCGAGGCAGTAACCGCTTGCAGGTTCACCAAACACGTTCAACCCCTTGTTTACAACCCCTACACTCCATATACTCGACACTTTACTGCTTCAATTACCACGACCGGAACGCGCTTAATCAGGGAGACATATACTCGGCCAAGGTATGCCAATTAGTTCGCCAAAAATTCGTTTCTTCGTTAGCGAAAAATTCAAACTTACCTTTCTGGCGTTTTTGGTGTAGAACGATCCGTTGTTGGTTTTTTGTTCGGTACTGAAAATTCAAATAAGTATTGAAAGTTGATGGAATATTTTAATGGTAGAGGATAAATCCAATTCGGTTTTATAGTGCCGTGCTATAACATCGACATCATAAAGGGTCGTTTTGGAACAAAGTTAAAACGGTGATATTTTAACGTGGGGCGGGTGAAAGATGCCACCCCTGAGACTACTTCACCAACTGCTTCGACGATATTTTCCGGCACTTTCTTATTAGTGCTTAGAACACTTGTGTAAAGTTGAACTAATTTAAGACTTTTAAGCCATAAAGAACGAACTAACAGCCCTTGAAGAACTGGACACTGATATACACATCTGCACTCTTAAGGCAATACTAAGATGCAACAATTTAAAGTTTTAACTACTTTGCTGTCACCTGGTTCGTGATCTATCTCCTGTTTACCCAGAATTTATGCAATTAACCTACCTGGGGGAAAATTGCTTAAACAACTTGCCACGTCTTAAGAGCTGTTTTATTACCTTCTTAAACAATCCAAGTTTGTAAAATAAAAATTTTGAGAACAAAAAACTATTGAAATTAAATAAAATTGTTATTATACAAAACGAATCAGATAAAAAAAATATGTGTGAAAAGTATAAAACAAATATCTGTTCATACCTTCATAAAATAATTTTATTAGGTTAAATGATTGTAACGTCGTAAGTGGCTGTGGAAATTTTGGATTTCACGAATATTAATTGTAATGTCTTATTTTCGCAATGGAGTATTAGAGAATGGTTCCTGGAGTTTACTCAATTATCTAATAATAATTATAATAATAACTAAAATTACTACCTTCTAAAGGCAAAACATTTTTTATTTTTTCAACAGCCACCTACGATGTTACAATCATTTATGAAAACCCTGTATAATACAAAAATAAATGCTTTTCTACGATGGTAGTATCTTTAATGATACGCCAGATTCACAATTTTTACATTCCTGAATTACTAAAATTATATTTTTTAAAACATTTTCAATTAAATAAAAAAAACTTAGGTTATCAAATAAATTACAATTTTTAATAAAAAAATTTAAAAGACACATTTCTTGTGTATTAACAATTTTACAGTGCTTAATTATTAAAACACTCCACTGGCGTGTGGTGTTCCAAATTCATTTCGCATTTAGACTTCAATTCTAAATAAAATTGAATTTACCACACACGAACGTAAATTAAAACAATTACATTAAAAAAATTGTAAAATTTGTGATATTAACGATACAATCTTAATTTAAAAATCGCCACCAAATTAAAAAATTGAAAGCTGTAATTGTTAGATGCCATAGAAATGTGTCAAATATAAAACTGACTACAGTTTTCTCTCAATTTAAATTAGAGTACCTTTCTAAAATTTAAAAAAGTCAAAATGCCTTAAAAAATCGTAATTTCATTCATAAGTCACAACATTTAAATTTATAAGTTGCATTTCCGAATAAGTGTCATCAAATTCTGAATTAATTACTTTGTAGTTGTAGAAATGTTTTGCTGTATCTCTTCTTTTTACCTTGTATTTTCAATATAACTTACCAAATTCTTACTTACTAAATTTTTGAAAATTGCAACCCGTTTTTTCTTTAAGAATAGCGCTCGGGCATTTTTTATGCAATCCGCAACACTCTAAAGAACAAAAAAAAAAAAGTGAAGTTAGTTGTAAGCATCACGTGACTGGCACCAGTGACTTTCAGTGACATGACATAACCACAGTATAGAAATGGATCAGAATGGACAGCTCATAAAACCTTGTCAAAAGCTAGCATCCCCTTCACGTAAAATGTGTAAGATGGAGCCCCTGATTTTTAGATTTTTAGACAACTAATAATACAGCATTTTAATCCAAAGGGCTATAATTGTAATTAAAATACTATAAAAAATATTTTAATCGTTGTTTGATCCTTGTTTTTCTATTATTCATTATATTATTTACAATTATAGCCCTTTAGATTTAAACTGTGTATTATTAGTTGCCTAAAAATCAGTAGCCCCATCTTACACATTTTACGTGAAGGAATGCTAGCTTTTGACAAGTTTTTATCAGTTGTCCGTACTGATTTATTTCTATAGTGTGACCTAACCAAAAAGCGGCTTTATTCACTTGAGTTTATTCCGTTCTTGTCTATCCAAATTTTGAGAATTTTAGTATAGTTTTTAGTCTGGTATAAACCAGAAGTTAGAGTTGATTTTAATACATAACCTAACTCACATTTCTAACTTCACTTTGTATTCGTATGTCTTCCAGAGTGTTGTGAATTGCATATAAAATGTCCAAACCCTATGTCTTCGCTTCACGACTTTACTTTAATTTATCTGTCGTTAAAGATTATAAATTTCATAAATTTCTAACAACAGTCGTATTTTCTTTAGTATTCTTCCATTTTTTTGTAGTATTTTTTTAATTTAGAAATTTAATTTATCAGGCTTCTGGGTAAAGCATTTAATAAGTGAGAAATATTTAGTTGTTACACAATATGTTTGCCAACTTAAATTACTTAAATGCAATTGTTTATTCAACATCTAGACCCCAAATTCCCTAGTTTTTAAAAATATATAGTTCATTTTTAAGAGTTATTAAAAAAATAGAACAATTGATTTAAAAAAACTGACAGAGAGCTCAATTCCAAAAGGTTAAATGGTTGAACGGTAGCATGCAACTGATTGGTGGCAAAATAAAGCTAAAATTGTTTTTTACAAGTGTTTCTGTAAGCTTTTTGGAATACCTGGAAACGAAAATAATTCTAATGTACATTTACCCTTTAGTTCGTTGCGCATCTATGAAATTTAATCCGAAAAAAAAACTAACATTTTAATTAAATGAATTAAGTTAGGTGATGTTCCAAAAACTTACAAATTCTTTAATAAATTAACAAAAAACACTGTTTAAAACCTGAGACCTAGCATTTTTTAATTGTACTTCAAATCACATTTAGAATAAATTGTTTTATTATTTACTTATTTTGAGAAATATTTGTTTTATCACCAATCGCTTTGACAGCTAATGACGGGCACGCATACAATTTGTTTTTAGTGGCAAAAGTTAATTTTTGACGAGCAAAATTTTCTTCTCGTGGCTATAACTGTTATTAAGCTCAATTTTGTAATTTATTAATATGTAAATTTGTTGCGCTCTTTTTCTATCATTTTATTTGTCGATAGTTTTCATTTTTATTTTCTTTATTTTAATAAGAGAAGACGCTACATTGCCCGCTACATCATTTTTAGGTTTTGTTAGAAAAATAATCTTATTTTTTTTAAGAGTTTTACATGTTAGAAGTAAAGAATCAGCGGGCAGAATAGTCAGGAAATATTAATTTAGTTTTTTGTTTCTTTAGTTCACGCGTAAAAAAAAATTTTGAAAGCCCCGCAGTTTTTTGTTAAGTTAATTAGTGACTTGTGCAAATGTGAATTTTTCCCTATTTCGTTCTTTCAACCGCCTCGCTCAATTGGCCGTTCGACCCTCAAGATAGAAAGTTTTTTTCATTAGCATCACCTCTATTTTTTTGTATTTTTTCCGCTGCGAAACTAGATTTAAAACTATTTAACTACGACGACAACCAATAGAATGGGAGAAAAGAATGAGCGTTTGTGAGTAAATGTCTTTTTGTCCTCCCGTATTGTAAAGTAGGCTATCATAGTTGTGCATCCACCAATAATAAGTCGGACTTTTGGAAACTGTGCGGTAAAAATGAGAAAAACACCGGGTCTCACATTGTACGGTTAGAACTACCACAGGAGATGCTTGAGGAAAAAAGTAACCTTGCAGTAATATAGTTTATGTATCAAAGTGTACGTACCTAAAATATTGCCAAAAATAAAGCTATATTTAATACAAAAATAATATATTGAAAAAATCGCTGAAACGTCACAGGTCTTACGTCAAACGTTGTGTGAGACCTTAGACAACGCACAGCGTAGTTCAAGTGTAGATCCCCATTACTAACAACAATACGAAATTATAGGTATAAAAGTATATTTTAGAAAAAGTTGCAGTTAATAAATTTTAAAAATGACAACGTGTGTATTTAAGATAATTTTAAAAATAATATGCAATTTTATATAGAACAGAATGTTAAAAATAAACCGCTACAGCGCCATCTATTCAGAACCTGTGTGTTCCTGTCTAGTTAATAAATGTCATTATTCTATGGATCCGTGGCCATTATTGTTGAATGTTGAATCTCTCAGTAATTGTCAATTTAGAATTAAAAAGTGTGAATAAAAGTACTGGAAAGACCATTGAACATGTTTTAAAGAAAATTATGCAAGCAGTGACAGAGTATTTAAGCCGCATTTGGGTACGTTTTATTGGTTTTTAGAATTTATTTGTACCTAACCTAACTTTTGAAATGGCGCAAAAAAAAACAGAATTTGACTCTTTCGGACAAAAAAATTATACAAATCTTATGCGGTAGTTAATTTTACAGGCTCCAACTAATCAGGCCCTCGCTTTCAGCTCGGGCCTGAAACAAAGCTGTCGCCTGTAAAATTAAGCCTACCACATACGAATGTAAATAGCTATTAATTATTAAGATTATTACTCGTCTATTAATTTACCAATTAATTACATCGTTTTTTCTTTGACTGTAAAAAGTTCATTAAGGTTAATCCATTAAGTAATCATTTTTTTAATTAATCGTCAAAAATAACATTTTTTTTTTGATACTAATAGTAACTAATTTCAAAAAAGTACGGCAGAAATCTGTAATTCACAATACGCTTTAGCAACACGAGATGGCGCCTTCCCATTGGAATAAAAAAGGTTATAAAATCATTAACTGTGTGGGCAAAATTCAATAATTCTTTCTTTCATAACAAGACTTTCTATAAAGGGATATATTTGAAGATATTATTACATTAAAAAAATTGCCTTCTATTCAAAGACAGGCAAAAACTGTCATTTTGAATGTCTGAAGGCCGATTTTATAATCAACTTAAAGGCTCCTTTAATTTAAATGACGTTTAGACTGTAACTGTCGAAGATTTTTAGATGCATATTGTCATAATGACAGTTACAGTCTAAACGTCATTTAAATTAAAGAAGCTTTTAAGTTGATTATGAAATCGGCCCTAATACTATCCGCGACAAAATAAACTGAACACCAAATTCTGACCTTGATAGAAAAAAATGTGTAAAGCAACCTTTATGATGATTTGGTTTTCCTAACCTCACATTTCCCAACGTTAAGATACTGAAGAACTGTCAAAAAAAATATGTAATCGTCAGTTTACACAATTCTTCTTGTCAATGTCAAAATTTGGTGTTCAGTTTATTTTGTCGCGGATAGTAATAAGTAATAAAAAAAGACACGGTATAAAGCAATAAAAAAAAATTTAGAATCAAAATTTCTTTTTTTTTTAATTTCTTATCTCATAATTTATTACATAAATTAATGCAATTAAATTATTAACATAGTTATTTATTATTTCGAAAAATTGCGCAACTCCTAAACCAACCTTTATTTATCCCTCCCCACGTGAACCCAGCTTTATTCCACTGACAGCTGCATGACATGTAACCTAACCTCAAAATATTCGTTGTCAATTTCACCACATTTTCACATTATTAAGTACAAAATCATCCAGGTAAGTCCCTAAATCACCTAATATTACCATTTTGAACATAAATACTCTCTTATCACACATTCAAAACACCCAAAAAACAATTTTTTACAGCATGGGTGCCCCAATCGAAGTACTCCAAGAATGCATGAAAAACACATCAAGCATCCGAAATGTATGCATCTTAGCCCATGTAGACCACGGAAAAACCACAATTGCGGATTCTCTACTTGCAACAAACCGTTTAGTTAGTAAAAGAATGGCTGGTTTAGTGAGATATCTGGACGACCGTATCGATGAACAAGAACGTGGAATCACAATGAAAAGTAGTGCAGTGTCTTTAGTAAATCTGGTAGAAGACGAAGACACAAAAGAGGAGAGACCACTTTTGTTAAATTTGATTGATACACCTGGACACATCGATTTTTCTTCAGAAGTGGGCGCAGCCCTACGTGTTTGTGACGGAGCACTGATTGTTGTGGATTTAGTTGAGGGTGTGTGTGTACAAACGCGGGAATCGATAAAACAGGCATTCACAGAGAGGTGTAAAATGATATTAATCCTAAATAAAATAGATAAACTAATTGTGGAGTTACATAAAGAGGTCAACGATATTTTCCAGGCGATTTTACACGCGATTGAAAACTGCAATGCGATAATTGCAGAGCTCTACCAGTACGAATATTGTAATTCAGAGGTTGATATCGAAGACACCGGACTGTTATTTTCACCAGATGTTGGTAATATAATTTTTGCAAGTGCCATAGATGGTTGGGGTTTCACAACTAAACAGATCTCTTCTATGTTTATTAATGTGATAAAGAACGAAACTGTCGACTCACTAAATACAAAATTGTGGAATTTTGATGCTTATGTAGATTCAAAAAGTAACACGATCAAATTAGGAGCTATAGAAAAAGGAAAAACAAATTTATTTGTTCAGTTATGTGTCAAAACAATTTTTCATATCTACTCAACTGTAGTAATTCAAATGCAAAGAGATAAAGTCGGTACAATTGCTCAAAAATTAAATATTACCAATATAACACGTGAAATGAACCATAATGACCCTAAAATCCAAGTCAAGGCAATCATGCAAGCCTGGAGCCCCCTAGCTGAAATTATCTTACACCAATGTATGAAAATCATAACACCACCATCAAAAATCGACGAAGACAAAATCAAATACCTTCTTGATTTCAACAAATTTTGTGAAAATGAACTTCATAAAAGTTGTCTCGAGAAATTAATGACGTTTTTTAAATCGTGTGATAACACAACTCCTTGTACCGCTTACGTTTCTAAAATGTTTTGTGTTGATAAGAAAAATCTCTCACAGAATAAGCCCAAAGTTTTTGTGCCGAAACCAAGACATTTGATAAACGCACAAGAAGAAAAAACAAACGATAAACCTGAAGAGGAAAAGCCACAAGACGAATTTTCGATAATTGCGTTAGCCCGAGTTTTCACCGGTTGTCTCAAAACCGGCCAAGAAATCTACGTTTTGTCACCTCAACACGTCCCTCAAGACGACAAACACGCCCAACTTGTTAAAATCAAACAACTGTATATGCTTTTTGGTAGAGAACTTGTTCTAGTTGATGAGATAACTCCAGGGAATGTTTGTGGTATAGGAGGCCTTGAGTCGGCAATAGTACGAACAGCAACACTTTCAACAAGTTTAGATTGTGTACCATTTATAGAACACCCCTCACAGCCTCCTATAGTCCGAAATGCTATCGAACCTGTGAATCCCAAAGATTTGCCAGTGCTCAGACAAGGACTACGTGTTTTAATGCAGAGTGATTCTTGTGTCCAGGTTATAATAGAAGAAAGTGGTGAATACGTTTTACTAACTGCTGGTGATGTACACCTTGCGAAATGTCTACAAGACTTAACTAAGATTTTTGCAAAAGTTGAAGTCAATGTTTCGAGTCCTATGGTATCTTTGAGAGAAACTGTGACTCATAAAGGTGATTTAAGGAAGGATTTAGAAAATGTAGTCACAGTAGAAACAGCTCAGATATGTCTGACTGTAGTTGTGATTGCACTACCAGATGTTATAGCAAACGAAATTGAGAAAAACTACAAATTGTTAAATTCAGTTGAAGAGCATCAGCAAATCAGCGGTTTTGAACTTTTTGCAAAACGTAGAACAAAACCAGAAGAGTTAAAAGCTCCTGATATTAAAATGTTTAAAAGTGATGTTACTAATACCACTCTTAAACATGTGAGAGACCACTTGAGCACTATTTTTGATACGAGTAAAGGTATCTGGAGTAAACTAAAAAACAATATTTGGAGTGTTGGTCGAATTCCTGACAGTATTAATTTATTACTTAATGCAACTGGTGATTACTCAAAGAATATCTTCGAAACTTTAGATGAAAAAGACCCGAGATCTTGTTTTGATCATTTTGTAGTCAACGCTTTCAATTCATGTTGCAAAGCAGGTCCTCTATGTGAAGAACCGTTAAAAAACTGTGCCTTCGTTATTAAAAAATTTGAAGTTGCCCACGATGAAATTTTAGATTCAACAACCAAAACTAGTGTAAATATCGAATCTACTTTAAGTGCAGCTTTCCGAGAAGCTTTCGAAAAACAGCAACAGAGACTCATGGAACCTATGTTTACAACCAGTATTCAAGTCAACACAAATATCTTAGGCAAAGTCTATTCAGTCGTGAGTAAACGTCACGGGAAAGTTTTAGATGCTGTTGGAATGGATGAACAAGAGAAGAGCTTTTTGGTAAAAGCACAAATTCCAGTTGTTGAAAGTACAGGATTTGCAAATGAGATTCGAAAGACGACTTCTGGTCAAGCAATACCAACATTGAAGTTTAGTCATTTTGAAATTATTGATGGTGATCCGTTTTATGAACCTGTGGAAGACGATGAGGATGAAGAAGATGTGAATGTTGAATCGGCAATCAGGGCTACTAAGTTAAGGAAAGCTATAAGGAAAAGGAAGGGGTTGCATGTGGAAGAACAGGTGGTGGTGCATGGAGAGAAGCAACGGACGCTTAATAAGAAAAAGTGATTTGTATAAGAAATAAATATTTTTCTAGGACGTCTGTTTTTTGGAGGCCTAACCTCTTTCCACGCAATTGTGGAACCATAATAGACGGCATTCAGTCCTCAAACGATTGTACAGGGTGGTTCAGTTTAGATAGTTTTTTTTATTTCCATTTTTACGTAAAGCATTTTTGTGTTAATTTTTTTTGAGACAAATTTATATTATCATTTCTGGCTTTTGAATTGAAGCGCCTATTTAATTTTTTCAGTTTTTATATAATTGTTATGTTAAATTCCCGAAAGTGCTCTGCAACTTGTGGGTTTGACTTTGATTTTTACTCTTTTATTATTTATAGACTGGTAATAAATGAATTATTTGTTTATACCAAACAGAAATGGAAAACCACCCTGTAGCAAGCAAATACCATACCTGGTGAACTTTCCTCTCCCAAAGTGGGGCTTCGAACCCTCTTTTGTGGCTTTCTCAAAGCTGCAGGTTTCGTTGGTTCTACAAACAGCCCAGGACTATCAACATTTTCGTTTTTCACCGATTTACAATTCTCTACACGCTCAATACAATCATAATACGGTGTCTGGTCCTTTTTACTCTCTACCAAATCCTGTTCTTGCCTAATCACCAGAGGTTTTAATTGCGGCTTTTCCCTTCTCGGAGTCTCCTCTGGTCTCATCTTCAGTTGTAACTGTCCCGGAAGCGAAATCAGCCTTAAAACAGCTCCCCTTTTTTTCCTTGATAGTAGCAAAAAATACGTCGCTGTGTAATAATCATATTTCAATTTTTTTAAATGTCGCCACATCATCTCGGGACTTATTTCGTAATACGAAGCCATAACGTCGACACAATCCTTGTCGTATTTTCTTAAATCAATTGAACTGTAATCGACTGGATCAAGGATGCCTAGAGTGAGCCAAGGATGTGAGAGGAGCTCTTGTACAGTTATTCGTTTTTTGGGGTCCACTTGAAGCATGGAGCTGATTAGGCGTTTGCTCTCGGGTGATAAGAATGGAGGCTCCGCGTATTTGCCACTCTGAAATTATAAAAAGCCGGCTGTGTTTCAGTGACAAACTTTTCGAGTCAGAAATGTCAGTAAAATGTGTAAATTTGTGAAATGCAACCGCCTGTTTCCAGCAGTTCTGAAAGTGTCTTTTTGGAAAATTTTGACCCTGTTGAACCGATTTTGCTACAAGGAAACGGCTCATTGACCTTTTTTGGATTAAATAGCCATTTTAGTCCTAAAATACCAACAAGATTGAGAATGAGTGTAGCACCAGAAGAATTCGCTTTAACAATATTTCTTATAAATAAAACATTAAGAAGAAATTTAATAAATAATCTCTTTTGGTTCTTCTGTGGATGCATTTCTTTTTGCTGCACTTTGGGTTGTTCAATGTGTCCAGTGATCTATTTTAGTAAAAGAACATTAAGGTCGTTACGTAAGACACTAAAATCGGAAAATAACCGATTGTATAATAATCTTGGAATGCACTGGTCTTTACATAAACAACACTTTGGACCTTTTAACTTAGTAGAGTATGTAATAGTAATTAATTTTTTACCAAAACCAGAAATCTATGTACCAGACTAAGATAATAAATAATTAAAACTCACCAAGATTTTTTTATATAAACTATCAATATGTATATCGTCAAAAGGCAAAGCACCGACTAGAAGTGCATACAGTAGAACCCCCATAGCCCAAACATCCACTTCAGGACCCAAATATTTCTTCCCTAGAACTAACTCAGGGGCTGCATAAGTTGGAGACCCGCATGACGTGTACAAAGGGCTCTCTATACCCCCTTCAGGGTAAGCACACAACCCAAAATCTATAAGTTTCAAGTTTTGATCCTTATCTAAGAGCACATTTTCCTGAAAAAAACTGTATTCTAGGTTGTATTAGTAACAAACAGGAACTTACAGGTTTCAGGTCTCTGTGTGCGTACCCCAAACTGTGTAAATACGCAACTCCCGAGACAATTTGCCTGAAAAACGTGCGACTTTCTGATTCAGTTAAACGATTTTTTTCAACGATGTGGTCAAAAAGCTCGCCTCCTGAACAGTACTCGATTACAATAAAAAAGTGAGTTGCGGTTTCAATCACCTGAAACGTAAATATTAGGAGAGAAAAGTGAGTTATCGTGGGGGTTTACCTGATACAGCTTGCAGATATGCTGGTGTGAGAAAGACTTTAAAGCTTTTAGTTCTAATTTGACTCTTGGTAAATCGTCACCAAGTCCAGTCTTATTCATGATTTTTATTGCAACTTTCTCACCAGTTGCGATATGAGTTGCTAGTTTTACCTTTGCAAAGCCCCCACAACCTATAGTCTTTTCGGTCTCATACAAGCCCTTCAGTTCCGCGTATCGCACCATTTTACTTTCTTGTATTAAGTATTGTAAACAAACACAAAAACGATTATTACACAAGTTATTTCACTAAATTACACACATTTCTCTTTAAAAGAAAAAATACATAACGAATTTTTTGCATTTAAATTTGAAATGTTTTGACAGATGACAGCTGTCAAAAATATATCTGAGTTGGGAGTGTGTGAACTGGAAAACTTGTCCGCTCGAAACAACGCAAGTTAGAATTTTGAAAAAAATAAAAATTACAAACATTGACGTACAGTTTGAATTGTACGTCAACTAACCGTGTTTTATCTAAAATTAAATGTCAATATTTTACTTTGAAAAATTAAACAAACATTAACAATTACTAGGGAATTAGTGGCGTAATGTTGGCAGTAGAGTCTCACCGCCGCGAAGTTCGTCCATTAAAAATGAAAACGCTTTGCATATTTTTGCTCATAAAAGTGGTATTTTTAGGGAAATGCATTCAATTTATTGCAAATTTTGAGTTTTAAATGTTCGATTATTGAACGGAATAAATTTTGGAATTTCATTTCACGATTTAATATCAGTTTGGTGTATAATATTTAATCTGAAGAGGTCATTGAACCCGACTCCATGGTTGAAAATTCGGGTAAGTAACAAAGATACTTGACATGTCTGCATTTTATTAGTATATAATAATTTTTATTTAATTAGCAATAAGAAATACTAATTTAATTAGGCAAAATTCAGCTGAAACTAATTAACTCAACCTATTAATTTTACAAACAAAAAAAAACTTATTTAACACAGGAGGTACGAAAAATAAATAAGGAATAATAAGTAGGAAAAATTATGCAAATAAATACAAAAACATTCTTTCTTTTTTCTTCTCCCATCATCAGAATTTTTTTTTGTTATAACACCGTGGCCAACAAATACTAATTAATTAGTTTGGTAACACAAAATCTATAATTTTCGAAGTATTTGTTTCAATTTTTAACAAATATCCTTATTCTAAATAATTTAGTAGGAAAATCTATCGATATAAAACAATTTAAAATTTTTTTTTAAGTAATTTCAATATTAACCTATTCAGCTGTAAATAGTCTGCTACAGTAAGATAAATCGTAAGACAACAATGGAAAGAGTCAGGGGGAATGCATATTTGCCTAAAACAAATTAAAATGTGTAATAGACCTTTTTCAAATGACGTCATTCATCAGCTTCAGGACACCTTTTACATGGTGGCTTATGGTGAAATAAATTTTGGGAATTTTTTTCACGTATTTAGCGAACGATATTCAAATTATTACTTAAGGTGGCATAAACAATAGAATTTAGCCTATTTAATAATGTGGTTAAAACTAAATTTCTTCCAACTGTTTTTTTAAAATTAATTATCGAAATTTGATAATTTTCAAATTTGCCCGCATTTTTTTAGTAACTTTTGATTGCTTGTGTTTCTTGTGAAGATTGCTTTTGACAGAAGTCAGTGAAGAGTTTACTGACGTTTGTTATTTTTGTGTTTTTATCGTATTTTTTGGACTTTTGAGTGACTTTTTTATATTTTTTAAAGTAATTAATTTGTAAAGCATTGTAAGTACAACGTCATTCAACCCTACATGTGATGTGAATGATGTTTCCGTGTTTACATTTTAGAGACAAGTGGAATCCTAATCTCTGGTCATTCTTAGTACTTTTATTTGGAAAAAATTTCATTTCACGGGTAATAGATTGTGAGGAAGATGCGATTTCCAAAAGTCTGGACGATGATGACGGCTCGTTGATGGGTTCCACCGCCTGTAAGCTTGATGTTGGTGACGATTTGCACAGCTGTTTCGATGGGTTGACCTGGCACCCTCCGGTGAAGACCCTTTCCACGGGGTTGGGCTGGATGCTATTGGTAGTTCAGCGATAAATTTCCTCACCTCAAAGTGGACGACTTGACGTGATATCTTCTCTTGAAGACGATTTCCACTGAGTGTTCGATCGTGATGATGTTGGTTGATCCGGCTCCTTTGGACCAAAATGTGAGGGAGGATCGAAGGAGTCACGGACTCGAACAAAAAGACTTTTCGTTGTTTACTGGTTTAATGATGAAATCGGTCTCTGGTGTACAAGATTTTACAGACTTAGCTCCAGACACCAACGGGTAGGGATGTTTACCTCATTTCGGGGGTTAAGGCTGTTTACAGTCATGAGTGGCGTGAACATAGATGCTTTGTTAGGGCTATTCCAAATGTGAGTTTATATTTTCGCAAAAACGGTGACTGTTTACTGAAGTCATTAAAGATGAAAAATCACAATTAAGTGACAACCTCACTTATGCTTTCTCCAGGAATGTGAAGCCAAGTTTGCAAAAATTCTCCAGAAAATGTATTGATGAAAATCCAATTGTCAAATTATTACGAATTATTTTAAAGCACCAGCTACTGAAGATGTGTATATTATTGAAACAGCACAAACTTCACAGAAGGTACGTTTTATTAAACCTTTTTAATTACAAATACTGATTTATTCTTGTAGGTAGACAATATTGTGCCTACATGCCCTTGTGAAACGTTCAATAATGGAAAGGAACTGGTGAAATGCAACAATACAAATTGCAAGAGAGTTTGGTACCATAAAACTCGCCTAAATCTTCAAAGAATACCTAAGAAATAGTTCTGTCCAAAGTGAAAACCTAAAAATTAAATGCCTTATTCAACTTTATTTTTTCCATCTTTTTAATATTAGTATTATATTGTCAGTGTCATACAGCCAATTTATGTTAGTATTTTTTTTTTTTTTTTTTGTTATAGATCATACAATGAATGATATGCTGTAATATTATAATAAAACATTATGATTGATTATAAATATCCAATTTTTATTTGATACGGTTTTTTTTTAGTTAAATACTGGTGAACAAAAATTACTAAAACGGAACAAACAGTAAGCATTCGATCTCCCACAGATAGTCCATGTTTTTTTCTTTAAAAGGAATATTAGAAATACCTCCGAAAATATCCTGTACTTTGTTACGTAGAAGTCCCACAACTATTTCGCATAAATTCTACAAGATATTTGGTTTTTAAAACACTCGTGTTTATGAATCATAAATAGGTACTGTAATCGGTTTTATTTAGAATAGTTTATTTACAGTAATTTATGATTACACTAATAATTAGTTTGTTCACAATAAATGGCTTGAGACCGTGGTGTTATTTTCGAACGCGGACGAACCGAGATTCTGACCAGATAGGGACCCCCAGGATGCCCTGTTGATGCAAGAAAGCGGTTCCTTGACGATGCCGAAGCGTATGAGTAACTCACAAGACCAGTTGGGACCCCAGAATGATCGGTTAATGCAAGAGTGCAACTGCTTGGCTGTGGGGTGGATTCTTTTTACTTAGTATTGTCAGTACCCTTCGGTCAAGGCAAGGTAATGTGTAGAGGGTAATTTTGGAATATTAAGTTGAAAGAGATTTCCTGTAAAATTTTACACTTTTAATAAACATCGTCACCACTGATGATTGGAAGAATTCTACCTACCTTTGAAATAATCTAAAAATTAAAGAAACAGCAATAAAAACCCTTTAAGACACCTAAAAATCCACAAAATGTTAACTTAAAGAATCAAAAAGTTGTTTATGTCAACAACTGTCAAAACTCATTATTGGCACGAACACTTCTCATTGGTCACAGATCACTGAAAAATTTAAAATTTTGCCCGCGAATTTATTTTAATAAAATAATTAATTTACAAAAAACAGTTGAAAGAAATTTAGTTTTAACTACATTATTAAATAGACTTAATCCCATTGTTTATGCCACCTTGAGTAATAATTTGAATATCGTTCGCTAAATACGTGGAAAAAATTCCCAAAATTTATTTCACCATAAGCCACCATGTAAAAGGTGTCCTGAAGCTGAGGTGTCAGGCGGGTTGCATAAAAGTCTGAAAACGCCCCATTCCCACTATAGTATTATACAAGTTTAGTCATTCTTTCACGATTTGCCTCGCTGCACTAAAATTTTCTAAATAATAATGTAAATGTGTTTCCACTCGTTCAACTTCTTTGAATACCCATTCTTATCGTTTAAATAATGTTACGTTCTTTCCTCTTTTAATAACAACATAGGATGTATAAATTTAGTAATAAAATAGATTTTTTTGGCAGGAATTCCATCTTGTATCGTTTAAAGCCAAGGACATTAAATTTCAAGAACTACATGAATTACTGAAATGGTTAATTAGTGTAAGATTGAAAGTCGTTAAATTCAAATAATTTTTTACTCAAGCAACAGCAATAAATTAATAAATTTGATACAAAAACAGTTAAGTAGATAAAATTTGGCAATGCTGATCACCAATCATTGGTACTAGCCAAGTCCGAAAACATTTTATCTTGGACTTTTGGCCTGGGGTCTTCTTTAATAGTTGTCTCAATTGCACCAGTTTTACCAATCAAATATTCAAATTCTACGGAAAAAACTTCAATTATTTTATATAAACCCACAGAGAAATAATATACCGTCTTGGGATAAATTGGGGCCCCTGAATTCCAGTGGTCCCAGAATTTGCGATTTCATTTCACCCTCAAAATATACAAAAATTGTTGGGAGGTTCTTATCAGGATAATTCGGTATACACGTCGTTGAAACTGACTTGACAAACTTAACAGCGGGGTACTTTGCAGCAAGCTGTTTCATGTACTGATTTATTAAGGCACAAAGAGGTATCCTGTGAAATAAAACTGTACTATAAAAATGAAACAAATTGCTGTTTTACCCTTGTTTGTATAAATGTAAAACAACCCAAATTCCTTCACCAGCTTTGTTTATTTCTTGGACATAATCCTGTGCTGAAATTTCACCAACAAACCCAAATTTTGCTTTTTCAGCCAAAGCTTTCATTTCAGCTATTCGCTTCTTTCTGTATTCGAGAAGAACAGCTTCATCTTCGGAGTCTTCTAATTCGTCTAATTCATCTAAATCTAATTTCGAAAAATCTTTACCACCTAAAATAGGACAATGGGATAATTTTCTATTTTTAGGACAGTCTTAATTACTTGAAGTCTTTTTCTCAATTGTATCTTCTAACATAGACACAATTTCATCTTCTGTTATCTCTTTTTCCTTTTTGGGGGGAATAATTCCTTTAGATCTGAGGATATCATTCCATTCTGTGTCCTCATTTGGGTCCTAAAATTAAAAATAATTTAAATAACAGCAAAAATTACAAAATTCCTAAACTAACCTGCATTTTCTTATTTATTGTTGATTTAGTCAAAAAATATTAGTTATTTCTTCCTGAAAAACACCCAACATGTGACTAGTTTACAAAAAAGGAAATTCCTGTAGGAATATGACAGATGACGCATCCTATTCCCATCTCACTCTGTTTCTTAGTGTGAAACAAAGACGGCAAAAATCGATCCCCACTTTCAATTTTTCTATTGGAGGCGCCAAATTCGAAACACCAATATCATATTTTTCACTTTATTCAACTATTAATTACAAATCAGGTCAATAAAACCCTGCAACGGGATACTTTTCAAGCATTTTTTCCAAAACAGCAGGCAAAAGCGCCAGAAATTTAAATCTTTCACCCATTTGGTCACTTTCAGTCATCATTTTGTACCCAAATTGCAACCCTTCTAACTGTTCAGGTCTCGCATTTTCTTTCAGTGCTTTAAATCTGTGTTCAATTCCCATTTTTAGTAAAAAATCTCGTTGGGTGATTGGACCAAAACCTATCACACCTCCGGGTTCAGTAGCACTGTTTTTAAGTGCTTTGAAATCTACATCTGCTGTGAGATCAGCAGTTCCTGGCTCTATTAAAGGGTCATGCAATTTGTGCTTTTTGAAAGCTCGGAAAGTATCAGTGCCTGTACCATTGTGGCCGTAATCAGCAATAAGGGCAAAACCACCATCTGATTCTAATCTTTCAGCAATTTTTTTACTTAAAACTAAACTTTCAGGGGAAATTTCAAAGTGGTCACGAGTTTCAGACGGACTTATATAAAATTTAGATGCTGGAGTTTCCTCTCTTGCCACAATATACCTAAAAAAACACTCGAATTAACTAGCATTTTTTTCGTAGTAAATATACCTAAACGATAATTCTTTACTAGGATCTATATCTATTAAAATTTCCCTATAACCGTCTTTAGTTTTCTGAAACTTGTGTACAGGCAACGCATCAAAAAACTCGTGTGCTACCAATAAAGTAAAACAGCTAGGGACATCTTCCAGTTGCCTATACCATTTCACAGGAATCCCCTGATGACTTATTCCTTGCCTATGTATCACAGATTTATTATCAAGAATATTATCAGAGTTAATACACAATCTCCTCGCTTGCATATCACTCAAAACAGGACTAACTTCAACCAAATGTAAAGTAGCACTCTGCAAAGCGCCAAAATGATCAAATACTCTTAACAAATCCTGACTTAAAGTGCCTCGTCCTGGCCCTAATTCTACAATTTGAAGTGGTTTAGGTGACCCCACTTTAGACCACTCGTTTAAAAACCAAATTGCGATCATTTCACCAAACATTTGATTGAGTTCCGGTGATGTTATAAAGTCTCCTGTTTCTCCAAAAACATCTCGATGCATGTAATAACCGCCTAAGGGACTTATTAACACTTCTTTCATGTACTCAGCCACTGTAATGGGGCCTGTGGTTTTGATTTTTGAGTAAATGTCTTTGGCTACTAGTAGGGGGTCACTCTTAATAGAGGTGTCATTTGTGACTGTGTAAAAATTTCGAAGGTTTTTTACAAGTTTGGTGCAGCTACGTATCCGAATCATGCTTAATTTAATTATTTATTTATTAATTTTTGAATTTTCGAGTAAATGACTCACATAACCTTACTTTTACGAATTGACAGTAGATAATATTATTCAATACAAATGATCTACTTGAATTTTTATTTATTTACATATTATTTATTATTAGGTTTACGTGTGTTAATTGTTACATTATATTTTTTGCATTACTTGAGTGTATAATAATAAAACTAACAATATTTTTTAAGTTGTATTATTAGAAAAACTATTTCAGAAATTAGTTAATTTGACTCGTAGTTTACATGTGAACCCACCCAATTCTAACCTCACTTTTTTGACATGTGTCAGTCGTCACGTGTAATGTAATTTCCCACGTTTTTTGTGTTATAACCGCCGGTTTTGGACGAAATAAAGGTAAGAACACTAATTTTATAGTTTCGTAACAGTTCACAACATCTGACTGTTTTTTTTTCTTAAAGATGACCTCACTTAGCGAGCAACTCAAGCGTTTAGCCCTGCCCCAAACATCGCTTTTGCAACGCGATAAAAAACGCCCCTCTTTACTTTTTGATCCTAAGGAAGCTGCAGGTTTAAAACGTGAGACTGTATACCAAATCGGGCTCGACGGTTTAGAAGAATTAATCAGTAAAAACGCGGCTTTTGAGCAGTTTAAAAACAGCATTTTTCATATCACATCAAAGAAGTTTGAGCGCTCTGTCGAGACTGCAGAAAGTAATAAAAAGTTGGATAAAGTAATCCGGAAGTTTCTCTTGCAATTATCGCCGTATTTTTTATTAAATTGCTCTCATAAAGCCCTGGAGTGGCTTATTAACAGATACAATATTCATGAATTTAACCGAGAGGATCTACTTATGGCTATAATGCCCTATCATGAATCAAATATTTTTGTTAGAGTGGTACAATTGATGAAATTTCGTGATCAGAATGACAGCTGGTTCTTCCTGAAATCAATCCAGAAAACTGGAGTTCACTTAACTAAACAAAATTTACTAAATCATGCTGCCAGTGATGTTTATTTTCTAAAATTCGTCTCTAAGTTTATTTCTTTACTCGTGAAACAATTCGAGAAACCATCTCTTCTCACTGTCGCTTTTAATTTCTACTGTACTGTTTTCGTGGGGGCTATCGAATATTCTCACCAGTTAAATGAGGCTCAAATCACTCAGATGCTTCCTGCCCTGTTAAAAGGCCTAAATTCAGACATCCCAGATTTTTGTGCCGCTTCGTATGTTATTTTGGGGCGACTTGTAATGAAAACACCTCTCACAGATGCTATTTTGAATAAATTCGTTGAGAAAGTATCAGAAAGTAATGTTGAGACACTGAAAACTGAGTCTGTTTTGACTTTACTAGTGCTTTATCAGTCTCAGGGTCATTATAATACCGTTCCTGAACCAGCTTGTGCTAATTTAATAGCTAAAGATTGGTTACCGAAAGTTTTGCAAGATTTGGGCAATAGTCAGTGTCACGTTACTCCATTTTTGAAAGCGCTAGTCAAGGGATGTCTTTATGGGGCTCTCAAAATGGACCAAGAGGAGTATCGCGTTTTTATGAAGAAGCTTCTGGCGGCGATTAAATTTGAGGATTCATTTATGGAAATATTTTTAAGGTAGGTTATAAAAGGAAGGGACTTCTCTGGCGACAACGGCAAATTTTGCTCATTCTATGAAAATACAGGGTGCTTTAGAAATTTTGCTGAAAAAATTGCTGGTTTTAATTCAAAATGCTGCGCAAACAGTGAAAGCTACAAAAAGTATTAAAGGAAAAAGTTGAAGTGAATTAAATTTTGAATAATAAATTCCACTATATTTTTATCTCTTATAATTTAGACTGACGCTCTAGAGGTATTCTTGATTCAAGAGATATAGGGCTCGCCAATTAAGTCGTAAAAGTAAAATAGTTCTAAAAACTATGTAAACAGTCATTAAATTAAGTAGCCTTGGTCTTGATACAGTCGACCAGCTTTGTTTTCGATGTAATAAAGCGTAAAATAACTAATCATTGTCCAACTGGGCAACTATGTCAACATTTCGTTACTTAAATTGATCAAAGAACAGGGTTTAAGGGCACAGCTGCACTTTTGTTTTTTACTCACTTTACGCTTTGTTACATTGAAAACAAAGCAGGTTGATTGAATCAAGACCTACTTAATTTAATGACTGTTTACATAGTTTTTAGGCCTATTTTAATTGGCGAGTCCTACCATATATCTCTTGAATCAAGAATACTTTTATACAACTCGGGTTACTATTTATTATATTTATTTATGTTCATATTACAAATTATAAAAATAATTTTACTTATGTGTTAATTTTGTAATATTAAAATTTAAAGTTTATATTAATAAGACTGGCTGAAACAATGAGAAAAAGTTTTTTTTGCCTACCGTTGTCGCCATAAAAGTCACTATCTATAAAACTTGATTAATTTTATTTCTTTGTTAGTCTTTTGCTTGATGGAACTAAAAATAAGAAAGTCTATCCTGAACATCTCCAAAAATGGTTATCCGAAATAATTGAGACTCTAGAACGCCAATACCCTGACCAATTTGATAAAGAAGTTTATAAAATTCTTTCGACAACTCAGCAAGGGAAGATTCTAAAAAGAAGAAAGTCTTTGCAGAAGATTCTTAAGGAAACAATGACCGTCCGGTGTAGGTTCGACGTTTTAGATAAACTATACCACCCGAATGCTTCATTCAGACGCGAAGCGATCAGATATCTGATAAACAATTACGAAACTCTTCGAGAACGTGAAAAAGAAATGATCAAAAGCTCGTTTATTGACCGGTTAAATGACGACAGTGTTGAAGTAGTCCAAGAAACTCTCAATTTGATTAAAAACGTTTCTGTTTTGAAGAGTGAATCACTCAAAGATGTTTTGACAAAATTGGCTTATAAGTGCCAGAGTGATTTAAAGACTTGGAGACCTGTTTCGACTGAAATTGTGCTTATGCTGTGCACAAACAGTGATCCAAACGATTGGGAGACTTTCGTAGCTGTTCTTCCTTATCTTTTACCAAATTCTGAAGAAGAGTTAGAATCAGCGAAGAAAATTGCAGACACGTCTTTCGCCCGGAAAAATTCTCTATTAAAGAAAATTGATCTTAAAGAAGAAGACTGCGAGCAGTTTTGTAATAGCGTTTTTGACTCAATGAGAAACGACAGTATTAAGCTTGTACAAGACTTTATTCAAAATCTTCAAAAAGAGGAAGATCGTTGTGTACTTAACAAGTATCTTGTGACTCTAATTCTGAGCTGTATTTTACCAGATAACAGTCCGATTGAAACAAATATTACTATAGTGAAGATATTTTTGGACTTTATCACAAATTGTGAAATTAAATACGAAAAAGGCAATGCTTTCTTCAATAGACATTTACGTGTTGCCCGTGCTGGTTTATTCCACATTGAAGCATTTCTTCTATGTTTGAAGAACGTAATTGCAAAAACACAAGAATCAGTAGTTGATTTGGGACGAGCTGATTTACATGAAAACACTGATTTTAATCAATATTTTATTTTTCTTGCCACTGCTTTATTCAAAAACACTCAAAATCACCAGAAATACGTCACGTTCTTCATTAATTATTTCTGCAAAGACTTCAGATGCAAAATTGAGTTTATGTTAAATTTGGTAAATTGTGGGAAAAGCACAAGAGAGGAGTTTCTATCAGAGTGTGTTTCAGTTGTTATTCAATTACTGGAACCTAAAAATCGCAAAGACATGGAGTCGTTGTTAGAGGAGAGTGACATTTTTATCCCTCATCTTTTGGCTTTATTACTACATAAATCAGAAGAGATTAAGAAAAGAAGTTTTAAGATTGTGGATATTTTAGCTAAAGTTGAAAAAGTAGGGACTTATCAACATCTCTTCAGGGAACTGTTAGATCAACGTGAAGAAATTATTGCAGATAATGACCAGTTGCCTCTTATTATGTTCAATTATTTATCGACATCTACAGTAAAGAATCAAAAGGCTTCAAAAAATGCTCAAACACTTAAAACTGCTTTAATCCAGACAAGTTTTGGAGAATATCCGGTCTATTTAAAATCGAAAATGTTGCATCTATTGTCGCATATAAATACTATTGAAATTTTCGAGAAGACATCACGTGACTGCTTAGCTTTGCTCAAAACTGAAACTAAAAGCCTAGACGAGATTAAATCATCTATTGTTTTCCGAAATCTGCTCAGGTGCCAAACAGAAATAGCTAAAGATATCAAATTGGAATCTTCTGTGTGGCAATTAATTGAAACTTGTCTCAAAGAGACACAATTTGCACTTAATATTGAAGGAACGTCACAATTTACAACTGTCTTGCTTCTCAAACAATTCGATCGTGAGTTTTTCCTCGAATTGGATAAAAAAGTCGAAGAGAAACTTCTAGATTTAATTATTGAAACTGCAACTCTTACAAAAAATCCTGAAGTACTTCCTGCAGTTCGTCACGTAATCAAAGTAATAGAGCTGGACTCGAAGCTAATTTTGAGTCATTTTGTCGCAATGAGAGATGTCCAGTCGCCAAAACTTGACCCAAATAAATTAAAACGAAGAATAAGTGTTGTTCCTACAATTGATATTTTGGATACTTTTGAGTGGAGGAAGGGTCTAACAGCCTTGGAGTTTATCCAGGACAAGAAGAAGTTACTAAATATTGATTTGTTGCTTCCTGTGTTGTTTGACATTCTTAAAAAGTGTCTGGATTTTGACGAACAAGCCGCAGTTGAGTACCCCAAACAGTTGATACTGTCCTCAATACTGTATCTCGGTGCGAAAACAGACAAAGATCAAATTTCGGAAAGCACGTTTAATATGGAATTGATAGTGCAGTGTATTCGGGCATCACAGAATCCGCAGACTCACTACTGTGCTCTTCTGGTTTTGGCTTTTTCCGCCGAGTTGTTCCCGTCTCAAGTTTTGCATCATATTATGGCAATTTTTACGTTTATGGGGTCTTCGGTTTTGAGGCATGAGGATACGTATAGTTTTCAGATTATTACGAAAATTATAGATACTGTGATACCGATTCTAGTCAAGGATAGTAATGTTGATACTATAGCAAAAGTTTTGAGGGTTTTTGTTGACGCACTTCTCGATGTTCCTGAACACAGGAGAATGCCGATTTATTGCCATTTATTAACCAAATTACAAGTTAATGACAATCTTTACGTATTTTTGTTACTAATTTTTGAGTCTCATGTGAATCATAGTAAAAATAAAGATGATGATATGAAACGGCTTGAAATTGCAGCCGGGATTTGCCGGGAGTTTTCCCCGCAAGTTGTGATTCAAAACTGTATTAATTTAATGAAGTACTTGAAGGAATTACCAGACGAAGTCGAGTCTGATAATGCGAAATCGGATTTTGATATTCACTACAAGACTCCAAAACAATTCCGTCATTACAAATACACTTTGATTATTTTTATTGCCCGGTTGTTATCATCGAAAGAATTTGTTTTGCAAGTAGCTTCATTAAAAAATGACGATGAACTTGAACAGCTGTATAAAGACTTGATAATTAATAATTTGACGTACATTTATCGAATTTCTAAAGTCGCTGATAAGAAACAAAACACCCAACATGCCAAATACTGGAAGGTTATCTTACATCTCAGTTATGATATTCTTGATAGTGTAAATGCCTTACTGACACCTCAAATGTTTCTATTGGTGATAAAAGGCTTGATGTTGCATCAATTTCCAACAATCAGAAGACGCAGCATGGAGTTACTAAACTCAAAGTTGCAGAACAGTTCTGAATTTTTTGATGACTGTAGTTCTGAAGAAATCTACTCGCTTGTGTCTCCTCTGATCTCGATTATTAAAAATATAGAAGAGGCAGAAATCGAGAGTGATGACGAGTTGATCATTCAAACAGCTCTTCTCTCATTGAAACTTTTAATAAAATATTTAATTTCTGATTACCATGAAAAGCTGGTTGAAATTCTTGATTTTGTGACAGATTTGATCAAAAGTGACAAAGTCCAAAACAATGTTTTAGCTTCAGTTATGCTTTGTTTAGCTGAACTTTGCGTTAATTTACGTGCACATGCCATACCAAGTCTTCCGAATTTCATGCCAGCTATTTTGAAAATTCTGAAGCAGCAGAAGAGTCAAGACTCGTCGAATTTGCTTCTTCTGAGTTCGGTTACAGCAGTTCAAAAAATTCTCGAGACGTTGCCACGTTTTCTAAGTCCGTATTTAGAGAAATTACTGTATGAGCTCTCTCTTCTTGCTAGTAAATGGAGCGGCGAGTCCACAGATGAAAGACTACAACCTGTAGTTAATAAATTAGCAAGTGTTCGGCAACAGATTGGTGTTTCTATATCTGCAAGAGTTCTAATTCCGATTTTGGGCCAGACTTACAATAGACTAATCACGAAACAAGCTTTTGGTGCTGTGGGATACCTGCTTGATGTTTTGGCCGAAAATTTGAATCATTTAAACGGATCAGAAATTAATTCTAATTTACCTGAATTGACGAACTTTTTCCTTGAGGTTTTACAATTCAGGACGGATCAAGAAACCTCATTTGAAGATGCAAACGAAGTCGAATCCCAGATTATTAAAGCTTTGACTAAGCTTATTTTGAAACTTTCTGAAAGTACTTTTAAGCCTTTATATTATAAGCTGTTTGATTGGGCAGCTCGTCACGAACAAAAAACTCAAAGACTGATCACTTTCTACGCATTATCGAGTGGTATTGCTGAAGCTTTGAAGAGTCTTTTTGTGTTATTCGCCGGTCATTTTTTGAATAACGCTGCACAAATTTTGGATGCTTGCAATGTTGTTAAAACTGAGACTCTTTATTTTGACAATCAGAAAAAGAATATTTTGTTGTTGGGAAACGTTTTGAGAACTCTCCACGCTGTTTTTTTGTATGATAATCATAAGTTTGTGAATAAGGATAGATTTGAAGTTTTGATGCAGCCGTTGGTTGACCAATTGGAAAATACTTTAGGCGGCGAAGAAGAACTTGAAAGGAGAAATAATGATGTAGTAACGCCGACGATTGTACAATTTGCTGTAGCAACTGCTGATGATTCTCTATGGAAGCAATTGAATTATCAGATTTTGTTGAAGATGAAACACAATTCGCCGAATATTAGATTGATTTCGTTGAATTGTTTGAAGGAGATGGTTGTGAAGTTAGGGGTTGATTATTTGCCTCTATTGCCCGAAACTATTCCAGTTTTGGCAGAATTGTTGGAAGACGAGGAAGAAAATGTTGAGAAAACGTGTAGGAAGGCTGTTCAAGAAATGGAGAAGATTCTAGGCGAACCAATAGAAAAATATTTTAAAATGTAAATTAAGATTTTTATTTTTTACGTTTATAACGATTGATGTATGTACCTAATTTAAAAAATATACAAATTATGTAATTCTGTTGCGTAATTATTTTTAAACTAACACACGACAGGATTTAACATATGAAAGTTTCTTGTGTTAGCTGACTGTCATACGAAAACAGAAAAAAAAATTTAACAAATTTTTAAAAGGACGGTGTGTAATACGTAACACAACTGAAGAATGACATAAATAAGACTAATTCAAGGTGGTTGATTCTGACTTCCGTAATTTAGATATCTAAGACAACTTCAATCTAAATACCTCGGACATTTCAAATAGTAAGTTGTCGTGTTTTATACTTTTTTGAGGTGTTTTTTTTTGTAAGTAGGCATAAAATATAAAAGTTTTGGACTCGAAACCGCCACAGAGTGAAAACATTTTGCACTCTACTAAATTAGGTTGATTGAGTTTTCGGCCAAAACGGAAGTCAAGATAGAAAAATTTGGTGGTTTATTTAAAACTTTTGTTTAATAAACCTTAATGCAGTAATTATTTTGTTGGCAAAATTTAATTTACTGCTTAATTGACTTTGAAATTTTAGTGTAACTAGATACAATGAACAGCCATCAATCATAAAATAGTTTGAAACTGTTAGATATTCAACCCAATTAGACTTCAATTTTTTTTTTCTTTTTAATTTTATGAGGTAATTTATTTATTAATATCTAAATGCAAAATTTTGTAAGGTGTGACATTTTTATAACTACATTTCTCAACCAAACATAGTTTATCACTCGCATTGCATGTTAGTTTTGGCATACATTTGATAATTTTTTATAAGAGCAAGGTCTTAACTAGTAACACATTTAAAATTGAATTTTAACTCTAATATTTATAAATATCTTGTCTATATAGACGGAGTTCAATCGGATTAAAAATTCTGCTTAATCGGTTACATTTTTTACTTGGAATGGATTAAATCAAATTTAGCTTAACTCACACAATAAAAGGTTTCAGAACTGAACTGAGCATGCGTAATAGAAATTTTGACCGCTAAAATGTTATTACGCAAGTGCTGTTTAACTCTAAACTATTCTGAAATGTTGTTAGAACAAAATTATAATCACTAAGATTAAATTTTTTTAAGAATATGCTATCTACTGTAACCGAAAGTTTAAGTGGATTCAATCTATATTTAATTCGATATAATCGTAGTAAAAATTATTGGTTTTGGAGTTAAGTAAAAAAAAAGGAAATCGAGGCAGTCATAACATCAAATTTGCGCTTTGGGTACCTCCGCATTGATCAAAGTACTGATCAGAATTACAATGGGAATTAGAGGAATGCGCCAATATCCTTTGTGTGAAGCCACAATTAACTTGTGCAACTGATTTTTTTTTGGATATAATGACATATCATTTAATCACACAATGTTTCATTTTAATAACCTTTCACTAATTGTACCCTATTTCATAACGCCACTTGTTATACTATTTTTGCTTGACATTAATTATTAATTAGACTCCGGGGGGGTCAAAACAGATTGGCCTTGTGACGTTATAACACCCGGAAACCGTTCAAAGTGGTTCAGTGAATGAGGGGCTCGTTTATGCAAAAGCTCAGACGCCCACAGACACGTATTTCATTGCCAGCGATACTGGGAAACCCAGAGAGTGAAATGTCGGGTTTGCTGATGATTAATACGATGATTTTTGGTTAATAGTTGTCACAAAGAGTGGTTTACCGTTTTTGTAAAATATATTATTAGAATAAATTTATTAAATTGGAAAGGAAGGAAGCAAGCCAGCCAGAATTATTAAAAATTCTATTAGAATTCTTGAAGTACTTTGAATTTTATTGATTAGATCTAAATAAAATAATTGAATTTTTTAAATATAATAACGGTTCTCATAACATTGACTAGTAGACGGTTGAAAAATAATCAGTGTGTATTTTTTTTTATATTACTTGAAGCATCTTAGCAATAGCAAGGTCTGTACACCTGTAGCAATAATTAGCCTTCACGGAAATATATTAAAATCAGTACCACCTGTAATTGAAGTTTTATGATAATTATTTATTACATTTTTTGTTAGTATTGAATTGTATATAATTGGTGTATAATTAATTTCTCAAATTTTTAGATTTATTAAGATATTTCTGTCGGAATAATTACTTACAAGTTAAAAACTTTTATTTTTTGCCACATTGAGCATTATTAAATAAAATAAAAACTTCTTTAAAAAAGATTTAAAAAGCTATCAATTACATATAAAAAAGTTGGAGGTATGGAATCGAGTCCACAAGTCTAATGAAATTTCCTAGAAAACACCTGCTTGATTCCAAACAAAACAAATACTTAACTTCAACACAACCTCTTTAAAGATTATGTGCTCTTCAAAAGTGTTTTAAATGTTTTGAACCTTCTCAAAAAATTTTTAGAAGTTTTTGTAATTTTTAAATCTACTCAGGACCCTTCTCTAGGAAAAATTAAATTAGACAGATAGATGTTCCCTTTAAGTGAATGAAAAAATAGTAAAAAAGCAGTCATTTCTACGGTAGTCATTACATGAGCAGTAATTGATGCTGTTAGTGTAGCATTAATGATTTGCTTACGAGACAGGTATTGAAAAAAAAAATCTAATTTACACTTTAAAACATTTTTCTATTGACTCTATAGAGCTTGACATAGAGGCGCCACCATGGCAAGGTTTGCTTTCTGAAATATTGATGCTACCACAGTTTTGAAGGGTTTTTGAAAGGGAGCCTATCTAGGTGTTGAAAGATGATAGTGGATATAAAAACAACGCTTCATTATCTTGAGTTTTTCTACCACTGCGTCTATACATTTAAATAATTTAATGCTCTTTTGCAAATGATGATTTTTGCATAACTTAAAAAATTAAAGGCATAAGCTATCATTTAGAAAAATTTTTACTTCTAGTTTTGATACATAAAAACAGTTGTTAAGAGATTTTTTGCGCGATGGGTTGTTTTTATCAGTTTACTGTGCCTGTTTCCACGACGGTAGGTTGCTGTTACTGGTTGCTACGTGTAACAAAACGGCAAGTAATTCACTTACCGTTCAGTGAACGGTAAGCAATTAAATCTAAAAAAACAATTTTGCGATTTATTTATTAAAATTAAATGTACAATTATTATAATTAATAGTAGTAATACCACTCGCATTTGAGTTTGTAGTGTTAATAGACAAACTTTCCGACGTAGAAGTTCCAGGTTGTTGTAATCGTCCACCAACATTGCTGTGTAAAATTTTATGAGCAAATTCAATTTTGTTTTGGTGGGAATCTTCCACGTAACTCTCGACCACCGTTGATGAACGCCACCCACCATATCTTTTTAGTCCCAACACATCAACTCTGTTATTCGCCAAAAGTGTAGCCGATGTGCGTGGAAACGAGTGTCCAGTAAAACCTTCAGGGGCTTGCAACTTTAAATACATTGCAATTTTTGACGGCCAGCCTCCAATTGTGCCTTTTCCTGTGACTTGCCTAGTGCATTTGCTATTTCGATAGTTCAGAAATAAATGATCTGACGTTGGGTTGCTTGGTCGAATTCTTATGTATTTTCGAAGTATTTCCAAATAATGAACTGCTTCATTTTCTTTATTAATAACTGTGAACGTTCGCTGAATATTCGTTTTTGTATTTGGAATATTTACTATAAACATTTCTTCATGTTCTTCTATGTCACTCATTTTAATATTGTACAATTCCTCTCGTCTACAAGCGCCCGATACTCCTAATATCATTGCTACCTGCAAATATATTGTTTCCTTAGAACTCAGATGTACCACCTCATCATCTACAACATACCTTTTGAATTAAAAATTGTTCGTCTGGTGCTTCATTCAAGAATTTTTCCATGTCTTCTTTGGTAAAAATTTTAGCCTTCTTAGGCCGATATCCAATATTTTTTCTCTTAAGATAAGCAATTAATGTAGCAAACATAGAAATATCGATAGCATCATGGAGAAAAATTGTACTCTTCAGCATAGTATATCCGCCCATAAACTGCCTGGGGCCTTCAAGTGTCCACTTCTCACCACAAAATACGCTAACAAGCTCTTTTCAGTTACAGAAACTTCTTTGCTTCACGCCATTCCTTAAACAACTTGTATGTCTGTTCATATCGGGCTTTAGATTTTTCTGGAATTATTGCCGAACATCCTTCTTGCCAAGCGTCTTCTAAATTATCCGGTAGATCATCACTATCGCTCATATTTGCTTCGAAAACGGAACCACAAAACAGAACTATGTAGGAAGGATTGTATCAAAAAGACAATTTTACTTGTTTGGAACAAAACCATAGCAACCGTGGAACAGCCACCCAAAGTTTTCAGTTTCAATCTTCCCGATTATCACAAATGTATTGATATAAATTATTATTATTATTATTCTAGAAACTCCAAGCGCACAAAAAACGTTATAAGCATGTCGAACGTTAAAGATTACCGTTCTCAGACAATAATTGGAGTCGTCACTTCGCTCCTCCTCCAAACAATTGTCTTCCAACGGTAAGCATTCTACCGTTCTCCATACTTAATATACTATTAGACACTGCATTCCCTATACTATTATGAGATGTGGTCATCCTTTATTTAAATTTTTTCTCAGAAAATAATTTGGTTTTTTATGTTTTAACAACAAAAACACTAAGAACAAACGATTCTATAATTAATGTCAATGAATAGCGGCAAATAAAACAACGTCTAATTAAACTAGATTAAAGACAATTATCATCTGCAGCTTCTGACATTGAACTAAATTTAAAAATCATCAATTTTTTGCGCTTTCTGTTATAAAATCTACAATACTGTCGTGTTGCCACATCAATTTGAACAGCGTTGACATAAATTATCTTGAGCATTTTCTAATTAACAAGGTTTAAATATTGAATCATCCATAATCAAGATGTTAGTCCCAAATATTACATTAGTTGGAAAACTCTACTAGAAATTTATCATTGTCAAATATTCCGTCATTCAAACAGATTTAGGGTAAACCTCGATAAATCTTTGGGTGTAGTGTGTTATAATTAAAATTACTAGACAAATGAAAAAATAGGTTTGACAGTCAACTCGGTATTTAAGGTTGAATCACTTTCACAAATTGCAAGGTAATGTCACAAAATCAGTGATCAATAAAATCTTACGCATCATCGAAGAATGACCTCTCTACAATTTTTAAATTTATTGGCGGTCACTTAATCTAATTAAAATAAAAAATAGAACATTATGAGACTAATTTCCGTTTCGGAAAAAAAATTAGGAACAATAATTGATTTCTTTTGCCGGAAATAAAAATTAGCTGTGATTATTTTATCAAGGTTTGATCAGTCACTGATAGGGGTGCTACAAGAAAAACTAATTGTAATTTCTAAAAAGATGATTAAGTTTTTCTCGTTTCCTGTGCTTGGATAGTTTTATTCTTTTTCCGCTTTTTGGAATAGAAATAGATTATTTTCTGTGACTAATTGATTTTTTCGATGCTGGAATTTTGAGGACTGTACAAAGACAATTAGTTTCTTTTTAAAACAATTAACTACAATTAATTCGCGTTACAAGCGTTAAATGAACTGGTAAATTAAATGACCCTCAAAAAAGATGGATTTACGCTAAACGGTCAAAATTTTAACAATGCAAGAAGGTAAACCACAAAACTATTTCGTCATTTTGAATGCATTCTGGAATGTCCTGCATGAAATTATATATTTTTTCAATTACCGGTAAACTTGACACATTAATTAATACTAATTTTGAATTAAAACGAAAAAACAACGTTAATGTTATTTCCTTGAATATTTACCCAAAACTAGCTAAACTGTAACATTTTTTTCTAAATTGGAACGTGTTATAAAAAATGTCAACACACCCAAAAATGGCACGTGTTGAAACGTTGACATTGTAGTCGAAACATTGCCAGACCAATTACCTAAAGCACTTTTCCTTTTACTTACAAAGAACTACCTTCGTCTGATTTGAATTAGCATAATTCATAAAAGCTTGTGTTATGCAAACTCAGCTTTTAATAGAAAATCTTCCTGATAGAGTTAGGTAATATAACGGTAAGTGTAATACAATTCAATTGTTGCAATTTTTAAACGATATCATAAATAAATGGCCTTCACAAGATGAGAATTGAAGGTTTTTGATAATTATACTCTATATCCCACTAATTGCATATTCATGTTAATGTTTTTAATTCTTCTTAAAAATTATAATATGCAGGTAATTTTCTACTGAACTTGGGCGTAAATGGTAGTACTTTAATATAAGAATTATAACTTGTTAATTAAAAAAAGTGTGTGAAAAGTATGTAGACAGACACAGAAATAGAGCAAAACTAATTTTAAGGGCAGAGAAATCAGAATCAGCTTATAAATCTTCAAAAATCTGTAATCTCGGATTCTACTGATTTTTTTAATTTTTACAGTATCCGAAAGATAGAGCATAAGCTATCAATTGCAAATAAGAAAAATGTGGCTACGAAATTTAAGTAAAAGGGGTAAACAGCGGGATTACAACCAACCTATTTAATAGTTATTTACTTATTTGGGAAAATAAATTTTTTATTCACACTAATGCAGAACTTTCTTTATTTTCTTTACATAAAACTACTATCAGATTAACAGAATTTTCTAAAAAAAATGGTTTAGACATGAACTCTCTCCTTCGCCTTTTTTAAGACGAATTAATTGTGAACAATCTCGAAGAAATTTTTTTTAAACTTTCTATTTTTTTAAAGTATACAGACTGTTATGGAAGTGTATGCAAAAAATTTAACCATAGATAGAACTCACAAAAATAAACAAAATATTTATTTAGCATTTTTGTCAAAAACGCACCCTTACCGAGTTAAAATTAAAAGTAAGTAGACCACGAAAAACCATACTCGCCTATGTGTTAACGCAGCGATCAAAACACACCAGAAAAAAATTCAAGACAAAAACTTACCAAAGAAAAGTGTAAACACAGCTGATTTTAGGTAAGTTAGTAGGTCAAAATGAGACTTGCCTGATAAATTAATCACAAATTTACAATAAATATGTTCAAAATGTCGTCCTTTGTTGTCACTACACACTTGCACCCGGCGTGTCATAGATACCCTGTGGTTCCTACAAACATTCCTGCATTTGTGCAAACTTTTTCTGCCATTTGCATTACACGATTAGTGAATTCTAGAAGATGCACAAACTAATTGTTTTAAATGACCCCACATAAAAAATCACATGGGTTTAATTGATTGATAACACGAATGATTGTTTTTGTTGTAACACGGCACTATGGCCGTGTACTTCACATTAGTACGTATACAATTCACCATCTTATGAATTTATTGTCACACTACCACAATTTATTAGCGAAATACTGTTAATCACAACGAAACAATACGAAATGAGGTTACGCCGGTAGCCAGTATCAGTGTTTTTTTTCTAAAAAAAACGCGCAGGTTTTTATAAGATTAAAACTTTTATCGCTTCGCTTGAACTTGAAAGTGGCATCATAAGCGGAGTGTTAAATTAAGGGTTACAAAAATGCAAAATTAAATTTTTGATATCACAAACAAAATTTGTGAAATTTACATTTTCACAACAAATTAAAACACCTGTTAAAATTTTTGCAATACCTTCCATAACACCCTGTATAGGTTGAATCAGAAATGATGGTCAAAAATTTAACCAGTGATACATCTTATCAAACGAAACAACTTTTCTATATACGATTTTTGCAACAGATCTTACAAATTTTGAATTTTGTTCTCATAAAATCACGATTAAATCTTTTTTAAGCGAGGCCTATCACTGGCTAAATTTTTGACTATTATTTCTAATACACTCAGTCTTTGTTTATGGGTTAGATATGTTTATAATATTTTTATGTACCTAATGAGTTAATAACTAAAAGAAAATTACTGAACTCTGCTTATGAACATTTTGAATCTTAATTAATCTTTTGCTTTTTAAATTTATAGAAAAATTTATAGAAAACCTACATTAACTGATACTGTAATTTTTCTCCACTCCAAAGATTGTTATTCACACATCGTAGCTGCTTTTAATTCTTTATTGTTTAGATTTTCTAATTTTTTTTATAATTTTCTTTTAGAATAATCTCTTTTCTTTAAATGACTTAAATAGAGTTTTTTTTTATAAATTCAGAAACAAATACTCTGTAAGCTTTAACGTATTACATAATTCTCTTCTTTTTTTTAAACTCTTTCTATTATTCTGTCTTCTTTATCGGCAAAATTTTTTTTATCTTTTATATATTAAAAAACTCCAATATAAAAGTTGCTTTTAATTCCACTAAAAGTAGTTTTTCGATCTGTCTACTACACACTAAAGGTTAAAATTTTTCTTTTGCATCATTTAAGCATCTACAAGTTATTTCGTAATGACTGCAATGCAGTTTATATTGGTCGGACGGGAGGAAGAATTAAAACCAGAATTTGTGAACAACAAGGACAATAGAAAAGCACAAAAATACAGATATAAAGCACTTGATCTGCTTTCGGTTCTCATATTTTTTCCGGTCATTTCTTTTCTTCTCTAATACTCTAAAATCTTTCTCATCTGCAATAAAGGTTATTTTTTAATTTTTTTAGAAGTTTTAGAAATTTTTAAATCCACTCACGGTGTCTTCTCTTCAAACTTTAAATGAGTAATTAAGTTTTAGTGTTAATCTTTTGTCTTCACTAGTTTAATTTTTACTAGTTATTTGAGTGTTTGTTTATAATCTTGTTTCTTTACTTTCTTTATCAGTGTTTATACTTATTTATATTATTTTTTTAATTAAATGTCAAATTGATGTCAATTTTTCTAAAAAAAACACATTTTTTAATCGGCTAGAACTTATCAGTTTTCCAAATAGCAACTATTTGTTCATTTTTTTTTCTTGGGATCAATCAAGAACTATTTTGCTAAAAATAACGATTTTTTCAATTTTTAGTATACATTTTTATTTTTTTATGTTTTTAATTTATTTATTATTAACAAAAGTTTGCTAAGTTTTTTATAACATTTTATAATTTTTCTTTTTTACATTATTATTTAGGCAGTGATGATGAGACATATTTGTTCACAAAAGCGCTCTGTTAGTGTTATGTAAAAATTTCGTTTTATTGTGGGTTGAACTTGGATTTTATTCTTTTATTATTTATATGAAAATCACCTCACTTTGAAAAGAAAGAATGCTTCCATCTTACCATCATTAATCTCTAGGTAAATTAAGATCGTTTATAACAGAGATTACCAGTGTTGTATTAAATTTTAAAGCAAAATTAACATTATTTTTTTCAGTTTTATTTATTTCTATCTGACATTTATACTCATAAAGTGGTTAATTTGTTTGATGGGGTTAATTTGTAATGATATTTTTACTATAAAAACCTACAAGAGTACAGAGTAATAATGAGATAGAGCTTTAAATAGAGACATTGCAATAAGAGGGCATGCTCTGTAGAATATTCACTCTACGTCGGATTTGTTGGGTTTTTCGGAAATAGCATATTCTATAACGAGAGAGTGATGACTGATGACAAAGGAGAAAGTGGTCTCACTAATTTTTCTTGCATAATGTATAATTTGTTTTGTTGTATTATTGATTTATTTTTATTTTATTTATTGTGAATCTCTAGCAAGAAATAAACAAATAAATAAATAAATGCTACAATTTTGTTAAAAGTAAATTAAAACTGGTTTTTATAAAACCCCTACTTTGTTTGCAAGTGAAAAATTTTACATTAGATTGAGTTTGTCAGCGAGACATCAGGAAATTGACTGAAACCGCAAATTTGTGCGTGGTAATTAACCGGATGGAATACCAGTAAATATTAAACAATAAAATGTTAAATCAAGGATATTGATTGTCACAAGAAACTTCCCGGACAAATCCGGAAGTTGGGACTTAATTAAATTTAAGGGATGTTTGCTAACAAGTCATTAGATATCGATTATAACAGGACGTTCTTCTGCCTGACTGATTATAAAGTCCGGAAAAGTCATTGATTTTTAAATTTCGCGCAAATAAATTATTCATCTGTCGTAAAATTCATGTGACTTTTATTTCCCTTAATTTTTTTTGTGTTACTACCAGAGTTTGTATAATTTGCATTTCTCATAACATTCAAAATTGAATTTGATTAACGTCAAGATGGAGAATAAGATATCAATTAAATTAAGTTATAAAATTATAATTTACTACTCGTCTAATTTGTTGTGAATTGAAATATTTAACACATCCTTGAATGATCCGAGATTGGTCTTTTGTTATGAAAATTTTGCAACGTAATTGAGTAATTACAGTTCTTGTGTACCAAATTAATGATTTATTTTCGTATACACACTTATTTGTGAAGGCCGACCGTCTTGAAACTGATGTAATAATATTATTAAAACAATGGCAGGTATGGACTAGACAGCATCCCTCATTGCTAATTAATTATTTCACACTTTTTGTCATTTTGAGGCCATTGTACAGATTGTCGTTACACTGACTGCTTTGATGACGATCTATGCTTAAACATAATCATTAAAAGGATTTTTTTCTTTACCATACAAGGACACATTAATTTTTATTATTACCATTTGTTACAATTTATTGATTCTCCCACTTTTCTTTTACATCTTAACCTTCAGAGTAAAATTGTTCTATTTCCGATCGTGCTTCTTTCAAGGTGTAACGTCGCTTTGTTCAAAAAATGAAATATTACTTCTCGTTTAAATAATTTTTTGAAATTCTTAATATTTATGGTAATTTTCATTTCTGGACAGGATTTACATGAATGTATAGTGTCCTTGCATAAAAACGAACGTAAATTTGCGATATATGTATATATGGAAATTGTGGTTATTAGAAAAATGTAATTAACTTGTCGTGTAGCCATAGAAGTACCTGAAGTGATTAGGATTTACATTTGATTAAGTAGAATGACGTTTAAATCATTAATAGACAACGAAGTAGACAATGTTAACTCAATTGCAAATTTACAAGGAAACAAGGGAGATTAAAGTTTGCGATAAAACTAATTTGTTTTAAGAGAAATAATAAAAAACTAAAAGGACAACCAATTTGTTTTTTCTTTTTTAAATTAACAGAACAAAGAAAAATTTTGAATAGTAAATTCAGATTTCATAATGAAAATAATATCCGTAACACGTCATGTACACAGAATTTGCTTTACTACATTCAAGTAAAGTTTCTATTGAAAAATTAAAATTGAAAAAATTATTTTATTAAAAATGGTAAAATAGTCATTTAATACGAGGACGTAATCATTTCACATTTCGTAATATACATGAATAAAAAAGTAATAATCTCACTTATCTTGAGTAATAAAATTATTGTATACTGAATTGTGCTGAATTTTTATTAGGTACGACTGCGAATTAACTATTTAGTGGCCGAGGCAAAGCCGAGGCTTAAAGGTCTCGAGGACACCAAGCACGTTCCGAAAACAAGGTGTATACGGGCTTATTTACGAATGATGAAAGATTTATGCAACCAATTTTACATTTCCGCATGCGACTCTGATAAAATTTAATTTAAAAAATGTTTTTTTTATAGTTACTGTATATTATTTTATGTTATTTTGACTGTCTTTGAACAAATTTTTATTTATATTATAGTTATTAAATTAAATTAATTACAGTAAATAACAGTCTAGGCTTTTTATTAAACGGCGCAGTTCAACTAGCAGCCTGAATGATATTCAGCTATTTAAACAGCTAGACAAATAAGGTTTAACTACTTGTCTAACCTAGTCATTTAAATTTTGTTTCTAGGATCTCATTGAAAATCTTGGACATCGGAAAGAATTTTAGAGGTAATAAATGATTTAAAAATAGCTCAGGTTATGTCAGAGGTGCGCTTATTTTGTTATTAAGTTACGCTATTTGATCTTATAACCAAATAACTATATGTTATATTTGAAATTAATTAAATAAACAATTTCTGGTGCCAGATATTTTTTTTTATATGGCCACCAAATTGTATAATGGTCTAAAGTTTAGTAAAATGGCTAGGCTATTAATTGAACAGCTAACTAAGCTAGTTGACTGCGACATATACACATTTTTTTTGTTCAGATACTTACAAAAATATGCATTTTTTTTGTAATAAGCGTATGATTTAATTACACGACTGGAAATTCAAAGACCTAGTCAATATTTAAATTGTTTTACTTTTGATTATATAATTTTTATCTTGCTTTTGCAAATAACTATTAAATAACTTTTACCTAAATAATTTTCCATTCAATTTATTGCTAAAAGCAAAATTAACTTGTTTTATATACAGACAAAATTAGAACCTAGTTAAAAATGGAAACTAGGTTTGGATCCTGACCTTCACCAATAAAACATTGTTTATGTTGCAATGTTTTACGAATTTATGATTTATCTGTTGAAAATTATTTGGACACTTTTTAGAGGAGAAAATGATATTTAAAATTAGATTAACCTCAAAGAACGTTGCAATATGAATAGAAAAAAATTGCACATTATACAGGAGTTACAGAAAAATTTCGCTTACAATTCCTACACAACAATTTTAGTTTGAAAGGTTTTAAGATTTTTATTGTACTCAATTATTGGTTTTAGTGTGTTTTATTTTATTTACTTTTTTATTTGTGGGGTTGAATTGCAATAAGATGAATTAAACAAATAAATCTTGTTTGAATATGTTCCTCTTATGAGAACTAGTAGTTATTTGCGTATTCAAGCCAGTAAATATTTTTTCGGTCGAGTCTGACAAAGGTGAAAAAAAAAAGTTTTTAACAGTGTGGTGAACACAAAATTTTTTCGACGACCTTAACCAACAATTACTCTTTTACTACTTAACAAAAGTAAATAAAGCGGCCGAATAATAACACTAGTCTACAAAATTAAACTTTAGTTTTGTCCTTCAAATGAAATATATTTTTTTGCATAAGCTACTAAGGGTAGTTAATACATATTTTTTTGTTTTCCACTTTTCAGAAATAACGTTTTGTTTTTTACTTTTTCATGTAAAATGTCATTATTTGACTGACGATGACGATTACATTTTTAGACCAATTATAAATGTGAAATAGGTATTGGGCTCAGAATTTCATGGTCTTTAAATTGCTGTAAGAGTTTTTGTCCTAAGAAACGCGGTTTAAAAGTTATAGTCAAAAAAAATTGTTAACTATCAACAGTTTTGTTGTTCGTAAAATGTCACTTTTTCTGGGGTATACTTCTTCTAGAATCATTTAAAAAATAAAACTATTTAAGTTAGTCAATAGCCTAGCATGTTCTGATCCCAAAAACTTTGATATTTTTTGCAATTAGTTTCAGATCTTGATGAAGTCGCTCGCCATGTTTGTCACTCATACTTCCAAAGTTTTCCGGAAAAAAATTATAAAAAAATGGTAACGCCACTCATAAAATACATAGCTTTATTTTTTAAAAAATTTTAGAAGAAATATACCCCAGAAAATATGACATTTTGCGAACAACAAAACTATTGAAAGTTAACATCTTTTTTTGACTATAACTTTTAAACCGCGTTTCTTAGGGCAAAAACTCTTACAGCAATTGAAAGACCATGAAATTCTGCGCCCAATACCTATCTCACACTTAAAATTGGTCTAGAAACGTAGTCGTCATCGTCAGTTAAATAATGACATTTTATATAAAAAAGTGAAAAACAAAAACGTTTTTTTCTGAGAAGTGTGAGGTGCTAGCGGAAAACAAAAAAATATTTATTAACTATCCTTAGTAGCTTATGCAAAAAAAATATATTTCATTCGAAGGACAAAACTAAAGTTTAATTTTGTAGACTAGTGTAATCTTTTGCGGCCGCTTACAAACGGTTAATTGTCAGCCAACTGAACTGAATTGTAGTTTGTGTACCTCAAGTGCAAAATGATTTTTTCAAAAAAAATAGTGTTAATAATTTTTCAGATTTTAAAAACCACCGAAAATTTGGTGAATTTGGCGAGTTCTGGTTTGTCACATTTTGATAGTTTTGCTCGACCAGTCAAGAGGCGCAAAGTCAATCTTAATTCAGCACATTCTAGTTCTCACCGATGTTTAGCATTGTTTTAACTACTATTGTCAGGTCAAATTGCTAAACAATTTGTTGATTACACGCTATATAACAACAAAATTGCTATAATACATGGGTTTCATACAGAAACAATAAGAAAAATGTACATCGTATAGTATATATTGCGAACCAACAACATTTGTATAAGTCAGTTTTGAGTATTCTTCAGCATCTTTTCAACGAAGACTATCATCTGTTAAAATCTGGAAAATACCCAGTATATTTACAAAGTGGAAGAGTGTGTGAAAAAGTCTCAAACATTTTTTGTGCTATCATAATACATAAATAATTAAAAAAAGTACAAATTAAAAATGATGAAAAAATTAAAAGTCAATTACACAATTTGCAGTGTGCTTTTGAGAGTAGCCATCTCTCATTATCAGTGCCTAAATGATAATGTAAAAAGGAAAAATAAAAAAACTTACTAGTCTTTAATCAATAATAAATTACAAATTTTCAAAAAAAATATGAAGTGAAAATATCACCAAAGGCAACGGCCAATAAACAATTTTTGTGACAACGGCCTTAAATGAGATTTTGGTAGTTGTGATCGATTAAAAGGCGTTTTTTATCGGATTACACGAAAATTTCATTTTTTATAAAACGAGCGCGAGCGCGAGTTTTTATAAAGAATGAGTGCCACAATAACTTTGAAAAATAAGTTTTTTATGCTATTTTTTCTACTTTACGTGTTTTACGTAATTTTTAAGTAAAAAAGTTAATTATTTAATTTTTAGGGACTTTTGCGTTAATACGAGACAGTTGGTGATAAAAATGTCACTAAAGTGTCAATGAAGTCATTGAACTTTGAAATGTTTTCAAATTTGTCTAAATTTCTGTGTAAGTCACTCACAAATGGTTCATTTTTACCTACCGTATCGGTTATTGATTGAATAATCTAATTGGCATTAACACAGTAAGGAAAATCTCCATTTATCTCTAAATTCCCACGACATTTGCGGTTCTCAGCGACTCCTTTCATTTCATCGTTAAGCATTCAGTCAAACAGATTTATACACTCATCTAGCAAATAACTTGTAAATTATCGAATGCTATGGGGGTTGTAAATGCTCAAAATAAAGGCCAAAAGCTCCATTTTAGTTTCAAGTTTCACTTTAACCTGTTCTAACCTTAAAAGCTGAAGTTTGTCGCATGTCCGCCGCCGCTTGTTCCGCCCCACTTTCGAATATTTTATAGCCTAATTGCGACACGCACACACAAAAACACTTTGTTGAGGAATACTGCTGGTCATCAAGTGCAACAAAATTTATTCGAATATAATTACTGTAATCTCAACGGCGACAGAAACATAACGTTTCATTTCAGCGATAGCGTGTTACACGGTGTTACCAATCCGAAAACACTAAATTGCACTAGCTGTAAACGCACGCAATTTGGGTATTTGGCTATTACCGCACCCAAATCGGACTCTGTTACCGACGTAACGTAGAAAAAAACCTATTACAACACCTATTTAGGTGCTTTAATAGCCATCAAGCAATAAGATATTGTATAACTTAAAATTTAACCTTCATAAAGTTAAAAACTGAAGAATTACGTAATAAGTGCAAATTATAAAAAACAATTAGTACGAAGAACTTATTTCTTGTTATTATTGACACTCCCGTTTTATGTTTCTGTATTATACATTGGTCAAACGTGGAGATTTTAGCTTTTGGTTTGATTTTTACTACTTCTACTACTTTATATCTCGGGCCAAAATCTTCTATTTTTGCCCTTTGTATAATAAACACCTAGTTTCTAACACTAATATCTTTTATTGTTGTCAGTGACAACGTATTTTGTATGTAAACACTCGGCCTTTTTTAAGGAACTTGTTGAGAAAAATATTGGAGGCATTACAAGCTTTATAGTTTAAATTTCTCAATCTATTAAATTTTCTGTTTATAAAACTCTTGCCATAAAAACTATTTTTGCTAACTAATTTTAAAGTTGTCTTTTTAATAAAAAAATAGTATAGAAAGTGCTGCATCTGACAATTCATCAAAGCGCAGCCGTGGCTTTGAAATCAGACAGGACATGAAAAATGTGCTTTATTACACAAGGAGTAATTTTTTTAATTTTTTTTATTTACTTTTTCTTGAATTGTATTTAATTTGGTAATACTAGAGACTAGTGTTTTTGCTCTGATTTTGTTACTTTCTATTTTTCTGTATTAACTTTCCTATCTTTAAAAATCTTTTTATTTTAATAAGAATTTTTTTCTCGCTTTAATTTTTCTCGTTTTAATATTTCTGGCGTTCACAACAGATATTGAAAAAAAAAGTTAGGGGTGTTTTCTCTTCAAAACGAGAGGGAAAATCAAGAAAACACAAAAATAATATGCCAAACTAAAAAAAGTAGAAACTTTTTTTTTTATTCTGTTAAAATGCTCACCCTGTATTTTATGCAATATTCCAGTATCAAAATTAATACTTTGTTTTGTGATATCGTCTTGTATTTGTATCAATTTCTGGAAATCTACTAGAATTCTATATTTAGGTACTTATGAACATGATTAACTCGATGACAAGAGTTTTAAGACACACTTTATATTATTTAGGATAAAATAATTTAAAGCTTATTTTTTCTTTAAAACAATTGGCAGTGTCAAAAATTCTGAAATTATGTTGGAACCCTGTTAGATTGCCATGGAAACGAAACTAAAAAGGCTAATTTTAAATGGAGTCACCAATCTTAAAACACTTTGACAATTGATTTTAAAAAAAAATAAGTTTTATTTATTGTCTGTTTTGTCACAAAAGAGAAATCAGTAAGATTTGGAAATTTAAAATGGTCGTATTGTGTCAATCTCAAATAGGTATTTCAAATTTATCAGGTTTACTGAAAAAAAAACAGATTTTAGTTAGATTTTTATTATATTTCTATAAATATAGAAAAGTTGCCTGCTACTTGTAGCTTTTTACTTTTTAGCTGATAAAGTAAAAGCACAATGAGCTGTTCTTGTCTCACTCGTATTCAAAATTCCGCTCCAGAGACCTGTCACTTATTTTCGTTTGCTAATATGTACAAAATTTTTGAAACATGATGTATAATAATTAAAATATTCCTATTATAAAGTATGTATCTACATCTATTTATCGTTAAAAATGCAATAACAAGATAACTCAAACATGCAGACAGCAATATACATTTGGAATTTTCTCCAAGAAATTGATATTAGTTTAATTTTAAGAACAACAATAAAGGAATGTGTCAAAAAAAATTTAAATAATTTTCTCCAGGACCGCTTCTCGGAGACAAACATATCTATATTTAAGTAGAATATATCTGTTTGTACTACATATTTTCAAATAAAATATTTATTTTAGTTTAGTGTTTTCTTTTCAACAATTTTAACTTTCCCATGTGTTTTTTAAGAAAAAAACGCAAATTTTCTGTTGACAATAAACAGATAAGACACGACATAAAACATAAATATTTCCATTAGCTTCTCGCTCGTGGTAGTTCACCAATCCATTTTTCTTCCTGTTTTGAGTCGATTTTTCCGGCTCACGTTTTCCCACCCGCCATTTTTCACCTCGTCAATTCCACAACAATAAACCGAGCGTTTGTTGAGAAAGTCCGCTAAATATTATCTGCTCAAGTGGAGGGAAATCCGCGGTAGCCGTGTCCTTAACTTTCGGTATAAAACCATGCAAGTCTTTAATTCAAGCTTTAGTCCGAATCATTGTCCGTTAGGATTTACCTCGCGGGGGGTTAGCCTGACCGGTGCAAGTGCGTCTGAGTGATAGTGAGAGTGCAAAATGCCGCCCCAGGAGAAGATGCCCGAGAACGGCGCTAGCCAGCCGGAGTGCGAGGCCCAATGCTACAATAACCCTGCGTTCATCCCCGATACGCAAAACGCAAAGGAGGAAAAGCAGGATAAGGACGCTAAAGGATTCGAGTTTGATGATTTGTTGCCGCATATAGGAGAGTTCGGGATCTATCAGAAGATTCTTTTCTTGATGATGATTCCGTTTGCCTTTTTTGTGGCTTGGGTGTATTTTACGCAGATTTTTATCACGATTATTCCGGACCAGCATTGGTGCTGGGTCCCTGAACTTGCAAATTTGACAGTGGAGGAAAGGTGAGCGGTTAGGCTTCAGCGGTTAAGGTGACAGAACTGGGTCACGATTTGTTTACATTATGTTTGGGGATTTTTTCTCAACACATTTTTGTTATTACATTTAAAACCACAACGATTTTTAACCAAAAAATTTATTTATAAATTAATATAGTAAACGACCAAAAAAAAAAATTAGGTAGGCATTTTTTATACTACACCAATAAAATTATTAAAATTGATAAAAAACTTTATATACGTTATTAACAAACGATTTAATTAATTAAATCTAACAAAACATTTTTTTGCTCTCTTGTTATATTATTTATAGTTTTCTATTTATACTTTTTAGTAAAACATTTTAACTAATAAGGTTCTATTTTTTAAGGTACATTATTATGAGTATAAATAAAATTTTTGATATACTCGTAATAAAAATTATTACGATTGTATTTAATTAATACTTAAATTCTAAAAAAGGCGATAATCGCAGAGGCAACAATTTTTTTTTAAATAATTTTCAAATGGTTAGTAATTAATTCAATTTAAGTTTGATGTATGTATAATGTACAATTTGGAATTTATGTATTTTTTTTATAAAATTTAATGTTTATTTCAACGAAATGTGCGAGAAGTTAGATATCACTAAAGAAATTTTTAAACAAACTAATTGTAAATAAATATTTTTGGTACTGATTTATGGAATTCGCAGATGATAGTATTTATAAAAAACGTTATAAAGTGAATGTTTTTTTTTTAATTTAATGAACAGATTTTAAAAGACAGCCATATCTAAAAATATTTTGGACTTCTTATTTACATAAAGCAAATTTTTTTAAAATAACTTCTGGGAAATGAATATTTTTTTATTAATACGTGGGAGCCACAAATGACAGTTTGGTGTAGTGAGGGAAACACCCTCAGACAATTTTTCATCTGTTTTCAACTAAAATTAGCTGAATGAGATAAAAAAATTCAAATTTTTGAATTTCTAGTTTTTTTTAATTTCCAAAATTTGGTAATTTATGATTACAGGTTTTTTATTTGTTAACTTAAAACAATTCTTAATAAATAAAAAATAGGGTAGTTACAGCAACGAACTTGCATGAAATAAGTACACACGGATAGTGGACACGGAAATATTTGGCCACAGACTTTTTAAGCTTTAAATAAAATAACTGATAGTTTTTGAGGCTTTTTGATTTATGATGGTCTGCAGGTAAAGTAATTTTCTCAGAGATGTTCTAAGGGACTATCAAAATCCAAAAGGACTGTATTACCATTAGATTGAATTTTTGTCATTATTTGGTCAATTGCGAACTTAAAAGTCAATGGCCTAATATTTCCGTGTTCACTATACAACTGCTTCTGCGACTTTACGTCTCAAAATAGTTTGCTGTTTTCTTTTGTAAAGTGAACGTTTTTTTTAACAAAGTACCTAATAGTCATTTTTGACATTTAAAATTTGCAAAATGCATATTTTTTAATGAATTTTTTCTAAATAAAATGTGAAAAATGAATGTTTTATAATAAAATCTAGGAGCCGCAGACACTATTTAACGATCCTTAATAATGTTTTTTATGCAGCTAAATGTGGGAGCAGTTGTCTTTGAAATACGAGTAATTTAAAGATTGTAGTGAATTTTTTGTCAGATTAGTGTTAGTTTCTTACATTTGCGTTTTACAGCAGCAAATTAATTTTTTAGATACGTTTATTCTAAATAAAATGTAGAAAACGAATGTTTTTTATTATAACCTGTAAGAGCCGCAGTCGACAGTTATTTACAAAAATATTTTGAAATTTTATAATAACCAATCTTTATAATGTTCTATTTTTGCTTACCTTTAACCAAAATGAACTGCAACAGTCCTAAAAATGTGACATAAGGTGTCTTTTATATATTATCTTACATTTGCTATTTGTGTTAGTTCAATTTAACACATTTAATCTTTTTCAAAATTTTGTCTTGTTTTTTTATTTGATTTTATTGAAAGTAGGCGAAAAACAGTTGTATGTCACACAGTCATAAAGGTTTTAGCAGCACTCAGGTTTATTAAATAAAACAAATTTTGGTATCCTCACTACGCTCAGGCATCAAACGCAGCCTCGGGCAATGTCTACTCTCTGCCCTTGCGATTTATTATACAGGGTTAGTCAAAAGTATGGAATAGGCAGTTTATCTCCGTAAATATGAACTTTATGACAAAATGTCATCGATAGATGTTTCTTTACTAATTATTCTTTATGTCTTAGCCTGCTTGTTGTTTTTTATGTCAACGCATTTCCTTGGAAGCGTAACTTTTTTTCTTTTTTAAATAGTAACATAGCAATTTTCTTGGTAATTCTTGTTCCTCTTTTTTTTCTTGAAATGACCTGGTATTTTTTTAATATCCTTTAATAACAAAATTTTAGAGAAAATGGCCATATACTTTATTTAATCAAATAATCTTTAACTTAAATGAAATGTTCAAACTGAAGACCCCCTACAGCTTGACAAAAACCTAATCTGTCATAAAAATTGCGTAATGAATTTTGCTGTCAGTTAGGTGGTATTAATGCCCTTCCGTGCCTTATTTTGGCCTCCAGGTCTTCCAAATTTTGAGGTCTTCTTTTGTAAATTGTAGTTTTTAAATGGCCCCAGGAGAAAAAAATCTAAGGAGCTTAAATCGGGGGACCTAGCAGGCCATTCAATGGGACCCTGACGTCCTATCCAACGACGTGGAAAAATGTTATCCAGAAATAGGCGAACATCAATCCCATAGTGGGGTGGAGCGGCGTCTTGCTGAAACCAAATATCTCGGTTTGGCATTCCTTGTCGATCTGCGTCCGGAAATAATTGTACAATATTATTTTTTGTAAAATTATTATTAAATAAATTTAAAAAAATAGTAAAAAGCAGAGAATCTGATTTGATACCATTTTTTGTCGTTTATTAGAAATTATGATTTTACACAAAAATTTTGTTATTAAAGGATATTAAAAAAATACCAGGTCATTTCAAGAAGAGGAACAAGAATCACCAAGAAAATTGCTATGTTGCTATTTAAAAAAGAAAAAAAAGTTACGTTTCAAGTTCAAATTTACGGAGGTAAACTGCCTATTCCATACTTTTGACTAAACCTGTACTACAACTAAATGTGAATCTTTGTAAGTAATTGTAGAAGCAGTAGGTGACAGTTAATTCTAAAAATACGTACTTAACTAAATCTAAGAAAATATGGGCGCCGCAGACGAAATAATCTAACAAAAATGTTATTTTCCAATTCTTAATAAGCTTCATTAACGCACTACAAACGAACTGCTGGTACCAACCTTAACAGATATAGATCATTTATATAAACTGTCGTTAAGTTTTGTAAATCCGTTATTTTTTAATTTACAACGTTATGATTAACGGAAAAATATTGTTACCAACTGTTTTATTAGTGAGCGAATAATATTTATTTTCTTTTATTAACTCATTTGTTTTGCTCACGTCGTAGATGTGAGGGTTATTGCTCGTTGTTATTACAAACTAAAAAGTTAAGCAATAATAACCAAAGCTTGAGGTTAGTTTAATTTTTATTAATTTTAAAATGTAATTTATTTTGGTGTTTTTCTATTATAGTTTTCTTGTTCTGGTTTTTCAGTTTTTAGAACCTTAATAGCATTTTATTGTAAATAAAATAGTATACTAACTTCGAAGGAGGTTTAGCATTCTAACTTCGTGATTTATTTTTCTACGAGCTGGCGCACTTCTCTTCTCGGTTGTAATAAACTATTATTTAAAAACAATGATTAATTAAAATGGTAACTACTGAAATGAATTGTAGATCTTAAATTTAGACATATGTATAATCTGTTTTTTATTAGGTAGAACACTGCTCTATTACTATTTCTATTACTACTTTTTACTACTTACATCGTCTATTGTTAATTAGTTTGTCAGAGTAAAACACTAGGGAAATAGCTTATAATTACCTGGATTTTTTTCTATAAATAATTCTACCATTAAGCGAATTAGGTGCATTAGTTCTGTTCGAACTATTATTTCAATCATTCTGTATAATTATAGGTCCGATTTTTTGATAATATTCCTATCTATGACTCAATAAAACTTAGAAGTGCTATAATATACCCACCAAGGTAAAAAAAGAGGATAGCACATTATACGTAGTGGTGTTTTTTTATAAATGGAATTTTTTTTCTATTTTTAAACAAAAAGACAAATATTCACTAATTTTTTATGTAATGAGAATATAATAAAAAAGACGGTTACCATGCCTCGATTTTTTAAAAATATCCTAATAACCTAATTAAACTTAAAAGTTTTGTGGCATAACCACCACTTTTCTTTTATAAATATGGAAAAGGAAACCACATTTACGTTATATGTTAGATAAACTGAAACTGAAGTAATTAATATGTCAACATTTTTATATCTACTTTGTAGGGATATATTAAAAAGCAGGGATGGGCGATGTCAACAATTTGTGTCAACTTTGACATTGTTGACGCGTCGACAATTAGGTAAATGTCGATTTAAAAAACGATGTCAACAATGTCGACAAAGTCAACAATGTCGACTTTTAATATAACCTTAAGAGGTGATCTTTTTTTTTAAGTTTTTCAAGGCTGCTACTACTGTGCCTGACTCAACGACAATCAGAATGTTTAAATTAGCTCACTGTTGCGCACGCACCCAGGTTTTAAAGCCGTTTTAATGGTCTTTTGGCTGTATAATTTTTTCTTTACTTTTGTATAATAAAAACGTTTATCAACATTAGGTTTTTTTGTACGAATTTTTAATGTAAAATGTACCTAAATAACTGTTAATGTTAAAAATTATACATGTTAAAAGAAGTTAACACGTGAACAGTATACAACATAACCTTACATTTTAAAATATTGACATTTGTTGACATTTGTCGACAATGTCGACATTGTTTACGTTGTTGACGCTTTGTCGACATGTCGAGGTCGACAACTAAAGTCGACGCGTCGCCGCCCATCCCTGTTAAAAAGATGAGTCAGTTTAAAAGACTGTTTTACTGTTGGAGAACAAAAATTAAACATGGAGCATCTGTTTGAATATAAAAAATATACTGGGCGATGCAGTCTTCTGAAGAAGTTTATTTATTTTGTAACCCTCATATATTTAATGAGAGATAAATTGGGAACTGGTAGATTTAAAAAAAAATAGTTTTTATACGAATATAGTGTTCACTTATATCAGAGTTGTTTCTTAGAAATAATTGGCCTATTTGATGGATTGTTTTATTGAAAGTTTGTTAACAATCAAATATTTTTGGAGATTCTTTATAATTTTTTTTCTGTTCTACTTTGTATAATTTAAAAAAGACAGTTTAGATATATTTAAGCTTTAAGCAGTAATTACCTAATTTTTAAAACAAATGTATCAAATTACAATTAAAGGATTTTTTCTATTAAACACAAATTTATCAATTAATAGAGTGCAAGTAATACCGATAGTAAAATAATATTTATTGTTTTTAATAAAACACACAAGGAAAAACAAACAAAAAGAAAAAGAACAATGGGACAAAAAAGGTAATAACCGACTATTATAACTCGTTACATCATATGAGACGTATGAGATTTTTTTTACGTCATTGCATTTAGGGGCAATAAAATCGTTATTTACATGTTACAAAGTGTACAAATATTAAAATACTAGTTTAAAACGACTTCTACTTCCAAAGGATTACCACAGGAAAATTCCAGGTCAACGAATATGCCAAGTTTATTTGACTTTCGCATATGAGTATCTTCTTACGTCTATGTTTTGAATAGTGTTGTATTACATTAAACACCTGTGCAATATCCAAGTTTTATTAAATTAAACAATTTTTAAAATTGTTTTTTTGCTGTTTGAAATTTTTTCTTTTTTTATTCTTTGTTTTATCTTTATATTTAAGAAGGTTTATTTGAGGAAAACACATTCTAATTTATTTACAATTTTTATTGACGTCATTAACCATGTACAAATATCGTGAGCATGTGCTAACAAATTTTTCCTGCCTCCTAATAACTACATTCAAGAATTTTTATTCGAATTAATTATGCGCCTAATTAATTAATTTTCCAAGTATAGTGCAGGTAGCACTTGGCCATGGTTGAATAATAACAAATCTGTTTGAAATAATTGTCCTATCCACCCACAATTCTTGTAAAAAAATCTCCAAGACCATTTAAATAAGACGTCGATATGCTCTAGTTACACTGGGAATCGAGGTAAGAATAATTAATAAGGACTTTAAACATCCTCTTAAGTTACAGTAACTATACAGGATATGGTTCAGCCAAGTAGAAAGTTATCACTTAAGGTCATTTAAGTATAAAAAAATAGGTATGTGCTATATTGTTGTAAACGAAAACGTCATGCAAAATTGAGCAACAAATTAGCGGTTAAATAAAGTAGAAAGACGTGTGTAACGATTTGCGGGCTTTTAAAGGTTAATTTGCCGCCAAAAAATCCTGTGTGACACACTTAATTTTTTCGGTAGTAACCCAAATTAATTTTTGATTCAAAATTAATTGTGAGGCAATCGGGTTAAAAATAATCTCACTCTCATTGTATATTTCAAATCAATTATCTGCTCTAAACTAGAATTTATGCGAAACGGTGGGATTGCCTTGGCACTTGGACTAAAAATGTGTACAGCAAATTCAAATTACGCAACTTTCTTTGACGTGAATGCTTTAAACTGAATCAATAAAACACGTTTGTGCTCAAAAACAGCAGCCTAGATTGGATTTCGGGTAAAAAGTGGACCCAAATTTGTGAGACAAGTTCATTTTTTAAATTTAATTTTTGGAATTACAACAAGGAAGTAATTTTATCACAAGTTGTATAACATTTAATGACGAGTCAAGTTTAATTTTAAAAATACTACAGACTCTTTATGGACGACCTTTGAGTAAATCCAATTTGGATACCATGAACTTGCTTTTTGACCATGAAGGTGGATGGGATTGTTTTTGTCCTAGAGTGGTCATTACGAGTTCCTGTCAATTTTCGTTAAAAACCTTCTTTATTGTCATATATATTATTAATAAAGTGGAAAAAAGCTTTTAGGAGATGTTGGGGTGTTTCATGGTCAATAGTGATACTCATCCATCACACAAAAAAACTTCAATTACTTCAAGATACCAAATTACAAAGTAAATAAGTGATAATAGTATGTTATTCTGTGAATAACCAGGTAATTTACTCGAGAGTAACTTTATGAATGACTGATGTAATTCATTGAAACGATAAAAACTTGAATTTTTACTAATTAATCGAACTTTAGTTAATCAATTACCCAAAGCATCATATCCTCATCCTTGAATTGAGTTAATTGTTATTTTAATTTTTTCTGGTAGTTTTTCGTTCAATTAATTCTAAACTATTACGTAATTGAAAAATAGCAAAAATGAGTCATATAAACAAGCTCACATATTTTCTGGAACAAGAATTGTTTATAATTTAATAAACGCAGAGAAAAGGATAAAAAACTGGCCAGGACTTAGACTTTAATGAAATGAAAATGAAGACGTATTTGCCATGTCGTAATTTTCTTCCAGTTACAAAGATAAACAAGGGATAAATCTAATTTGGCAGAAGAGTTGCAATACAAAAACTTCAGTTCTCAAGATAATTATGTCAAATATGAGCTTTACTAAAGTTTTTTAAACAATATTTTTTTTAAATTGTTATGCTAAAAGTATTAAAAAGGTAGTCTTGTCAACCAAGAATGAAAGATTATTTATTAAATGTTATTAGAGTAATTACATACCAACATTATATTATACAGGGTTTCCCAAAATTTGAGAAAATTTGTTGATATGTTGTCAATAAAAAAATCTACCTCTACTTGACATAATACAGTTCTTAATTAATAGATAAAATGATTTTGCTTGATTAAAACAAGACAAACTTATGCAATTAGTTTGAGCTAGAAGGAGATAACTAGCCGGTAAAAGTTTTTGCTACTTTTTATGCATCTCACCCAATATATTCAAAATGATAAAGTTTCAACGGTTATATTGTTAAATGATTTTTTAAATAACATTAATAATAAAACTGTCGTTAAATTATAATAAACTGTAAACTAAATGCTGCAAAAGGACCTGTAATCGTTCAAAAGTATTATATAGTCAAAATTTTCTTTATATGTAAAAATAAAACTAACCAAAAATTTATGTTTGGGACTTTTTATCTTAAAATTAAAAGATTAGATTTTTTAGAAATTATTTTGGAGGTTTCTTAACATTAAGACATCATCTTGTATATACACTGCTCCAATAAATTAACGCACCACTTAATTAAATTTTTTTGAAAATTGAAACATGTATTCGACCAATTGGTACAAAATTAAGGAAAATTTAACAAAAACATTTGTTTAAAGTAAATTAATATCTAATGTGTCCAAATATAGAAAAACAAACCGAAAACAAAATTTTATTAAAGTTACGCCGTTATAAAAGTTACAGAAAACATCTTAATATCGCGTATTTCCACCTCTACTTTGAATAACCGCTGCACATCTTCGTTTCATATTCAAAATTAACAAACTTATGTCTTTTTGATTTAAGTTATTCCAAATTTGATCTAGTTGAGGACCTACCTCTTGAAGATGGACAGGAGGATGTGGAAGATTTTTTAAACGTTTTCCCGAGAATGTCCCAAACATGCTCAATAGGATTCAGGTCAGAGCTTCGAGCTGGCCAATCCAAAACATTGATTTATGCCTCATTCAAGTAATCTTTAACAATTCGGGCAGTGTGGGGTTTTGCGTTATCTTGCATTAACAAAAAATTTGGACCAATATAAGGGGCATATGCGCATATGGTACGACATGCTCTTCAAGAATGTCTGTTATGTAGCGGTCCGCATTTATAGAGCCATTATTTACAACCACTAACTCCGTGCGAGCTTGTAAGGAAATACCACCCCAAACCATTACAGAGCCTCCACCAAACAATGTGGTATTCTGAATGTTACACTGTGCGTACCGCTCATTTGGTCTACGATACACACGAACACGTCTATCGCAATTGTAAAGGTAAAATTTTGACTCATCCGTAACAGACTCCCAATCCTCTCTTTGTCAATTTCTGTGCTCTCTAGCAAATTCTAATCGGGCTCTGCGGTGTTCTGCAGTCAATGCAGGACTACGAGCAGGAATATGGGGTGTTAAATTATCTTCCTTAAGTCTTTTTCTAACAGTTTCGGTACTGATTTGAATTCCTTCTGCGTCACGGAACTCAGTTTGTAGCTTCCTGGCGGTTACAAAGCGTTTCCTTAGCGCAGATATTCTTAAAAATCTATCCTGGATAGGAGTGGTTTTCCTTTTTCTTCCTTGCCCAGGTCTTCTGAGGTGACTTCCTGTCTCTCTGTACCTTTGTATCATATGCGAAACTGACGTATGAGATACACCAAACCTTTCACCAATTCTTCTGTAGCTCCATCCTTCCTCCAACAAAACCACAGCTTGGGCGCATTCTTCTCGAGTCAAATTCCTCATAATGTTCTTATTATTGTTTCAAATGATAAAAACTATCCACAGAACGGCAAATTCAAATAACAATAAAACAAAATTACAAATTAACACAATTTAAAAATGAAAATTATTTTAAAATTTTTGCTTAAAAAACTATTAAACTCAAATTTCTGACTTTAATGTCAAAACATGGTCAAAACTTTTATTACAATGGGTAACATAGATTATAGCTTGATTAAACCTTCTCAACCAAAGTTGTCAAATGTACATAGTTTTAATTTTTTTACTTTATTTTCAAGTGGTGCGTTAATTTCGTGGAGCAGTGTATTATATAATAAAAAAAATTGTTAAAGAGAGCGATTAAAAATATATTTTAATACGCGAGCTGAGCAAATTTGTTAATAGAAGTCGAAATTATTAATTAATTGCTTAGTAATAAAGAAGTTATTTACAGTTGTTTTTACAATAACTATACCTAAGCAAATTTAAAAAACTTGATAACATTTTATTAGAATTGATAAATAACAAAAGTAAAATGATTAACGTCAACAGCCATCTTTCTAAAGGTTTTTAACTAGTTTTTATCTTCTAAATATATACTTAATATACTAATTAAAAATAATACTATTATAAGAGAGAAGATAGATATGGTCTGTTACCTATTTTTTGTTTTGCACGATACATTTCTATTTTTTTCTTTCTCTGTTGTTTGTAAAATTTTCTCTTTAGTAAATCATTTCTTATTTCAGCTTTTGTTACATTTTTGTCGTTAAATCTTATTTGTTTTAATTTCTTTTGTTTTTGGTTTTACTTTTTTTTTGATGACATTTTTGAATTTCTAGCAACTAATTCTAGTTTTTTTTTTGTTTTATTTTAATACGACCGAGATATTAGGAACTGAAATGGGCAATGATAAATAAAAATTTCAAATTTAACATAATAAGGGCAATTAAAACTTAGTCAATGTGTTTTTTGTGATTTATAAGTTTTTGTGAGATGTTTGGAGTTGTGTTCATCTATTTTTTTAATTACTCTATACCACAATCATATTTTCTTTTATTGATTTCATAATTTTAGGCATGGGGCATACCTATCTTTGCCATTTCAATTATTTAAGTCCTTATACTAAAAGCATTTTTTTTTATTTTTTTAAATTTTTTTTTTAAATTTAAAAACTATGTACTTCTACTAATATTAATCTTAAAACTGTTTTTTATTTTTAAAATTAATATTGTTGCAAATGTTATATAAGATTTTTAATTTTCATGTCGCTTGCAGTTGCCTATTTTAATAAATAAAACCGTTGTTCTTGATTCCCAATTTTAAACTAACTGTCGCCTGCGGCTCCTAATTTTTACGGGAACTGTCGCCTGCGGCTTTCAATTTTTATTTAATAATAATGTCTCTAATTTGAACTAAGAACCTGCTGCTCCTAATTATCATGAAATCAGTATTCAGAGCCGCAGGCGATAATTTCATAAAAATTGAGATTTGCAGGCGTTCTATTAACGAAGTTTTAAACGTGTATACACGTGTGTTATTGAGAGAGAAACGTCTACCACATATCTATAATTTTAATTTTTGTATTTTTGAGGAACTGTGGCTTTGGTGCTTCCAGTTTTAAAGAAACAGTCGCTTTCAACTCCGATTTTTTATTAGGGTGCGGTTTTTAATCCTTATTTAATAATAAGTTTTTTACTTTGGAAGGAACTGTTGCCTACAGCTTCTGATTATTATTAAATAGGAACTGAAAGCTATAGACGATAGTTTCATAAAAATTTGAAGCCGTAGGAGACAGTTTCTTTAAAATGGAGTGTCCTATTGAGAAAGATCAAGTTTCGCATGTGCAGTTTGTAACAAATAAAAACCAGAATATTATGAAAAAATATTTTTTTTAATAATTTAACATAATTTAGTTTAGTTATTAATGGGTTCGTAGAAATGTTTAGAAGATTTTAGCATCGGGAGTTTAGCCTTAAGTTGTTGCATTATAATTACCGCCTAATGGCTCAAGTAAATAATCACTATTCTGTTTCCTTGTGGGCAATAAAACACACCCGGTTTGGGAAAATCGTTTTCCTGAACATTGTAAAACATGACTAAGAAATGGTTTTTAAACAACAAGTACAAAAAGTTATTTAATTGATAATTTGATAATTTTTTATCTCACTGAGAATTTCACTTTAGATTTTCTACTGGTCTAGTAATAAGTGTTTTACCGAATCCCTCCATGTACTCAACGCAAAAAGTATAAAACCTGGATTTTAACAAGATTGTTAGAATTATATCAACAGTTTACTTAACAGCGTCGTGAAGAACGAAATTATTTAAGGATCAAAATTGCAAGAAAAGTACATACGTGAACAGTCGGCTTCATCTACTCCAAGAAGCTTAAATAAGTGACAACTGTAAAAAAAGTAAGATGCGTACACGCTGAATGCGTGCGTTGTCTCTAAATAATATAATAAAATTTTTGCTACAAAAAATAACCGAAAAGGCAGTCAACAGTATCGAACCGAATCTCAAAGTGAGGTGCATATACGCAAGGAAAGAAGGCGTGCAGCGCTCTCAAGTAATAAAGCTCATAACTGTCTTGGGTGGATCCGTATTTCGAAACTGGCTGACTGTATTTGACAGTATTATAAAATTATTTTTAATACATATAAAGACGAATATTTATTGATTTAAAATATTGACATGATAAATACAAACCTTTTAGATTTAGATTACTATTCAAGGCTTAAAATTATTTTTTTGGTAACACTAAATTAATAATTAATTCTATTATTTGAGTTGTTTTTTGACTTAAACACGTTTTATTTAAACTTCAGTCAGAAATGTTAGTTTAGGTACGATAATGTTGACTAAATAATTTCACGAGTTGAAGCTATCGACCGTGTTTTACTTGACCTTACACAAATATAATTTATTCGATTCTCATTTTTTTTAAATTAATAATAATTAATTAAAACACATTATAAAATCTAACAAACAGCATCAATTATTTTTATTTCCAAAAATTTGTTAGATTTTTAATCGAATTCAGATTATTTTTCATGACTTTGATTTTGCAATATTGCATTCCACTTCTTACAACTTCATAAATTAGTTTTAACATGTTTTTACCATTCTGTTATAATTATTTCAATAAATTACTATTTGTGGTAGATTTCTATCCGTCACAAATTTTATTATTACATAACAAAGGTTTTATTTTGTGGTAAAGGATTTCCCAGTGATGGAAACAACTTCCTGTAGAAAAAACTGTTGATTTATAATAAGAAAATAGAAATAAATGCGATTTCAACATCTTCGCAAATCACGTGGCCGTTTCAAAGATGTAATTGTTACCTAGTTGGTAATAGTATTGCTTATACATAATAGTAGTAATGTCAATGCCGACAACTATTATAAGATCGGTTGTTGACTTCTCATGCTATTTTTTTTTCTTCTAATTATAACATTTTTTTTTATTTTGCAAAACACTAATGGGCAATTTTTTCGTTTTCACAGAAGGTTAAAAGATCTGGTCTGTGATTGGTTGTTGCCTTGGAAAAGTATTAAAATTTGCGATACTGCTACCAGTATTATCTCAACTTGAAATTAGCCCATAAGAGTAAAGTTAGGAGAAAAGAGAAGAAATTCTTGGACTTGACCTAATTAGTTACCTTAAATTTCCTACAATGACTCTCATAATTGTGTTGTAACATTTCAATAAACACGCTAGTGCTAATAAAATAATTATCTTACTAATTAATTAGCTGTCAATTAAAGACAGGCGCTTGATGTTTATGAGTAAAAATCTCAAGTGTAAGATAATTTTTAATAACGCTAAATGCACAATATCTTTTTATCTTTGCTCCTGCATTGTTGGGTAATTTATTAATGATGGTGTTTTCCTTGAATTTGAATTCTCCCTCTTAATTCGCAATAGTTACTCAACGAAAACTAATAAAGCCACAGTTTGATGGTTTAAGGTGACTCATCTTGAATTTTCCTTGCAGGATAGCACTGGCAATCCCTCGAGGAGCCGATGGCTCTCTGGAAAAATGCCAAATGTACGACATCAATTTCACGGAAGTGGTGAATAAAAAAATTCCTCTTAACACCTCCTGGCCGACGACTTCCTGCAAAAATGGGTGGGAGTACAACTACACTGAAGTTCCCTACTCGTCGATTGCCACAGAGGTAGGGAAATTTCCCCGAGTTATGTGAATTTGATTTTGGGGGTCCTGGGGGATGGAGCGAGGTTTGACTCAGATGGAGAAATATCACGCAACATTTCAGGTCTCGCAGGAGTGGAAAGGATGAAAAATATACAAATAATCGTGTTTTTCCTTTATGAGGATTTATCGAAATCGCGATTTGTTGGTGGCGAACGATATTTCATTGAAATGACATTGAAATGCCACTCGATTACACCACAAATCTACAAAAAGTTGCACGAGGGAAATTTATTGCAACTGCTTTTCCTGTTCATAATTTTGTCAATTTATTTTTAACATTGATTATTGAGCTTAAACAATAATTCCAAGTATTGTTGTGTTATTTCTATTATTTCCTATTTATGGAATGATAAATCGGATTTGCATTGAAACTTGGATTAACGCAATCAAAAAATATAAATCCGGTTTTGTTGAAATGCTTTACTTCTCAGAACTCTCTTTCAATCAATAGTAATTATTGGAAGATTTTATAAAAAGAAATTTCAGTCGCTGACGCTGAATATTTTTATTTTGTATTTTGTAAGAAATATTACAAGTTTCCCTCTGTTTCAAATTTACTGCTGTAATAAATTCAAAGTGGTACATACATGTAGGGTTGGGTTAAGCCGTCTGTTCTTGCGAAATTTACAATTTTGTTGTATCACATTGCTTCGATCGTAAAATATTGGCGATACTCGAAATATGCCAAAACGAGAATTTTATAATTTTTTAAATTCCTTAATTTGTGTTCGTATATCAAACGCAAAAATTAAATTCTGTTTGTTTTTCATTCTTTTTAATGATCCAAAAAACTGTTTTTATATTCTATCAATGTTTTTTCTTCTTCTTTTACTCTTGGTTCCTTCTTTCTTAAGTTGTTTTTATTTATATTTCAGTCACTTTTTTGAAACTGTAGGAGCATATTTTAACTAAAAATTTGATAGAATAATTATTAATTAATTCTGATTTTGTATTTTTTATTTCCCGTTTATTTCTGATAGTTAGGAGGAGGTGGCAATAATTTTTACATTATCACGCCTGTCTTTTGTTTCAACAAACTGTTTTTAATTCTTAAAAAAGTAAATGTTAAACAGATTGCGTTAATTACTGAAATTATCTTATAAATTATAAAAAGCAAGAAAAGTTATGCTGTTCTACTACTATTTTTTATATTAAAAAAAACCTATTGCAAATTTGTTAAAAATAATTGTGAAATGATTTAATTCTTTAGACTTTTAAGCCTAATAATGGTATACATATACATGACTGTTGAACTTTAGCCCAATCAGTACATACAATTGAAATATATAGTAGATATGCATGGGTATAACAAGGCAGAAAAAGTCGACAGAAATCATCAATAACAATTTAAAGGAATTAATCAAAACGTCATTTGTGACAGTTTTAAAACAAGTATTCTAAATACGATTATTGACGTTTTGTGTTCTAACTCTCAATCGACAAAAAACGTCAAAAAATTAACATCAATAAGCTCTAGATTAGTATTTTTCAGAGAATCAGAGAACCCTTAATGAACCTTTAATTGTTAATTCTGTTACAACACCGACTGACTGTTAGTGCTAAAAGACTCACTATCATGGGAATTAAGGTTTATAATCATCTACCAAAAAAATAAGAGAAGTTAAAAGTGACCGCTGTTTTATAACCAACTTAAATCTATGTTCATTAAAAAGTGTTTCTATAGTTTAAATAAATATTTTGATGTTTGTCTTAATTAGTTAGTATTAGTATCTACTTTTTTAACTGTAATTTTTACTTTTTCTAAATTTACGACATTGTCTCATACCTTTATTTGTACTGAGATGCCAATAAATTATTATTATTATTTAACGACTTAGAGTTTTTGTAGAGTGTAGCTTGTTGATGAGATATGTGAAGTTAAATGTCAATTATAAAAAATAGACCTGGATGGCCTACAACGTTTTGATTGGTCAAATTATAATGTAATTTTCTTGAATTCACTTTAGGCGGCAAATTTGTTTTTTTTTTAATTGCTTATTTGTGCAACATGGCGAGCTATTTTTTCTTCTCTGGGTGACGAGTTCTGGGATATCCTGTATAGTATATGGGTGTTGAGGGTTTTTGGAGTTGAAGGCTATTACAGCATATAAACCTGCCAGAAGGAGTAGTTAGAGCTTTATGACTGCAGTTGTGATAATATAATTTGGGACAGTTTTTTCTATTTTATAATTTATTTAAAAAAATAGTTCTACTTAAGATTTGTTTTAATTTTCTTTAATTCCTATAGATGTTAACTACTCTATACAGGGTGTTATGAAAATGAGTGCAAAAATTTTAACCTGAAATACAACACCACAAATAGTGAAAATCTACAAAAAAAATTTCGTCTTATCTCAACTGATAACAAAATTATAACCTAAAAATTAATTATTACAAAACGTATAACAAAATTTTTTAACATAGGGCAATTATAGGTTTTTTAGGTCAAAATAAAGCGATTTAATACAATTTACCTCTATACTAAGTTGCACCGTTTAGGAGCTAGAGGACGCCAAAGTTATAGATTAAAAGTCATTTTTATACTTTAATCGTAAATATCTCGAAAACGGTACGTTTTAGCAAAACATTGCATTTTTGCATTTTTATTTAGAATCTACTGGCATATTCATTTTTGCTAAAAATTAGAAACTAATAAGAAGAAAATTGGTTAATTACCCAAAATGTGAAAAAAAGTGCTGTAACATGAAATTGAGATATGCTGCAAAATTTTGCTAGTAAAAATAAAAAGAGTACAGTCAGCTTTATCTGTGTACCAAATTTGGTATTAATCGGTTAAGCGGTTTTCGAGATATAACAAAAAAATGTTTTTTCATACCCAACTTTGACGGCCTATAATTTTGTTATTAGTTGAGATAGAACAAAATTTTTTTTGCAGATGTTTAGTATTTGTGGTGCAGTATTTCAGGTTAAAATTATTGCAGTTATTTCCATATCACCCTGTATATTACCAGATGTGGATTTAGGCATAATCGTTATGGATTGCAGTCCAGAACTCCGCGAATTAATGATCTCATATTAAAGAATAGAGATCTCAATATTATCCATTTTTCTGTATTTTCTAGAATCTTTACTTGAATTTCTTCTTTTACTTTTAGAAAGTTTTTATTAAAAATATGTTGTAAATTATCGGATTTTTAGAATTTTTTTTATAATTATAATTATAAATATCTATAATGTCGTTTTTGCTTCTGAAACATTTTTTTTCAGTAGTTTTCAGTAGTAGGTTTTCTTGTTTTTTTTTCTTCTGCACTTTTAATATAAAATGTTTTTAATGTCGCTACCGGTTTCGCCCTATGGGCATCATCAGGCGCTTTGTCAGTGATGTGTAAAATAACAATGATTAGAGTATATATATAAAAAATCTGTCCTACATAAACTGGCAAGCATTCACAATTTTTTTACTATTACATTAAATTGTTGAAACTGAAATAATATGATATGATGGAATGTCGGATTTTATCTGTCAAATTTCTGGCCTTGAACCTTGTCACACAATTTACTCTAATCATTGTTATTTTACACATCACTGACAAAGCGCCTGATGATGCCCATAGGGCGAAACCGGTAGCGACATTAAAAACATTTTATATTAAAAGTACAATTTAGTACAAATAACCCTCTTTATACAAACAAATAATTTTTTTAAATATTTTCAAATATATTTTTGTTTTCTCACAATTACGTTTTAAAATCCAGTCTATTTTAGTGCCGCACCTCCCTTTAGCCTATATTTCTTTTTTGTCTTTATTATTATTATTATTATTATTATTATTATTATTATTATTATTATTTTTAATGATATAAAGACAAACAACTAACCATTAGAAATGTTTATCTTTATTTAATTTTTTTTTCAATATTTTTTGTGTAATCTCATCTTTAATTTTTTTCTGTCTTTGTTCTTCTTTCTTGCTGCTTTTTTTTTGCTTAATTGTTTTAATTTTTTTTTAATTTTTTGTTTCTTTTTTATCAATTTAATAGGTACAATTTTTATTTTTTGTAGAATAATTAACTTATTCTGTTCGTCATTTTTTTATTGTCTTGTGTTTTTGTTTTTTTGGTTATTTCTCAATGGGTTTTTGTCTTGCTTTTTTTGTTTCTTTTTTTAATCAACACTTTTTTAATTTCTTGACTTTTTGTTTAAAAATAGAAAGAGTGTAAATAAAAACATATTATGTTGCTCGTTTTATAAATCTGAATTCGCGCTACAAAATTGCCTTTATAAAACGCATTGCTCAATGCGACCAACCAATATTCCCACTGAGCTTGCTTTATAAAAACGCATTTTTTTCAGTTTTAGAGGAAAATTTTCTCTCCAAAAAATAAAAATTCACACGTTTATTAAGAAGTTTACTAAAGCATGAAATGATAATTTCGGTCTGGTAATTTCTCCTCATAAACGTTAATAAAACTTTATGCTTAACACAAGCCTGCACTATCTAAAAAAAATGTCTCTAAGGAACTGCGTGTTCTAATTTTTATTAAAATTTATCTATTCCTGCAGCAAAACTGGGTATGCGAAAACTCCGCTCTCCCCCACACCGCCCAGTCCATTTTCTTCTGTGGAGCCATCCTCGGCGGTCTGGTGTTCGGCTGGATAGCAGATCGATGCGGGCGAATTCCCGCTCTGATGGGCACAAACCTCGTCGGTTTCGTTGGAGGCATCGCCACGGCATTCTGCAGCACCTTCTGGACGTTCTGCTTGTGCAGATTTCTAGTCGGAATGGCTTTCGATAACTGCTTCACAATGATGTATATTCTCGGTGAGTTTCACTCGACTGCATTTTCTTTTAATTGCAAATACCCTGTAATTAATTGAAAAAGTCCTAATTAGATTAACGAAAAAAATCCCCCGAACCATTAACCATAAAATTGGCCATTGTAATCAGAATCATTCATGGGAATTACATGGTCAGTGGCCAGATTTTGACCACAGTTTTTGAAAATTGTCAATTGTAGCGTGTCCTTGTGTGTGCTTGAGATTCGAATTAATTGTTCCCGGTTCCGTCCTGATTAAGGAAATTAAAAGCGGAGCTGGTTAATTGCCTAGTGAACATGTGAGAAACGCCTTGCAAGGATTAAGTTAATTACAACGGCCCTAGCAGCGGTCCAATGTGATCTATTTACTCTTAAATCTTAGACTTTAAGGTCATTTTTAATTGCTAAAGGACACGTTTTGACTGAATTCTGATGAATCAGCTTAAGGATAGATCATTTTTCAAATTAATTATACACTCAATTAAACGGAAGGATAGAAAGTAGTGATTAAGTGAATGTAAACAGAATTAGGGAGGCTTGTGCCTTGTTAAGGATTGTTAGCCACTTATTGTGGTCGACAATCAATATGAAATTATGCCACTCATTCAATGACAAAAGATTTAGGCACGATTTTTACAAGATTTTTTCTAAGGTAGTTTCGGAAAATTACTTTTTGATTTAGACAGGCAAAAGACAAATTAGCACACAACGCAGCTATGAAACTTTGTAAATAATATAAACAATTTTTGTCTTACTTTAGTTGTTTCTACAATTTTGAAAAAATAAATAACGAAATATTTTCAAAATAATTGTTACTTTGATCTTCTACATTTTATAAATAATACACATTGACAATTTTTTTTAGTAAAATTTAGGAACCGAGAACAGTTAACAAATTACTTTTTATCCAAGAAAAAAAATTATCAAAAAGGGCTAAAATTTTGTAATAAATAGGCTTAAATTATGTGTTCTATTCATTTGATGTAGAACTAGATGATTATAAAAATTTGAAAATTGTGAATGTACTATTTTAATATTTGGTCTTTTGACTTCGGCTCTCCTAAGTTAATAAAAAATTAATTCAGTTCTGTATAAACAATTTTTAGCTTAAAAGTGACATTAAAAAAATGTTTTAGAAAATTTCCTTTTATCTACAATTAAAAGAAAAGTAAGGAAATATTTTTGAAATAATTGTTGCCTTCGGCTCCTACAATTTATAAAAACTATTTTGACAATTCTTTTTAATAAAATAAAAGCCTAAGATGACATTTGCTTTAAAAATTATTATATATCTAACAAAAAAAAATCGATCATTTGATGTACCGCTTGATGGTTATAAAAATTTAAAAGGTTGTGAAGTACCATTTATTAGCGCTTATTTATAGGACAACACGAGTTCAAAAAACCAATCAGAAATATCGCCGCAATAATAAAAAAATAATTTTAAAATTAAGAGGCAATAGTTTATTAATTTTGAAATTTAAAGCCGCATTTTCAGTAATTTCAGAAGCCAGAGATAATGTTTCTAAACAAATCTTAATTTAATAAACATATTATATGCTATGGTTTTTAAAGTTTTACTACCGGAGACTGTATTTTACTAATTGTAGAAGCCGGGGGAACATTTTTTACTAATTTTTACAACTAATACACAAGATAGACATTTATTTTTATCTAATGTGGAGGGTCGGGGGCGATACTTCAGTAATTTTTAGAAGTTGAGGATATTTCTTTCTAATTTTTAAATTATTAAATATAAAAAACACATTTTTTGGTACTGAAAGTCGCAGCTGACATTTTATTAATTTTGAAATATACAGTCGTAATTTTACTAATTTTAAAAGGCACAAATGAATTTTAATTCACTAAAGACACTTGGGTTCTTGTGGTTTCATAAGCTTAAATTGTGTATCTTACTAATCTTGGAAGCCGGAGCTAATATTTTTTACTAATAACGTGAGATCGGAATGGGTAACGGAATTAGAGCAAGCCGTGGAACTGCGTATTAACATTCGACACATCATTACAGTTACGCTGACACAGTCTGCTCTAATTCGGGATAAATTTTCTAATTTTGAAGTTTAGAGAGTTAATTTTAGAAGCCATGATGATAGAGATGATGTTTCTAAACAATTCTTAATTTAATAAACAAATTTATATGTTGTAGATTTTATCCGCGATGTATTTTACAAATTTTAGAAGCCGGGGGAACATTTTTTACTAATTTTTAAGTCAGTACTGACAAGATCCACTTTTTTATCTAATGAAGGGGGCCGGAGACGAAATTGTAGTAATTTTTTTAAGTCGAAATATTTTTTCCTAATTTTTAGATTACTAAATACAAAAATACATTTGCTTTTAGTATTGGGAGTCTCAAGCAACATTTTATTTATAATTTTGAAGTATACAGGCAAAATTTTACTAATTTTAGAAGGCAGAGATGACACTTGGGCTTTTGTCTTTGTTGTTTCATAGGCTGAAGCTATATCTGGGCAGCCAACTATAATATTTTTTATTAATAATTTTTAAATAAATAGGTAAATACGAAAACGGCATTTTTTCCAGTATTGGGAGGTAGCTAAATTTTTTCATTTTGTAGTTCAGAGAGGTAATGTTTTTGTAATTTTAGAAGACAAAGATAACATTTTTCACTGATTTTTCAATTAATAAATACATATGATTACTAATTTTAAAGTCTGGAGAAATAATTTTGCCATTTTTAAAGACTACACAGGATTGTTTTATTAGTTTTAGATCATTAAAGGCAAGACTAACACTGTTTTTAATAATTTTAGTAGAAGAAGGCGACATTTTACTAATTTGAGAAATCAGAGTTCATTTTTATCAATTTTTAAATTATTTTTTTATATCAAAAGCCGAAGTCGATATTTTACTAATTGTGAAATCGAACGATTTAATTTTCTGAATTTAAAAGCTTGAGATGATGATCTTTATTAATTTTTAATTAATATAGACAAAGGTGACATTGTTTTTATAATTCTGGAAGTTAAAAGCTACAGTTTACTCATTGAAGAAGCCGCAGAGATAATTACTAATTTTAAAATTTCTGAATACTATCTGTAACATTGAGAAAAATCTTTTTAGAGAAGATTTTGTTATAAAAAATTGTAGTCCTTGTCCTGTTTAATCCAAATTCAGACTTTTCCATGTTTTGGGGCGGGGGTGGGATCAACAGTGTAAAATTTAAGTTACCACATGCAAATGTAAATTAATTTTTTATATTTTTTAGACTCAAAAATTGTAGATCTTCTAATTTTAGATATTTTTATTGAAAAACTTAATTTTAAATTAAATAAATTAATACGTGTATGCATCTAAATATTTAATTTGTATACACATTTACATTAATAAACATTTATTTGAAAAAAATTGTCCTTGACATAGATTGGTATAAGAAATAATAAAACAATGAGCTCTTTAGCTAATGAGATGAAATTACGTTTGTTTATTTATTTTTTCCAAAGTTTCCGATTGTTGAGAATTAATTTTTTAGCTAGATAGCGTTGTTTATAGTCTAAAACAAAACCTCTTATTTCCGCTACTCTAATTCCGTATCCTTACCGTTTCAGACTTTATAGCTTAAATACCTGAAAATCCTTGAATAACTTATCGGTAATAAATCTTCGCACTTATACCTACAAGTCATATTAAAAATCCTTCAAATGCTGGGAATGTGAATTGATTGATAAGAAATGACCGTAATTAATTATAATTAACAATTTTATTTCAATTAATTACAATTATTTATCTCAGTGTTAGAATACGTGGGCCCGAAATGGAGAACCTTCGTTGCGAATATGTCGATCGCAATTTTCTTCACTTTTGCTGCTTCGATTTTGCCTTGGATTGCTTATTATCTAGCTGATTGGAAACTTCTGTGTTATGTCACTTCAGCCCCCTTGGCGTTAGCTATAATCACCCCATGGATGGTACCAGAATCGGCAAGGTAATTTTTTTAAATTGATATAATCAAGCAAAATTTATTTGAATAGTACTTACCAAATTTCATGGTGCATTAACAGCAATCATGAAATTTGATACATTATCAAATTTACATAAAAAAATCTTCATTCAAAATAATTAGATTATTGTAGATTACGTTATTTGTTTTTAATTAAAAATTTTAGAACATTAAATCGCCAAATACAGAAACAATTCAAATCAATATTGAATAACATCCTGTTAATTATTAGACTAGTTGAAAGTGTTTTATCCTAAATTCGTTCATTGACAAATTCGAAATTAAATCAGACCTACTTTCCTTAAAAGTCTATCTTATGACATTATTTCAGATGGTTAGTGTCTCAAGGCAAATTTGACAAAGCAATTGGAATTCTTCGAAAATTCCAAAGAATTAACAAAACTCAAGTTGAGGAAGAAACATACAACAAATTTAAAGTAAGTTACGGATTGGCAAGTCTTTAAGATGATCGTGAGATGCTTATCCCGATTTTTTATAAAATCTTACAAACAAGAAAAGAACTACGTTTCTTTTGCCATCTCATTCTACGTTATGTACAGCAATGAAACAAATGCCAAAATGGAATGTCATATATAATTGTTTTCTTTCAGCTTAATGTGAGACGTTTCAGTTGAAATCACAAGTTATCAAACTATAGCTGTAACTTTAGAATCTTTTTTAAAAAAAACTGCGCCTTTTGACATTAAAAATTGACATGTGGGTTAGCACATACAATGATGAAATTTTGAGAAAACTTAGTCTCGATCTCTCTATTAAAAAGGTAGTGAGCTTTTTTTGTTGTTTTTCTTCCGACAGTACATATAGCCAACTTAATCTAATTCTTATTTTTTCATTCATATTTGCATCATTTAGATATATATTTAAAAAGATATAGAACTAATGATTACACTAGATTGACATTATGTAATTTAAATGATTGTCGCTTGAAAACCGTGCAAAATTGTTCCAGTTATTGCCCCCGCTGAGTTAAACAAATTCGCTTAACAACACCTTCAAAATGAAAGTAGTATGTGGGCCCTTTCAGCACACAGCACTTTTTAACAAGAAACAGAAATACATAAAAAAACATGTAAACACCCACGGTTTTAAAGCCACCGGAAACCCATTTTGAGACTCGATAATAATTAATGAATACAAACCCGGTTCGTTAATAAATACTGTTTTGACATCAATTTTCTTGACGTCCTATATTAGGGCGTCTGGAAAATCTATCTTTTTAAGGGAAACACCCCGATTTTCAAAGTAATTCAAAAAGTGCAAAATTTATAAGGTCTCCCTCAGAACACTTTGTTTTTTTGATGATTTTGTGCTATTTTTATAAGGCAGAAAGCATATAGTGCCTGTCATTCGAAGGACGTTGAAGGTAGGGATCGCATTTTCACGTTAAAAAATGTCAATTTATAATTTAAATTTTACGTGTTTTGACATTTTTTATAAATATATACAGTAACCGAAATAATGAAATTATTTCATTTGATTATGAGCTGGATCTAGACCAAATTCAGACTGTTAAATTTGACATATCCATACGTAAAATGTACCGGGCATTTTATATTTGCCAAATTCGTTTCTTTAAATCTACTCCGAAACCCCCAAAATGGGGCCAAAATTGACAAAAATCGCAAATTTTAATTTTGAAAATTTATTTGACCTCTTGCATATTAAATCGAAGAAGGGAGACTCTTAAAATAATTCTTGCACGTGTCTTAAGTTTAATAATTTGAAAAAAAAAATTTTTTTCGAATAGTGCCTCATCGCTGAAAATAAACCTCTATGGACCTCTGTAACGGGATGTTGTAGAAATAGTAGTTGTAGACACCTTAGAAAAATAGGGAATTTATATGCACAAAGTTTCAGATTTTTTGGACTGTAAATAAAAAAGTTTTTGGTTCTTCCAACTGTCCACAATACGGATCTTGAGCTGTGCAAGATGAACTAAAAATTGACCGATTTTCAAATTTTTTTTTAATCAATAGATATAAACGTGGAATAAAAGAGAAAAATATTAGTTGCTTCGCCCCCTTATTCCTACAGCCCCCAGACGTCGCTTAAATTGACGAAAATTTCTAAAACTTATAAATAAATCTAGAGCAGCGTTTTTTTTGGTCTGCGGACCACTAAAATTTAGCGGCTTAAGTATCTGTCGCTAAAATTAGTTTGAGATATTTGTAATTTGATAAATTAAAATGTAGTTATTATTATTTTTTAAATTTTTTTCGCGTATAAATAAATGTCACAAAATAGTAAAATTTCTTAGAGGACCACTAGTGGACTAGCGGACCATCGGTTGAGAATAGCGGATCTAGAGATCTGTGATTTATTTTATGGGGTACTACTCTAAATCCTAAACACATTTTTATAAAAATTAATTACTCTGTTTAATTAGGGAATGAAAAACAAGGGGGTACAAAGTAGCAAAAATTACCTATTTTTACTTTGAAAATTATTTTGAACGCCTGTATATTAAATCGAACTAAAAAGACCTTAAAGATAATTTCTGAACGTATCTTAACTTTAACAATTTGAAAGAATTTTGTTTTCGAATAGTGCCGTTGAGGCTCTCTATCGTTGACAATAAACCTCTATGGTTCTCGTAACAGAAGGTCCTAGGACCGTAATAATTTTGGATATCTTAAAAAAATCCGAAATTTATATCCCCACAGTTTCAAAATTTTAGGGCCATATATAACAAAGTTCTACTCCAACCACCTGTTAAAAATACGGATCTTGAGCTGAAATTGAGCGGAAATGGGACAAAAATTGTCCAATTCCAGATTTTTTTTCTTTTTAATCGACAGATATGAATGTGGAACGAAAGAGAAAAATAGTAGTTGCTTTGCTCCCCTACTCCTACAGTCCCCAGGTGCGCACAAAATTGACAAAAATTTCTATTATTTATAATTAAATCTAGAAGACTGCGATTTTTTATGGAGATACTGTGTATAAATTAATATTACGGTAATTATAAAACCATCATTTATGATTTGTGGCATATAAAATTGAGATCTTTACTCAATTGAAACGGCAAATTTTGATGGGTAAACTTTTATATTTAAGCTTTTAACAATGCAATTCAAAAGGTTTTATAAAAATCCATTCAGTGGAACCGGGTTCTGAGATTTTTACGTTTTCATGTCTTACGACACTCCACTATATAGCTATTTACTATTTAGGAATAGTAGTTTTGTTTAAAATTCAATCATTTCGTTGCTCTAGCTTTTGGGGGAGCTGGAGTAAAAACGTGTCATTTCCCAAACGTCATAATTTTAGTTTGGGGGCTATATACTAACCTTCTGTTGTCTCGGGTTTAAAATTGAACTCTCAATTTAATTTTGAAAAACAAAGATCCTAACCTCAATTTGTCGGTGGTAAACGACCCCCGTGTCATTCATCCCCACCCGGTCATGTGGTTGATATGGGGGACAATCACAAGAGGGAGAGGAAAGAGGTTCTTTTTGCGTATGAAGCTTGGGGTGGCGAGAGCACTCTTGGAGTCGTGCAAACATATATCGAAATAACTTTCGAAAATATCGTAAACTATTAATATCGTAACAAATATGGTGACTAAAGACCATTTACGGAAGGAAATTATAGGAGAACCCCTTAGAGGTATGAACATAAATTTTCGTTAGTTTGTTATCGACGCCATTTTGCACAGGGTTTTTTACGGTACCGAATTTTGAAATAAAGATTTTATACCGGTACCGTAAAACTATCAGATGAAGCGGCGCAGTATTCTAGGAGATTCGCATATTCGGGAAAATTTCAAGCAGGGAGGCGCGGTTCCTGGAGAACTCCAACGAGGAAAATCCTAGCTGAACCCTTCGATCCCTCCATGTCCACAAAAATCGGCGGCAGCAAGGAATGGTTTAAAAGTCAAGCTATAGGACTCTGTAGAAACAATATAACCCAGCTACAATTCTTTCAACAAAAGACCACTTGAAACGACAGATAAGTTTTAGTATTAATTTTGTAAACCGATATTACAGCTGTAATTCTGGTTGGATATAAATTATAAATCGGGTAAAAAGCTTTGTAAACTAATTATTTCTTAAATTAATAAGAGCACATTTTTTAATGCACCGATGTATTAGTTAGTCTTGATTTCTTTACTTATGTCCGAGTAGGTACATACATCATAAATACTAATTAAAGGATTCCACACTTTTATTCGAAAATACAATAAATCCATTAAAACCCAATAATTACAATAAATTAATTAATACGCGCAATTTGTTTGAGTATTGTCGTTTTTACGAAAATGGGGTCTATGTAGACACGCCAAATTTCTCCATACAAACAACCATCCGCTTTCGTTGGTGGCTATATTTTGATGGAATTCATAGTCAACTATTTCTCCACCTATCGGTTTTCTTGTATTCAATTGTTTCCTGAGTTCTTTTGCTTGCGTGCCTCGTAAATATTCTGTTTTCTGATTAATACTTTGATATAAAGTATTACTACCAAAAACAACATTTTGGTGGTAATACAACATTATCACACCAAAAACATTTTTTTTTCGGGTGTCCCGACTTCATATCTTGGCGCTATGAAAGGGTAATTAGGTGGTGTTAATCTGCAGAACATTAGAAGGACATTGGTATGATCTTCGTAATCTCTTGGACACATCAAGAGATTAGCAACTGTAAATTAACTGTAAATAACAGAAGCAAATTACAACGACACTTACTTTGCCTACTGTTCTCCTCATCCAATTTTAGATAATATGATTTCAGATAAGTTAAATATAAATTTGTAAAGTATGAGTGTTGCATGCACGCACAATAAAGGCCTGGCGCACATATGTTTACTGAATTAAAATAAAAATTTATTTTTTTGCCTTATTCTTTCTGTATTTTCAAAAATTCAATGTTTTTGTCTACCAGCAAGTGATTTGCTCTCTCACACACATTTAATCTGTGTATATACTATTTTTCTCTCTCTTATACTATGTACTGGCTATGTTGTCACCGCAGCTTGCTTAGGCAACGTATAGGCGAGGCTCGATCCAGTCTTATTATTATTAGATCTATGTTAGTTATATCACCAAATTTTTGGCAAGGTAAAACATATGATTTAAAAAATGTAAATGTACATGAACAGTATTTTTTATTATAAAAATTTTTAAAATAACTTTGTTTCTTGCTTCTCGTTAAGTTAGACAATCATTGTTGTAAAATTTTAGGCTTTTCTTATGGGCCATCAACAAAACATATATGTTTTTTACGTTGGTAGAACTTCAAAATGGCGGAATTTTTCGTCAATCTGACACTGAGCTATGGCCGTAGTGCCGTACTAGCATTTCTCGCCGATGGATATGACCCGAATTGTTTATTACCATAAGACATAACCTAAAACTGTACATCAATCAATGACAATCAGGATGATAAACCGTCAATCAAAAAAGTTTCAATAATTTTGTTGCCAACTTAAACATTAATGCTTGATCACGCTGTAGTAACAATAAAAAACATTAAATTCCAAACGGTATTGTATCAAAATTGTCTAGACTAACTCTCTTATCATAAACCAAATTCTTTTGTAAATTTTATTTAAGAGTTTCTTAGTTTTAGTATCTCTTGTAATTCGATTATATTGTATACTGATTTTACTGTCTTTCATTTTTAAAATATTATTTATACTATCGGAATTAATCTTTTCGGACGTTTCATACTTTAACGTAAATCCTTTTATTCTACAAACAACTTTACCTAATTCGTCCTAAATTATATATTATATTTACATATATATTATATGCTGTGTGCTGAAGAGGCCCACATAATGACGATAAATTTGTCATAAAGTTTATGACAAATTGCATTTTAGTACATTTTTTATTTAAAAATATTTTGTTTAAGAAGAAAGTTTTAAAGAAAGAGCACCTTTGCTAGATTTGATAAAAACGGAATATAAAGTTTAAACAAGAAGCACAAAATAATAAAAAAAGAAGAAGCTTACACATTGATCTCCAAAAGAATAAAAAATTTTTAACTCTAATTAACTAACTTTATCCTTATCTTTGTGACCAAAAACAATTTAATGTTTTGGTACGTGAGACATTAAGAAACTTTTCTTAAGAAAATTGGGATTTACTATAACAAGCTTAACAACTTTTTTGTAGTAAATATATGAATATATGTAAAAAATACTCGTATGTATTAAGCTACACTATGTTAATAAAATAATACATCTATTCAGACGCGCGGTCAGAGACCTAAAATGTATCACTTCAATAACTGACTATTTTATTTATTTTTTATCTTAGCTGAGAAATTAAAATTGTGATCCCGACTTTTAGTTTTAATAAAAAAAATTGTAGGTTTTGATATAAAAAATGCAGTATTTCTGTTTCTTCAGTATTAGCTTTGTTTTGTTGCTGTCAAACGTCAATTTTATACAAACTTTGAATGGTCTATAACTTATCGGGGTAAGCTTATTGCAGTCGTCTTGAGAGTCTTGAGACTCATATTTTCAAAAAAAAAAAACTAAAAAAACCATTTAGGCCAGCTGTTTAAAAACACAAAAAGAAGAAGAAATGGACAAAGCCTACACGGTGCTAGACTTATTCAAAACCCCTCGTTTGCGAAAAATCACAGTTTTACTAATCGTAATGTGGATGGCAATCTCCTTGGTTTTCGACGGTCATGTGCGAAATGTCGGGTCATTGGGTCTGGATATTTTCCTCACTTTTACCATAGCTAGTGCAACTGAATTTCCCGCTGATACTTTCCTGACTTTGGTGTTGGATGTTTGGGGAAGAAGATGGCTAGCTTGTGGCTCAATGGTCCTCAGTGGCATTTTCAGCCTTCTTGCAACAACAGTGCCATACGGTACCAGATTTTCCTAGGAGAAATTTTACGTGATTTTGATATTTTTCAGGCGTGCCTTCAGCAGCTCTCGCAATTATGGGCCGCTTTGCGGTTAATATTTCTTACAATATAGGTCTTCAATACGCAGCTGAGTTACTACCGACTGTTGTTAGGGCACAAGGAGTTGCTTTGATTCACATTATGGGATATGTTGCTAGTATTTTGGCACCGTTCGTTGTGTATTTGGTAAAATTCGACAAATTAAATAAATGCAAAATTATTTTGTTATTGCATTTCAGGCAAATATTTCAGTCGATCTCCCACTTTTGATTCTGGGAGTTTTAGGTATTGTTGGAGGGATTCTAGCACTGTTTCTACCGGAAACTCTTGATCAAGAATTACCACAAACATTACAAGATGGGGAAAATTTTGGCATGGGACAGAAAATTTGGGACTTCCCGTGTGTCAAAAAGTATGATTGGGTTTTTTTGAGAGACGTGTTTACTTTTTTTTTACAGAAATGTTGATGACGTGAGCGAATTTAAGAGGTCGGCTTCGAGAAGATCGTCATTGCGAGCTTCGATCAGAGGAGAGATAAGGTCGAGTATGATCAACAGGTCTTCGATTCGGTCACGAAAATCTATTTGTATTCCCGAAAATCAAATCGCTTGAAAGTGACGATTCAGTATTTTTGCGTGATAAGCATAGTTGTATGCAACCAAATGTAGATGGTTGACCATCTGTTTGTCTGTGGTATTATTTTTTACAAAGTATTGTATATATAATAAGATAGTTGTTTTAAAAATTATTGTTTTATATTTATGTAAACATATTTTAAGTTATCTTTGAAGTGCCTTCTTAGAAAAATAAAATTTTAAAACTTAAGAAACTATTTTTATGACGTTTGTAAGTTGGAATGTATTTCTAAAGTTCCTAATAAAATATTTATCGATTAGTTTATTTGTTTTACTTAGTCGACATACAAATCAACTAACTTCAAGAAATATCAGGAGAGGGATTACCATACGTAAGTATAGTTATTAGACTTGCGTGAAACAATTACGTTATACCTTCTACCACCTTATCAAAGCTTTAATCAATTTACTCAAACAATTGAAAAGTAAAATTAAATTTGCTTGTAATTTTCAATATGGTCAATATTTTCTTAAACAGAAAATTTATTATTTCAGAATTACTTATAGTTTCTCGATTAATTTTAATTTTTATTCTACTGATGTAGAACGTTTATAAAGGCATAGTTTAAACAATGATTATAACAAATATCCGGTCAATCAAGTTTTATCCGCACCCCTAAAACACTTTTAAACACCTCTCCAATAAATTATAAAATATGCTTCAACTTTCTGCGAATGCCAAGTTACAGTAAAACTACTAAAACAACTTCTGTTGTTATCTTGTTAAAAGAATAACCTGGCAGAAGCCTGATTTAGTAGATGATCCCTGAAAGTAGATCTCGAAATTTCCAATACCGGTTCAGGTACTTGCAGTGTCAAAATGGGTTCTCTACATGTATTTTTCTACTGATCAACATTACCAAGTTTAATTTTAAATAGATATTTTCTTGTAGTCGTATAGACAGACACAGTGTGCCATCTAACGAAGAGTGCTGGAAGGTAGCAAGAGTTGGCATAATAATGTTGGCGGATAACAAAATTGTCTCTTTGGCTCTCGCTCGGCCACCAACATAACCAACCTCCACGATTAGGCAAAAACAAATACTTCGCGGACTAATGCCCCGACCGATATTGAATTACATCACCTAATCGCCCAACCAGCAACACACTGAAAGGCAGTGTAACCAGAACTAGCAAAGGTGTTCCAATCGAACAACAACGTCGAGAAACTATACCGGTTTCGGGGTTTTTGCCCCTCATTAGTACAGTGTATCCCGGAGCGTTATGCTCGATTGGAACGGGTGGGACAACTCGCTTATATCAAGCGAAGTTCGGCTAGTAGTCGTATAGACAGACACAGTGTGCTATCTAACGAAGAGTGCTGGAAGGTAGCAAGAGTTGGCATAATGCCTTTGCTAGTTCTGGTTACAAAATATTCGGAATGTAGTGTAATTTTTATTTCATTTTAAAGATTGATCCTTGCCATTTTTAGTTAAACAAGATATCATTCAAATATCCTCCACGGGACTTCTTACAGGCCTTGATCCTTTTGAGGTAATTTTCAATGACCTTCCGGCACATTTCGGGCGGTATCTCGGCCATTGCATTACGAATATTAGTTTTCAATTCGTCAAGAGTTTGAGGATTGTTTGCGTAAACACGATCTTTCGCGTAGCCCCACAAAAAAAATCCAAAGGCGTCAAATTGCAGGATCTTGGAGGCCAATTGACATCAGCTAATCGCGAAATCACATGTCCAGGAAATTTCTCTTGCAAAAGAGCTCGATTTGCTTGCGTTACGTGACTGGTTGCTTCATCCTGCTGGAACCACATATTGTCAAGATCATAATTTTCGATTTGCGTAAAATAAGATAGGCTTAAATGTTGAGCTCGACGGGGAATTGACAAATTCGGATCTTCTTCCACACTTTTAGCTAGTGAAGCGATATTTTCAGCATTACGAATGTTTTGATGATGCACAGGCCTTACAGTATCAGTAACAGATTCAGTTTGTTTAAATTTATTCACTGTGATTGCTTTGCTTTGTAGTACGATTTTGACGACCATAATGTGCTCGTAAAGCGCGAAATGTGGATACGGCAGAATCACTATATTTATAATAAGATTTCATAATTTTAACGCGTTGGTCGACTGTTAAATGCTCCATATTTTTAAATGGCAGAATTTCAACTAAATAAATGACTGCGTACTTGACGTTTATCTTTGACAGATGTTGGTATACAGATTTTTACTTTATCAACCTCGAAATAGATAGCGTAAGTTGCGCTACTCCTATAGAGTAGCGTAGTAATTTAGAATTCCAGCAATAGAGACGACAATTTAAAAAAAACTGCAACAGGCATTTTAAAAAGATTGGAATTTAAAATAGCTTTTTTAAAAATAAAGATTTTATTTTATCAAGTGGCTGTGACATAATTGTATAATATATGTATAAATTAATGGGCTTTTCTAAAAAATACATCGCTTGGACTCCAAGTATTCCAGTCCTGCATTTAATAAGGTTATTCGCAAAAAGTATTTAAGAATATAAAACAGTAAGTTTTTACTTTTTTTATCTTAAAAGCTCTTTTACAAGTGGGTATCTTCTTCAAAAAATAGATTACAACAAATTTATTTAAACAATCTTATGGAGAAATAGTTGACAATCCTAGTGTGTTGGGTCTAGATGGAAGTGTCACCATAACAGGACTTACACTGTTGAAATTTCAAGCTTAAAAAGATTTTCAAAAATAAGATAAAACTATGTGGTAGAAAAGTAAAGATTAGAGAGTCTTCTCATTATCATCTTGTCTATTAAACTCTTATATTTTATTTTTTCTGTTTCACGCGAATAATATATATTTAGCTCTCTTATACAATATGATCAAAAAAATATTTTCTAGAAGACTATTACTGTGTTTTTTTATTACAACAAAAGGTCATTTTCACAGCTTTCTAGCAAATACAATTTTTTTTGAGCTATTATACAAAATTGCATAATTATCTTTGATATTGCAACTCGTTTGGGGATTTACATATCTACATATATTTGTAGCTTCTGGTCTTCTGTTATTCATAACTTTGATATAAAATAAGCAAATATTGAATCCCTTTACCAAAGTACTAAAAAAATATCGTAAAATCTATTTTTAATTAATATAGTAAATATTTACGCTTCCAATCAAACTGATATCAATCCTGAAAAAACTTGCTCCTGTAACTTTGACTTCTTCATGTAATAACTGAAGAAAAAATATGTTAATCTAGAAAAAATCGAAAAATGATGTCAAATAATTATTGTTCAATTAACTACCTCTCGTCGAAGTAAAACGTTTTTATTTAAAGACAATTTAACTAAAGTGTATTTGATTTTTCTAGCCTATAATAGTAATAATTTAATGTTAAATATTCTATTATCTATTTTTTTAACACACGAACTGCCAATGACAATTTTCTCTCAATTTTTGGGCAGAATTTCTTAATTTCTCATTGTAAAATTATTATTTTTTTATAATTAATTGTCAAAGTGCTGTCAGGTTTGGTTCTACTATTTAATATTTAGCTTTTAGGGTTTTTCAAGAAATTTTGACATTGACAATGTATTATAAAGAAAAACAAATTTTACATATTTATATTGACTCCTGTTAATTGATTTGTACATTTATGGTAAAACACATAAAAACAAAGTAATATTGACAGTGCGGATGTCAAAAAAATAGATACACTTTGTATATAATATTACTGCAAGTGTAGCTCGATGAATTTGCACAATCACTACAACAATTTTTGCCAACATTGTACTTAACCAAACCAAAACTGTAACCGAAGCTTGTAGCTTGCTATCCACAATTTGGTAATAAATGTGGAAAACAACCATAACGAAAGTGATACAAAATGGCACAAGGATTTGTAAAGCAAGGACTCGGTTCAGTAAAACTGTTAAATTGTATGTATCCTGATATAAATTTCTGATTTTTTGTACATTTTTTGAACTTAATTTGCAATTCAAATTTTCAAAAATATTTTCAATTACGAGAAATAAAATCAAACATTTTGCCGTCATTGTTACTTGCATTATGTGCAGTCCTTGATAAAAAACAAAATTTAAAACAATAGTCTGGGCGTCTTTGTCAATTTTTAAAAATAGTAAAAAGGTATCGATGTTAAAGTACGTATAAAGCAGAAATTCCGAAAAAATTACTATTCCTGAAAATCCTTGTATTTTTTTGTAGTTCAAATAAATGTTACTTTTGCGTAATTCCAAATCTATTTTGTAAAACTGTCTCAGCAGATATAAAAATTTGCGATTTTGGAGTTTATCCCAGATTAAATTGACTCCAATCAGGCCAAATGTGTTTGCAAAAAACACCAAAGCGTAGGCTTTTTGACGAGTATCGCTTGCTTCAAGTCTTGGTATTGTATTTTTGAAGCCGTAGAAAATAAAATAAATGTGAAAGCAGTGTGTTAGAAAATTTACAAAACTGAAATACTGGATATTATCACAGTTCTTGAGTTGTTTAATAGGGAACAAAACAAATCCCACTGGTTTCAAAACGATAAATAAGGGAATAAGCGATGTTAAGATATCAACGTCTGAAAACATTTTTGTGTTTATGAGTGAAAGTATTAAAGAAATTTATATAATTAGCTTATTGACTCAATATAATTTAATGTGCTTTACTGAAACAAACAAGTTTTTGTTTTTCAAAAAAAAAAAAAAAATGTTATTTATTCGTTGTAAGTTATTTAATAGCTGAAGCTGAAGCTATCAAAGCGGACAAAGCGGTAAAATAGCCAAAACACAGTTTGAGTGGTTTGACAGTTATTAGTGTCTATTTATGACAAAAAACGTTGGTCATGACTTCAAAGTTTACCTTATGTCAACTAACAAATTTTTATTTCATGTAATAATAATGTAATAATTCATCCTTAGCGACCGAGTTTATATGAAACTCTTCAAGCAATTGAAGAATGAGCGGTTTATCAGATGTGACGTTATTAAATCGTAGGCGTTATTACTGTGTGAATATTCAGTTATTTATTTATCAAATTACTATTGTATGTTTTTGTGTATATAACAGAAATTAATTATTAATTAATAATAATTAATGAATATTAATTAATTCGTTATTAATCATATAAAAATAGATTTATCTTTAAATCAAAACAAACCCGAATTTGCAGATATGTTGCACTGGTGTCAAAAGTGAGATTTGAAGAAGTTAGACAGAAAGCTAAATAAATTTTATGTAGTTCAAGGTGCGACACAGAAAAGCTGGTCAGAAGTAATGGAGAAACAAATGCGTTTATTGTTGGAAAATTCAAACAAGAAGAAGAGAAACAACGACACAAGGAAAAAAAAAACAACGAAAAATTCTAGAAGAAATAAAAAAATTAAAAGTAAGACTCGAAGACGATGAAGAATCTAAGAAAATTCTAGAAGATGTCAGAAAACGACTTTTAGAAGAAAAAAACAAAAGCAAGTTTTAAAAATCCAAGTAACAATTCTGAAAAAAGAAATGAAGATTTTGAGAAAGCTTGATACACGGCGTTTCGAAAAAAAGGAAAATGAGAAATGACGATGACTACAAGATAAAAAACAACAAAAAAGCTCTGGGAATGCAAAAGGCAATTCTGAAAGAATAAAAAAAGATTTTAGAAGAGTTTGAAGAATGGTGTTTGGAAAAAAAAGGATGTAAGAGACAACAAAAAAAAGAAAAAAATTGAGAAGAGCTAAGGAATGTTTTAAAAGAATAAAAAACGATTCTAAAGAAGTTTAAAAAACAACTATTAGAAAGAAAAAAAACCAAATTAAGACGAACGAAAGAAGATGATGAAAGAGATAAGAATAAGTATAAGAGAATTAGAAGAAAAAAATTAAAAACTACAACTGGAAATAAATGGAAAACAAAAAACTTTTAGAAAACTTCATAAAACACAAAAAAAAGAATATTTCAAGAATTTTGACACTTTTTAAGATGGTTTTCAGAGGTACGTACTAGATAAAAAAAAAGGAATTCGAAATTATTTTTGGTGTTATAGAAAATTTGGAGAAAAAAGTCAATAAAATAGACCCATAAAATAAAATTAGGAGTGTCTCACTATGATCTCTTACAAGTTCTACATATCAAGAAATGTACCTTTTTTACCTTTTTAAAAAAAGGAAAATGAGAAATGACAGTTAGAGGAGCAAAAGAACATTTTGGAAAAAGTCAAAAGACGTCAATTAAAAGATAAAAAAACAACCAAAAAAGCTCTGGAAATGCAAAGAACAATTCTGAAAAAATGAAAAATAATTTAAGAGGAGTTTGACAAATGGTGTTTGGAAGAAAAAGGATATGAGAAACAAGAGTTAAAAAAATTAAAAAACGACGTTTAAAAGAAAAAGAAGAGCTAAGAAATGTTTTAAAGGAACCAAAAAACGATTCTAAAAAAGCTTAAAAAACTGCTATTGAAAAAAAAGAACAATACTAACACGAAATTAAAACGAACAAAAGAAGATGATGGAAGGGACAAGAAAGAGTACCTATAAGAGGATTAACAAAAAATAATTAGAAACTACAATTGGAAATAAAAGAAAAACAAATTTTTTTTAGAAAACTTTATAAAACGAACTTTGACACTTTTTAAGATGGTTTTTATAGGTATGTACTAGAGAAAAAAAAAGGAATTCGAAATTATTTTCGGAGTTATAGAAAATTTGGAGAAAAAGGAGAAAAATAAAATAAAATTAGGAGTGTCTTACTGTGTTCTCTCATAAGTTCTACATGATCAAGAAACAGACTTTTTTTACCTTTTTCTACCTCAAAAAGAAAAAACGCTAACAAAGTTTTCAGGTTGTACTGGGACTGGGGAAGTACTACCAAACCAGAGTAGGCTTCTCAGTAATACCACACTACTAAGTTTGAACCAATGGAGTTTAAAAATTAATAAAAAAAAATATTTTAGTGGTTTTGATTAAAGCTACTATTTGATTTTGATTAAAACTACATCACGTACCTTTCAAGTATTTTCAGTCCACATAAAGTTACAATGACGATTAGGAACGTCGTCAATGGTTGATTATGCTAGTCAGTTTATTTTTATTTATTGTTGTAATTCGGAGGCTATATTTTACTAATTTTAATCAGAAGAAGGAAATATAACTAATATTAAAAGTTGGAGGTGATATTTCATATAAATTACAAATCAATATAAAGACAAACAAATATATTTGTGTAAATTTTAGAAGCTGTAAGCGACATTTTTTTTACTGTTGATGGGACTTCACTTTATTTAGTTAGCAACTTTAACAAAAAATATTTTACTATAATCTTGAAATCCGAAGGTGTCATTTTACTAATTTTAGAAAGCCCCCAATAACAAACGAAACCAAACAAAAAACAGACGAAGACGATAGTGAAGATTTTAACCAACCACATTACAACATTCAAAGCCTAAAAGAAGAAAGCATAAAAACATTATACCAACAACGACTAGATCAGAAACTTAAGGAAAACCAATTTATAGATACAGATTCCCTTTACAGATTGCCTCCCCTGCGGAGGCATTAGGACAATCACGACAATCAAGGAAGAATTGGTATAACATATCAGAAGAGACGGAAAATAAAATAGAAATAAAGAAATAAATTGTACCTAAAATGGCTATCAACAACAAAAGACGAAGATAAAGAATACTATAAACAAATGCAACGGGAGGTACGACGATCAGTGAATAAAGAGAAGAAGCTATATTGGGACCAAAAATGTACCGAAATAAACACATATATCGGAGAAAGACGATGCACAGAAATATGCACCGTATAGAGAAAAAACACGATTAAATACAATACAACTAAAAGAATGGAATAAGTACTGTGAAAGCTTACTTACTGAAGACAGATCGCAATTTATAGATAATTCACCAATTCAGAACACACAAATAAATGTAAAAGGAGAATATATAACGTTAACAGAAGACGAAGTGAGTAATGCGATAAAATATATAAAATACCATAAATCTTCAGGACCGGGAGGAATACCTGGAGAACTAATTAAAAATGGAACAACTAAATTAATAAGAATGATAAAGCAACTATTTGAAATGTGCATTAATGGTCAACCAATCGCTAACGAATGGAAGTTGGCATACATCACACCACTACATAAAAAAGATGATCGTAGAAATTGTGACAACTATAGAGGACTTTCGGTTACAAGTACCTTTAGCCGGTTAGATGGACGAATTATACGTGATAAAATAGAATAAGAATATTCTAGCAAAGAACCAGAAGAACAAAGTGGGTTTCGCGGAGGACGATCATGTATCGACAACGCGTTTTGTATTAAACAAATAATTGAAAAACAAATTGCAAAAAACAGGGAAACACATTTATTATTTATTGATCTGAGTAAGGCGTACAATAAAGTACCAGTTATCAAATTATGGAAAGCATTGGAACAAACAAAAATAAATAATACATTAATAAAAGCAGTACAACAAATGTATGACAACTGTAAATCTCAAATAAAAATTGGCAAAAAACTGTCAAGCGGATTTCGGATATTAAAGGGCCTCAGACAAGGTTGTTGCATTTCACCATCATTATTTAAGATATATGTAGAACACACCCTTCAAAATTGGAAGAAGAAATGCTGCCGAATGGGCTTTGAATTAAACAATACCACTCTTTATACTATGCAATTTGCGGATGATCAAGTAGTGATAGCTCAAACAAAAGAAGACCTAGAATATATGACAAGAAAGTTAGGCGAGGAATATAAAAACTGGGGAATGGAAATAAATAAAAAAAACTAAGTATATGGGCATAGGAAGCAATGATGGTAATTTACTATTAGATAATGGAACTACATTTGAAAGATGTACAGCATACAAGTCCTTAGGAATAACGTTCGAAGAAAACGGAAAAGATGAAAAAGAAATACAAAAAAGAGTAGGCCAGAGTAGAAGAATCATGGGAGCACTTAACGGAATTTTTTGGTCAAAAAATATAGACAGACAAAGAAAGCTAAACATCTACAACACCGTGGTAAAAAGTGAATTAACATATGGCGGCGAAATATGGACTATGACAGAAAATGACAAACGGAAAATACTTGCAACAGAAATGGATGCATTACGTAGATCTTCCAGACACTCAAAGTTAGACCACAAAAGAAACGAAGAGATAAGAGATATAATGAATACGAAGACAACAATCATTCACGAGATTGAACAGAAACAATTAAAATGGTATGAACACATACGTCGTATGGGGGAAGATAGGTTAACCAAAACAAGTGCTAGAATGGATACCAGAAGGAAGAAATCGAAAAGGACGTCCGAGGAAAAACTGGATACAGGGTATCACCAAGGCCATAAGTAAGAGATCTAGCCGAAGCAGATTGGTTAGACTGGAAAAAATGGAGATTGGGAATAGGAAGGCGACTCAAGACGCTATAAACCGAATATATATACATATATTAAAATATTTTTTTTTTAAATTGGCAATTGATAAACAAATAACTAAGCAATTTAATTTGCAATGGTACTGTTAAACTTGCATTTTGAAAGGACGCATCTTTCTCTTCATCATTTAAGGCGCCATATTTAAAAATATTCCAGCAGTTTTCATAAAAAATTGGTTACATCGTGGTTGTTCACGTCAAGTTCAAATATTTAGCACCATTTTAACTGAGTAAAACTTCAATACATTTGATTACACTCGGTTATTAATATTTTCACAAAATTTTAATAAGCTTTGGTGGTGAATGATCCACCAATAGTTGCTGTTTTCGTTTTCACCGCTAGTAAAGCGCACGAAATAAACATTAGAAAATCATCCGAAGTTACGTCTTCAATAAAATTTTTATGGCCAAACTTTCGAAACTTAAAAATAACTTGAGACTTCGTAAATCTTATTTTTGCTTTTTTAAATAAAGTATGGGAGCTTGTTTACTTCAACAAAAAAATGTAAATCTTCCACCGTTAGCGCATATCAAATTTCACGAATATTTTATTGAGTGGAAGTTGATACATTCGTATTTGTTATGACAATACAAGAGCACTTGTAAATGTCACAAAGGGACCTTTAAAGGTGGGTAAAAAGCACATGTTTTTTACGTTTTTATTAAACAACTAGACATCTCTATGAAATAACACAAATATACATGTAAGAAAATAACTGAAATAAACCCATTTTCATTACCAACATCTAGTAAATAATTCAACAATTATCACTATTTCTATTTGGTAACAAGAAAAAGCGTTTTTACATAAGCCACTACGTGTACACTGACTTTGTGATTCTACGACAAAAATTAGAAATTTTTGTTCTAAAACGGAAAGTCAAAAAATGGCATTTTATCTTTTTACAAATATAAATATATAATATAAAAATATTACAAGTAGCGTGCTTTTCTAAAATTTCCTAAAAAATAATACTCTAGAATTTTTGATTCTATGTACAATTTTGTTATTGTTTTTTATAGCAGTATACCATGTTTACATTGTACACAGATAAACAACTCGTTTATATACGTTTGATTTTTGAACACATAATCTTACAACTATAGATACAAGGTGTTCCAAAATTATCTAGCACAAATTAAGCAATTACCTTAGACCTAGACTCTAAGCAAATTATTTTTTATTAAAATCTCAATTTTGACCAGTTATAACTTTATACACAAGCGCCACAAACCGCAGAATAGTTTTGCCGAGATTCATCTTCTACTGGTCTAGGGTAATTGCGGTTAAATTTGTGCCAAATAATTCTGGAACATCCTGTATAATTGTGACCCCAACTTTTTCAGATGATTTAACAAAATCCTGATGATATGTTTGTACCTCCCCAACCAAGTTTTTACCAATTAAGGCCAGTAATTGCTCACTCCCAACTGAAATATATACAAAAATAAATAAATTTCTTATGATTCAGTGGCTGGTCGTCTTGCCACCCATGCGCTTATACTAGGAATGCTGTAGACTTTTATTTTTAGAGCTTTGAGGGCTGGATACTGATCCAGAGCGGCTTTACCAAAGATGTGCTCGAAGTTTTCGAGAGACACTGCGAATACGAAATCGCACCAAGTTATCTGAAAAAGCAAATCACAATAAAATCGGAGCGCGCTGATGAAATATTTAATACGGATTTTTCCTTGCACGAGTCAATCAATCATGATAGCGGAAAATTTAACCTGTCATCTCGTAGACGTTTTTGTAAATATTTTTCTTACCTCAGAGCCTACCGAAAATCCGTTATTTTCCGAGAGCATTTTCTCAAATTTTGATAAGTAGAAAGGGATGGTTTCGCGCATCAAGCGGGCTTTCTTCTCTTCTTTTTTGATCGGGTCTTGCTCCATTCGGAATTGGGCGAGGACTGGAAAAATTAAATATTGTTACAATCAAGAACAACGGGAATTATTGATGTGCGAATTCATTGTGGAAGGCAAATAATGCTCTGAGAGCTTTTAGAGGTTTCGAATTGTTTCAGAAAATTGTTCCACCAGAAGGGCTTTTATTGATTACGAATTTCGCATTACAATATAGTTTGACTAGCTTCTAGACGAGTTGTTTTAGATAAAAAATTAGTCAATCTGTCCAAATTGTATAAGAAAGTGGATTTTTTATTAAATTTTTTATACACAGTGTTATAGACATGATTATTACGATTTCCATAATTTCAAAAATTTTCAATAATTTATAATAATGTCCAAAATTTTCCGAATTCTATGATATCTAGATTTCCACAATTTTTAATAATTTTTAAGATTTCTAAAGATTTCCTTATAAGATTTATAGGGTTTATCATGATTAGAATTTCTTTTGTAATGATTTCTAAAGTGTTCTAGAGATTTTTTCGAAATTTCCAAAAACTTTTCTCTCATTAAATAATCCAATATTTTTAAAAAATGATTTATTACTGAATTCGTAAAAATTTAGTCAAATCTCTAAATATGTCTTTCGTTAGTTTTATTCCTTTACTATAAACAATTTCATTAAAAACTTGGTTCATATTAAAGACAGATCGTTGATTATAAAAAAAAAACAAAAATACAACAAATCTTCTTTATAGAATATATATTTCAAGATTTACGACTTCGTAAAAACCATACTTGACCACAAATACTTATAACGAGAAATTTTTGGGAAAAACCTTTTCTCCGGAATTTTTGACCACAAATACCCGCAACGACACCGTTGTGACGATGATATGCCTGTTAAAATAACAAAATAAAATCTGAAATTACTGAGCTATGTAATGAATAAAATAAGAGATTTATTTGCCAATCGACAGTAAACACCGCATTTTAGTGACAATATAAACGCATTAACTATCATATTTGTTGACTAGAAAATATGTCAACATTTTATTGACTGAGCAGTAAAGCAGACACTTTAAAGCTGTTCAGATTTATCGGCTGTCACAAAATTTTGTGATTAAATTTCAAACAGCATTTTTTTAAAAACAAAGGTAAACTAGTAGGATCTGAGACAAAGTAGATGTTTTAATGTGTTGCTTAGCTTTAAAACCACAGTTGCGCCTTGCTTTAAGCTGCTTAATTAAATAAATATCCAATTTTCAACGTAAACAGTTTTGTAGACATTTTTTTTAATGGCTTTGTATTGTTTTTCAGTTTTTCTTGTTGTGTTTTTCAAACTTTGACAGTCTTCTTGCTGGTATGTTTCAGTTTTTGTTATTTTCTCAGTTTTAAGTTTAATTTGAGTGGGTTTTACACATATTTCTGTTTTCGCGAATAATTCTATTTTTATCAGTTGTTTGTCATTAGCAATTTTTGCTTTTATTTTAATTTTTTGACAAATTTTAACAGTCACAGGTTTTTTGTAATTTTTGTTAATTTTTTGTAGTGTTTTGACAGTTCTTGCCAATTCTTGTCAGATTCTTCAGCTTCGTTTAATTTCGCCAAGTTTTTTTATATTTCTTTACACATTTTTTAAGTTCCTCGCAGATTCTCTTCACAGTTTTTTGCAATTTCTCGTAGTAAAGACTACGAGAAATTCTAGGGAGAGTTTTTCGCAAGTCTATCCAGTTTTTGGCAGCTTTAACTATTTTTTTGTTTGTCTTTTTAATTCACTTTTCATATTTTGCTCTTCGTTTTAGTTTTTAGCTTTAACGTCGATTATAAGATAAATGGTCAACAAAAAAAGCTCTGGAAATACAACTAACAATTCTGAAAAAACATAACTTTAGAGAAGCTTGAAAAACGGCGTTTGTAAGAACACAAATATGAAAAAAGACAATTAAAAAAATAGAAAAATACCGAAAACAATGATTAGGAAAAAAAGCTAAAGAAGGTTTTACAAGGAACTTGGAAACAACGATTAGAAAGAAGAGAAGAACAAAATTAAAAGGGAAAAAGAAAAGTATAAATAAATTAGAACCAAAATAAAAATAAAAATTACAACTGAAAATAAAGAAAAAGAAAAAGAAGCTTTTAAAATGTTACGAAAACTACCAAAAAAAAACAGAAAAATATTTTTGAAAATTTTGACAAATTTGAAAAAGTTTTCGGAGTTTAAGAAAATTTAGAGAAAAAAGACGATAAGTAAACTGATAAAATAAAATTAGGAGTGTCTCACCATGATTTCTGACGATCTCTACATGACTAAGGAATGTACCTTCCTTACCTCAAAAAGAAAAGACTAGCAAAATTCCGTTTTCTTTAAAGTTATTCTCTCAAAAAACGAGCTTAAAAATGTGCTTGTCTTTTTTTTTAAATTAACAATTTTTGACAAGTTTTTTTGCAATTTTTGTTAATTTTTCGTAGTATTTTGACAGTTCTTGCCAATTTTCTTCTTCAGCTTCGTTCAATTTCGCTAAGTTTTTTTTATATTTTTTTACACATTTTGAAGCTCCTCGCAGATCATTTTCACAGTTCTTCGCAATTTCTCGTAGTCCTTAAAATTTTTCGCAGGTCTATCAATTTTTTGGCAGTTATAACAATTTTTTTGTTCGTTTTTTTAATTCATTATTTATTTTTATCTCTTCGTTTTAGTTTTTGGCAATTTTTTGCAAAATTTTTATTGTTTTGTCAGGTTTTAATTTTTGAAAGTTTTTTTATATGTTTTTGTTTTGTTTTTAGTTTTTTCAGTTCTGTTTCAAACTTACAATAGTTTTTTAATTTTCATTAACATATGTAGGTATGTGTCAATTCTAGTTTTTTCGGTTTTTCTCAATTTTTACTTTAGTTTTTTAACAGTTATCTTTGTATTTACTGTTTTTTTTAAGTTTTTAACAGTTTTCAGTTCTCAGCAAATTTCAGAGTGTTTTGTTCTCAGTTCTAACAGCCTTTAACAATTTTTTTTAGTGTCTAGCAATTTGAACAGTTTTTAGAGTTTTCTTCAGGCAGTTTTTGTTAATTTTTTTAAAGTATTTTGACCCTTTTTACCATTTTTATTATGTTTTATTTAACTCTTTACAGCTTTTTTCAGTTCTAGCTAATTTAGTAACGTTAAGTGTTTTACAATTCCTCTAAGTTTCTTATAGTTTCTCGCTTTTTTTAGCTTTGTTATTTTTCTTCAGTTCTTTTCAATGACACTCAATTCCGTAAAGTTAGTGTTTTGTTTTAGTTTTCTTTCTTTAGCTCCTCAATTTATTGTTATATCTTTTACAATTCTTTGTTGTTTTTTTCTCACTTCATTCTCTAATTTTCTGATTTTCTTCTCTGAGTTTAATATTTTTGTGATATGTTTACTATCAAATTTGAATAGTAATAAGCAGTAAAGCATACACTTTAGAGCCGTTCAGGAGTTTCCAGCAGTTTCTAGAGTTTCTAAAAAAAGTAAACTATTGAATACGGCAATAAAGCAGATTTAATGCCTTGCCTTGCTTCAAAGACTCGGCTGCGCTTTGTCTTTGAACTCTGTCACGGCATTGTTGCCTAATTACACAAATAACTATTTCTAAGAAATAAATAAGATAGAAGATAGTTTCTTTCTAATTTAGCGGAGTGTTATCAAAGTGAGTAAAGCCTAAAGGATGATAACGCCACATTTAAGGAAATGAAACTTATTTATGGCATCATATATCCCATTCGGTTAATCCAACTTTCAACGATTACAACTTTGGAGAAATAACTTTGCCGGCATGAGTGTTCCAGAAAGTAAAATCCTTTGATTAAACAGTTTTAATCCTTGAAAACTTATATTCGCACAAAAATGTTTTTTTCACCAGAAAATTAGTTGGATAAAAGAATAACTTACTTTCTGGAAATATGAGAGAAGTAACTTTTGGAATCATTGTTATTAGTTGGTGTAAAGTTAGATTCAATTAAAATGTAGCCCTGAATTTGGTGAAATAAATAAGTTTTAATTAAATCCGAACTGAAATTACATAGTTAGAGTTAGTTTTTAACAAATTCAGTCAAATTTGGTTCAGTCGTCAATTGATTGAACAGTTTAAAACTTCCAAAATTAAAACTCGTGTCACGAGCCCAGAAAATGAGATAATTTAAATTTTTTTACATAAATTTAAAATACCTTTTGAAACTTTAAATTAATTGAGCAAAAGTTTTGCAAACTTTCAGGACATGATTCAGTTTTTAACTTCTGGGTGTGTGATAATGATAAATACAGTATGTCTCTAGATCAAGTTTAAAAAAAGAAAAATTTTATGCTATAATGTTGACTTTACAACAAAAAAATTATCTAATTCAATGTTACGGAACGAGAAGAGTGCTACCGGGTTGTTATTAAAAAATTCAACCAAAAATACCCGAAAGTTATCATTTCAAATTCCGGTGCAAAAACTTGGTGACCAAATTCTTTAAAACGGGCTTGTTTTTAAGCATCAAGAAGTCAAAAAAACTGTTCAATGAAGAGGATGCTCTTTCAATTCTTGCTGTTCATTCCGCAAAAATCTCTATGGCTGTCTTTAAAAAGAAGGACAATACAAACTGAGATAAGTAAATCTCATTTACAAAGAATCTTCAACCGCAATTTAGGCAAACTTTAGAAAATGGTGATTAAGTCAAACGTCTAGATTTTTGTTTGGAAATAGCTTAGAGAGTCTTGAAAGATTAAAATTTTTATAAACGGATTATGTTCTTCGATGAATCAACTTTTTCAACTAATGAAGTCGTTTCATCTCAACATTGCCGGTACTAGAGTGAGACGAATCCAAACTTCAGGATTTCTTGTCGCAAAGAATATTTAAAAAAAGTTAATGTGTGGTGTGCAGTTTCGTATTATGACATTGTTGCTCCAAATTTTTTTAATCAAAATTTAAACCAGAATTAATATTTGGAAATGTTGCAAAAATTGAACTACCGAACAGAAATGTTTTTTCAGCGCGATGAGTGCTCTGTTAATTATACCGACTTTGTTCGCCAGTGGCTCAATACAGAATTCCATGATAACTGGATAAAGAGAAATGGTAGTATTTAACGACCTCCAAGAAGTCCTGATTTTACAATAATGAATTTTTATCTGTAGAGTCGTTAGAAACAAATTGTGTACAGTAAGCCACTAGACAGTGATGTAGAGCAATTAAAAAATAGAATACAAAATGCAGTCCAGCCTTTATCAATCTTTGAAATAAGACCAGTTTAAGAAGAAGCATTATTTAAATAGAAAATGAATAGTGTAGCTTTTTGAGAAGTTTATTTCATTTTACCATTTGTTATAGTTATTTATTGTATAAGTGTTTTAGACAGGGATTTATCCACGCAAGAATGTTTAAGCGCAAGACGCAGTCGAGCATTTAATATTCTTAAGTGGATAAAACGCGACTAAAACACGAAACCAATATAACATTTTATCCACAATTGCAGCGATTTAAAATCAGAATCGCCAAAATTTCATCTCATGTCATCAAAAAATGATTAGACATTACACTCTGACAGTGGATGTCACTTCAAAAAGCATTGAAATTAACTAAAAAATATGGGAGGTGTTGAATCGTTGCTATTTATTTTCGATTGTTTATCGACTCCATTTGTACAAAACGCTGTGCAAGTTGGTGAAAATAGAAGAAAGTGATACTGTTCCTGAGACAATTCTTTAAGAAGCTGAAGAAGCGACTCGCCAGTTATTGCCTGCGAAGTCCAGGGAACATTATGAAAAAGTATTTTTACAAATTAATGAACGGAAAGAAAAATGGAGGTATTGACGATAAATGAGAAAGTTCTGCTATCGTATTTCTTAAATTTGAAGAAGAGGTATGCAATTTCATTTATGTGGTCGAAGTACCTACTCCGGCCACTCCATGCTAAAGGCCGTTATAAAGGTCTATAAAAACATAGACATTAGAAACTACAGTAAGCTCATTGTCTATCTGAAGAATTAGTGAAGAGTATACAGGCCGAAGAAAGCTGCAGTATTGGAAAGAGCATACATGAACGAGTTTTTGACAAGAGCTTGCGATAAAAATATTTGATGATCAAGGTACCTAATCTCTGTCATTACGTAGACAGTATAGATAATAAATTTTGGAATATTTTAGGTTGCATTAATAATGGGAATGACTGGTGGCTGTCAGCTGACAAATTTAAAAATCAGTGATGTAGAAGACAGAGGCGCATACTTGATTGTTTCGATACCAGATATCAAAACGGGCGTTTTACGAAAATTCATAATTATAGAAGAAGGATTCTATATCAACACTGTGGAGAAGTGTAGGAAATACATGTCCTTACTATACGCTAATCAAAAATGTACATCGCAACCTGTTGGAATTAACACTTTATCGAAAGTTTCTTCTAAAGTTGCTTCGTTTTTAAATCTGGCGAACGCAGAAGCTTTTACCGGCCATTGTATAAGGCGCACTTCAACAACTTTACTTGCCAATGGAGATGCTAATCTTACAACAATTAAACGACATGGTGGGTGGAGAAGCTCGGCTATAGCAGAAATTTATATCAAAGATTCTGTATCTAATAAGCCTGATATCGCAAGAAAAATCCAAGATTCTCCTGGTACTAGTCCTTCCTTAGTAGGGGAGACGTCTATTGTTCCTACAACTACTATTCTGGAACCGATAACAACTACAAGCTTTTTATTAATGGAAACGAGTGATATATGAAAAAACAAAAGACGAAATGTCTATTAATGTTAATGTCAATATTAATAATAAATAGAGGGCGATTGATTTAAGATTGTATTTTTTCATTATTCCACTAGTGGAATAGAGTGATTTCATTATTCCACTAGGGGATAAAGTGTTACTTTATACGGTTCGTAAGTGTGGATAAAACTTCAATTATAAGGTAATTGTGGATAAAATTTATTAAATAAAACTTGAGCCGAATTTGAATATTTTTTAGCAATAAAGTTTTATTATCTTGAAAACTGTTCGAGTTAAATAAAAAGTAATTTCTGTTTTGTGGGTTTGAAGACAAGCAACAAAAGCGAAATTTTTTGTGAAATCTAAAATAAGAAATTTTTTCTTCTTTTACAGTCGATCCGAGAACATACTGATTATGCGGTTTTATGATAAATAAGTACCTTGTTTAAGATCTCCTAGAGTGTCAACCAAGACGTCACATTGCAGAGCCTCCCATTCATTTCGTCCTGCTAATCCATATTGTCTTGCTAGATATCTTGCCACTGCATTGCTCTGAGCAACCGCTTTCCCATCTATTTCAAGGACCGGGAGCATTCCAAACGGCATTTCTGAAATAAATAGAATGCATTTCAAACCAAATTAATTCCTGAAAGGGACTTTACGCAATGAAGGTGAGTAAACTCAACGCGAATTCCTTCCAACGACTTTATTATGCATCACCTTTTTAATATTGGAGCCGAGTTTATAAAAACAATTCAAGCATTCTTTCGGAGTAATAAAAATCGTGGCATTTTGATGTGAGAAATTTAAATTAATCGGGTGTTTTGGCAGCGCAAACAGTTAATAAAATCGATTGGCAAACACAAACAGATGGCGGGATTTGCGACAAATGGTAATTAATGATCGCAAGAGTAAAAGTTGATTCAATTTTCTTACAAGTTGGTTTTATTCAAAATTTCTTTATAATTTAATTACCAAATTTGGCAAAAATTGCAAATAAATAAATAAATGCTGTTTTCAAGTTCATGTTTAGCCATATCGATTGAAAATAAATAAAAAATGGTATCGATTTAAAATAGTTTCTACAAAAGCAAGCTGCACATAAGCTTCAGATAGAAAAAATTAAATCCAATAAATAATTTGAATAAATATCTGATGATTGGAGCTATGTCAAAAGAAACCTTGGGGCGTTCGCTAATTCCCGTTAAGAGCAACTACAAAATTTGAACTTTGTGTACAATAAAATATGCAAAGTGGCAACATAAAAAGAAAACGATAGCGAGAGCAAAACCACAACAATATAATAAATTATTATCAGTCAAAATATTCTAAAATTTATTACCGTAGTTAGCGATGCTAAAAAGACCGCCAGGCGCCTAGAAAAAAAATAATAACAAGGCTATTGAAGTCTGTCCAAAACATATAAAATAGTATATTAAAAAACGCGTTTCGAGAAGTCAACTTTGTGGCACGAATTCTAGTTTATAAAAAGCCCGAATTTTTATAAAGAATAAGTGCCACAATGACTTGAATTCTTTATGCTATTTTTTCTACTTTGCGCGTTTACGTGATTTTTATGTAAAAAGTTAATTATTCAATTTTTAGGGACATTTGCGTTAATACGAGATAAATTGGTAATAAATGTCATGAAAGTGTCAAATGTTTTTTGAAGTGTTTTCAAATTTGTCCAAAATTCTGTGTAAGTAACTTACAAATGGTTCTTTTTTACTTACCGTATCGGTTATTGATTGAATACTCCAATTGGCATAAACACAGTAAGGTAAATCTCCGAAAACATTGTTAAATTATTCTTAAATTACTAAATTAATTGCAATTCTCAGCGATTTCTCTCATTGTTATTTCAGTCTAAGCACTGCTATATACTCATCTAGCAAATAACTTAAAAAGTATCAAACGCTTGATAAATTGATAAATCGTCAAAATAGTGACTGAAAGCTATTTTATTTTAAAGCGGTTCTAACTTTACAAAAAAATGTAAAGTTACCTCATTGTAGCCGCCGCTTGTCCACTCCATTTTCAAATGTTTTATCGGTTAATTGCGACACACACACAAAAACACCTTGGTGAAAAATTCTGTTCATCAAGTGCAACAAAATTTATTCGAATAAAATTATTATAATCTCAACGCTGATATAAATGCGTGTTACCAACCCGAAATTGCACTAGTACTTTACGCACGCAATTTGAGTGCTGAATTGGCTAATACGACACCCAAATCGGTATCTGTTACAGACGCAAAGTAGAAAAAACGTTTTTTATGTTTTTCACTTATTTATACAACTCTTTTATATAAAAAAGCTATAATTATGGTCAATTTATACAAGTAAGATGCCTTAGAATTTGCTAGATAAAAAGTCACTAGTAAGATAAATGCTTTTTGTGTTATTACTGGCGTAGCAACACAAATTTTTTAACATTTTGGAGATTCAGAATTGCAGTTTTTTTCTTTAATTAATGACGAAACATCTTTCTTTTGTGTTTTGCCTTGTTTTTCTAAAAAATTTGCACCGTTAGTAGTTTAACACTTTAAATATGATATTAGTAAATATAAAAACCTCATATAATCTTACAAACTTTTCTAATAGTCAACATGCAGCTTGTAAGAAACAAACTTTGAAGCAGTTCTCTAAGCTATTTAAAAAAGATTTTTTTTATAAAAATTTATGTTCTAGAACTCTCCAATAATTATTGCTTCTCTTATTCCGTTCTTGATATGTGTTGCTAGAATTTCATAAGCAACATTATGCCTTTATAATTTTTACATTTTTTTTTTGCTTTTCTAGTCCCATTTCTTTTCTTTTCATACCTAATTATGTACCTACTACAAATTATTAATTAGTTTTTCTGGTTTTTTAAAATCATTTACATGTTAATTTATTAATTTCTAGGTTTTTGGTCGTTTTTTATTTTATTTATCTTTGTTTTTAATTGTTGCTATGATGTCGATTATCCAGCTTTGTTTTAACTCCAATAAAAAAATTTATTATATTTTTAGTTTCTTTTTTACCTTTTTATTAGTTTAATAAGGTTTGTACTAGAAACTAGGAAAGTGTTGTTTGTTATTTGCTTTATTGTTCAATTTTTTACAGTTCTTTTCAGTCTCAATCTATTTCGCTAAGTTCTAAGCTTGTTACATTTTCACGCAGTTTTTTGTAGCTCCTTGCAGTTCCTTAATTTCCTGCAATTTCTGCAGTTCTTTGCAATTGTTTGTAGTTTTTTCTTGTTTCTTGCAGTTTCCTGCAGTTACTCGAACTCTCTTGCAATTTTTTGCAGTTTCTCGGAGTTCTCCGCAGTTATTCGCAGTTTTTGTAATTTTTCGCAGTTTCTCACAGTTTTTTGCATTTCTTAGCAGTTCCTCAAAATTCTTTGCAGTTCTTCGTAGTTATTTGCAGTTTTTCACAGTTTCTTACAATTCTTTGCAGTTCCATGCAATTTTTCGCAATTCTTTATAGTTCCTCGCAGTTTTTGCTATTTCTCGCAATTCCTTGCAGGGTCTTGCAGTATGTTGCAATTCTTCACAGTTTTGCAGTTCCTCGTAGTTCTTTGCAATTATTTGCAGTTCCTTGCAATTCTTCACAGTTTTATGTAGTTCCTTGTAGTTTTTCACAGCTCCTTGCAATTGTTCGCAGTTCCTCTCAGTTTTTCGCTGTTTTTTTACAATTCTTTGCAGTTTCTTGCAACTATATGTAGTTTGATGCAGTTTCTTGTAATTCTTTGCAATTCTTTACAGTTTTTTGCAGTTCCTCGCAGTTTTTTGCAATTTTTTGCAGTTCCTTGCAATTGTTTGCAGATTTAAATAGTTCTTTCCTCTCAGTAGTAGTTTCCTCTCAGTTTGTCGCAGTTTCTTACAATTATATGCAGTTCCTTGCATTTTTTTTACAATTTCTGTGTAGTTCCTCGCAGTTTTTTGCAGTACTTTGCAATTCTTTGCAGTTTCTTGCAATTCTATGTAGTTTTATGTAGTTCCTTGCAGTTATCCGCAGTTTCTTGCAGTTCTTCGTAATCTTTTGCAATTCTTTGCAGTTTTTTGTAGTTTATGGCAGTTTTTTGCAGCTCATTGCAATTGATTGCAGTTGCTCTCAGTTTGACGCGGTTTCTTGTAATTCTCTGCATTTCTTCACATTTTTTTACAGCTTTTTGTAGTTTCTCGTAGTTCTTGCAATTTTTCGCAGTTTCCCGCAATTCTATATGTAGTTTTTCGCAGCTTTTCAATTTTTTGCAGTTTTTTGCAGCTTTTTGTAGTTTCTTGCAATTTTTGTAGTTCTTTGCAATTCTGTGTAGTTCTTCGCAATATCTGGCAATTCTTCACAGTTTTTTTTCAGTTTATCGCAGTTTTTCGCAATTCCTTGCAATTCCGTGTAGTTTTTTCTGTTCTTTGTAATTCATAGAAGTTCCTCCCAGTTTTTCGCAGTACCTTGTAGTTTTTTATAAATTGATAATTATTACCTGTCTATTGTAAATGATAATAAATGATAAAATTTTATAATGTCTGATAATAGTAATAGTAATAATTTTAAGCATGTTATATCATTTTTTCCAGCTAATATTGTTACAAAATTTTTAACAAATCAGGACTGTAAAAAGTACTCATTTCAGATTTAATAATTTATTCTTGAAACACAACTCAAAGCTCGTCAGCATCAATGTAAACATACTTTCCATAAGAAAATTGCATTTATATTCGTATTTTAATGTCATTCTCAAACAGGAAGAAAAGCCTTCGACTGAAGTTGTAATTTCCTGCTACAATTTTCAATTCACTTTGTCTATTTTTGTTTCATTTTTTCTGTAACTAATTGTTTCCTTTCAAATTTTTGTGAATAATATACGAAAAATAAAAATCAATTTTTAACAAAATCTCTGAATTTTTGCGTCTCGTTTTAATCTCGGTTCTTTTGGTTTGATCGAACATAAAACTTCACCCCTAAATTAAATTTAACTGCAGCGCTTTAAAATAGGTAGACGTTAAATTCGTTAAAAGCAAATTCGATTCAACTTTTCGTTCAAAATTGTAAGCACAAAGTGTGAAAATGTCATTAAACTTACTTTTTTTCACTTCCGGCCATTTTTCTCTAGGGATCCTTTCGTCTTCGTATTCGATACCAGCATAAGCGAATATAAACCGGATATGTTCAGCTCGACCTCTAGCATTGAAGTAAATCAGCTTATACTGTGGTGACATGTTTCCAAAATCTGAAACAAAATAACGAAAATGTAAGATCACCTCTCTGTCCTCGAACCTCAGAAATTTGAAACTTTGGGTATAACAAGCATCGGAAGCTCTTAAGGTATCTTGACTATGAATGAACGGAAATCGATCAGTGCTTCGTAATTTGGAATTTTCGACCAAAATACAATACTGAATTGCATTGGAGTTTCAGAAGTGGAAAATCGCACAGTAAATTAGTCTCAGATAGCAAAAGCAAGCAAAATTTTTTCGACTTTAAAAAAATAACAAAGAAAATTGTTTAGAACATAATGCTGACAATTTTTTTTTGTTTAAATAAGGCTTCATTATTATACACGTTTCCACATGTCTTAACATCCTGATTTTTGTTCAACTCAAAATTCAACTTTTGATTTTTAATAAAAAAAAGACTTTGAAATCGGTTTTTACTTTGCAGCAACTTTAAAGCCTTTTTTCACTAAAAATAAAAAGTTCATAACAAAAAACGGATTGCTAAGACATAAAGAAAAGTCTCTAATTTATAATGCCAAAATCAGGATTATCTTTGTAAATAAACTACTCAACAATTGAAGTAATCCATTCTATAATAAGTGATGTTTTCATTTTCATACATCATATTTCTTAAAAAAACCGTTATTAAAATACAAGCCGAGTCAAAAAAAGAAAGGTACACATGCATCGCAACATCGTAAATCAGTATATTTGGTTATTTATTCAACTTTTTACAAAAACAGTAAATACCCCCAGCAATATTTTGTAAACACATATTGTATTTACATATTTATTTATTAAACATATTGTATAAATTAATATCTAGTAGGACCACCTCTAGACCTATAGACAGCCATACATCTCCTAGGCATACTTTCTATTAAATTATTGATGACTTCTTGAGACACTGCTTCCCATTCCTGTTCCAACATGTTTTGAAGCTCCTCAAATGCTTCTGGTTGGACATCTTGTTCTGATAACCTGTGCTCTATGTACGATTATAGACGTTCTATGGGGTTGTAATCAGGGGAGCGTGCCAGCCACACCATTCGTTCAATACCATGTGCATTAAGAACATTGTGACAATGCGAGCAAGTTTTGTACTCATGCATAGTCATCCACAAACACAAACTCATTTCTAAAATTATTGACACAAGAGACTACAATCGGTAGAATACACATATCCCTATAATGATGTGCATTTATGCATAACCCCCTTAGTGTCACAATCACTGTGCGGCCGTTAAAAATAATGCCTCCCCAAAGAGTAACACCACCTCCTCCGAAAGGTACCCTGTGCTCTCGCATTTCTTCACGGTGCGTCTTGTTCGGGCGTCGCCACACTCTAATACGCCCATTCAAACGATAAAGGGTAAATCGAGACTCATCTGCAAACATACAACGGGACCATTCGTCCTGGGTCCAGTTCAAATGAGCTTCCCCCTAATGTCGCCGTTGTACTCGATGTTGCTGTTGCTAGTGGGCATGGCACACGTCTTCTAGCCCTTAAGCAATATTCGTGCAGCCTTCGTCGAACTGTTTGAGTAGAAATAACTACTCCTGTAACTCGTTGTAGCGCGTTATTTCACTGAGTAGCGTTGTAGGTAGGGTTTGGGCGAGTAGTAATTTGTAAAAATCGGGTTTGTCTTGGAGTTAGACTGCATGTACAACCTCCACCATATCCGAAACGAAGAGTTCTACATTTTTGAAAGCGATTAATAGCTCTATTGATCACCCCATGTGCCACATTAAAAATTCGCGCCACCTCGCGATGAGATAACCCTTCCTGCACCATGTGAACCACATGCTGCAATTCCCGGTCAGATAAACGCTGTTGAGACATTAGAAATTAAGAATAAGTCACCCTCAGTAATACTTTTAACGTGTCAGTTTTAATATTACTGAAAAAGACACTCCTTAAATTCTCATTTTGCTTGTTTTGTCAGATAACACTGCGAAAAAGCTCGTTTTTAAAATTAACACCTAAAAACTACCACTAGATAGACCATAAAATACTTCAGATAGGCAAAAGAGTACAAAAAAACAACAAGAAACAACAATAAATTCTGTATAATTAACAGTTTTTGTGGTGTTTGATCAGTTCATATAACAGATCTGGCTGTGTAATATTAAAGCCTTGTTTTCAACAAAAAAAAATTTGGCAGCTTGATTTTCTTTGAGACTTTTAGGAACTGTTAAAGCCAACCAAACACTAAAAAATTTGTTAAAAATTTCAAAAACTGAGAAAAAAATACACTAAGATTTGTTGAGAACTGTCAAAAACTAGAAAGAGCCGGTAAAAACAAAATTTTCAAAAAACTAAGCTAAGAATCACATCTTAAAGAATTTTAAAAAATTGACAAACTAAACTAGAAAAACTAAAAAACAACAAAAGCAATTGAAACGATTTACAACAAAATTGACAAACGTAGCTATAAAACGCTGTAGATTAGAAAAAATTATAGAAAAACATTTTTTTTAAGTAGTAAAAATTTTTCAAAAATTAAAAATTGGTGCAAGCACTCATGATTTTGCAAAATGAACAAAACCTAAAACAAATAGCAATAATGTGAAATAAATTAAAAAAACCAAAGAAAAACGGTAGAAACTGACAAAAGCTGAGTAGAACTGCGAAAAACTTTAAGGAACTACGAACAACTGCAAAAAACAGCGAGAGACTATAAAGACTACGAGGAAATCACAAAAACTGCAAAAAACTATTAGAAAAACTAAAAAACCAAACTAAATTTAAAAACTGAGAAAAATTAGCAAAGAGGTATTAAAACACTTTAAAGAATGAGCAAAAACTATAAAAATAACTCTTCGAAGTTGAGCGAAACTAAAAAAAACTGACTAAACTTAGCAAAAACTGTGAAAATCTGCATAATATTTAAAACTAGAAATATCAAAAATTCTTAATCACAAACAACTGACAAAAAATTGAAGACTTTGGGAAAACTAAAGAAGAGAACACGAAACAATATGTCAAGAAACGTCAAAAACTTGAACAAACTGGTTAAAACAAAGCTAAAAAAATAAAAATCTTAGCGCAACAAGGAGAATTAATACACATTCTTAAAAATTTGTCAAAAAAGTTTAAAAATCTGTCAAAGATTTTATAAATTAACAAAAATTGTCTACAAAACTGTCTACAAATACATTGGAGAAAAAAACAAAAAAAAAAATTTGGCAAAATGTATTTAAAAAATTATAAAAAAAATACAGAAAATTTAGAAAATAGAAATAGAAAGCTAAAGAATACAAAAACAAAAAATTAAAAAGATAAATAAAAAAAGAAAACTGTCAAAAAGAAGTACAAAATTTATTTCAGAACGTGAATAAAAAAGTAAGATACCAACCAGAAATAGTATAATTACAAAAATAAAAAATTATACAAATATAGTCATTACAAATAAAATATTGTTGAGATCATCGGTATAGCAATAAATTTGCATCACTACCTAGCAATGTCATCCGCTAATCATTACGTTTACATTCATACACTAAAGCGGATAGATTTAAATGGTTGCGTACTTTACGTAGTTTTTATTATAAAGTTGTTTTATGATCTTGTAAAGCAGGCAACCAATTAAATCTATTTATTTTAACGTATGAATGTAAACGTGGTGATTAGCAGATGACATTTCTGGCTGGTGACGTAAATTCGGTGCTTGGTGGCATGGATTATAGATATAATTCTGATATGGCTACAACATTTTGATAGCTCTTAAGTGAACAACAAATATAAGTTCAAAATAAAGAGATGCAAAAAAAAAATAAGAAGATGTACAAGAGATAACCCGAAAATTACAAGTATAATAAACGACATAAAAAAACACCAAAAGCACTTCAACAAGTAAATGTTTAAAAAATGCAGGAAATAAACTGATTAACAAACTTTAAAAACTAATTAAAAAAGTATGAAAATGAAAAATGATTAGAAGAATAAAAAAAGGAATTTTACTCAAAATTTGATATCCTAGGTGCGAAATTTGACTGAAGTGTTTAAATGGCAAAAATACCTGTATAGTGTGCATTCGAGGAAATGAATTTAAACAAAAATTATATCATTTGTTACATTTTAAAACAACAAAGTATTATATATGCTGGTTTTAACCAATTTGACGTTAATTAACATTCCATCAAGTGCCCGTTTATAATTACTTACTAATCTTTTATGATATAATAAATATTAAGGCTTCAAAATAGCTGTTATAAGTTATAATAATTTTTAAAAAAGCAAACATTTTTTTTTACTAACAAGTGCTTAAGTTTTAGTTCAATATCTACCTCAAAATATCTTTTCTAAAAAGCAAGAATCATTATGTAAAGCAATATTCTTGAATTTTCTGGTAGTCGTTATTTAATTAAATTTCTCTAGTGGCTTTAAGTTGCAAAATCTAAATCCTTATTAAAATAATCCTTGAAAATTAATGAAAGCAATTAAGAACTTACATTGCGGTAAAAATAAATTTTCCTTACCAGAAGCACATATTTCGTCACATAATTATTTAAATGAACCCTTTTGCCGAAATAGTTGGGAGAACATACAATAACCGTAATAAATCCATTAGAGTTGGTCTTACTGTCTTGGGAATGGAGAACTTAATGTAGGCAAAATGGTGTTAAATGAACTAAATTGGTGTGGTAATTTTCAAATAATATGTTTAATAGTCGGAGTGTACACGATGAACATTTTTTAAATTGTGATTTATACTACGAAATATATTCTCGGTCGTTATATAAATACGACACAGAAAATTCAAGATGAGATTTTCATCAAAGCTTTTTACATTTTTCCATAAATCTAGACAACAACGTTGCCTGCATCTAACAACCTAAAAAATTTGCAATTGACAATTCTTGTTTAAGTTAATTTTAAAACAAGTCAATGCAGATTTACTTAGAGCTTTCGATCCGCCCAATATTCAAATTTTTCCACCTTCCTAGACTTTCCTTTGTTAGATCCAATATTTCCAGCACAGAGAATTTGACGTAAAAATATTCCTTTACACTTTAACTATATCAGCACTGCAAAATCTAGGTCTAGGAGAGACTTTTTAAAATAATAAATCTGCGTTTGAAATAAAAGACCGGTAAGCTCAACGACCAAACCTATTTTAATTGATTTTGATTATTCTTGGAGATTTAAAGCTCGCAACAGCTCTCTCAAGTTCTCTGCATGACATAAGACAACTTTAACGAGTTTTTTGCCATGCTTGTTACGGATTTAAATAATTGTTGTTTTCCTTAAGAAACAAAGCTTTCATCAACTTACGTAATTTCATTTCTTTTCTATTGGAGAAGTTGACGGTCAACAACTTGATTGATTTCTTTCACGTTTTAATTTTTGTTCGTGTTTGGAGTAGATGAAGACACATTCTTTCGCTTGAGTTGATTGCAATTATTTTGTCGTTAAGTTTGAAAGCTTTTCAGCTAAAACTAACAAAAGTTTATGGAAAAACAAATACCAGACACAGATAAAATCGATTATTAAATTTCGTGTACGTCTGCTAATTTAATATAACCAATCTAGAAACGTTTCCAATAGATTTCCACGACAGATAAGCAATTTAATTTTGCACCGAATTTGGATTGCAAGAGGAAACTTTAGGTTTGCAACAAATTTATTTAATCTCAACAAACTTTACAGCTTTGTTAATTATTTTAAATGAAAAAAAAAATTTGAATTATTTATTTTACTTAAAATTTGTAACAAAGTTTCGTTAATCCTTGGAGAAAATTAATCTTAGGATTTCGAAATTTACAATGCAAAATTGTGTGAAAAATCTTCGTAAACAGGGAAATTCTGTCATGTCAGGATATTTTATTCAGGTATGTAATTGATGACAGAGTTTTCCCAATCAATCATAGCAATATTAGCAGTGCAAATAAAGTAGAATATATAGAGTGTCCCAACTAAAATTTGCACCTCCTAAAATCTTCGACTTCATCCAAGTTTCAAAAAAATGTTAAAACGGGTCAATTTTAGCTTAAAAAAACAAATTTTATTATAGTTTCAATGTTATTAACGCATTTTTCTAGCGCCTAGAACCACCCTCTTCAAAAAATTTAAAGACCAAGTGGGATCGAGTGACACATTATTTTAAAGCTGCTTTCATTGTCTATGCCAACGTATCTTTTATGAATTTTGAACGATTCTTTTGTGAGACTTTTGTCTAGATTACTGTGAGAAGAAACAAAAGTGATAAAATTGGAGCAGTTTAAATGTTTAATCTTCGATTAAAACAGATTTTGTCCTTATTAATTCTCACAAATTCTAAATGGCTGTAGCGTTATTTGTCAGCGCTTTTAGTTACACATCCTCATTGTTTTGTAATAAATATTAAACCTTAGCAATCAATTAACCGTAGAGCAATGACTTACTTAGCTTGCATTTAATAACTTCCAAAATTACAGCAACGATATAAATGTTTATAAATCAAGAGAAGGATGGTCAAAGCAGAAAAAAATACAGTACTACAATGAACGTAAGATTAAATTAAAATCGCTTTGGGATAAGGTGAACGCAAATCATGACAGGATGGCTCAACTAAATGTCCCAGAGCATCCATATTATCAAACAGATGTTCTTTCAAAAATTAAGGCATCTTATTCGGAGACACTGCAATACATAAAGGATAAAATTGCAGTGATTCAACTAGCTGAGTCATCTCAAGTACAACGTCCTACTGACGATCAACTGCAAGAGATAAGATGGAAGGACATCACTGACCATTCAATAATAACAAGTGTCGTCACGGTAACTGTTATTATTGTTCTAATAGTTGTCTTACTGTTTCGTATAAAACTCATCTGCCGGGCCCATAAACAGCAGCGTCAGCCCAGATCCGCCGAGAATGTCAATCAAGGAATCGAACTTCAACCCCTTAGACCAGAACATGCCCAAGTCTACGCCGAATCGCGTCGCTAGGCTCATGCAATTTTAATTTTTATTTTTTTGTTTACAATTTGTCTTATATTTAATATTTTTATTTATATTTAACTTTTGCGGGATCAGGTTTTAGTACATTGTAATGTTAGGATATCTAGTTACTTTATTACAGAGGTCAGGATCGTAATCTTTTGCCGAGTCGCCAAGATGTTTAATCTTCGATTAAAACAGATTTTGTCCTTATTAATTCTCACAAATTCTAAACGAATGTTGCGTTATTTGTCAGCGCTTTTAGTTACACATCCTCATTGTTTCGTAATAAATATTAAACCTTAGCAATCAATTAACCGTAGAGCAATGACTTACTTATCTTGCATTTAATAACTTCCAAAATTACAGCCACGATATAAATGTTTATAAATCAAGCTTAATTCTCTTTGTTTAAAAATTAATTTTTATGTTATTCTGGTTTAGATCCACTGTAAATAGTTTATATATTGTTAAGTTTTTGAATGAATAAATTAGTATAGAACGAACCCCCAAGTTTTATTACTCCTGCAACATCGAACATTAAACTTTTCGTTTTTTGCAAGTCCTGTCTTTGACACCTTGTATAACTTAAACTACAAATTTACAAAAAACGCTCTATTAAACATCTTAAAGTATAGGAAACGAGCTACCCAAAAAAAAGCTCATCTCAGTTAATAAAGATTTACAGGAGTTACAAAACTTTAAACTTTGTTAAAATTTTAGGGTGTTCCATTTCAATTGTTGAGCACTGTTGATAAACAATTCAATTTAACCAATGTATTGCTCAAAATGTCTACCTCATCTTTTATACACTGATGGTATAAACGATTTTCAAAAGCTTGCCTAACGTTTTGCAACATTTCGCAGGAAATCAAAAGGCATTCTGTGACAATTCTTTCTTGAAGCACTTGAAGAAATTCAGATAGTGTTGCATAAACCTTAGACATTAAATAGTCCCACAGGCCCAAAAAAGAAATCTACAGAATTTAAATCAGGAGAGCTAGTTGGCCACTCAATAAGACCTCTCCGACTTATTCATTATTCAAAAAAAAAACAAGCATCTAAGAAATAGCGTACTCGTACATAATACCGAAGAGATGCTCCATCTTGTTGAAAGAAAAGTTGGTTTTCGTAGATATTTATGTTTTCTTCTAGTGCTAAAAACTGCAAATAGCTGTCGCCAGTTAATTGTCTTCTAAGAAAGTAACTACGTATTGACGACTAACTTGTTTCACATGATTTGTGTTAAAAAGCCTAGAAGCAACACTGGCTTAATTGTTATTACCATACTAGAGTTTTACTAGTTCAATTATTTTTTCTGTACTATGAACCATTTTAAAAACTACGAGTTTTAATTTTTAACTTAGTTATTGGACTACAATAATGTAGGGAATCAAGTAGAAACTGTGTAAAAGATAATAATTTTACCACCTACTGCCAAAATTTCTTGATACTTTTAAAAATTAGAACATTAGTGCAGATAAGAACGTTTGTAAGTCCTTCCATACCAAGAAACTTGTTCACAATTTATACTCTGGATTGACAATCAGTGCTCTGAATTGACAATTTTGAAAATTTCAATAAGCTTAAAACAATTTTGTGATTCTTAAAAATGAATTGTCCAAAATTCATATAAAATACATGATTCCAAAGACAAAAGCAGTTTTAAAATAATGTGTCACTCGATCCCACTTGCTATTTAATTTTTTTAAAGACTGGATAAAGGTAAGGATTGCTTACCGTTCGAAGACAATTGTTTGGAGGAAAAGCGAAGCGACGACTCCAATTATTGTCTGAGAACGGTAATCCTTAACGTTCGACATACTTATAACGTTTTTTGCGCGATTGGAGTTTCTAGAATAATAATAATAATAATTTATGTCAATACATTTGTGATAATCGGGAAGATTGAAACTGAAATTTTTGGGTGGCTGTTCCATGGTTGCTATGGTTTTGTTCCAAACAAGTAAAATTGTCTTTTTTATACAATCATTCCTACATAGTTCTGTTTTGTGGTTCCGTTTTCAAAGCAAATATGAGCGATAGTGATGATCTACCGGATGATTTAGAAGACGCTTGGCAAGAAGGATGTTCGGCAATAATTCCAGAAAAATCTAAAGCCCGATATGAACAGACATACAAGTTGTTTAAGAAATGACGTGAAGCAAAGAAGATTTCTGTAAATGAAAGGAGCTTGTAGCGTATTTTGTGGTGAGAAGTGGACACTTGAAGGCCCCAGGCAGTATATGGGCGGAGTATTCTATGCTGAAGAGTACAATTTTTCTCCATGATGCTATCGATATTTCTAAGTTTGTTACATTAATTGCTTATCTTAAGAGAAAAAATATTGGATATCGGCTTAAGAAGGCTAAAATTTTTACCAAAGAAGACATGGAAAAATTCTTGAATGAAGCACCAGAGGAACAATTGTTAATTCAAAAGGTATGTTGTAGATGATGAGGTGGTACCTACATCTGAGTTCTAAGGAAACAATATATTTGGAGGTAGCAATGATATTGGGAGTATCGGGCGCTTGTAGACGAGGGGAATTGTACAATATTAAAATGAGTGACATAGAAGAACATGAAGAAATGTTTATAGTAAATATTCCAAATACAAAAACGAATATTCAGCGAACGTTCACAGTTATTAATAAAGAAAATGAAGCAGTTCATTATTTGGAAATACTTCGAAAATACATAAGAATTCGACCAAGCAACCCAACGTCAGATCATTTATTTCTGAACTATCGAAATGGTAAATGCACTAGGCAAGTCACAGGAAAAGGCACAATTGGAGACTGGCCGTGAAAAATTGCAAAGTATTTAAAGTTGCAAGCCCCTGAAGGTTTTACTGGACACTCGTTTCGACGCACATCGGCTACACTTGGCGAATAATGGAGTTGATGTGTAGGGACTAAAAAGACATGGTGGGTGGCGTTCATCAACGATGGCCGAGAGTTACGTGGAAGATTCCCTCCAAAATAAAATTGAATTTGCTCATAAAATTTTACACAGCGATGTTGGTGGACTATTACAACAACCTGGGACTTCTACGTCGGAAAGTTTGTCTATTAACACTAGAAACTCAAATGCGAGTGGTATTACTACTATTAATTATAATAATTGTACATTTAATTTTAATAAATAAATTGCAAAATTGTTTTTTTTTTTAGTTTTAATTGCTTACCGTTCACTGAACGTACATTTTCGTTTCTTTATGTCATATTTCATGACGGTCATTGGGGTAGGCTAATAAAAATTCAATAAGGTTTGGGTTATGTATAGAGCCTTGCAATAGACGTTGACAGATTCGATATGAGTCTATATAAATTCCAGTTTTTACATAAATGATAAATGAAAGTATAGCTAATGCGACGTGTTTTCTCTTCGATAATCGCAAAGTTCATCCCATATGACCTGCACGACGACTAGGGGATGTTAAAATCAATGATTTCCACATGTGTTCCTGGACACTAAAAATAGATTGTAGAACAGATTTTGAGTTTTTGAATAATAATAAGTCTTTTCTAATTTCAAAAAAAATTCAATTAGTTATTTACTAATATTGACAGAATAATTAAGAAACCACAAAAAGTAAAATGCAAATATTATCTTTTCATTAATCTTATCTCACTTTGCTTTGATTTAATCAATTAGTGATTATAATTCTGTGTAATTAATTAATGTCAACACAATACGTGTTAATCCAGCTTTTGATGAAGCTTACATTTAATAAAAATTGAACAATAGTTTACTGACACCTCTATTATGCGTTAAGCTTGAATAACTTTATTTACTTTATGTTGTTAGCGAATAAAACATTTTTAGCTTTTATATTTTTAGCTCATTGTTCGACAATCAAGTGATTTTATTAACACAAGTCAATTTATCTTGGCAAGAAAATTACAGTTCCTGTTTTATTTATAAAAAAATATTGAACTATAATTATTATTTATTATCTATCCAAAAAAACTATTTAAAAAAAGTGATTTCTCTGCACTAAATCTGAACTAAAAAACAAATCTAAAAAGTTACTTTTGAAGTGGTAGAAAAGTTGAAGGCGAGTGGATCTATTCGATGGAACACAGAACAAGGTCATTGAATGTTAACACTTTGAAACCGGCAAATATTGCACTAGAAATGTTTCCCCAAACGAGTTAATAAATAATTATTTACAAAAACTATGGAAATTTAGAAATTACTGATTTTATAAAAGATTTCGAGAAATAGATTTTAGGTCACTAATTCGACATAACGTGACAATTCTAACATTTCTGACAACAATCACTGACAGTACTGCAGCCGAATTTAACTAAGAAATATTTCAAAATGTTTTTGTTTTGTCATAACACTCTTTACAACTTTCTTAAATGAACACTTGTTATAAATAATTTATATTCAACATATTTCGTGCTACAAAACTGACTTTATGCTTATAAAACGCATTCTTTAGTGTCTTATTTTAAAAAACGAAAGTTCTTTATCGTTTTAGTCATCTTAGAGCCAAAATGAGCAATTGACAATATATTTTATAGAAGTGTTAAGATGTGAGCGACGTGGGACTTAATCGAGCAATTCACTTGAGAATCGATAAACTTGTCGCATTAAATTCCTCAAACACTTACTAAAGCAAAACATAGATGTCATTTATAAAAAAATTGCCAAACTTTTCCCGTAAAATTTATTTGTGTATGTGTATAGCATAGAATTTCAATTTCGTGAAACTCCAGTAGGATGAGACTAATTTACTTGTAATAAAACCTTATACAAACCATTAATAATCTGCAAATTCGACACTTTACCCACATTTATGTCTCATTAAAATGCTTTATGTATGCATTATTCTCGTTTTTGTTGCAGTCAAAAGTCGATTTTAAATTAAAATAGTCAGAATTTTCTTAAAGCACGCTTGCATTTTAAATAACTTCCAAACGCTTAACTGTCCTTTGTAGGAGAATCACGTTTTTAGCAACCCACACTATACCGAAATAGGAATCAACTTTTATGGCAGATATGAGTCGATATTGATGCACAAGGTCAGAAGTCCTGAGAGCAAAACGTGACACAATTTTTAGGATAATTAACGTAATATAAAAAGAGTGAACGAGCTGGCGATGGCGCCCCAAACTGCACAGTAAAAACTTCAATTTACCAACCTACAATTTTTCAAAAGCTTGCTTCCAAAAAGTTTTTTTACGTAGAATTATACTTTGCTATTGTTACGTCTGAAGCTTCGCAAACACACTTTCCAGCGGTTCAAACACTTTACGAACTAATTATTTACAAAAAATCGTTCAGAGTTCTCTTCTTTTTTAATTTATTTGTGAACTGCAAAATTTAAGGACAGCTAACTAGACTTCTAAATGTAAATTTGCCACACTACCCTATCCTTAAAGATTCGAGGTCCTGATGAATACCTAATGTCAGGTCTCTGCTATGCCAGAGCTAAAAGAGCACCCTGAACCACTTTTGAACGTTTCTGTCTTCTTTTTATTACAACAACATTATTTAGGCATTTTACAATTTTGAATGGTATTTTCCAGTTTTGTTGTAATTTCAAGCACTTTCCAATTTTTCTCTTCAGGTTATTGAACAAAAACAAATCGTGTTCTTTCTTTATGTGTCGTTCACGTTCTTCTTGTTTTTCTAGTTTTTCAATCCTTTTTCTTCCATATCTATAATAACACGATCTATTAGAGTTTTATTAATCCTCTCTTCTTGCCTAAATTTCATTTTTAACTCACGACGTAACCTTTAAGAAAACTGTTCACACAAGAGAATAAAATCAATTCCTGTAATAAAGCTTTGTAATATTTAAGTGATTCATGCTTACTCCAATATTATAATCCTTAAAGTCTTTATTTACGATTTCAAACTTCTCTGATTCTTCACAATTTTTTTTCAGTTTTTATTTTCATTTACCAAGCTTTGCTCATCTGCAATAATTCTTCTTTGAGACCCTATTTTAATCTGTAAAGTTGGCATTTCATTCTATTCGTTACTTCCTAAATTATTAACATTTTCTTCCTTTTCTTTTGGTCTTCTCTTTCTTCAGTAACTTCAGATATTTTCCTTTTACCCTTATTATCACTCATTGCATTTGTAGCAAAATTTTTGAAGATTAAATCAATCGTTTTAACATTAGACAATCAGGTTTGTTGTGTCTAAATTTCATATAAAAAAGGTTCAGTCTTGAAACCTTTCCACTGAACTACTGAACTATGAATGGCATTCAGGAAATAAATTTGAGTTTATAAAATTGAACGCAGACGAATAAACAAAATCAATCCTGTTTCTGTAGTTCCTCTGAGTCTCGTCTTCTAATTCACTTTTACTATAACTAGTGTTTCTATGTCCTAGCCTTGGAACAACATTAATCCTAGTCATGGTAATTTTATTTAAACTTGAAGGCGTCATCGGGTACTCTGTTTTGTTTAAATGCCAGATTCTGGAATTGTTTTTGTTCCTGTTTGTGCAAATACTTCAATTCTCGCAATTTCTGTTTTCGTTGTGCAAATCAGACATGTTGCAGTTATCCTCGTCAGGACAAATCACTTGTTGTCGTCCTGATACAACGCCATCTATAACAACTTGTATTGTCCTCTTTCGCGTTTTCTTATTAGCGTTTGCTAGGATTGTTTCTTTTGCTTTTTGTGGCCTTTTTCTTAGTTTTTACAGTTCTTCTCTGATTTTACATTATTCAATTTCGTTTCTCAATTTAATAATTTTTGAGAAAAATTTTTTTGCTTAATGGTTCTTCTAAACGTATATTTAATTCTTCTTTTCCTACATTTTGATTTTTTTTTGAATAAATAAAATTTTTCTTAAAATGACTCTAGACGTTTATTCAGGTCTTCTTTTCTTGCAATAAAGCAAACATATTTTAATAAAGCTTCTCTGCGATACTCAGATATACAGGGTGCGGCAGCATAACTTCCTTTTTGTAAAACGCAATAAAACCCATTTTACAGAACAGATTTTTTTATTTTTTGTTTATAATGTAAGTGCAATATCTAAAGTTTAGTTTTACACAGTTTTAAAAATCATATTAGCTAAGTGATGCCCCCAATTGTCCATACACTGAATAAAACAATTTCTGGCGTTTGTCATGACTCTTACCAGCATATCAGAGGGTATGTTAGCAACTTCTGGCCAGATGTTGGCCTTCAGGTCTTGTAGAGTCCTTGGCTGGTTAACATAAACGCGAGATTTCAAAAAACCCCACAAAAAAATCGCACGCTGACAAATCAGGGAAGCGGGCTGGCCACTCCAAATCACCCCTTATTGAGATGAGGCGCTCCGGAAAATGTTCCCTCAAAACAGCCATTGATGCTTTTAAAGTGTGAGCTGTTGCTCCGTCCTGTTGAAACCAAATGTCCCCCAAATTCAGTTCATCAAGTCGTTAGAAAAAAATTGCTCTAGCATGTTCACATACCGATCTGAATTCACTGTCACTGTAACTTTATTTTCTTCAAAAAACCACGGATCAATAATCCCAGCTGAGGAAATTGCACACCACACTGGTGAATGCAAAGGCCTTTGATGCAATTCTTGGGGATTGGTGTCATCCCAGTAACGCATGTTCTGTCTGTTTACGCATTCATTTAAGTGAAAATTGCATGCTCTGGAACGTTTTCGAGAAGCGACTGACGTGGAAGAAAATAAAACTTTAAAGTCACGCCTTGCGAATAGGATTACTCCCACCACGCTACGATTCCTACCGCCTGAATGGCGCGCATTTCAAAAACGAAAGTTATGCTGCCGCACCCTGTACTAAAACGGGTTTTTGACATTTCACTGTTTAATTTTGTTTTTGCAACTAAGACTCATTTGGGTAATCTAATTTCTACGAGCTACCTAGCTTTATCCGGCAAAGCTTCCAATCAATTTTTCTCTGTGGTTTGTTATCCCACTCCTGACACCAATTGTTCCATCTGAAGCTTTCACAAACACACTTTTGAGCGGCCCAAACGCTTTATTAACCAACTTGTTTTACAAAAATAACAGAAATTCATCCTGTAGCTAAATCCTTTAAAAACGTTTTTTAAATTATTTGTTATCTACACTTTGATGAGTTTCATGCAAATATAGGAACAACTAGCTAGAGTCCTAAATGTAAATTTGCCACAGTATGTGCACATTTGCGTGGTAATGAGGCACAGACTTTCTTGAAGGAAATTGAATTTTTAGCTGAAGGAATTGTTTAAAGTAATACAACTATTTAATCAGCAAAAAAGCAGGTTTGTTTTAAAAAAAATTTAGAAACTGCACAAAATTAAAATGTTTCTTTGGGGAAAAAATTAGGAAAACAAGTGTTTAAATTTAGAAGTTGTTATATTGTAAAATAAGATAAAAGCAATTAACGATCATAATTATTGTTATTTTTATGAATTGTTTCAAATTTTAGTCAACAGTCATACAGATTAATGCGCTATGTGCCCTCTCACGAAAATAACTAGTAAGCAGCACGTAAAATAAACAAAACTAAATATCTTATATGTAATTTAAAATTAAAATAATCTATTTTCTATTTTTTTGTATAAGAAAGAAAGAGCTTACTCTGTTCTATTAAATTTGCATTAAAATATTTATGTAAATAATTGATTAGTCTGGAAAATTTAAATTTCTTATATAATAATCTAATGTGAACACAAGTTTTCGACTATTACAGTGGCAACGTCTTTGCATTTAGTTACTTATTTAGTTAAAGAAACGACAAAATCAGCTGATCACGAGTCGTAAATAAAGTGGAATATTATTTTTGTAACTGAGTCATTAGTATTTTAGTCTAACACAAAAATATCACTTTTGCAATGCTAATTAAATATTTTGTAAATCTAAATTTGCATTTCATTTTAATGTATCGCTACAAAAAGTTTGTTGAGGACAGGACAACTGTCAAAAGTTGCGTTTGCAAATTGCAGTTTTTAGGTTTTTACAGCTGCAGAAAATGAAATTAGCAACTGCACATACAGAAATCTTGGTGATTATGTCTAATATGAAATGATTACTCTCCACGCAACTCAACTGTGTTGCCCTCATCGGTCTTTTCAGTTACCAATAAACGCAATAAAATATTATACAAAAATGGATTTTTGATTTAAAAAATGAGATACTCATGCCACTTATTGGTTTAATTTTTCTAATAAAATTGTATTTTAAAAAATAACCTGTAATTACTAATTAATTAAGGATGAGTTACATTTAAAAAGATTCAGGTCAAATAAATCCCGAATATATAAGATTTCAGAGTGTTGATGATTTAACCACCACTCTAAAAAGCACAATCGCAAAAATAGTAGATAAACACTTTTTTCTCTCATTTTTTGTGGTTGCATAAGATTTTGTCGAGCTCTTCCTCACCTCACCCTTTGTTCAGTAGTTATCGCGTACCGGTCGTTTGATAAAGACGTGTGTAAATTCCAATCGATCTAATTTATTTAAATCAATTAAATTCTCGCGTTTTCGGGGGTTAAAACTGGTGCAGTGTTTCTGATAAAATGTGTATTTAAAGTAAGTCTATTTATATCTTAATTTTAAACAAAGTTTTATTTAAACAAAAGCTGAACACGAATGAAAGTACAATTTAGTACAGAATCGATTTTTAATTACCAAAATTATCGATTTTGTACAATTATCGATTAGATAAATATTATGTAAATTTGGTTTTGAATCAGTTTTTTAAACAACTGATATTTATATAATTTTGTCTAATTCAATCAAATAAACTTATTGATTTTTTCCAAATTAAGGTAATCAACATTTTCTTTTTGTTAATTTGCTTTAAATAAAATAATAAGTCAACTGATACGAATCGATTAGTCGAATTTCTGCACATCCCTGTAGCTCAGATTCTTCGAGATAATAATTAAAAAATAATAATTAATTTTTTCAAATAATGATTTTCATAATGCGATGTTCATTTATAAATCAACTTTCACTTTTTCCTTATCAAGGACAATGTCGCTCCGATGTTATCGTGATATAATAACTAAATACTTTTTGTGTGTGTTTTTTTGTTTTGCAAATGTGCTTATCGCTTTTTCTTTGTTCTAGTCAGTGTTAAACCAGCTTGAGAAGAGGAACACAACAGCCAGCTGAGCCACTTTTAATAAGATAAGTAATTTTATTATCTACAAAACGTAATTTTAATCGGCTTTAATTATATTATTTTTACATTTTTAAACGTATTTGCAAACATTACATTTTTAAATTTTATAAAATATAACACAGAGATAAACAGTTTTACCATTATTAGTTTTAAAAAAATAAACGTATAAAAATTTTCTTGTTGTTTTATTGGGGTTTGGGGGGTAGGTTCCAAAGACATCGCTGGAATTCCGGATAAAGGTAGGTCCCAAAGAAGCAGAGGGGATTCGCCACATAGGGCAGAAAAAGATGCACCAAAATCAGGATTCAAGGTAGGTTCAAAAGAAGCAGAAGGAGGGGACTCGCTACCAGCAAAAGATAATGCCAAAAGTTTTTTTGAAATTGTTGTAAAGTTAGTTTGTTACAAAAAAATTGTTTATCTCTGCTTTTCAGTAATTAAATGTTTTTGTTGTTTTTTTTTTCAGTTTGGTATTATACGAGAAGGACAATTTATTCATCAATTTTAATAAATATTTTTTAATATTAAGAGATAATTTAGCATTATTGTAATATAAATGAAAACCCTTTTTGTGTTTGTGTGTATTTTTTTATTATTATTTTGCAAATGTACTTAATCGATTTCTCTTTGTTTCAGCTAGTGTTTGGTCAACTTGAGAAAAGAACAGAGCAGTAGTAGCCACTGAAAAGATAAGTACTTTTTTATATAATTTTTTTTGTAAAACGGAATTTTTATTCGGTTTTGTTTAAATTATTTTGACGTATAAACTCTTTCAAGCCTATATACAAACTTCATTTTTTAAAATAACAAAAATAATACAGAGATAAACAATTTTACTCTTATTATTTGTTATTGATATTATAATAAACATTTGTTTTACGTGTATTTATCGCTTTTTTCCACCACCCTTAAAAAAATAAATAAACGTATTAAAAGTATTCCTTTTGTTTTATTGGGGTTGGGGGGCCCAAGGACATCGCTGGAAATCAGGATTAAAGGTAGGTTCGAAAGAAGCAGAAGGAGGGGAATCGCCACCCAACAGTTGTGGCAGAAAATGATGCCAAATGTTTATTTAAAATTATTGTAATGTTAGTTATAAAAAAATTGTTTATCTCTACTTTTCAGTAGTAAATGTTTCCGTCTTTGTTTTTTTTTCAGTTTTATAATTTAGGAGAAAGAGAATTGATACATCTGTTTTTATATTTACATATTTTTTTTTTAAATAAAGACATGATCTGTTTCTGTGTTTTTGTGCATTTTTTTATTATTATTTTGCAAATGTACTCATCAATTTCTCTTTGTTTCAGTCAGTGTTTAACTAACTTGAGAAGAAGACGTAGCAGTAGCAGCTACCAAAAAGATAAGTACTTTTATTTATACTTTATGAAACAGAATTTATAATTAATTTTCTTTAAATCATTCTGACATCGCTAGATACAAACTTTTTGTTTTAATCTTCAGACAAAGTTTTAAGGTTGAAAAAAATAAACACAGAGATAAACAATTTTATTAACATCCATAAAAAAATACTAAACGTTTTAAAAATATTCTTTTCGTTTTATTCGGGTTGGGAGGGGCTAGGGACATCGCTGGAAATCCGGATTAAAGGTAGGTCCGAAAGAAGCAGAATGAGGGGATTCGCCACCCAACAGTTGTGGCAGAAGATGATGCCAAAAATTTATGTATAATTATTGTAATGTTATTTTGTTGTTAAAATTGTTTATCTCTAGTTTTCAATTGACGGGTAATACTTTACTGTCTCAGATATCGGTTTCAACTTAATTATTATTAGTAATTATCAAAAAGCTATACGCACTTAGGTTGTGGAATTTAGAAATAATAAACACGTGTCTTATCGAGGGATAAAACTCGAATTATTGATAAGTTATTGTTTTGCCCTCATTAACACATGTCTTTATTATTTATAAATTCTTCCGATAGAGTGTTTATCACAATTTTTAAAAAGTCATTTAATTATTTCAATTTCTATTAATTATTTTTTTTATTTTCAGCTGCTGTTATTTGATTTGTCTACGGTCTAGGACTAATGTGTGCAATTGGACAACGTCTGAGCTCAAACTCTTAAGGTCAGTTTTTATTATTACATTTTATCAACAAAAATAATGCAAAATTATATTAATCTAAATTTAAAAAACAAATAGTTCACGAATTTAAATGTTTTTCAAAATTTTTAAAATAAATTAGTAAAAACGGAAATCAACAATTTTCGGCTGTCTCCATTTATTAATGTGATTGTCAATGGTGAGTCCTGAGTTAACAAATTTGTTTTATTTAACTTTTCCTGTGTTAAAAAAATTTAACTAGTTATTTAAAAATGTTGATTCTCTATATACTAGAAGTTCTTATTTAGAATTGCCAACAGATTCAATCATTTACAGTTTGAAATTAATAAAAATCGACCAATTTTAAGTGCGCCGTTTCCTCCACGTTTACTTTCTTAATTTATAATTAAATAAATCACAAATTTCGCCAAATTTATATCAGAATATTCGCAGTGGTGACGTAAACACACTGTCTTGTGGTGGAAAATATATTATTATTTATTGAGATTGGTATATCAATAAACTTATTGTGTTTTATTTATAGTCCTTTTCCGTACCCCTTTAAAAAAAAATAAATATTTTAAAAGTGTTCCTTCCGTTTTATTGGGGTTAGGTCGGGGGGTAATCAAGGACATCGCTGGAAATCCGGATTAAAGGTAGGTCCGAAAGAAGCAGAAGGAGGGGATTCGCCATCCAACAGTTGTGGCAGAAGATGATGCCAAAATGGTAGGTCCTAAATTAGGACTTTGTATAATTGAATAAAACTACAGTTCTCGGAAAATTGTTGATCTCGGCGTTAATTACAAAATTTTTGAGTTCAAAGATTTAAGTTGTACTTAAATTCGTGAATGTTTCTTTTTCTGGAATTTACTTTTTGCTGTTTTAAGAAATAATAATGATTCTATTTTCAGCTTTTAATAATTTTTCTGTTTCAGGTTTTATTAATTTCTGTTTTAGGTTTTATTAATTTCTGTTTTAGGTTTTATTAATTTCTGTTTTAGGTTTTACTAACTTTTCTATTTTAAGTTGTACTAATTTTTCTGTTTCAGATTTTATTAATTTTTCTGTTTTACATTTTCAGCATTTATTGTCAGCACTAGCTATGTCAATATTTTGTAATTTGTATATTTTTAACTGAATAAACACTTCAAAAAACATTATTTTGTGTTCTAAGTTTTAGACCTGTTCTCTTTACTTTTCTAATTTTTTATAAAATGATTAGACAAGAAATAAAATAAACTCTCCTTTTTGTAACTATTAATAAAAACTCTTATACAATACTAACAACAGTCTTTCCGTATTAAAATATATTTTTTAAAATCAAAATAATCAAATTGATAATACTCACCGACGCAAAATTTGACCATTGTGACTAAAATAAATTATAATTTTCAAAATAACCAATAGTTCTTAAAAAATCAAACAACCTGAGCATCTCATGTAGATAAATAAGTAGGTCAAAAATTTGTTTCATTCCAAATTTTTAACAGTAGGAAATTCAATCTTTCAAAGATTGACAATTTTAGTCACAGTATGTAGTCAATTTCAAATTTTAGACGAAAAAATTTTAGTAATAATAATAATAATTTGGTTTTTTTTGTATGTAAATAGATAGAGAGCCCGGTTATGACCTGTCATGTGTACATTATTAATAATTTACGACTAGAAACCAATGGTATTAACCCGCTAATGGTTCAGGTGGAGTAATAAAGCAGGCCTTGGTATTATCGAGCAGTTTGCCAATACTTTCGCGTTTGGGTCTGAGCAGGCCATGGAAGTTGTCCCTACACCTTCCCTCTTTCGTGTCGTAACCTTTCCTACACCTTATTTGCCTGGCTACATCCGGTCGTGCTTACTTCGCTCTGATAAGGTCAGCACAAATATCATTTGGTGATTTTATCTGGACCGATTTTCGTGTGCTACCATCGTAATGGATTAATGCTCCAGCACCCATTAACCAATAAAAAAGATGCTAAAATAGTTTAGATGGCCGAGGTTTAATTAAAGACGACCTGCAGTGATCCAAAGCCAATTTAAAACCGCTGCAATGTAAAGTGGATTAGGGGCAAATGGTGATTCTGCAATGAGTAAAAATGTAATTTGGAGTATTGTGTTACGTTTTTAATTTATTGAAGAGATAAAGTACGGACGAAAATGCTAGATTATGACGGGGATAAGCAAGGATTAGAGAAGAGAAGAAAAGTTTGTTCAAATTTTTTTTTATTACAGCCGGTTTGTTCCTTTTAAACAATAAACACAAAGACAATTTCTATTGTGTATACTCGACAAAGGGATATGAAATTCATAAGTTTTGTCAGAAAATTAAACATATACGGGCATGTCCTGTCCTGTATTGTAACAATGAAGGTCTCATAAAAAATTTGAGTTAAATATGTCCTTTATTACTACAATTTAGGGACTTAATGAGTATCTCAAATTTCAAACACAAGTATGCAATTTTTTCTAACGTAACTAAAAATGAGTAATCAACTAGCAAAAACTTCGATCAATACTAATTTATTTAAACAAAATCTTAACAATATAAAACCTAACCTACAGTCACTATAAATCAAAAAATAATGATTGCACTAGGCTGGCATCATGTAATTTAAATAACTTGATTATTAACATTTTGTTGCTTGCTGAAAAATCGTGCAAATGTTTTTCAATTATTTGCCACCGCTGAATTGAACAAATTTGCTTAACGACACCTAGTTTTACTTATTTAATAATTGCAATTAATTTGGAAATAGGTCTTGATTTATAACATAATTTTGTGCTTAAAGAAATTAAAAAACGGTTTAATGATGATTAAATATTTAATGGTATTTCAAATTTTTAATATTAGTATGCAGTTCTTTAGAACGTAAATCACTGTTAGAATACAAGCAACACATTTCGCTTCAAATCGGGTTACTAAATTAATTTGTTTTATCTTATTTAATATTTTTTTTTAATTTTATAAATTTATTTTGTTTTTATTTATCTAAAATTTAGACAAGATAGAACAAATCAATTATCTAAACACAATTTAGTCTCAAAATACCTAAAAAAAATAACAGTTTTTGTCAAATACACTCAGTTTCAAAAATAAGATTTTATTAAATTCGAAATTTGGTTTTACGGGGAAGTGGACGACAAGGCAAGAAAAAAAAAAAACTGTTTTATGAGGCCAACGTTTCGAATCCTTTATTGATTCTTCTTCAAGGCTCCTAATAAATGTCAGATTTGTTTGGCATGGTACCAATTTGTCTCGGCCAGTGGTCGCCGGAAGAATATTCGGATTCTTCCGGCGACCACTGGCCGAGACAAATTGGTACCATGCCAAACAAATCTGACATTTATTAGGAGCCTTGAAGAAGAATCAATAAAGGATTCGAAACGTTGGCCTCATAAAACAGTTTTTTTTTTCTTGCCTTGTCGTCCACTTCCCCGTAAAACCAAATTTCGAATTTAATAAAAAAATGGACGTAATCCACCAAAATAAGATTTTATTTCAAAACGCTTTTAATCTTATAAATATAAATATTTAAAAAAATTCTTATATGCTTATATTTAATAAATTTTTAAGAAAATATTTTAATTTTGTTTCAAATACGCAGTTAGGTATAAACTCAAAGAAAAAAGATATATTTTCCTAATTTAAAAATTGTAATAACAATGAATTAGTTACCCACAATCAACTTGTTTACAAAAAACGTAAAATGTATATTAGTTATTGTTAAAAAAATTGACAAACACCATTAACACACAACTTTTATTTTAAAAATTCAAGAATATTTATTATAAACGTTAAAAATGTTTTTTTACTATTTTTTTACAAATCAGCTTCAAAAACACAAATTTTCCAAAAAAATATTAACTAACTTTTTTTTTGTAACAGGCATTTGAAAATAAGTATTGTTTGCAGAAGTTTATATTTCAATGATAGTTTAAAAAAAATTAAATAAAAATTTCTTTTGATAAAAACTAAAAAAAATAAAGAAGTAAATTATTTAAATAACACATTATTTAAAAAAATTTTAAAAATCACAGATCGCAAGGTATGTGGTAGGCGGAATTGGAATGGAATGCTCCATATACAAGGTGAGTAAAAAATGTAAAAAAAACTCGCCAGTGCATTGTTGGGGGCTGTTAACTGAACACCGAAAAGATTGTTCAAAATTTTTTCTTTTAATTTTTTCTATACTTTCGGTTTTTGTTTAAATGTGGTAATAAATATATTGTAGAAAACACAAATCTATAAATCTCCTGTTGCCTTAATAATTACACCGTGATCAACAAATAAATGTATCTCCTACAATCTTATTTTTTTTTTAAATTAGAGAATTTGGGCTCTAGATACTGTATAAACAATTGCATTTAAATAAATCAAGATGGCAAATATATCGTTTGACAAATGGTTTGATGACTAAAATTTTCTCGTTGATCAAATACATAGATCATAAGCATAATAAATTAAGTTTAAAAATTAAAGAAATAATAAAAAACAAATCAAAATACTATTACGTTGGAAATCTAAATTTATAACTTTTAAAAGCAGTTTAATTAAAATAAGATCGTAAAGCAAACCAATTTCTATAAGAGAAAAAGGAGTTGTAAATTTAATAAATTTAGTAAAGTTTGTTTACCTTTGAAAAAACTACCAACAGCGCAATTTACACCCAAAATACATTCGGCAACATAGCATAATTTTAAAAATGACGTTCAATAATCTTAACCTAAATTTAAGAAACATTTTGATCTGCAATTTATTCTTTTATTAAATCGTAACAGTTAACTACAGTTGTTGATCAAACAAATTTCTAACTGTTCGTAATATTTTAACATTTTTAGTTTAATTCAAAACCAAATTTTTTTTAACTCTTTTGAGCATAACAGGAAAGTAACAAAATAACCAAAAATATTAACATTGTCAAATTCTAATTTTAACAAACCTAAATCAACAAATGTTAATTTTTTAAAAAGTAAACAAACTGTAAATAATTTTTAAAAACTAAGTTAAAAGAAAACAGTGCTTCAAACCATTTTCTGAGAAAAAAAATAGTTTCGTTAAAACAAGTTAGAAAAAAAAATCATCAAGCAAACCAATTCCTCTAGAAAATAATCTTGTAATTTTGATCTCGCCTGACAGGTTGCACATATTCCTCATTTATATGCTCACAACTTCTTCACTTATAACTACAAGAGTTATTAATTCAGAGTTTAATTGTTCTCGTTATTGAACCTTAAAAACTGTTATTGTCAAATTTATGTCAAGTCAACCTAAGAAAATAAATCCATTTCTAAGACCTTCTCTATTAAAAATTGAATTTTACTAAATAGGTTGGTATTAAAATAACTAAAAATCTCTGTTGCCTTATTTTTTAATAAATTTGTTTTATTCTTGTTCTAATCAACTCATATCACATTTGAGACTTTGGATTATTTCTCGAATCATTTTCATTATTTGATTCATTTATATTCATCTTGATCGATGTGCTTTGTATTTTTATTTTTTACAATGTTTTATGAGAATGGTTATAATTCAAAACATACCAGTAAGCTAATTATAAACTTTTTTTATAAAAATTGTGTACGTTTCCCGTTATTTTTTTTGTTAAAACAATCAGGAATTTTTGTGGTGATTATAATTTTGGTGGATGCGCTGGAATTAAATACAAAACGTGTATTAAATATTTCAAATTTTTTTGTTTGAAAGTTAGGGGTTTGTTAATTAACGCTGGTGCGTATTTGCATATTTATTTTTGAAAATTTTAAATGTAAACAAGTTAGCACAATCGAGCTCATAAATAACCCATCCTTTAGGACTTTTGAGACCCAACTCGCATCCTAAACCTCCATTCGAACATAGATAAATAGTTTCCCAAATCGAATTTCTGTTTTCTTGAAATTAAAATCGCTTTATTTGCACAACAATTTTTTCAGGTCACGTCGTTTGTGTTTAAGCCGGCACCTGACCGGAAATTGGAAATATGTTTAACCAAAGTGTCTAAAAATTTGAATTTTGCGTTGACCTAATTCGTGATTTTGGAGCAGTTAAGTTAATCATCGCGTGCGATATTGGCGCTGGTAATTTTTTGAGATTGTGCTGCTTTGTGTTTAAGCCACGTATTTGGACGCTATTTATAGAACTCTGAAATGGAAATGATAGGTTGTGGGGATGACATCAAGGGAATAAAAGAGATGGAGCGTAATTCCCTCTTCAAATTGCAACCTTTGTTTGCTATTGTTGAATGTAAGAATTTTCTTGCATCTGATTTCACTACATTTGTAATTTTTTGCTTGGACTAAGCCGCTTTCAGGCACTTATCTCCGGGTTTAAAGCGAAACGAAAAGTAATTAATCTTCGGTGAAATGGTGGAGAAGTTGGGGTACACATTTGCAAATTCTTCAACAATGCCTCGAAGAGAAATGTTTAATTGAGTTTGAGACAGTTTTTTAAAAAAATTGAAAAACAAAAAGTTTTAATTAGAAGTGAAATTTTGTTAGTTATTGATAATACAACACAAAAGTTTTAAAGTAAATAATTTCGTAAATTTGTTACGTGGATTTAGCTCGCAATTAACAACATTTTGTTCCTCGAAATAATTTCCAACATTTCCATTCAACGCTACACTGAACACGAATGACACATCTAGCCCTCATTCTCACTTCTATTAACTATAGTTAGTGTGATTGGTTAAACTTTCGCTAACTTTGTTGTTATGTATATTTCAGACAATTTCTAGTCAGCTTTTAATTGTAATACCGAAATTACATTTGAGAGTGTAATTATTGTTGCAGAAATTGGAAATGATTTTGTGTCATTTACATTTAACACGAGTCATAAAAGTGGTCACTAACAGAACACAAGTACTCTTATCTAAACTATTACGAACACTGTTATTCAGTTTTATGTGTCTATCACAGACTATAAAATAAATTTTACAATTAAAGATTTTGTTTAAGAGACTCTGATAAGAAATTTTCCTGAAATATTTGAAATTTGTGGTAATTAGTAGACATTATTACAGTTCTTTATCAAGATTTGAAATAAAAATAAAAGAAAAGGGTTTGTAATAAATCTTAAGAAAATTTATGACTGGCTTGGGAACTTTACGACAGCCAATAAAATAGACAAAAAGTTTAATTTCTTTTATTTAAATGTAATTAAATGAAAAATCTGCTCTGAAAAAAGCTAATGTAAAAAACAATAAATTTTATTGTTTAGAAGAAGTGTTATAATTAAATACTAAAAAAATAAAAATTTTAAATTTATAAATTTTATACAAAAAAACAAAAAAAAATTGAAACATTTTAATGCACTTTCCCGGCGCATCCACCAAAATTCTAGCAACCAATTTTTAGCTTTAGATTGTATTGTACTGTTACTAAAAAATACTGTTTTTACGACCTTTTATAGTTTTGCCATTTTAATAAGTTTAGAGCCTCCCTATCGTAAAACCCTAACAAGGTCTGGCAGCGGCACGCTTAGACCTGGTCAGGGCTGCATTCAATAATATTTCAGGCAGCTAAGTAACAAGCCAATGCGATATGGTGTCATATTGGCAAGACAGAAAAATTTGTGACATCGTTATTTACCGTCCCATTTTAACAAATAAAATGGCTGCTCTATATAAACACTATTAAAAATACCAATGAAATAACTAAAAGTAACTTCTTAATCTCATTAGGTGCAGACAGAGAGTTCAACTGAAGAAAACTTAATAGAAAACGGCCAATATTTAAACAAACAGGTACCTATTTTCTTAGAACTTATGTACAGGATTATGAATTCTAATGGTATTTCCAAGATCGATTAGAGAATTTCGTGGCATCGATAGTAAATAAGCAGGTAGCAATAGATATTAAATAGATAGTAACTAAACCCTTTATAAATACTTTGATGCTAATTTTGTAAAACAGATTTCTATCGTCTTTTAGAGTGGTCAAGTGTTTTCGTTTGTGTTCTTTACTATTTTTAATAATTTGCAAGTGGCAGTTACAAAACAGTCCTTAAAACTTCATTTACAGTCTTTTTTGTAAAAGTATGTATGATTAGAACTTGTTAATCAGTAAATATTTTATGTATTTTAATTTCCAGCTTTTTACATCTTTAAGATGCGGAGACCTTGGTCCGAGGTAGATGGTGAGTTCAACAATGACGACAACGTTGAAATTGAAAGCGACAGCGACGGCGACAGCGACGATGATCAGCCTACTACTTCAGATGGCAGAAAACACCGCCGTAGACATTTGCCGCTACTATCCAAAATTATAATTATGAATGTGTATGTTTATTTAAAATCGTTGGAAGGTAAATTTGGAGCCATAAAAAAAACTTATGACATGACTAAAACACCTTATGCGAGTGTACGTGACGTAGTTGTAAAGGAAATTCAAGAGAAAAAAATCAGAAAAAATAATGCAAATTCTTTATTTGAAAAACATCATGCAGAATCAATAAAGAGGATGATATATGAGGCATTTGACAAAAATATTGTTTTAACAATCAAAACGTTGCACCAGCAAGTTCAGAGCATTTTGAAGATTAAGTGTTCTCAAGAAAGTTTACGAAAGTTTCTGCAAAAAATCGGATTTTTTTTAAAAAATTAACAAGAGGCAGGTTTTGATGAAATCAAAGAAAATCTCAGAATAAAGGGCAAGATATTTAAAACAGATAATGTATCAAATACGTTCAGATAATGTGCCTATTATATATCTAGATAAAATTTAGTTTGATAGTCACAACGCCGTCAAGAAAAGATGGACTGATAATAGCAAAAAATATTGCATAGATGTACCACTCTCAAGAGGAAAAAACATTATAATTTTACATGCGGGATCTGAAGCCGGTTGAGTAAACAATGCTCTGCTACTTTCTGCGAAAGATGTCAAAGAAGCTAAAGTAGATTACCACGAAAATATGTCGGTCAACATTTTTGAAAATTGGTTTTCAGAAAAATTGCTTTCCAATATACCAAAAAATAGTGTCATCGTGATGGACAATGCAAGTTACCATTCCGCCCAAGCAAAAAAAATTCCTAATAGTTCTTCAAGAAAAGAAGAAATACAGGAATTTCTTTATGCAAATGATTTTTTTTAAAAGTATCACATACAAAAAAACAGATGTTTTGAAAATAACAATTTTTGAAAAAAAAATATAATATCGACATTATGGCCAGAGAACGTGGATTTAAAGTTGTTCGTCTTCCCCCTTATCATTGCAATTTTAATCCGATTAAGATGATATGGGGAGAGCTAAAAGAGCATCTACGAAAAAACAATACCTCTCCGAAATTTAGTTCTGGTACAATCAAACTGATTAAGGACGAAATAGCGAAAATTTCGAGCGTCAGCTGGAAAAAGTGTGTAGAACATGTAATTCGCGAAGAAGATATGTACAGAAGTAGACTTGTACCGAATTTGATAATTAATGTGAACGATGAGTCTAGCGACGAAAGTGATAATTATGTCGATAGTGATTATTATGTGATATGTTTTTATTTTTTTGTTGTTGAATTATTATTAAATAAATTATTGTTCCGAATTTTAACCAATTGTAATATAAATACTTATTTAAAAATTAACAAGATAAAGATACATAAGCCAAGGTACAAAAAATAAAATGTGCAAGTTTAGTGGTTACATTATTTTAGGTAGGTAAAGATTACTGAAGACGGACCTGGACTGATGTTGAGAGAATCTGTTTGGGATTATTTATAGAGGGTCTAGTATTTACGTTTGCGGTTGGACCATCATAAAAATTAGTAAAAGTTAAATAGGCTGAGAAATCGTAAAAACAGTATTTCTTTAGTTATACAATAATAATTCGCAATTTCTATTTAAAAAAGCTTTATAATTAACTTTCCCGGCGCATCCACCAAAATTGCTAATTGTTCAAAGCTCGGCTTATCCAAAAATAATATGCTTTGTGTTAAAATCTCAAAAGAATGTTATTAGAAATTGATTAAACTGATATTGAGCTATTGACTTTACTCTTTTTTTAACTTGCCTGAAACAATGTTGGAATTTTCTTTGGTATAATTTTCCTGCAATACCTATTTTTAATGTCAACAGAACAACGATGAAATTAAATCCGTAAAAACAGTACCTATCTGTGTGTTATTGAAACTACAATCTGTGGTTTTATATTCATCGCAAATACAATTGTATGTAGTGCTTTGAATTTTATACATCTCAAATACTGAATAAACGCTAAACAGCAATTGCATAACACGTTTAATTCAATTTCAAATTTGTGATTTCACTTTTTGTACATTTTAAAAACTCTTATTAACACTTCTTCTGAAACAAATTATATTGAGTGTACTGCTTTAAATTTGACAAATTTTTAATCTGAATAAACAGCAGTTGCATAACACGTTTAATTTAATTCACAATTTTTAAATCATTTCACTAAGTAGGTAACAATAAAAAAATTGAATTTACCCTTTATTTATTTAAAAAGCTCTAATTTAATACCTCTTTTAACTCCAGTTAAATTGTATGTAGGACTTTGAATTTTATACATTTCAAATCTAAAGAAACAGCAATTTTAATTTAATTCAAAATTTGTAAATTAACTGACTAAGCATATGACAATAAAAAAAGTCAATTCACATTTTACATATTTAAAAAACCATAATTTAATATTTCTTTTAACTCAAAATAAATTGTATGTAGAACTCTGCATTTTATGCATATTAGATCTGAAAAAACAGCAATTTTAATTTCATTCAAAATTTGTAAACTATTTCACTGAGTAGATAACAATAGAAAAATGTAAATTCAACTTTTGTATATTTAAAAAACCCTAATTCAACATCTTTTTTAGCTCAAATTAAATTGTGTAAAGAACTTTAAATTTAATACATTTCAGAACTAAATAAACAGCAATTTTTCAATTTAATTTAAAATTTGTAAACTATTTTACTGAGCAGATAACTGTAAAAAAATGTAATTTTACTTTTTAGATACTTAAAAACTCTGTTTAAACACTTTTTTTTAACCCAAATTTAATATTATGTAGTGCTTAGATTCTATACATTTCAAATCTGAATAGACAGCAATAGACACGTCTAATTCAATTTGAAATTTGTAAAGAATTTAACTGAGTGAATAACAATAAAAAATGTGATTTTACTTTTTATACATTTAAAAAACCCTAATATTTACCTCTTGTAACCCAAATTGAATTGTTTATTATTTTTGCATCAACTCAATCCCCCAACAAATTTAAATCCTAATCTCAGTGTCCCCAATCATCAGCAACAAAAAAGCAAAAACTGTTGCTTCGAGCTGAACCAGTTGCTTTTTCATTCCCCCACATTTCCCCGAGATGAAACCATTTCAATGTTGAAATAATTTTTCTCATTTCTCTCCTGTCAACCTGACCCGAATCTTTTCTCCCCGTAAACAAAAGAGTTGCTCCTGTTTTTTCCCCCACCCAAATTAGATTCCGTTATTAATTTTTTTCCCCCAGATTATTAATTTCTCAGGCAATCTCGGCATCGGGGCCTTGTAAAATTGCATTTCTTTGATACAAAAAAGCATTGAAAAAGTGTGTGAAGCTGGAGTAATGGAATGTAAACATTATCCTTTGAATATCTCAAAGGACGAGCTTGAATCACGACCCTCGAGCCTTCTACTCACCTAATTCAGCTTGGCTGGGTCTGAAAAAATCGGAAATGTCACAACTGAAACGCGACTTACGGTGCGCGCCGCAACGCCGATTACTTGAGACTGCCGATCGGACGTCAGGCGTCGAAATATCTACTGAAGCGACGCTGAAACTGAAGCTTTTGCCGCGCAGACCCAACAAAAACTAAAGCGCTATTAACAAATGCTCCGAGAGGTTTAGAAATTTATGCTGTTTAGGAGAAATTTTATATTGATTGACCACAAACATCTTTTATTTAAAGCAAAACACAGTGTATCAAGGTCAATGCTAAGCCAAATTCCAATACAGTATAATTGCAGGCGAGCCGTGTACAACGTTTTATATCCCTTTCTTAAAATTCTGAAAAATTTTTGGAGTGATCATAACTCAAGCAGTTTTTGTTTCTAATTAGAAGCATAAAATTTAAATTCTGCTAAATTCAGTATATTATAGAAATAGATTTATTGTTGTGCGTTTTGTTATCTTTTATAGTGTAGGTGTGATTGTTATCAGGCTTTTGAGAATTAATAGTCCCCGGAAACAAAATTAATTTCTCAGTTTGGGCATTGAATGAAAATAGACGTATTTGGAACTCGTGGAAAGCGCCTGATTTTCCCAAAAATAAAATTCTTTATGTTGGCATGCAAACACGCAAACTTATATTCTAAAATTAAATTCATTATCAACGAACTAACTTTGTAAGACAATCAAGTAAGATAATTTGCATAACACTGTATTTCCATATAAATCCAAACTAGATTAAATTTAAGTTATTATAGTCGAATAACGCCTCAATAACTGATTTGAATAGACGATTTAAATGAAAACAGACGGTCGATATTAATCATTTTGATGTTATATTTATCACATAATTAAAATATTCGGTACACAAGTTATCGGAGTAAATTAAATGTTTAATAACTTGCTCTAGTAGGTACGTTCGTCTTATTACAGACGAGTTGCTTATTGAAATAGATTCTCTAATAAAGTTTCAGTTTGATATTATTAAATAAAGGTAAAAAGAGTGCAAGAATACAAATTGCTTTGTCTACGACTAATTAAATTAGAGCTTATTATATCATTCTATAGCACTCATTTGATATTAATTATAATTTTGTTCTGAAGCAAGTTTTCTATATACCGTTACAAACAGTTCCATAAAAAGAGATTTACGAGTAAATAGTCCAAGAAAGTACATTAAGTAAATTACACTGTAGCGTAAAATTCTGCAAATGAATTCAATTTTTATCTACAGTGACATAACAACCCAAAAATTCTCTTGAATTACGTTGAAATGCAGCCAAAAAATTATTTAAAGTTATAACGTAGCCCCCATGTTACGCATTTAACATAGCTTTTTCATATTTAAATGTTTGTGCAAAGGATTGAATACCTATTTAGTTGAGATGTTCACTTAATTAGCTTTATTATGCATCTTCAATCGCTGTTCACAAGAACACGGATTTTTATTAATCAGGGTGTTGTTACAGTAAATGTGGCTCCGCGCGCTCAGCATCTTTCAAGCTTATATAGCCAATTTTAAAATAAAAAAAACATGTACAAATCATACTATGAGACTGAGCAGATTTACCATAATATTTGTACTATTTTCAACAGTTTTTTAATAGTTTTTCCACCTAAAAAACGATGTTAGCTTAATATTCGAAATTTTTTCCTCTATTTTTATACAACAACAAAAACACTTTCTTTTAAAAATTGTAAAACAAAAACTATGTGACAGATTCGCAAGAAATTTTAAAAGCAGTCTTCTAAAACAGAAAAAAAACAAAAAAAAATTATTGCGGTAGCAAAACTGCTACCAATAGTCGAAAAATCAGTCTTCAGTTAAACCATTCTTGTATATAAGTAAACAGAATTGGCAAATTATTTAATATAACTTAATAACAATTTTTTAATTAATTTATATTAAAAAAATTTTGCTCGCTACTTGATACTTTGAACAATGTCCCAAGACTATACCTGAAGGGGCTTGTTACAAGTTTGTAACGTAATTAGATGATGCATTACTCGTTTTAGTTAGCAAATTTATTATGTCACATAGTTGAAATTAGTTTAAAAGGCTATTAGCTCAAGAAACAAATTTTGTTTATATTTTAACATTTTTAATGTCACGTGACCTAATATTTATGTTGTCATTTATCGCATAATTGGTTTGTAATTGGTTAGTAGCTGACTTTCTAAATTTTTGATCAATTTATCTCTGGTCTTTCGCCACGACCCCAAACTCGAAACAATTTGAGCCCGCGCAGGATAAACAATAATTAGTTTTCCAGTAGTTAGTTTTAAATGTATTTTTAGTATTTTATTATTTTTAAGTGAGTAGTTATATATTTAGATGCTGTTAAAAATTTTTGAAAATACCACCAACAGGTTAAAATTTTTATTATGTATATCAATATCCTTCATTACTTTATTTTCTACCAGTTATTAAAAAAAATTCTGGTAAAAGTTTCATGACATTATATTAGAATCAATGAGAGACAAATATTATTTGTTTTTATGAAAATTTGTTAATTTTCTAGAAGTGTTTTCATGTTACCCAACCAGGGCGGTACTAGAAACTAACAGTATTTCCAATTAAAAAAAATGTTTAAATACGTAACTCCATTATTATTATTTTTAGTGCCAAAAGAGTTTATTGATCAATGGATATAATAATTGCACACAGAATCTATTAAGACCTATATTTTAGTACAAATTTAATTATTTATTTTGCGACTTTCTTGCTGAATACCACACGAACGTAAACTCATTTCCAAGAAATTTTTTGCGCATTTCAAAATCGTCTAATTAGCCCTCGCATTCTGCAAAAATTACTAAAAACATATTTGAAATGCATTAAAAAAAATTCTGAAAAGAATCCAAGTTCTTGTGATGTTATAACTGAAAGTAGTAAAAATACAATTAAGAAAAAAATTAAATATCACCGCTCTCAGTTTTGATTTGGAGTAATTTAGAATATAAAATTCGACGACCAAACAGTGCACCACTTTTAAATTTGACGAGTTACCTGTTCTTTTCTAAAAACGACTAAATACAGTTAAATACATTTATTCGTTTTGACTCAGTTTTTAGCCACCTTATAGCGCTGCTTTTTTACAAAAAATTTTTTGAAGTTAATATAGTCAAATAGAACCTTTCCAGTTTATAAAGTATAATTTTGGCCACCTAAAATCGCTGTCTAAAATTTTTTTATGCTAGCAACACTCTTTGCAAAATTAATTTTTTTATGTCAGACTAGCAATTCTCTAAATGACAAGAAAAACCAGACAAAACCTTCCCAAGCCTTCCTATTAACGAAATAACAGATTAGAATTAAATTTAATAATGTTAAATGGTGTAAAAATATCTGTATAATCTTACTCTGACACTGCAAGTCTTTTATTCAGCGTAATTGTAGTATTTTTGAAAACATTTATGGCTGTTGTAAATTAATTATCAAAACTAAAACTCTCAATTTTTTTCACTTATAAAGCAAACTAGAAAACATCCAAAAGCGATAATAAAATGCCAAAAAAATTTTTAATGGCTCTACAGGCACTAATAATAAAAATTTTTTTTTTTCATTTGTAGTAACATTTTGGGTTATTTTTGTTATTTGTTTAAAGATACAATCTTTTTGACAGTTACTTTTTGCCTTCTAAATATTTTGTAGAAATATCTTGCGTTAATACTAACTTTTCCTCTAGATTATTTTCATATGATGTCACAAGTAGTTTAATGGGCTAATTTCAAGTTGAAATACTACCGGTAATATCGCAAATTTTAATACTTTTCCATAGCAAAAACTAATCACAACATCGAATCCTTTAAATTTTCCATGAAAACAAAAATACGTCCGTATTATCTTAACTTGAAATTAGCCTATTAAGCTATTAAAAATTACGTTGTTTTTTTTTTAAATAAGTACACGCATTAAACATTATAGTGATACCTAAATAAAGAGCCAAAATAATATTTAAGAAAATCAGTTCAAAATTCCCAGAATTTGATTTTTTTCTTATTTTTTTAGTGACGTCATGGGTGGTAAAAAATTTTTTTTTTTAAATAAACACATTTTTCATTCACTATTTTTAATATAGAACTATTTCACAACGTTATTAATGTCTGTTGTTTATTTTTCAAAAAAACATTGTTGGATATAATAGCCCTTTTAATTTAAATCCCTATAGTAAAAAATTACGTTGTTATAGAAACAAAAACAGGGCGACATTTAATTGCACACAGTAGATTTTTGATGAATACACAGATCATAAGTTGTTTGCATATGGCTAAGCAGGCTAAGATTATATGTTACACAACTACAAGTGAATAAAATTTAAATAATCACCCGTTATAATATTAGGTTTGTTCCAACAACTGTTCAGAATTAAACTGCACATGCGCAGTAGCGTTTCAGAGTTCGAAAATATTTATTGGGAATGCTCAATACAGCTCTGAACAAACCTTTTAATAAATAAAACTCAAGATGATTTTTAAAATTTTATTATAAATATTTTGTATTAAAATATATAATAAAATTTGAACGAGTCAAATAAAGGATCCTTAACACTAGAATTTTGACATCATAATCTCTTATTTTATCTACCAAACTTCACCATACAAGTATGATAAAAATCTTACAACTAATAGTAAACAAATCACCAAAATTATAAACAAAAATAACAAAAATATAATCTCAAAGTAAACAACACTGAGGTAAAGTGTCCTCCATTCTTGTAATAATTTAGATTATTTTAACATAAAAATACACTAACTTAAGACGTTCTTTAATTTTTTTTAGATATGTCAACATGGCTTTAACAAAGCCATTGTAATAAGTCCTAATACATACGCAGCAATTACTTTAACAGCAACTCCTACATGTAAATAAATTGGTATACTAGATTGTTCACTTTCATCACATTTAGTTGGGAGGATTAAAACTATTATGAATACCACAGATAAAAGAATAAAGTAGTTTCTCACTGAAGGATCAGGACTAAAACTTAAAAAAATAAATAAACTTTTTAGAAAACATTAACAACATACTCTCTAATTCTACTCCTTTCCCTTGGAGGACTAGATTCACATGCTGTATAGGAATGAGAGCTGTCGTCACCAACACTGGCAGTGTCTTTTTCTCCTGGTAGAAGTGTAGCAAGGACACATCTCTTACCCAATACCTGAACACAAGTATTTAACAAAATTCAAAATAAAATCGCGGTAAGCTTACTTGGCTTGTTGCTGCATCTTGCATTGTTACCATAAACTTATCTCTAGAATGGGAATTTGATTGAAACGGTGCATTATGTCTAACTAGAAGATCTACATAGGAATGAGCAGCTATTGTGCCTTTAGGGTCCACGACCGCGTATTTATCAGTTGTATTAGCGTAAACTGAAAGCTCTTTGTACAATTTATCAAAACAAACAGTTTACTTACTTTGGTATTTCACAGGAAAATCGTAAGGGTTATAAAGTGTCAGCAACTGTTTATGAGTGCTTTGGCTTCCAGTATAAAATGTTAACTCGGTGGGATATATAAAAACAGGAATTGAACGTTCCCTTAGACTCATTCTACGTTATTTCTCTTTGTACTTTACAAATTTGTGTTGTCAATTTTTTTGCTGACATTGACAGCTGACAGTGACACTAGTGACTAGTGTAAAAACAAAAATCACCAGATTGAAGCCAATTCTAGGTTATGTTTATTTTTTGTTAAAACACATGTTATAACAATTATCTAGTGAAAAAACAATGTCTTTATCGCAAAAACACTCGGGAAAAGTCCTGGTGCCCTGGTTTAATATGTAAACCTAATTTTCCCGATTTTAACAACTCTAACCTCACAATTTTTCAGAGCTGAGTGGAACTCCGTCTACAATTTAATTTATTCAGAGACGGGTCAAGACTGGCGGAAAGCTCTTGATGTTTTGCGAATATGGAAACTTAGGACTCCACTTCTCTCAGCTGGAGTTGAAGGAACCCTCATTCTGCTTGAAGCCCTCCTTGTAAATCGCAACGTTTTGTCCTCTTATGAATGCAGCCACATTTTCTCTACTTCTGTTGTCAGATTTCTTAATTTATGTGCCGCTTATAGTGATAAACAAGGCACGTTTTATAAGACAGCTTTACAAAATGAGTTGCCAAAGTGGCTGATTAATTTAAGGCATGATATTGCTCACAGTCACAAGGTTCCCTCGCTATCAATGCTAGAAATGGGTCTTAGGTTTTGTTTAGATTGGCTAAAAGATAAATACTGGGATGTTCAATATGATAATATGAGTGATTTTATTGTTGAAAAAACTTGTGGGTCGGTTGTTGAAGATTCAATTTATATTTTTGAGAATGTGAATGAAAATGAAGTCGTTCAAGGAAAACAGGAATTAAGGGAGTGTGTTAATAAGTATGTAGAAGAGACGAAAGGCCAAATCAAGGGGAAAAAAGTACTGGAAAATGTGTGTAATGCGTTAAGAGAGGAAATCAAAATAAATAAAGAAGCAGTCACTGAGAAATTATCTGAATTGCTAATTCATAATTTGGTAATCTTATCAATTGAATTAGAAGTTGACGAGTCAGGAAACAAAAAAATTCCACCGGACGCAATCAAAAAATGGAATAATCTCTTAAATCTTATGCTTGAAGCTGAAATATTACACAATTTTGTTTACGAACTGTTTAAGTTTTTATGTGATGAAAGTCACGACTTGTTACATAGAGAAACTGCAAGTTTATGGATTAAAAACATTTTTACAAGTATTCGAAATAAACACAATAATAAAGTAAGAACAGTTTTTATTCATAAATTAAATCGTTTCAAAATATTTTTTTAGGGTGACAATTGTTTGGTATTCAGAAGCAAAAATGATTCTCTAAAAAGAAAAGAAATTGCAGTTGAAATGTTAGAAAAAATAAATCCTTTTACTTCGAATTTTATTCAAGAGTAAAACTTATTTTGAAAAAAGTGTTTACACAACTAACTGTTTGTTTTAGAGTTTTGGAATACAACAATGCACCAGTTGAACTAATTAATGACTCAATTAGTTTAATATCAACATTTGATAGAAACAGTAGTTGCAGTAACAATAGTATTTTTACAATTGAGGATTTAAATATTGTAGAAGAAACTAGTAATGATAGTAATGATATAAATAGAGAAACACCAGTGAAGCCAAAATCGCGGTGGATATTAATTGAAGGCAATTTTAACAAAGTTTCGTCTTTTGAAATCTAATTAAATTATTTTTTAGATACTACTCCATTCTTGAATTTACCATTAGGAATATTACCCCATCAAGATAGAAATAAGAATCCCCTTTTAGATCTATGAAATTGCAAAAAGAAATTAAATCATCTACTAAAAAACCTATTTTTTATTCTTCTAAATATTTCCCGCCAAAAATTTCCTATTTATCCTGTGGTGGCAATCCTGGTAATGGCGGCAAAATACTGCTCTGTGATTGGCTAGTTTAAATTTTTACAGTTATGCTAGGGAAAAGAGCTGAAGAGAAAACCGATTCTATAAGGGCGTTTGTGGAATTTAGGAAAACGACATTTTGATACTTATAAATGTGAGCAATTCAAAAATAAACTAATTAGGCCGTTTTACATGACGTTATACGGCAGCCTCAGGACAACGTTCCTGGTGCTTTTTATGGCGAATAAATTTTGAGAATTTTTTCCACTTATTTAGCGAAAGGTATTTAAATTATTATTCAAGGTGGCATAAACTGTACTCCGAAGTCTATTTAAGAATGTACTCAAAACAATTTTTTTCGATTGTTTTATGTAAATTCATAATAATTAGAATAAAAACGCGGGAAAATTTAAAATTGTGTTTGACTTGTTTTGACTTATTTCTTTTCAAGATTTTATAGAGTTTGAAAAACAAATTCCAGAGGTGGCTTTGTAACACTTTGGCTGAAATTATGTATAAATAAAATTGGTACATTCTGTATATAAACTGAGACTTGCAATAGAAATAAAATTGGGACACCCTATATATAAACTGAGACTTTAGAAAATGTAAACACTTTTTTGTGATTGCGTAAAATTGTTGACAAGAAATTTTTGACCCCACCTTTCAATTAGTAATAACGTAGCTATTTAAACAATGTTTAGTCTCATTTGTTTAAATAAAATTAAATATTGCCTTTTCGGTGCTATTTTCGTGATTAAATATAAATTGAAAACAAAACTCGAAACATCTTGTTTATGTTAAATATTTAAATACATTTATAATTTGAACTAATTGCTTATATAATACGATGATTCAGTACTCAAAGACACAAAGGCGCTTCGACATTCGGTGATATAATATACATTTTTTGTTATTTTTTGTAAACTTATGGATATTTCTCTTTGTTTGTGAATCAGTCGTCTGCCAGCTCTGGAACAGAACGCATCACAGGCGCTCAAAGTTGCGTACTTTTATTTATTATTAATTATTAAACGAAATATAGGACGAAACAGGAGACATCGCTGGAAATCTGGATTAAAGGTAGGTCCGAAAGAAGCAGAGGGATAAATCGCCACATAAGGCAGAAGAAGAAGCACCAATTTCAGGATTAAAGGTAGGTTCGAAAGAAGCAGAAGGAGGGGATTCGCCACCCAACAGTTGTGGTAGAAAAAGATGCTTTAATTAAGACTTTATGTAGAGTTTATAACTTTGTTAAAATTGTTGATCTCTGTTTAAATTTGGAATTTTTTATTCAAAATTTTGAATGTCATTTAAGATCGATTTTTTAATTTAGCTTTTATGTGGGTATAGTGTACTTTCTAGATTAGAGTTAAAAAAAACACGCGTGCCAACCACTTCCGACTATTCGACAACTCTTTTAAAATTTATCTGTTAAAAATGTGTGTCTATTTATGTGTTTTGACAGCGGTTCTAACACAAAAAGACTTAACACCTCAATATTTATTTACATTAAGTAGTATTTACAATTTTGAAATTGTCAATCAGTATTTTTTTCTTTTTTGGTATTACAATGTTGCCAGAAACGGCAATCACGATTCAACGTATCCAAGAATTTCTCTAACTTGATTTTACCCAAAATCTTATAAAGCCACCTTTGGAATTTATTTTTCAAACTTTGCAAAATCTTGAAAAAAATATGTCAAAAACAAGTCAAATACTAAAACACAGTAAAATTTTAAATGTTCCGGCGTTTTTAATTAATAAATTATTAGTTTACATAAAACAATCGAAAAAAAAATAGTTTTGACTATATTCCTAAATAGACTGCGAAGTGCACTTTACGCCACCTTGAATAATAATTAAAATATCGTTCGCTAAATAAGTGAAAAAAATTTTCAAAATTTATTTGCCATAAGAAGCGTCAGGAAAGTTGTCCTGAAGCTGATGTGCAAGGTGGTTTGCATAAAAGTCTGGAAACACATCATTTATTAACACACTTAAATCGTCAATTAACAGCACAAATAAAAAAATTGTTATAATAAATTTATATTTGCATTAAATTCAAACTCAAATAGCACAATTGTTTTAGTGAGAAATCACTCAAAATTGACAGGTATACAAAAATTAGATGAGAATCTTTGACGTTTTTAAAAATGTGTTGACTACTTTTAAATTAACCTAAAAAAGTAAATTTGTGAATTTATAAAACTGGACCAGAAATGCTGTGTTTTGGTTTATGCGAAGGCGCGCTGCAAAAAAAACTAAGCATGGCTGCCAACCTAAGAATTTATCGTGTGGATGCTATGAAACTGCACTTGCATTTTTAATCAGTTATTTACTCTCTGAAATTTCTTTCATAACACTAAAATTCCTACAAAGTTTTTAGAATTATGAGGTATTTCGTAATAATTTCCAGCTGAAATAATATTTCCCTCCATTTTAAAATTTGGTAATTCTGTTGGCAATGCTGAGCAAGTATGGCATGGCGCGAAGAATCCTGCTCCCTGATTGGTCGATTTATTTCATAACGTTATTTGTACAGGCGCACCGTAATGGCTGCGCGTTTAACCGTTTTGCAGTAAGGCGGCAACATCAGATCTTTAAAAACTCTCAGAAACTAATCCGTGCTCAGAAATTTCAGTGCAAAATAACAGTTTTGTGAAAATGTTGCCTCCTAAACGTTTCAAATCTACTGAAGACCGTGATTCTCAAGAAACACGAGCAACAAGCACTCCTCAGAACGCTTCTCCATTGTCGCTGTGTTCTCCACCTAGCATTTCCACGATTACTCGAGAAGATGTTCCTATGGAAGTTGATTCAGATAGCGAGGATGAACTTGGAAGTGGATCAACCGCTGAGGGTGATATCAGCTCAACTTTTTTTGAAGGTACAGTGCCGTACAATGAAGTTGTCCGCACATGCGTCATGTAGGTCATGTTTAATTTACAGTGAGCATGAGGAATGACTCCGAGGGTAACAAAACTCCGGTCAAATCTGTCAAATGGGAGGGTTACTGGAGAACGTACAAACCGAAAAATCCAGACAGTCTTTATTACAAAATCATGGCCCAACCTGCTGAAATTGAGGTAACAAAATTCAAGTGCGTGTAGCCAATGCCTACTGCATTAAATTAGTTATACAGAGTAATGGACTAATTTCAAGTTGAGACACTACCGGTAGTAGCGCAAATTTTAATACTTTTCCATGACAACAACCAATCACGGCCCCAAATTCTTTTAATTTTCAATGGAAACGATACTACCTGTATTATCTCAACTTAAAATTAGCCCATTAGCCTTGGTGTAGCTACAGTCACCAAACAAACACCGCAACGTCCGCCATATTTGGAGTAACAATTTTGGCGGGAAAACACGAATTTCAAAATGCTGGATTTAACAAGGGCATTTATGAGTTTCTATTGGTTTATACAACAATATTTAAGCGACAAAAATCCATGAAATCAGTCGTAAAATCCAACATTTCATAATCTGAATATTCTCGTCTGAATTTCTACTCCAAATACCACCATTGACAGACAAGTTATGGCAAAATTTTTCAAAAAATGTGGCACTGTAGTACGTAAAACTATTAGAAAACTGTAGAACAGAAAAATTCCAATGTCATTACTTTTTCGAAGTTATTACGTCAAAACTCAGGTGAAATGACTAGTGAGCGCATGGGGGGGGAGTCATATCCCGCTTTTCAAGCAACAATTTAGGAGCCGAAGGCGATAATTATTCAAAAAAAAAATTTCTCCAATATTTATTATAAACAAATGAAAACTGCTACCTTTCGTGCCTAAATTCTATTAAAAATTTTAAAATATACATTTTTGAAAGGCAGAAACGAGAATTATTGTAAATTGCCTCTTTTAATCTCATATTTTTTCCAATATCTTGCTCAAAGGACCATCAATTTTTATATTATAATAGAACAAATGTAAAAATATCAAGTGTCCCAAATACTATGTTTTATGCCGAAGAACAACAATAATATAAAAAAAATGTTTTTGCAGTGTTTGTAAAAAAAGTAAAATTAAACGCTCGCGAGAAATTATCGTTTTGTTACTGCGTTTTATAACAGTGACTTTTTAATTATCATTCTGATTGCTAAATGACGTACTTTTTAACACTAATGCTCAACAATGAAAAATACATTTTTTTATTTTATTTATTTATTATCAACATGAAAAGAACAATTAGTTAAGTGACTAAATTGAACATTCGAAGATTTTAGATTTCCGTATTTAACTTTAATACAAGTGGAAACGGTACTTGTAGACGCCACTTCAGATTTGTTATTTTCGTCACTGACTCTTTTTTTCTTTAATACAGTTTCTTCTTTTCCCATAACAGAACTCGATCGCCATCCTCCATGTCTTTTGAGTAATGTAATATTTGCTCTTGAACCTGCTAAGAGTATTGCTGAACAACGACGAAAGCAGTGTCCTGTATATTCTTTTGCATTTAGAAGGCCGAGACATTCTGCAATTTTTTTAGGCATACATACCTCCAATAGTATTTATACCAACGGGTAGCGTACAGCACCCGTTTGGAATTTCAATAGGTTAAGAATCATCGCTGATGTTTAGTATGAGGAGGTCGAAGCTGTGCGTATTTGCGGAAAATTTCTAAGAAACTAATTCCATCTACAAATCCTTTAGTTACTGTAAACATTCGTGCAATTTTTGTCTTGGTGTTCGATATCTTCACTTTAATAAAACTTGTACAATCTTCTATATCTTCCACCTTTGAAAACGTAATTTCTTCTCTGCGTAACGTGGCAAAAATCCCAGTAATTAGCACAACTTTTGCCAATAAATAGTCTTTGTCATCAGCTGTTTTCATGAAACGTTCTATCTCTTCTATCTATTCTTGTTAAGATATATCATTGTTCTTAGCATTCAGTAGGTACTCCATAAAGTAGACGGCTTATACATGAAAGATAATTTCGAAGAATAGGCCAAAAGTACCTTTTCTTCAATACTTGTTAAAAAATTTTCACACACCTACCAAATTTTCTGTCGGAATCAAATTCAGAATCGCTCATTTTTGTGTTCTTTAATCACAGAACCCAAGTTAACAGTCTGTAATTTTATAAAAACAGTAAACAACGAAATTTCCATCCATAGCAACCTGCCGTCTGCCTACTTAACAACACAAAATGATTATCAATCGTAGTAAGCTATGCATGCGCGTTATTGAGGGAGGAACACTATCATGTCTGTTAGTTTTTTGTCTCCCTTAATAGAGCACATGTTTATACGTTTATATATGTTTATACGTTTATACATGTTTATACGTTTCAAATTTCACGATTGGGGCATATTTTTGTTAATTTTTGCTTTGTTTTGAATTTTTAGAGTATCGCAATTGATGTAGTAAACATTTACAAAGAAGATCCAAAAACTGGAACGTTCATAATTCTTCAACTCTTTGTTGATTTAGCTGGATATAAAAATCTATCAATTGAGACAATTTACAATTTTGAACAACCGAATTCAGAACGTGCAATTAATTTGATGGAAACTGAGCTTTTAGAGAAGGAGCTGAAAGTAAAAATGTTGTTTTTATTTATTTTTTATTAATTTGATTTTTTAAGCAGAATGGACAGTTTTTATTGCAGAAAACTACGAAATTTGGGGAGGACATACAGAACATTGTTAGTCAATTTTTGTATTACTTATTTATACAATGTGTAAAAAAAGAAGTGTTGTTCAATGAAATCTTTCTCCAACACGTTACAGAATTCGTGAGATTTATGTCTTTCAGCATAGGAAGGCCCATACGTGGTACCGGTGCTTTCTTAGGTAATGTCAAAATTTCTTGAAAAACCATACTGTACCACACTAAAACCTGTATTCACGGACGAACTTTATAACCTGACCTGACCTCTTCTTTCTATTCCAATCTTCGTTTTTCAAACGTATCTAGAAACTTCTTTTGTTCATCTACACTCTTCTCATCTTTTCTTTTTCTAATAAATGACGTTCTTCAACGTCTTCTAGAATTCTTAATTCCTCTTTTTGCCACCGATTATAATTTCTCACATTCTTCTGAAATCTATTTTGTTCTTCTTATACTAATTGCCGTTTCTTAAATTCTTCTAAAAACTTCCCTGTGGTCAAAAATTTTCTAATCTTCCCTTTCTTTGCTAAATGACGTTTTCCTCTTCTTATAGACTTCTTATTGCCCACCTACTGTCTTTTCTCACATTCTACAAAATTTTTTTGTTCATCTAGGTTTTTTCTTTGTTTGTTCTTTTGAACTTTAGAATTTTTATTTACCTTACTTTTTCTAGCTAATTTAGTCTTTTTGATTCAAACGCCGTTTATCAAATTTTTCTAGAATTTTTTCTGTTGCTTCCGAATTTTTTATTGCTTTTCCAGAACTTTCTTTTGATCTGGTTTCTCAAACAGCCTAGGTCTAAGTTAAATTAGTGTAAATACTCTAAGATATTCTCCTATTTTTCTAGTTGTAGTTTTTCGAATCCTACAAGTTTTTGTTGTTTGTTCCACTTGTAGTTGTTCTTTTTTGGGAATATACCATTTTCTTGTTATTCTTTCCTTTTCAATTGCCGTTTTCAAGTTCTTTTGAAATCGTCTTTTGTTCTTCTAAAATTCTTCTTTATTTTCTATTCCAACCGTTAGTGTCTTATGCTCTTTCAGAATCTGTGTTCTTCTTCCTTACCTTTTCTTTCTCTCTAATTGTCTTCTAAAAACTTCTTTTAGAATCTTTCATTGCTTCTTTTTTGGTCGAATCGACGTAGTTAAATTTCTCCTAAAATTTTCTGTTCCTCTTTTTCTACCAAAGGTTCTGTATCATATTTTTTTATGTAGAACTTTTTAAATCTTCCTTGAATTACTTGTAAAACTCTGTTTCTGAAATTCTTCTAAAACCTTGTTTTCCTAGATAATCCTTTTGCTATTCTTTTTCTTCTAGCTGACGTTTTCCATCTTTTAAATATTGTTCTTCCAGAATCTTTTCTTGCTTGTTCAAGAACTTCTTTTGTTCTTCTTATTCATTTAGCAGAACTCTTTTATATTTTATTATTTACAGTTTTTTGATAATGTCTATTGCCTTACTTACATAATAACTATGTCATTTCTATTTCTAGTTATGTATTTGTCAACAATTTTTGTAAATCTGCATCAACAACACCTTGCTTTGGTTCAAAATTGTAATGGAGGAAGACGAGAAAAGGAATTATTAGAAACGAAAATATCTGTTATTGAAAGTCACATTGATTATCTTTACCATTCATTTGAGAGTAATTGGTAAGATTTAAAAGTTTTATTACATGCAAGAGCTTATTTAACGTGGATTATATGCTGTTTTTTTTACACCTGAAAAAAATTTCAATTTCTTTTAGTTTGTTACCTGAAGAAAGATGGACGTCAATTAAATTAAGAGCTGTAAAAGAAATGTATAAATGGATCACAACTTATCCTCATACATTCATAATAAAACGTCGATGTTTAGGATATTTAACAAAATTGATTTTAGATAAGGTTTGTTAAAAATTTAGTTTGATTGTGTCTCAAATTCACACTTTTAGAGTAAACAAGTAAGATTAGCAGCTGTTTCTACTTGTGAGAAATTAGTCAGTTCAGAAAAAATTTCATCAGTTTTAATAGACCGAATCGAGTTATGTCTTAAATGTGTTTCAAAAAGACTTGTTGATGTCAATTCTAAAGTGGCTATTAAAGCAACTAATGTCTTCATTGCAGCTGTTAAAAGGTAACATTTTTTTTTTATAAAATGTGATGTGGCAAGAGCTGAAACAACTACTCCGCGGGCTAATAAACATACTGATAAAAACGTTCTTTTTATAGATATCCTGACAAGGTCACACGCGAATATAAAGTCATTATTACTACAAACATCTATTATGAAGATGTTTCAGTTGGTAAAGCATCTGGAAAATTTCTTGTTACGTACCTACGGTCTCGACATAAAGACACACAGAATTTTTTGACAGCACTTGTTAAATTTGCATTTTGGAAAGAGGTAAGTCAGAAAAACATGTTTATTATATAATATTTTTTTCTGTTTAGTACCGAGACAAAATTCCGATTTTTTTGGAATCAGTTATTGATTATGCACCCGAATTAGAACAATGGACTAATTTTATTAAAATTCTGCTGAATGATACAATTCCGTTTAAGACTAGAGTTCAGCTTGTTAAAATTTTTAATGAAACTGTAAGATATGTGCTTACTGGTAATTTTTCTTCTGCTAGAAAGCGAGGACCAGGTACTATTATAATTTTTTTAATAGAAATATTTAGGTAATTTTTTTAGCAAAATCAAAAAACGATGACCACATGGAAATAGCAACTATTTTAATTCCAAATTTTAAAAGATTATTAATTAGATTTCAAGATAGTATTGAAAGTTTACAGGAATTAATTGAAGTGTTATCCTTTATCAAATATGATGCTTGCCAATTGTACAATTTGGATGAGGTAAGTATTTTTTTAATTATTTGAATGAAACGTAACACCAATGCGCGTTTCGACAACAAAGTTGTCATCCTCAGATAAGAATTAAAACTAAATAATTTACAATAATTCCTACCTGAAGATGACAACTTTGTTGTCGAAACGCGCGTCGTATAAAGTAAAGTGTTTACTTAACTTAAAAATATTTTTCAGCACTTCACTGAAGTTTTATCTCTATTGAAAGATCTCTTCCAACAAACGAGCGATCAAAAATTGCTCCAAATTATAACAAATACGTTAGCTACCTTTTCAGAACAAGGTGACTATGCTCAAGCTACTACTGTAATAGAGGATATAATAAATACTATTGTTAACTCACTCTCCAATGAATTGAAACAAATGGTATTTCTTTTTTGGAATTTATGTTAAAAATAAAAATATTTTTCTAGTCTCCAAATTGCGACAAGAGTGTATTAATCCAAGTCAGGCAAAATTCATATAAAGCGTCAATACTTTTTTCAAAATTTAATTTAACAACAGTTCTTCGTTGGGATGAAATTTTCCAAATTTGGGGAAAGGGTTTTTTAAAGGTTTGCATAAAGAAAAATAAAAAACAAAAATTTAAATAATTTCGTAGACTGCTAAATACCTGATAGTTTGTGCTAAATGGCACCTAATTTGGAGTTTACGTCAATTCATACAACAATCAAACAATGACAATAATGACATTGTGCCAACCAATCAGCTTCTTTACAATAATTGCAAAGAGTTTGTTTATGGATGCTTAAATATGCTTAAACATGGAGAGAGAAATTCAGAATCTTTTATGGTAATTAACTAATTTGCCACTCCGCTATTTTCGCTATTGAGCTCACCTAAAATGAATTTTTTTACAGATTTTAGAGAGTTTGGGAGACTTGTACATCAGCTTTGATAAGGAGCTTACAAGAAAACGCCAGTACTCCCATTTCGTGATCGAAATTAACGAGCCAACGAGTTTAGATATTTTGTTTAATTTTTCAGTCCACCATGTGGTTGAAAATAAGGAATGTGAGTCCAAAAAAAATATTTTTTTTCCTCTCTAATAGAAATTTTAGTGGAGTTGATACAACGTCGAAGTTTACTTGCCAAAGTTGTCAGTTTTTTGTACCTAGATGTAGTCCCTGCGGAGTATTTCCCAAGAATATTGCGTTACTACAATTCGGTAAAACAATAATTGGGAGGTTCAATTTTGTAATTAAATTTTTAGCACCAAGAAGAATTTGATCGAATATTTGAGGACGCAATAAAGCAATTGAATTCAGTAAATCCAACTTTGCCTCTAGTCGTTTTGCATACATTAGTACAAATATATAACGAAATTCTGCAGAAACACGGTGTTGTCGATATCAGAAGCGAAGATTCCAATTATTTGAAAGTAAGTAGGTACTTCTGTTATTTTTTAAAAATTAATTATTAAATTTCTAGAACTTAGCAAAAAAATTCTCTGCTATCAAAGAACTAAAATCTAATGACGTTGCGCTCAAGTTAATTCAAATGTGTATTGGCTTTGCTTTAAGGAATCAAAGAAATTACAATTTTTTGTATTTTTCTAAATATTTTGCAACACATTTAAATGAAGAAGGAAAAAGTGATGCGTGAGTATATCAACCATATTTTGTGTAGTTCTAAAAATTTTTCTAGCCGGGACTACTTGAAATCCTTAGTTCCTAAAAAGCATAAGCAAAATGAGATTTTCACCTACTTTGCTAAGGCCCTAAAATAGTTTTTCTTTGTAGTTTTCTTACAGAATTACTCAAATTAATTATAAGGTTTTAAAATAGCTGTACAACAGTTGTTTATTATATAGTTCTTTTTGTTTGAATGTATTATTATTATTGGAAATAGGAGTACATATTTTTCATATTTATAAGGTTTTAAAATGGCTGTAAAACAGTTTTTCTCATATAGTTCCTTTGTTTCAATGCATTATTATTATTGGAACTAAGAGTACATATTTTTAAGGTTCTAAAATGGCTGTACAACAGTTTTTTCTTAGGTATATAGTTCCTTTATTTTGAATGTAGGTACTTATTATTATTATTATTGGAGTTTTGGAATACATATTTTTATTATTTATAAGGTTTTTAAATAAAACACTGCAGTGTGACATTTTTTTCTTCCTTTCTTTACCACTTTGGAGAAAATAGTAAAAAACAAGACCAAAGACAAAATAAATAGCCATATGAAAGATTCACAGACTTGGCTTGACGTAGATATGGACGAAAAGATCCATAAGATTTAAAATATCCCGTCTGTGGAGTGTGGACAACAAAAGATCTGAGCCTCTTTGAACGGTATTAGGAATTTTTGACCCGATTCTGCGTCTTCTAGTAATGGAGTTAGTAACTAACTGGAATTACGATTGCATATTGAAAGGATTAAAAATAAAACACTTTCGTTCATAAAATTACAATAAAAATTTCATTTATTAAAAATACGAAAATAACAAAAAAGAGTTGCTCATCCCGAACCGGTGCTCCCCTTATAAAACCAATGTCAAAAAAAGATCTAATCCTTAACTTTTGTAAACTAACACCCACTTTGACTAGTTCCAAAAGTACCTTGTGTTCTATTAAATTGCGTTAAAGTTGTCAAACACTGCACCTTTTTACGTTTTCCATTACCAACTACAACGCCAAATTAAAAACACCTTTATTTGAGTACTCTTTGCGTTTTGGTTAACTGTAAAACACGTTCAAGAGATTCAGAAGTACCCAGCCCCCAAGCATCTAACGGTATCCGGTTCATACAAGCGATTCTTCCACCAGAAATCGAATGCAAAAATTTCCAATAGCTCGGCCTCAAATTTGTCGGTTCAAGAAGCGCTGCATGGAACAGAACAGCTGTACTAAAGCAGTAGAGAAACTCAGTGAAGCCTGGGACTCGAGGAACTATCCCTTTATTTATTCCCATAATGTAAGTTATCTGAAAGAAATTATAAACTTTTTTTCCTAAGAGAAAAATGGAAACCTACTTGTGCTAACTTCCAGAGCACGTAGAGAGAAACTGTAGTGTCTGGATATCGAGTAAAGGCAACTCCTGCTATAAGTCCAGCAGGAATGGCAAAAGAAGGACTGTCTTTGCCTGTGGCTCTCCTCAAAATACACAAAACCGCCTAAAATTGGTTTATAAAAAATGTAAAACATTCAGAACATAATACACTGCTCCAAGAAATTAACGCACTACTTAAAAATAAAGTAAAAAAATTAAAACTGTATACATTTGACAACTTTAGTTCAGAAGGTTTAATCAAGCTATAATCTAGCTACCCATTGTAATAAAAGTTTTGACATTAAAGTCAGAAATTTGGGTTTAATAGTTTTTAAGCAGAAATTTTAAAATAATTTTCATTTTTAAATTGTGTTAATTTGTAATTTCGTTTTATTCTTATTTGAATTTGCCGTTCTGTGGATAGTTTTTATCATTTGAAACAATAATAAAAACATTATGAGGAATTTGACTCGAGAAGAATGCGCCCAAGCTGTGGTTTTGTTGGAGGAAGGATGGAGCTACAGAAGAATTGGTGAAAGGTTTGGTGTATCTCATACGTCAGTTTCGCGTATGATACAAAGGTACAGAGAGACAGGAAGTCACCTCAGAAGACCTGGGCAAGGAAGAAAAAGGAAAACCACTCCTATCCAGGATAGATTTTTAAGAATATCTGCGCTAAGAAAACGCTTTGTAACCGCCAGGAAGCTACAAACTGAGTTCCGTGACGTAGAAGGAATTCAAATCAGTACCGAAACTGTTAGAAAAAGACTTAAGGAGGATAATTTAACACTCCATATTCTTGCTCGTGGTCCTGCATTGACTGCAGAACACCGCAGAGCCCGATTAGAATTTGCTAGAGAGCACAGAAATTGACAAAAAGAGGATTGGGAGTCTGTTCTTTTTACGGATGAGTCAAAATTTTGCCTTTACAATTGCGATAGACGTGTTCGTGTGTATCGTAGACCAAATGAGCGGTACGCACAGTGTAACATTCAGAATACCACATTGTTTGGTGGAGGCTCAGTAATGGTTTGGGGTGGTATTTCCTTACAAGCTCGCACGGAGTTAGTGGTTGTAAATGGCTCTATAAATGCGGACCGTTTTTTGTAGACATTCTTGAAGAGCATGTCGTACCATATGCCCCTTATATTGGTCCAAATTTTGTGTTAATGCAAGATAACGCAAAACCCCACACTGTCCGAATTGTTAAAGATTACTTGAATGAGGCAGAAATCAATGTTTTGGATTGGCCAGCTCGAAGCCCTGACCTGAATCCTATTGAGCATGTTTGGGACATTCTCGGAAAACGTTTAAAAAATCTTCCACATCCTCCTGTCCATCTTCAAGAGGTAGGTCCTCAACTAAATGAAATTTGGAATAACTTAAATCAAGAAGACATAAGTTCGTTAATTTTGAGTATGAAACGAAGATGTGCAGCGGTTATTCAAAGTAGAGGTGGAAATACGCGATATTAAGATGTTTTCTGTAACTTTTATAACGGCGTAACTTTAATAAAATTTTGTTTTCAGTTTGTTTTTCTATATTTGGACACATTAGATATTAATTTACTTTAAACAAATGTTTTTGTTAAATTTTTCTTAATTTTGTACCAATTGGTCGAATACATGTTTCAATTTTCAAAAAAATTCAAATGGTGCGTTAATTTATTGGAGCAGTGTAATTGCTAATACCGGGAGAATCAAGTTTATCCGCACCCTACCACTCTGATTAAACAAAAATTGTGAGTAATTTTGTCCATTTTGGCTTATTGAAATACAATTTAACGTCAAAAGTTTTTCTGTACAGACTTAATGTACTTTTGCTTTTTCAGGTAGTTGAATAAATAATATATGAATCTCAAAGCCATAAGCACTTTTCGGGATCTCAAACCGCCTAGAAAACCTCGGGCTTCGCTCTCGGTTTTCCAAACTTCATTCTCGCCTACAAAAAGTTATGACCTTTGAGATCTAATATACTATTATTTGCCACAAATAATAAGACCATAGGGACAAATATAACAACAAAAAAACACAATTATGTAACTACTACAAAAAAACGGAACAATTTGATGTTTAGGAATTTATTGAAATAAGATTTGTTTTTTTTTCAATAAAAAGGTATTTTTAAGTTTTTTTTTATTAATTTCAATTTATATTGAGAAGAAACCATTTTTTTTTTAAATTGTCTGATATTAATTGACTTTATATTTACGAAAATACTGATTATAGATTTTTGTAAAGAGAACGTATTTTTTTAAAGTATCAGCCAACTATGATTTCTATTTAAAAAAGGTGACCTTGATCTATATCACTAAAATTATAAAATATAAAAAAAATAATTACATCATTCAATTCTTCGTAGAAATCTGTAGTAATATAAATTTTTACTTCTTCAATTAGTTAAAAAAATAAAAAGTTACAAAATTTTTCGAATTTACGAATATTTATTACTTTTATTAAGACTTCTAATATTTTTATACAATTTTTTTTGCAAAATATACATATTTTTTGACGTATTTTTTTATCCCTAAAATTGAAATAATAATAACATAAGTTTGAGTTAGGATCTCGGGTTGGGGACAGTAAATTAAATAGTTGGATGTATTGCCGACGTTTCGCCAATTTATTTTGACTTCTTCAGGGCTAAAACATAATAAGTTCAGTACCATTTTTTACATCCAACTATTTACTGTCCCCAACCCGAGATCCTAACTCAAACTTATTCAACAATTGGGACAAGAACGTACGCACAGTTAATAATAACATATTTAAAACGAATTACGATAATTTGTCTTAAAAGTCCAAAAATAAATACCAGTTTTTGATAAAATATTGAAAAAAATTCATGGGCACAGGTTCAAAAATGAAATATTATTATAAAAATTATAAAATATGTATTATTTATTTATATTTATTTGTATAAAGTACATTGAAAAATATAAATTAAAAACAATAAATAACTAGCTCAATTTTTCGCGAAGTTACAAGCATTTGAAAAAAGAGGTAATTTTAAGAAATAATAAACGTTTTAATAATAAATTTTGGATTTAAAATTAGTATGTCGTGGCATTAAAAAATAAACATCATTAAATTACAACATTAAGTGACGCCAAGGTCACACTCACGAACATAACAACATAATCAGATTACCAACTGTACTAATCAGTCTTGTTTTAGCAAAAATAAAATGTTGGTTCTTATCAATTGCAAATTTTGGTATCATCTAGATTTTCTTCTCTGTTATTTATTGTAAAAAAAATTATCGATTTTGTTTGCGAGAGAGACACTTAACTGTAGTAAAAGCACAATAAAAAAGACACCCCTGTTGCCAAGGTGACAACCCTCTCGTAAATCATTATAGAGAGCATGGGTCCAATGATACATCATTTTAAAGAGAGATAACAGAGAAAAAACGCTAGGTGGAACCTTTTCAGTGGGCTAACCAGTGTTTCTTTCAATTTTTCAAAATCATTACTTGTTTGACTTGTTTCTTGAATTTTGTAAGCCACACTTTCTTAAATTTCTTGTTTTTTTTCAAAAACAGTTTTTTTATTTATTGTAATTTATAAAACTTGTTTGTTTCACCGACGCTCTATAATTATCCAAATAATAAAAAATTCCTGACTTACTTTATGTAGTATATAAAGTAAATAATTTAAATTCCTTGACATTTCCAGGTTTTCCCGATTTTCCAGATTGTTGAGTACCCTCATATAGGATGCTCCAGAATTATTTGGCACAAATTTAGCCACCAAATTTAGACCAGTAGAATATTAAAGACAGTAAAATTATTGATCGTAAAAGAGACAGCTGACCAAAATTAACGTTTTTTGAATGTTTTTTTTAAATATCTCGAAAAGTTTTTCCGCTGTCTGTATATTTGAGGCAAATTTCATTACATCTGCTTAACTAGAATATTACTATTTTCATAATACCTCGAATTCATTTTTTTTCAGAACTTTGATAAATGTTATCCAAAAAACGTGGTTTTCCTATTTATTTATTTTTCTTATAGAAAATTTAATTTGTACCAAATAATCCTGGAACATTGCATATTTTTTTCGTATTTTGGGGGTGCGGATAAAACCTGATTCACTCAATATAGACTATAAGGGATCAAACTTACCCTAAACAACCCTGAGAATCCTCCAAGAAAGGCTGCGAGATTCAGAGTATCTTTCCTAAACAGAATCATTTTTAAATTTTTAGGCGATTGAATAATTTTCTTTATATTAAGAACTAGTTTCAGCGTCACTTGTATTCCTAATCCAATACTAAACATTTTTCCTACACCCTAAAAATCCCTAAATCAATGTTATCCAATCCCCTAGAAACCCCCAAACTTACTTGCATCGTATAATACAAACAACTGAACGGATGAGGACATGCAAGATGTCTATCACAGCATTTAATTTTGTATATAATTTTCTTATATACACGTAGTGCTTGAGTAATAATATGAAAAACAGGATTTTTTGATCGCGAACTTCTATTCCAGCTGCCTTTTGTTCTCGACGATCCAACATTTGGAATATTTTGAATTTGTTGTCGGTAGAAACTACTAGCCTGACTTGATCTTGCACTATAGTTTTTTTCTTCATAAGGCCCCACTACGAATCGCAAAACACCAAACATGGTATCAGCTTTACCCTCCGAGTCTTTATGGTACCCGCCCTTGTAGTACATAAGTAAAACTGCCATACCAACAGCAAAAATCGCAGTATCGCCGTATTTTATATTTCGAACCATATTGCGAGATAAGGCCATGTTCCATAAGGTTTCCGTCGCGACGTTGCTGACGTATAAACATAGCAAAGTTCGGCGAGATGGTCGTTCGATTAAAATTGAAAACACGCTAGATAAAAATGCAGGAATTGCTGAGACTGTCAAAATGTTGAAGCTTCCCAAAAGGCGCCTAAAGTAGGTACTTTACAAAAAAAGTCACAGAATTTTCTATTTACCTCAAAACACATAAAAATAAAGAATAACCAAAGCCAGTACCGCTAAGAAACGCTGTAGATTGCAAGATTCCTAATACTGTTTTTTTCAGATCTTCTTTTGTTGGTATACGTCCTTTCATCAATAAAGTCAACTAAAAAAAAGTTGTTTCACAAATTTTAATTCATAAATCCTCTCTGATAAGTAAAGTAAATACACACAGTGTTTTCGGTGAAAATCGAACGGAAGTAAATATTAAAACAGAGAATTTTTGCAACAAATGTAATGTGATAAAAGTGTATAATTAAGCCGATAAATAACGGGCAAAAAGTTTAGAATACAACGCGAAACGAAGTACTGTAAGATAGTATTGCATTTTACCCAGACAGTCCCATAAATTTCCTACCAATTGCATTAATTGCATCGACTGACTGAGCCAAAGATCGACATTCATACAACACTCTAACAAAAATCAGTCAAAAGTTTTTCAGCACATTTTCGTTCTCATTTAGGCTTTCTATTCGATTCCAAGTAAAATAAAAGATGACGTGGTTTTACTCACCAAATAAAAACAAAAATACAGTTTAAATGAAGGTTTTGCAACAACTTTCGCTAGTTTTAATGGACAGTTAATGCATTTGTTTTCCCAATAATGAAGTCTTTTACAGTCTACAGCTAATGGTTGGAATTTACTAAAAAATTGCATCACTTCTAGCCGAAACACACAAATAATGTTGTTACTTGACGAAACTAAAATGTATGTTTAAAATTTAATTTATAAAAAAACAATAAACCCATTGATTTATTGTTTCAAATTCATTGCAATAAGTCAAATCCCACGTGAATAAATAATACGTCTACGTCATCATCATCAATGAGAAACAAACTATATGCAAAATATTATCAAATAGCAGTTATCATTGAAGATGATAAGGTTTGCAGAAAGAAGAAACTGTAATACAGTGAGTACAGTGTTCTAAAATAATTCCAATAATCACAGACATTCAGTTTTTTAAAATTCTACTCAAAAATCGTATTTTATAATAATTTTGCAAAAACCAGAATTTTTTTAATTAAAATATTTATTTAAAAAAATATTAAGTTCATTGGCGTTGGTGAACTGAAAGAAGTTCGAAAAAGACTAATTTAATTTAAAACCTTTAATTTCAATTAGCAAAATAAAATTTCATTAAAAAAAAGTATTGGTAAAAAAATCAATTGTCTGTCTCTGTTCAACACATAATCTATATGATATAGCAACTAGGGCTGAGAAAAGTATCGATACTTACAGAAGGTATCGATACCTGCTCAGGTATCGTACACCGATATCGACTGCAATCAGGTATCGAAGTATCGATACTTCCGATACTTTGATACCTCCGATACTTCGATACCTTCGATACCTCGGTTCCTCCGATACCTCGATACTTCCGATACCTCGATACCTCCGATACTTCCGATATCTCAAATACTTCGATACCTGCGATACCTTGATAAAGGGTGGCTATAAATAAATATATCCTATTCAGTGTGCTTTGGATGTTAGAAACACAAGCTATTTTGATGAAAACAAACGAATTCACAAGCTATTTGATGCGATATTTATTTACAGCCACCCGATACTTCCGATACCTCGATACCTCCGATACTTTGCAGGTATCGATACCCGATACCTAAAAACAGCTATCGCCCAGCATAGATTTCCATTTTAATTTCAAAATTTTAACCAAAATTCTTAAAACACGAAAAATGAGTAAAGACAAAAAAATCTTGAAAAAAGACCGTTCCCTTCTTCTAGAAATCTTATAACCACTCAAATCAAGATTTCTTTGTATCAATAAACTCTTGAAATAAGAAGCAATTGGTATTATTGCGCTAACTTTAAAGCTCTTCAAATAAAGGCTAAATTAAAGATTAAAAAATTAAAAACGGCATTGCAAAATGCATTGATAAGAGTGAAAGCCAGTGATGCCAGACAAATCGAGAGGTAAAGATGTTTGGAAGTCTATAAATCATCAAAACTGTACTTTGACCGTAATAATCTAGTAGTTTTGACAATAGGCATAACGCCATAGGAGGTGCATTACGGTTTGGGACCTTTCAGATAATATTGAGAAAAGAATTCCTGAAACATCTCATTACTTAGTACTGATATTTATAATAAAACATAAAACATATAACAGATATATTGTTATAATTAACTAAAGTAATATTAAATTATTAATTGATATACACTCGAAATTGATCTAAACATATTCGTTCTAAACTAGTGATACCAGAAAATCGGAAATTTTAAAATCTAGGACTTTGTCTAACTAAGTTACAAAAACCAATTTTTGCAATAAGTAGTTTTAGTTGTCACATGTTATTTTATAACACAATACTATATTATGCTATTTCATATACTGAATTATCAAAAATTAAATAAATCGCAAGCGCATCTGGTTCAAAATATATTTGTCTTAGCTTGTATCATCTTTTTTTAATAAATTTTTCAAAATCTGTCATGTTAGGTCAGTGATCCAATATATTGCCTGAAAAATCTGTCTAGAATTTTCTCAGAGCCTGACAGAGTTTCACATCAATTTTAGCCAGAGATCATCAAACTAAATATCACCTGTTAAAATCTTTTACATTACTTCAAAAACATCCTCTATATTAAAAACCAAAATACAGTACAGTGTGCAAGTATCCTTTTCTATCTAATAGAAATTACATTTACCATCTCACACAGCTCATGATGTAATTCTTGCTTTATTAGTAAGTTATCAATTTGGCGCAATGATATGAAATGATCGTTTATTCAAGACCTTTAGAATGATGTTAAAAATTTTTCGCGTTTTACGATTTCCATAATTGCAACATTCACCTTTATATGGTTTTTGACTACATTTTAATTTATTTTTGATAATGTAAAATATTTTTTACGGGTAGCAGACAGTTGACTTATTTTTTGCGCATAAATCAAAATTCATAAATGAATGATAACAATTTATACTAACTGAATCATAATCAAAGATAGGAAAACAATTCAAATATAGAAAAAACACATGCTAAGAATAGTTTAATACTTAGATAATCTAAAAATCTGCCTAACTTTGTCTGTTTATAATAAAATTTGTTGCTTTTAAATCACTCGTTTACGACTTTTTTTTTAAGTGAAGTCACCATTACTTGAAAAATTACATCATTTGTTTTACAACATAAAGCTTTTACTTTTAAATTAAAAAAATGTACTTGTTAAAAAGTATGCAATTAAGTAAAACAAAGTACAATTAGCGATAAAAATATCGAAATTTTTCTAGAATTATTAAGTGTGTTATCTCTTCTTAGGTAAGTAATTTCCTATAAATCTTTCATTTATGAATTTAAATTATGATACTCACCAAGTAGACTCCAATATACATTTTAAATGAAGCTATCAAACCATTTAACCCAGTTTCTAGATGAAAAACAACACAAGCATCTTCCCAATTATGTATTTCGCGACAATTAATAGTCAAGGGTTGGCACTTGCTTAAAACCTGCACCATTTTTTTTCCCCACTTGTTGCTATCACGGTCAAAAATGAACAAGTGGTTACCTATTTGTGCTTATCAAATTATTATTTGTTGACATTTACAACAGCCGCCATTGGTGGAACAATATTTTTCTAAATAAACAATCGAACGTATAGAGATAGTGATAGTACTCTTGGGTGTGTGGAGTCACTGGGACTTGTATTTTGCACCAAGTGATTAGCGGATAATTTCTGTTATTTAGTGGCAATAAAGATTATTAGGTATGTAGGTAGTGTAAAATGTGTAATGAGATCATAATTCATTTAATTGACTTTGACAAGCTATCAGACACATTATAGTAAATCTTTGTGGTGTCGGATGGGTCAATAATGCGAGTTGAAAATCTCGACAAATCAGGTGCAAAAATTTAGTTTTAAAATCGGCGCCCAAATTAAAATTAATTTAAGCACCTTTTGCCTTCACCTCAACTATTATAATTTCGAAAAATGTGTGACTGTCGTTGTTTATCAAAATTTTGAGGTAAGAGATAAATTCGTTAACACAATGACAACAGGTGTGTCTCATCCAATTTACTATTAAAATATTTTCTTTCCAAATTTTTCGTGATTAATATCATTTTAATTCTAACAAAATTTAAAATTTCTAAATTTTTATAAACCTACATTTATACTGGTGTTTTCCTGCAAAATAATATTTAAAAAAATTGAAAATGTGACTTAGTTTGGTAAAAAAACGCAATTATATTCGTTGAAATTATTTTTTTCTTCCAATGTCTTATAAAATTAGAATTAAAAAATATAAATTATAATTGTGATGATTTTGTCATTTTTCAGGAGTACAATAAATAGTTATGAGGCAGCACTGTAATTATTTCAATACTGCAAACCAAAAGGTAAGTTTTTTACAACCCTAACAAACAGCATCTTAAGCAATCACTTGTCTCTGTGTCATCCTCATAAATCTTCATATTCATAAAAAAATAAATATTTTTTTTTAATACATATACAGGGTTTTGCTAAATATATGGTCCAAGCGATTTTCGGCTAAACTATAAACGTTTTTAAGTAAATAAAATATAGAGATTGAATGACTATAAAAATGCAATGTCAATAAAGTTAGCAGAACACTTTTAACAGAACATATATTTCTTCGCAGAAAAATTTAAAGCTAATTAAGAGCTAATTAAATGCTATAATTAAAAATTTTGTGCTCGTATTTTTTTTAAAAAAACAACATGTTCTGCTAGCTTAATAAAAAGTTAGCAGAGCAACAATAAAATATGACATAAAACGTAAATATAATAATGGAAATATTTTAAGCTTATTACGAGCTAATTAAATGCTATAATTAAAAATTTAATGCTCGCTAATTTAAAAAAAAACACATGTTCTGCTGGCTTAATGAAAACTTAGCAGAACAACAACAAAATATCACATCAAACATAAAGATTATAATAAAAATATTACAAGCTAATTACGAGCTAATTAAATGCTATTATTAAAAATTTTGTGCTCGTATGTATTTAAAAAAAAACATGTTTTGCTGGCTTAATCAAAAGTTAGCAGAACAACAATAAAATATCACACCAAACATCAAAATGATAATAAAAATATTACATGCTAAATACGAGCTAATTAAATGCTGTAATTGAAAAAATTATGTTTGACTTTTAAAAAAAAAAACATGTTCTGCTAGCTTAACAAAAAGTTAGCAGACCAACATTAAAGTATCACATTAAACGTAAATATCATAAGAAAAATATTTTAAGTTAATTACGATCTAATTATGTTGAAAAATCGTTGTGAAAAAAGGGTCAGTCTTTGGGGAAAAAAGGGTTCGCGCATGCGCACAATTGTCAAATAAATAAAAAAGTTTTTAGGAGTGATTATAAGACGCAAGGAAAGTGAAACAAAGTAAAATTATCAAATTAATTTAACATTTTAATGTGAAATACCACCGTTTTTTCCTAAACTAAGCTAAAATGTTAAAATACTGCCGAAAATTATTTGAAAGATAGACACCTAAACATACACATTTTTAAATATTTGTGCGGTGACTGATAGATGACACTTTGGATAATTTTTTAAGTATTTTTTTAATTAACTAAAGTACGATTAATTAGCTCGTAATAAGCTTTAAATATTTCCATTATTATATTTACGTTTTATATTATATTTCATTGTTGTTCTGCTAACTTTTTGTTAAGCTAGCAGAACACGTTTTTTTTTTTTTAAAAGGCGAACATTAGATTTTTAATTATAGCATTTAATTGGCTTGTAATTAGCTTGTAATATTTTTATTATAATCTTTATGTTTGATGTGATATTTTGTTGTTTGTTCTGCTAACTCTTCATTAAGCCAGCAGAACATGTGTTTTTTTTTTAAAAATAAGCGAGCATTAAATTTTTAATTATAGCATTTAAATAGCTCGTAATAAGCTTGAAATATTTCCATTATTATATTTACGTTTTATGTCATATTTTATTGTTGCTCTGCTAACTTTTTATTAAGCTAGCAGAACATGTTGTTTTTTAAAAAAAAATACGAGCACAAAATTTTTAATTAGAGCATTTAATTAGCTCTTAATTAGCTTTAAATTTTCCTGCAAAGAAATATATGTTCTGCTAAAAGTGTTCTGCTAACTTTATTGACATAAAAATGCAACTTTATTGGTATTTTAGCATTCAATTTTTTTTAATGGAAACCTACCCTGATTTTTTTCTCCGAAACATGCTTTTTAAATAAAATGTTGTATGAATTGTTTCTAATATTAACATTAAAAATTTTAAATAAAAAATAAATAAACTCGACATACTTGACATACTTGACATACTAGCTCCACCCCATAGATTAAATAGAGTTTAGAGAGAAAACTAGTAAACTTAGTAAACACCTCCTCTACACCGATTTAACTAACATAAGGGTGAGAAAAAGTACCAACGTCAAGAAAAGAAATTTGTTTATAAATTTTTCTCTCAAAATCTCATTTCGATTAGTCTACTCTCATTTTAAAAAACCAAAAAAAAAAAAGTAAATGCTTATAGAGCGCTTCAGAACACATGCATCATTTCAAATATTATTTTTATGACTACAATTTCGAGGAGTGTTGCCTCCTCATTTAGACAGCGTTTCGCCAATAATGTCTTTCAATCACTTTGTGTACTGATTTCTTTAAAATAAAACAAAAACAACGCTAATCCATGAGTCTCTTGAATTCTAATTCTAACAGTTAATAGTAGAGATGCACACTTCGATTTTTTCTAAAATCGATTTACAGTCAGTTCTGATTCAACAGACTTTTTTTAAATGTTGTTATTTATGTTGGTTTAATGTGATTTAATTCATTTTTTTGTAATGCGTATATGAATGACACATATACACATCTAGCTTTGATTTAAGCATCGCTAGTTAGTTTTGTCACCTTCTTTTTCCCGCAATCTGGTTGAACAAGGCTCCTACACAATCTTTAAATCATCTTTAAAAGCGTTTATTTCAAAATATTATGCCTTATTAGTTTGTTTAATTACTCAAAACAGAATGGAAATATAAATTTGCGTATTTTTTTATGAAGTAAGTCTATTGACATTTTTTTTAAATATACATGTCAATATGTCAATGCGTTTTATGAAGATAAAAGTAACAGGTAAATGTTAAAATAAATGACAATAATCTTTACAAGTGTTATCAATGTCTACTTTATTACATGAATGCATTACATTCATTTACATAATTACATTATTCTCTGAAGCTTTTTTGAGGTATTTTTTCGGATTTTTCAAAAACGTTTCAAAAATTAATAGAAATTTTCAATTTCAGACATTTTTGTACCTTTTAACAAATCAAAACAATCAATAAATAATAATATAAAGGAATAGTCAACTTACATATTGCCACGAAAATAATTTGAAGTATCTTGATTTAAAATTGACAATTATTTTCGCCTATTTGATTGTCGAAATCAATTTTCAATCAAATTTCGACGAAATCAATAATAAACTTCACGTCAAAAAATAATCTATCTAATACTACACGAGAGCCCGATAAATTAAAAAATAATTATCCAGAACTATTATCAAAGATTTTCAATTTATTCTCACTCTCTTGTAATATTACAACTAAAAAAGATGAATTTCACCAAAATTTTGCGAAACCCCAAAAAAATTCTAAATACAATTCTCTAAACAACAATAGTAAACTATTTTTTACATGAGTGTTAAAGTTATGAGAAAAAATTTTTATTTAAATTTCATTAAAATCGATTAAAATTCTTTGAGATATTTTAAAAAACGCCTCAAAATTTTAAAGTATGACCAGTCGTCTGCGCTAATGACAGTTATACAAAGTCATTCTAACGATTAAAAAGCGTGCGTCCCGAAACAATAAAAAAAAAACTCCACATGGCATTACCAGAGAGAATGTAGAAACCTGGAACGTTACTAAATCAAAAAAAAATCTCTAAAAAAATTTAATTGAAAAACTTGGCGTCGTGTTTAACATACACAAATGTAAATCATATCTCAACGATTTCCATTCAATACAAGTATAAACACAAAATAGTAATTTTATTCAATTTTGAAAAATAGTCCATCATTCGAATTTGACAATTAATTTGACATAATTTAACGAAAAACGTTTTTATCCAAGTTTTACGCTTACAATTATTACTGTTTCCATTCTCTCGTGACTAGAGCGCCTCTAGTTGCTCTGGAATTGAATGGACAGACTTAATATAACTGTCAATTTACGCAGACGACGCTTTGACCAGATGTAACTATTTTAACAAACGTGTCAAAAAATAATTTTAAAGCCAACGATACTCTATTGTACTGGAGTAATTGTGGTTTAATTTCAAATAATTCTCAAAACTATCTTCAAAACTTCACGTTTATAATTTTTATAAATCTTCTAGGATTATCTCCCCTCTACGAGAAGAAAGTGTATTGTAATTTACTAAAAAAAAGTGTACCTGATGATTTATACAATCGAGAAAAACATTTTAGTCATCAAACTAATATTGACATAGAGAAAAATGCTCAGTTGCGCTCAAAAATACTCTGACGATGAACGAAAAATTATTTTGATAATCTTTTTTAGAATTTTTCGATCAAAAATTTCTTCTCGCCATTTTCTTGCCTAAACAACGAGCTAAATAGTGAATATTTGCCCCATAATATTCTATCTATACTGGGTTCTGGTTCTATCATTCACAATAACTTTCTCCTAACTCCAAGAAACTTCATCATCATATATAAAAAGAGGAAAAGAAAACAACACATAACTATACTGGGTTCATTCATCAAAAGTATAGAAGCAAGCATTTTTCGGCTAAACTATGTATAATCACTTTTAAGAAAACAAAATATAGACAAAGAATATTTACAATTATGCAACAATTAGAAAGAAGCGGCACTCGCTCTGTGGTGAAATTTAAAACTAGTAAAAACGTGTATTATTGAGAGATAAAACTCGAATTTTAATTGTCAATTTGATTTGACCTCAATAACGTACGTGGTCACTAATTACAAATTGCATCCATAGAGTGCGTATCGCATCTGTTAATTTTCAATAATTCCATGTTTAGTATTTCTTCGTTTATTTAAATTTTTGAGATAACCAAGATACTTGTAATATTTTTTTAAACGAAAACTATTCATGATTTTTTCTAACAAGTTTTTTAAAGAAAATTTATTTTTTAAATATTACCATTAAAGTTTTAAGTAGGTGTGAAAACCCGACTTGATCTATCAATTTATTAAAGAAATTTTCTATGTCACGACTAAATAAATAGTATTTAAACTGCTTAATGTTTTCATTAAAAACCCTTTTTGATATTAAAACAAAATTAATGCAACATTTTAAAAATTTTTTGGTAAAAACATGAAAATAGGTTTCCATAAAAAATATGCTTATCCCAAAATTTAAATAAATAAAAAATACTAAACCTGAACTGAATACTACAGTTGCACTTTTGTAGCCTTCAATATCTATATTTTATAATATTTAAAAATGCTTGTAGTACAATGCCCTATTTTGATAATTTTTTTATAATTACTTGATATGAAACTACTAAATTTTAAATAAAGATAAAATATATGTAGTTTTATACTGACCACAGAATTCGCCAAATAGTTCCCAACGTACAGACTTAGAACACCAATGAACTCATGTTTGCTAATGTCCCACAAATTTTCTAAACAGTTACTATTTTGGCACATATGAAACTCAGAACAATTGATGGCTAAGGGTTCAAACCTATGCAGTTTAGATATCATTCTTCCAAGCACAGTTTTTATAACTACATTTTGAATCGGTTAAATAAATATAGAAAAAACTACTAGAAAGACCTTGTTCACAATGTTCAAAATATATGCCAAATGACATACAACATAGTACGTAATATATCGCACTAGACAACAATAATGATTATGCAAAACTAACAAAAGTAAAATATGATAAATATGTAATAAGTTTTTTTTAAATAGTTTTGAAGAGATAAAATTGTACGAGAGATGTTTCTAAAGTTCTGGGAATTGTGCTCTACTTAAATAACACAAAACTTATAGGTAATTCTATAAGTAACAAACAACTCCTGACATGTTTATGCAGCTATTTATTACAATATTGTTTAGTATAATTTACGTAGTCGCCTGATGTAGACGCGTTTTTGTAGCCCTGTTTTTGAACCATCGAAAACGCGGCTAAATTTCAAAGAGCAACCATTTTCTTTTTGTTAATAAAGAGTGTAAAAACTTCAGAATTTATTCAAAATCTGCAAGAAATGTTTGAAAAGTCTGCAAAATCTAAAAGTACTGTAAATTGCTAAATCGATTGTTTTAGAACTGGTAGAACATCATTAGAAAACGCTCCCCGCAGTGATCACTCGAGTACCTCGGTAAATGAAAGAAACATTACTGTTGTGAAGAAACTACTGAAAGAAGACAGGCGAAAGACTATTCGTAGAACGAGTGTACGTCTAGGACTAGGTACATGTCAAGTTTATAATATCTTTCATGTTTGTATAAGCGTAAGCAAGATTTTAACCACTGGGTACGAAGACTGTCGGGAGCGAAAGCGAAACTTCATAAGTGTGACTTATTAAAACTGTTAGGTCGTTATAGGGATAAATTTAAGCAACAAATAACAATTACTGACAAAACATTGATTCTTTATTTTAATCCCAAGACCAAAAGTCGATCCAAAAAATAACGTAAACCCGAAAAAAGACCTCTACTTAAGGCGCGTGCAGTCTCGTTTATTGCAAAACTAATGCCGTATTTCGGACTTGCAAAAGGATTGTTTTTATGGATTACCTCGCGCAAGATGTTACAATTAACGCAAAATATTATTTAAGTTTATTATCCAGATCACTCCGGCAGAAACTTGTCAAAAAACGACCTGGAAACTTGCAGAAGCGTCCGCTATTGCAATCGGAGAATGCAAGACCCTAGACTGCCCGAAAAACAAAGGATGTTTTGAACGATTTACGATAGGAATTGCTTTGGTATCCACCTTACTTGTCGGATCTAATTTTCATCTGTTTCCAGAACTAAAATTTTTTTATGGGGTGTTCGATTTGAGTGTTTAACTGACGTAAAATGTGTCACAAATAGGTGGAATAGAGTCACCGAAGAAGTTCCTCGAAAACAGTTTTTAAAATTTAGATTATCGTTGAGTGAAATATATTCAGTTAAACAAAGATTATATTGTAAAACTACATCACAATATTGACGAAAATTAACAGAATAAAAAAATACAGCTAAATTCCCAAAACTTTAGAAACATCCCTCGTACATTATGACTAGTACACTCGTAATTTAGGTTCTAGACGACGTAAAATTTAAAAGCCAAATGAAATAGTCTAGAATTATTATTTTATCTAAAAGAAAAGAAAATTTGCAAGTAGTATAAAATTCAAAATGAAATTCAAGAGAAGATAATCTTGGTCGTCAAAATGCGAATAAAATGTTATTACAAATTATTAAAAAAAAAATTAAGAGTAAAAAAAATATTTGAATCAGTTCACTCTCTGATATAACGTTATTTGGCACTTTTTCCATATTTTCATACTTAAAAAAAAAATAACCATCAAAATATCTTTTTAATATGGATGTTTTATTAACAGTATTAATACAGCAAAATAGTGACATAAATAACTTTGCTAACGTAAAAAAAAGAAAAATAGAAATGGCAACAACATGAAAGTAAAGTTCTTTTGGCGGGTGAAGCAATCTGACAAATGAAAAAAAAAACTTTTTTTTCTTGAGAAGTAAATGCAATCATTTTCAATTTAATTTTCTTTTTTCTTCAAAATCCATATTTATCTTTGCAATAACTTTAAATGCAAATTAAATTGGTTAATAGCCGTTTCTTTAGTAAAATATTAAAGCATATAAAATTACGCAATTCCCCTACCATAAAATTTATGTGAAAGAACTTTTTTTAATAAAAAATAAAAATATTTTCACCACTTGAGATGAAAACGGTTTGATTTCGAAAATCGAATAAGTTAATAAGATAAGTAAAGACAATGCGTTTTACTAAAGAAACGCATTAATAACCAATTTATATATAATATAAATATAAATTTAAAGTTATTGCAAAGGTAATTACCCCGCAGAATAAATTAGTATTTCAGAGAAAAAATTATATACTACTCCACATGAAATACATTTTTCAAAAAATTACATGTTACAGTGACAGAAACACGTTTCTTCTTAGTTCAAATTTAAAAACAATTGAATTTGTTGGCGTCGCTGACATTCAGAACTTATTACCTAAAAAAAATTTTCAAATGAAACGAAATTTGTATTTTTTTGGTTAAATAATAACCCGAATACGTTAGGTAAATAATTATTTTATACACTAGTTTTAAATTTAGAAAATTTTTAACAATAATCGTGTATAAAACCAGATTTTTCTTCTTAAAAGTATTTTAAATAAATTTTTATGTGATATCATGCAACTGTCAAAATTTTCATAAAAAAATGTTTTTCTCAAAACTTCTGTAAAGTAAACAAAACAGTCCGTAAAGTAAATTAAAATAGTCAGTAAAGTAGTGCTTTTGCCGACTCATATGTCAAAATAAAAAATTGTCTGTAATGTAGAAAAATGAATAACTGAACCGTCCGTAAAGTGACGTAAAGCGATATTATTGATTGCATACCTACTGTCGTCCTCCCCAAATTTGGAAAATTGACTTAGGGGCTGATTTCAAGTATAAGATAATACCGGTAGTATTTTCGTTTCCATGGAAACATAAACAAATTCGAGGTTGTGATTCGCTGTTGTCATGGAAAAGTATTAAAATTTGCGATACTACCGGTATTATCTCAACTTGAAATCAGCCCATTAGGCTGTAAATCTTACAACAATGGGGCTTGAGACCGAAGTTAAGTCGCCCGCAATAAAGTAAACAATAGGTATTTTTCTGGTTATTAAAACAGATGTTTGGGTTCTGGCCTCTGCCGGTTTGCCGCAGGTATAAAGTAGGAGCCCACTTTATTGCGGGCGACTTAACTTCGGTCTCAAACCCCTTTGTTGTCAGATTTATAACTTAAGTCATTTTTCCAAATTTGGGGAGGACGACAGTATGTATATCACATTTTTACAAACTATTAAAAATAACGATTTCAGAAAAAAACGTAATGCCTATGTCAGCAACTAGAGTTACTCATATGGTTATTTCGAGGGTAAGAATTACGTGTCACAATAAAGCATATTAGGTCCTATAAAGGAATTCAAAAATTCAATAATTTTATTTTATAAATATTATTTTTTTTACAAAAATTTGGAGTTAATGAGGAAAAATTTCAGTAATGAAAAATATGCAACGAAAGTAGCGCAACTGAAAATTGAAACGATGTAGCAAAATATCGCTATTATCAATAAAAAGAGCACATTTAACTTAGTTTGTGTATAAAATTTCATAATACAAATCGGTTAACCGGTTTTTAGAAGGTACCAAAAGAAAATAAGGTTTTTTATTCTAGCTTTAAAGACCTGAAATTTTGTTATCAGTTGAAATAAACCAAAAAAAAATTTGCAGTCTTTATTATTTGTGGGGCTGTATTTCGGGTTAAAATTATGCCACCTAATTTTGAATCACCTATATGTATACTGGGTGAATACAAAGAAGAGGAAAAACTTTACAATACGTTGTAGACTACTATTAACAGAGCCCCAAACTCTTTTATTTTGGCTATAACTTTTAAACCGCGCTTCCTGGAACAATAACTCGACCAATACCTATCTTACACTTAAAATTGGTCTAGAAGTATAGTCGTAATCATCAATCAAATAATGACTAGACTAGAATATGGGAACAAAAACCCATTACAGTCGTCTAGCTAACTACTCGCTTCTGTCACGCGATAAAACATTGAAACTTGAATTGGTCGATAGTAGTACCGCTATCGACCAATTTAAGTTTCAATGTTTTATCGCGTGGCGGGTACGAGTAGTTAGCTAGACGACTGTAAAGGGTTTTTGTTCCCATATTCCCACCGAGGTCTAATAATGACATCTTATACAGAGTGTATAAAAAGTACTGAAACGAGTTAATAACTTTTAAAGAAATTATATTTGGTAAAACTCCTAAAACACGTCGATTTTTATTCAAAAAAATGCAGAATTTGAGACGTTCAGTTTTCTAAAACATTCTTCTTCTTTACTCCACAGCCAACTTTGAATTTTTTTTAAATAGCACCATACCCTTTTTTTACCTCAAATTAAAGCTTACTTAATAAGAAATTTGTTGGTGTAAATAGTTTTAAAAATGAATAAATAGTTTTTACAAAAAACATAACATTGGTTGTTAAGGCTGTTTTTGGTTGATACTTTACAAAAATAACGTTTTTAACCGATAGAGTAATTGAATTTAATAAAAAAACAATCCTGGGGTAAAAAAAATCGATCACAAGGTGCTGAAGAGGAGGAGAGCACCGTCTAAATAATATTAACAAAAATATGACGTCAACAAAAATGAATTGTGATTATCCAAGCCTGACCCAAACTACAATTATACCTAATGAAAGAAAGGTAAAAACCGGTTAAGATAGATACAAAAAACATTAAAAAAAAATAGTCGTGCGTCATCAAGCCTTCCAAATTTCGAAAAATACGTCTCAATGTCTTTTTCATGATATCGCTGATTACCAGATGACCTCTTATCGCGTGTCCCGAATCACCAAAGTACAAAGTGCTTATATAACAATCTAACAATAAATAAAATGATGAAAATACAAACCACGTAAACTGTCCCGTATATCCTCAACGAATCAAAAATTGCATATAAATAGAGCCCACAAATCCCCTGCAAGCAACTATCCGTCCATGGGTGGACATACTCTACACAAGTAGTTTTTATGGTTCCTGATATAGGAACAGGCAATTTGCTATAAATCTGTGCCATTTTCACTAATCACAACCACACTTTAGTTAAAAAAAAACGAAATTTCTGGACTGTAAAAATTTCCTTATCTGGACTTAACGTATGGTTTTATTTTTGTTGCAGGAGATACGTAAACAAGACCACATTTTACGTCACAAACATATAAATTAATATTTTTGATGTCGTAACTTCCACTTTCACATAAAACAGCTGATTGACCACTACTTAGAGCTGTTTACAATAATTGTTTCCAAGGAAACCAACAGATGGCATCAGTCATGTCTGAGAACAATTGACAATCACCTGTCAAATCAGTGACAAACCATGGCTTTTTAAATCTGGGAAAAATGACTGAAAAAGTGCTCGATGCCGAAAATTGGAAACTCGAAGCCGAAGCTGTGGTAAAAGACATTGAAAAACACGTGAAAAGTGTGGAAATTTTGGACGGAACCGACCAGAAAATCTACTTCAATTTGACAACAAAAGAAAGCCAGAATTTTTGTATAGAATTGTCAGGATGCGGCTTCAGGATTGCTGGGACAAAACACAACGAAAGAGGCTCTTTCAGTGACGAATTTTTCGAAACACCCTATAGTTTACTCAACGAGATAAGCCCCCGGTTTCGGCAATCATTTGGTAATGAACTTGTAAATAAACTGTCTCAACTCAAATAAATATATTTAACAAAATCTCACATTTATTTTAGAATATCATCGATAATACCACCGACATCTCGTTTTTCAGTATTATAAACATTAATAAAATTGTTTATAATAGAATTAATGGATTCTGGGTTATTTAAATGAGTGTGATGACTTCCGTCCACGTAATGTATTTGAGCATCCTTTGAAGTCCTTTTTAGTGCGTCTAAAAGCTCGTAAAAATTCTTCTTGTCTTCAAAATACCCACTTCCTGTGAATTTGACCATAAGCATGGGAGGTATCACTCTGTATGCACCCTCAAGTAGATCTTTCCTTGACCAGTTTAAAATCAAGCGAGATTTCAGGCGAGGGTCTCGTGTGAAATAATACTTATTTGGGTCAGATTTTGATGGTGCAATATTCCGTTTCAAAATATGATCACAGTGGTCAATATCAATTGATTTATTATTCATTGCACTGAGTTTTTTCCTCATAATATCAAGTGGATAAGACGGGGGTTCCTCAGAACTCCTTGCAAGTTCGTCATATTTCAACAATTCCTGAATTCCTTCAGCCATTCTCGGTCCATTATTTTTCTTATAAAGCGGTTTGACTCCATCGATACAAATCAAAAAATCCACAGACTCAGGAAACAACATCGTGTAGATATAACAACTGATTCCGCCCAAAGAGTGTCCCATAAGCGAGATTTTCGGCCACTTGAAGTAATCACAGATGTACTTAATCAAAATCGGGTAGTCCATGTTATGGTAGTACATTCCAGCGGGAAGACGGGACGAGTATCCATGCCCTGGTAAATCAATAGCAAGAAACCCAACATCGGGCTTGAGTAAAGGCATAAGTCGGTCGAAACTGCCACAGTTGTCTTGCCATCCGTGTACGGCCAAGATCGGCCGTTTATCACTGGGGTCCCACCATTTTCCCGCGATGTGTCCCCAAGGAACCGGGATTTTCACTTCGCGGAAAGCTCGAGCCTTTGTGGAAAAACTGCGGACTTGGAGCATTTTGCACAGGGTCTAAAGGTCACCTAACCTCACTCTGCGTGTCAGCTTATCTTGTCCACCCGAGTGGGTATTTGGTTTGGCTTAGAAATGCAAATCATTGTGTGGTGTTTATTTCGAGTGGGTTTTGTGAATTAAAAAATCTTTTTTACTTGAAGTTAGGTTAGGTTGTCAAAAATGACAGAAGTGTGACAGATAAACTCCCCAAATGTTGGTAGGATTGAGTGACCTTGTGTGACCCGTTGTGGTGGGGCGCCTCATTTCAGGCACAAAACAATAATGTAGTGACACATTTTTGACATTCTATGAAATAGTGAATAATTTTTAATAAATTTGGAGATGAATTTAGTAGTTTGTTCTAACTTAAAAAAATCTGTGTTTTTGTGATTCTTTGAGAAAAGATAGTTTTGTTTGTGGTAACCCTAACGGAATGTTTAAAACAATTTCCATTGTTCTAAAGGATTACAATGAGAAGAAAAATTAATTAGGTAAGATTGTTGTACAATTCATGTTTTTATTTATTTCCGGATTAGGAATTCATTTTTTGTTCCATTTTTTATCTACCTAATAGGTGCAATGTTCACTGATTCCGATTAGGGTTCAAACAATCCTTACTAATTATTTATAACCACCCACAATTTAAATCTAATTTTTAAAATAACTGTCCTTTATTATTATTTATAACAGGAAAGTCACGGCATTATTGTGTAAGCAAAATGTTGTTTAGTGTAAAAGCACACATAAAACATAATAAAATTCATCAAAGTGGGAGGGAATTTAAATTACACAATTTTAGATAGAGTTTTTATCAGATAACGTAATACCAGACTCATTCCGACACATATAATTAAAAAAATAATTAAACATAACAGAAGGTTCTTCTAATTTGTCTAGAACAAAGTCTAGAAGGCTTACGATTTACAATAGAACAATAACAGATGATTTATCTATCGAGTGACTATTAAAATATCCGTTCAGAGTAAGCCATGGTTTTCAACACTGACTGTCAAAAAACAAACTTATAACTTCTGATAACTTCAACAACAATGTCATCACTTGTAATATTCTGATTTACGGCATTTAATATTTATTTTTATATCTTCTTGACATGTTAAAGGTTTGTTTACTGTGGTATGGACTGACTTGCTATAGCTATTTACATTCGTATGCGGTAGCTTTAATTTTACACGCGACAGCTTTGTTTAGTGATTAGTTGAAGCCTGTAAAATTAACTAACACATAAGATTTGTATAATTTTTTTTGTCCGAAAGAGTCAAATTCTGTTTTTTTTTGCGCCATGTCAAAGGTTAGGTCAGGTACAAATAAATTCTAAAAACCAATATAACGTACCCAAATGCGGCTTAAATACTCTGTCATTGCTTGCATAATTTTCTTTAAAACATGTTCAAAGGTCTTTCCAGTACTTTTATTCACACTTTTTAATTCAAAATTGATAATTAATGAGAGATTCAACATTCAACAATAATGGCCACAGATCCATAGAATAATGACATTTATTAACTAGACAGGAACACACAGGTTCTGAATAGACGGCGCTGTAGCGGTTTATTTTTAACATTCTGTTCTATATAAAATTGCATATTATTTTTAAAATTATCTTAAATACACACGTTGTCTTTTTTAAAATTTATTAACTGCAACTTTTTCCAAAATATACTTTTATACCTAAAATTTCGTATTGTTGTTAGTAATGGGGATCCACATTTGAACTACACTGTGCGTTGTTTAAGGTCTCACACAATGTTTGACGTAAGACCTGTGACGTTTCAGCGATTTTTTCAATATATTATTTTTCTATTAAATATAGCTTTATTTGTGGTAATATTTTAGGTACGTACACTTTGATACATAAACTTTATTACTGCAAGGTTAGTTTTTTCCTGTGATAGTTCTAATCGTACAATGTGAGACCCGGTGTTTTTCTCATTTTTACCGCACAGTTTCCAAAAGTCCGACTTACTATTGGTGGATGCACAACTATGATAGCCTACTTTACAATACGGGAGAACAAGAAAGTCTTCACGAGTCAGGTGGCAAATAAACGTTTCAGAAACAACGACTTTATTAAAAATTAAAAGTCTCAGCACAGAATCCTAATTTTTTACTGTTATTTTGACAATTTCTGTAAAAAAAGTGTAAACAGAGCGTGCCAGATTTAAGTGTAAAAAATTAGTTTTTGTAAATTTAGGTAGCTAACATAAATGGGTTATTTTTTCAAAAAAATTGTTATCTAAGGTACTAATTTTTTTACACCATCATTTATGTAGTTGGACCGTCTACAAAAAATTCCCAAAAAAATGGGGTTGTCATTTAAAAAAACTAATGATGACGTTATTGCGCAATAATAAGTGACGTCATAAGTCAAATTTTTATGTGATAAAGTGGCAAATTAGAAAATAAGAATGATTTGTCCGAGTGTTTTGCTTAAAATCATTCAATAAGAGAATTATCAATTTTGTTTCTTACTTTATCACCACACTGTATAGTAATTTTCAAGATTTTTGTAATATTCTGATGAATCTGTCAGACACAATCACCATCACAAAATGTTAAAATTAGATTAGAAAAAATAAAATGATTCATAGAAGGTGTAATTCAAAAGTTATATATTTTGAAATTCTATAAAGTGCTAATTAAGTAATCAAAATTACCATTTTTTAGTTATTGGTAGCTTTTCAAATTTGTTTATATTTTTGGTTAGTACATTTAACAATTTTAGGGAAATAGGATTTTTTTTCTCAAATAACGTATTTGGAAGCGCACCAATAACAGAAATATTGTAACTTTAAATTATATAATGAGATGATACTATGCGGAATGAAATGATCTACAAAAATAAAAAAAAAAAATGAAAATTACGCATATTTTTTTCAGCTTTGACCTCAAATAACTATTGAAAGGGTCATTTATTGAAAAAATAATAACAAACCTTCTTTATACAGAGCGTTTAATTTGTTACAAAAGTGTGTAAGGTTATTTTCAGTAAAGTAATTTGTAAACGAAAATACCAAAGTTTAAAAAAATAATGGGAAATACAAAATTGCGATGAGCGATCTGAAAAGAGTTCTTTAAAAAAAAGGGTTGATTTTCATTAAAAAAAGATTGTTTTTGTTATCTGAAAAATTTAGGTAAACATTGTTTTTTTTTCTTTATCATTTCCTGAGTCATTCTGTTAACACAGCACTGATACACTAATGGGCTTTCTTCTATGACTCTATAGTCTATACTACGGTACTACGTAAATCTGATAATAGGAGATGTATCATGCTTTTAAGCAAATCTACGGCGCATCTGAAGTTATAAAGCTTCTGTAATATCTACAATAATCTGATCTGTAGCGACAGGTGTATATAGGTATCTTTGTAGCGTCCAATTAGGCCACATAGTTGCAAGTACTTACTATGACAAATTGACAGTACTGGTAAAATTGAACGTTAATTTATTTAAATAATGAAAGTGAATATTTAAAAATGAAATCAAAGAAAAAGGTAGAAAAATATTTTAGGTTATTCAAAAGTATGGAGCAATTTTTTTGTGAAGAAAATCTGCAATATATTTGGTCTTATTAGGAAAAATATAACAAAAGAATGTGGACATAACACAACCACAGGTTTTTCACGCCAAAATAAGACGATTTATCACATTTTTTTTCTAAAATAAGTTGCACTGTTTTGGAGATAGAGAGCGCTAAAGTTGGAAATTGAAATTAGTTTTTATAATTCAAACGTGAGTATCTTGTAAACGATTGCGTTCTTACTTTTTTATGCGGAATTTATTAATATATTCATTTTTGTAATAAAAATTGGAGTTAGTAACGCCAGAAATTGAATAATTACCAAATCGGTGAGAGATTTTTTCGGACACAAACGAGATTCAATTTTGTTCTCACCTTTCTTACTCAATAACGACGACTTGCATTGAATGGGTTGCTGGGTGGGTAAAAGATAATACATAGATTGATTCTACACGCGATCTTGTTCATTGATAGTTCTCTTGTTAATCATTTTTGTTGTAATTACGTTTTTTAGAACAGTGCTTATTAGTTGCTCAAATATTACGTTTCACTTGTCTTTTTTTTGTTGTGGTAGATACATATATAGTTTTACTAACAAAAGAAGTCGGATAAAAGACTCGTAAATTTGGATTTTCTGTCTGCTGCTTTACATGTAAACTAACCGGACTTCTATAGACATTTGTGAGAGGACACGAATATGGAGGTCCGGTTCCTTCACGTGTAAAGCAGTGAACAGGAAATCCAGTGTCTGTTTTCGGGCTTCTTTCATGAACCAAGCTATAACTGGAACTTGAACATAAGGTGGGTCAGAATGGAAGATTGGTTTAAAATCGTGGACAAAATAGTTTATAAAATCATTAAAAAAATATACTAGATGTCCTACCATTCTAGAAGAGTATACTTGGCTTTTCCAGTTTGCCCTTGTATGCCATTTTACTAGATTTGCCACGTTTTGTGATTTCCAAACATTTTACAATTTTTCAAAATTATGGGATTTTGGGATATTTGGATTGTGTTTTCATACATTTTTATCGAGGTTTTACCATTTATTCAGTACGTAAAGTAATCAATAACCATAAACAAATTGAGAAAAACGTAATAAAATGAATTTTTGTAGTAGTGGTAATTTAGATTGCAACAGATAATTTAGGGGAAACTTGCAATTCGTTAAAATACAAATTGTATTTAATTAAACAACAAATTAACTACTGACCAATTATTAAGACTTACAATTAAAGTAGGTTATAATTTATTAACGTTTCGACCATTTTTTGATAGAAAAGTTCTTTTTCTCGAGTTGCACAATAATTGTTTGATTCCGAGGTTAGCAAACACTATTTACAGCTTCAATGATATCACAAAAATCCTAATCACTAACACTGCACACGTTGAACAGTAATAATGTTATAAACAATTATAAACCTGTCAACATTGTTAAGAAATTTGTTTATTTCTCGCGATTAGTTCAAACGAAGTGGTATATCACCAGCACTTTTCTTCTATAATAATGAATCAACTTGTGTTTTTCTAAGTTATTAGCTCTCAAAAAAAATTGTTAGTGTTTATAAAACACGTTAAGTAACAAAGCTGTTAAATAGTAGTTTAAAAAAATAAACATGTAAACAATTTGGGTTTAAATACTAACTGTAAGCATCGTTACTACCGAAACCGCAGTCCTAAATTTAAACTGGACTAGAAATTTACTTGACAAAACCACAAAAATAAAACCGTTATTCATGAAATTGTTACATTTCATGCAGTGTTTAATTGGAAGTGAGTGTTCGAATGAGTTGAAGGGAAATCCTCTGTATCTATATTTAATTTTTTCAAAGAGGATACCGCACTCGTTTTTTATTAGACCTAGATTAGTCAACTGCGCAGATATAATGTGCTTAACCTGCCCTAAACTGCCCTAATTAGAACATCAGACATGAAAGGTTTTGTCCTAAAATAATCTTGTTTCACCTCAAATGACTCACGAAACTTTTCGCGAAGAAAGTTATCCCTAAAAGTGGGGCACTTGAGGTCAACTAACTAAATCCATAACAATAGTTGTTTGACCCAAGCTTTTACATGCAAAGCTGTGCCAAATATCTGATAGAGTCGGAAGTTTGGACTTGAAATATCTTAATTTGGCTTATATTTAAATTTGAAGTCTATATTATAGTAAAATTTTTGTCTTTAAGACATCATTATTTTTCAGTAAGATGGGGCAACATGTCACACTGCAAAATCAACTCGGAAAAAAGATTTTTTCTCTTATGGCTCTTCAGTATTTCGAATTTTTATGTGATTGAGACAACAAACGATTCGTAATTTAAAAATGAAAAATACAGGGTTTTCATAAATGATTGTAAGGACGTAGGCGGCTGTGGAAATAAAAAAAAATTTCTGTTTTTTAAAGACAAAAAAGACTTTAGCTATTATTATAATTATTATTAGACAAATGAGGAACTTCAGAAACCATTTTCCAATGTTCTGTTGCGTAAATAGGACATTACAATGAATATTCGTGATATTAAAAATCTCCACAGCCACCTACGTTGTTACAATCATTTATGAAAAGCCTGTATAATGAAGAAATACGGAACAGTTTTACTTCTAAATTTTTTAAGGACTTAAAAAACAAATTCTGGAAGAATTCTAGACGTAATTAAAATAAAATGATAACGAAGCCTTCTATGCAAATTTCTTTCTCCGAGATTGGGTTGTATTAATGGCATGTTTAAAGTAAGATGTCATTTAGTTGTCAAATTTTTATTTAGGGTTTTTGTTTATTTATTAACAATTTTATTGTTTAAAATTATACAAGAATCTTCGCTTTTTACTGTGATATATTTTACATCGTGCTTTAGCATACTAACCAGAGAATTTAAGTTATTTCTTTGATTTTTTTAATTACCACTAATTCTAATAAAACAATATTTAATGCTCTATAATTTATTTCATTAATTTTTTTATACCCTTGACCATTTGGTCAGCGTTTCCAAATAAGCCAATAGCTAGCCTTGGACAAATTTAAACTTAAAATATATATTTTTTTAAATACAGGGTTATTTTTATATTTGCTCTCGCCTGAAATTTCAAAAATAGGCAACACATTATACTTTGCTAGTCTTTTAAAATTTAATTCTCAAAATTAAGACATAGAGGGTTGTGAATGAATGTCAACATTGTTGGCAATGCATTTGACAATGCTTCTAGAGTCAGTTCATTTGGATCATTTGTAGTTTTCCCAAAGTTGGCTTATCGTTTGTATAACGTGTTGCTTATTTTTGAAATCTCGGGCGGGAGCAAACAAAAAAAAATCACTCTGTATGTTCCAGCAGCTTTTTTGTTAACGTTTTTTAATATAAATATTAAGAATTTAATCCTCTATATGACAGTATTTTTTATTTGTTTTGAAACTATTTTAATTGAGAAACTCTGTGCTTAGTTCGTGTCTTGGACTAGCGCTTTTTTTAACGTATTATTTAATATCTAATTAGTAAGTATTATGCAGAATAACGAATTTTGAAATTGATATACCAACAACATATTTTTTTACTGACTCAAAATTAGAAAAATACTGAAAAATAATATATTTTACTGGCACTTTTGAATAGCTGCTTGAAAATGACTTGACTGCTAGAGATTCCAAGAAGTACTGACTACTCTATAAAAAATTAGAACTTTTTAAAAATGAACTATTTTATTGATTATTGATATACAGGGATAAGGTCTAACGTAGAGAATTTTTTCTCTATTACTTAATTCAAGAAAAATAGATCGGTCTGGTCAGGTCACAATTTAAAAAACATTTTTTGTTGTCAGGGTGACAACTCATTTTTAAGTCATTATAACATAGGTCTTTAACAAACGGATTTAATTCTCTCTAAAATGACATAACACTCGACCCATCTTCTCTATAATGATTTACGAAGGGGTTGTTTTCGCATACAAAATCGACCATTTTTTTTCTAAAGTAAATAACAGAAGAAAACTAGGTGGGACTTTTCCAGTGGGCCTAGTCACCCTGTAATTCGGTTTTTATTTGTGTCATGATCGATTGATTAAAATTTCATCAGAGTTGTGTTGCTTCTATAAAAAAATGATTTATCACACGTGCACCGGTAAAATACGATTATTTACTCTATGTGTCATCTTTAAGATAATAATTGTTTGAATTAGAATGGTTTTGATAAATTGATAATTCAGTTTTTATAAAAAATCTGAAACGTGTTGTCGTTTTTGTAACCCATAGATTTATTTAAAAAATCAACTATTGTGTGACTCTGATTAGTGCTAATTCATCAAGGTAAATAAACTTATTTTTAATTACATACATCGATAGGTATATCTACACACTAAACAAAGTGATAACAACTCTTCATATTAAAAGTAAAAGTCGTGATAATTGTTTAGCTTTTTTTTTTCTTACACACACTTTCACATGTTTTGATGATTATTAGAAGTAGACATTTTTTCGTATCAATTAGGCTTTCACTTCACTTCGATTCCTTGTGAAACAATCAGTGACAAATCTTCTCAATTTTCAAGTAAAAATAAATCAGTGAGTGTGAAACACCAAAAGTCATCACTTGCGAGAAAAATTTATTTTTAGTGTCACAGAGAAGATTTTGTTAGTCCAGTTCGACCAATAAGTGTGTTATCGTCTTTTAGTTTACAAATGATTTGAATGTTTACACAGATTAGAAACAATGATTAATCGTGTTCAGTGCTGGTTCAATGTTGGTTGATTCATGTTGTTTCTTCATTCTATAGTAGTGCCATTGAATAGTTCACACAATGCAATTGACGCTTTTGAATATTTTGAGGTAATGTTCAATTTTTTATGTTTCATGCTCTAATTGTTTAGAATACACGACAAGAACAACATTGTTTGAAAATTGACTGTTTTTTTTAAATATTTATTTTTCAAAAAGGAAGCGGATTATCATTTTTTACTAATTTAATTTTAATTATATACTTGCCAGTTAAGTAATAGCAATACTTTTTTAAACGTAAGACAATATTATGTGAACAAAATTTTAATTTAATTGTATAATTTATGTATTGTTATTTTCTTGTTAATTTTTAATAATTTATTATTTTTTGTTTTCTCAAGGCAAATAATATTAACTGTGAAGCATTCTCAGTAATAAAAAAATGAAAGTAAATTGATTATTATGACATAACATAAATAATGTAGCTGAGAAGTTGAAAAAAAATTATTAGAGAAAAATATGTTTATTTTAAGATTAGTATTATCGATTTGTGTTATTTTTTATTTGTTTTATTAGATACTGTATTAGCTTCTGGATTAGAGCAGGATTTCGATTTTTTCTGATTGTGTACGATGTATAAAATTATTCAATAAAATCACAAAAAATCAAAAGATATTTTCTTTAATAACATATTAACCACTGCTCTAATTCAAAGAATAATACATCTAAATGATCTTTCGAGCCGGATATCATATAATACTAACATATTAACAACCACTGCTCTAATTAAAAAAATAATTCATAGAATTGATCCTTTGAGCCGGATATCATCTCTGCATTATTAAAAAAATGTAAATAAAAATTGAAAAAATAGTTTGTCTTAATTCTAATGCATGAACAAACAAAAAAACAGTTACTTTTATCTTTTTTAAATAAAAGCGAATTTTGTTAAAATTGGAAATTACCTGTCGATATTATATTTTTAAAAAATATTGCTGTTTTTAAAAATTTAAAGAAAGTTTTTAGTGACTCGACTAGTGAGAGTTTTTAAAACGTAAGAATATTTTTAAAAAATGTTGGTTTTTTGATTTGTCACTTATACTGTTTTTGAGATTTACTGCTCACTTATTTTTATATATTTATTCATTTATTTATTTGTTATTTGAATATTTGAATATATATTGTTGGTATATCAATTTCAAAATTCGTTATTTTGCATAATACCTACTTAGATATTAAATAATACATTAAAAAATGCGTTAGTCCAAGGCACGAACTAAGCACAGAGTTTCTCAATTAAAATAGTTTCAAAACAAATAAAAAATACTGTCATATAGAGGATTAAATTCTTAATATTTTTATTAAAAAACCTTAACAAAAAAGCTGCTGGAACATACAGAGTGATTTTTTTGTTTGCTCCCGCCCGAGATTTCAAAAATAGGCAACACGTTGTACAAACGATAAGTAACTTTGGTAAAACTACAAATGATCCAAATGAACTGACTCTAGAAGCACTGTCAAATGCATTGTTAACAATGTTGACATTCATTCACAACCCTCTATGCCTTAATTTTAAGAATTAAATTTTAAAAGACTAGCAAAGTATAATGTGTTGCCTATTTTTGAAGTTTCAGGCGAGAGCAAATAAAAAATAACCCTGTATGTAAAAAATATAATATTTGAATAGGAAAAATCGCGAAAAACCAAATAATTCTAATATTTTTTTACCAGTCAAAATTTAAAAATATCTGAAAACTGTAATTCTCATCTAAGAGAAAAAGGAGTTCTACGTGATGTTTAATAAGATGGCGACGAAGTTTGTTGAAACTCTGACTAGATGAAGGTTTAAGACGGAAGAGTACAATAAAACTACAAAATGGAAGTAAAAGTTTATTTGTTTATGGTCCGGTTTCTGGAAATGAATTTAACTGGCCCGTTAGTTTAACCGTGGTTTAAAGCAAGAAATGGGTTTCTGAAAACTCGGTTTAAATTTAACTCTGCAAATTTGCACAGTTAAACTAACACGCCACTTGGGCGAGTTAAATTAAACTGTCAACATTAAAATCTGAGAAGTGTGGTTATGTTGTGGTTATGTCTTTGTATTTTCCGTGCTTTCTTGGCTATGGAGGCTATCTTTTGGATCTTTATCTTTTTGTTAATGGGGGGGCCGCTTTAGGGCTTCGCCCTCGTGAATTGGAGTCACATTTTAGAGCCTTGGTTTTTTGACTATAGAGGCCCCATTTACGGCTTTGGCTCTTTCGCAATAGCTCATCGCGGCATCGCACGGTCGTAGCTGCATCCATCACTTAAAATAAGCCCAAATTGCAATCGGTAATCATGAGCAATCACTTGTACCATACCAAATGAACAAGAAGGCAATGTTTTAAAAGAGAGCCCCTATGGTCAAGAGGGCAAAAGTCTAAATCGGAGCCCTTATGCTGAAGGGGACGAAGCCCTAAAAGCGAGCCTCAAATATCAATTGTTACAATAAACAATTAATTTAATAATAAACAACAATTAAAAATTTAATTGCAATTAATATTTTAATCAATTAATCTGTAAAGTAAAAAATTAACTGATTATTGCTCAACACTGACAATGGTTTATTCGGGTGCTTAGAGAACGAGCGAATTTATTTAAAAAATACTCAGATCCCGAATTTCCTGTTCGATAAATTTTTTTGAGCCAACGTAACGGCATCGGTTTCTTTGTTCTCAATGATACTAATGATAGATTTATATTTTGTAGTCAACACAAAATGTGTTTCACGTTCTATTTTATCCCTTTTTTGAGACATTTTAAGTCCTGTCACTACAATAAATACAAATTTTGACACATCGGAGGTGGCGCCATCTTATAGTACTTTAGCAAACTGTTAGATAAAACAACAACCACGTTTTAACCGAGAGTTAGCTAACTTAGAGTTAAATTAATTGACGTATGTTTCGAGAAACTCGACACTGTTTTAACTCTCCGTTAGTTTAAACTCCCGTCAGCTAACTACCGGTTTAAATTTTCTTTCAGAAACCGGACCTAAATAAATTAAATAAAACAGCTATGAATAATACTGGCAAAAAATGTATATAATACAAAAACAAAATATGCCTCATGAAATAAATTATTCAATAATAAAGAAAAATAAACATAACTACAAAAAGAAGCTTAAATAAGTCTTTTTGAAAATGGAAGTAACACGAATATTTGATAGAGAAAACTTTGGCATGAGGAATTGTTTAAATAATATTTATTTAAATGCATATTTCTATTCTCACTTCTCAAGGATTTACCAATAAACGAAGTAGTAGAAAGCCCCGAACGATCAAAGTAATGTAGCATCTCCTTCTATTGTTTACTTATTGTTTTATTACATTCTGCTACTTTTCAAAGACAAACAAAGACGAGGTAGCGTGATTATTTAACAGAGTAAGCTCTACAATGTGCTTAAAAAGTGAACTTCAAAGCAGCATCTTCGACGAGCCTCATATATCTCGGAAAAATTACTAAAATTACTAATGTTTTTATTCCATTTTTGAAAATAACTTAATTATTCTAACAAGAATAGGGTATTTTTGAATTATGTAATTTTTTTTTCTTAAACTTGTGGGCTTGACTTGGATTTTTAAAAATTAAAAAAAATGCAGGCTTCTCTATTCTAGAAGCTAATACATAATTATGGTTCTTCGAGTCAGATATACACAAGATACGCTGTATAAATTTAATTTTAACAAAAATACAGCTTGGGAGGTTTTGAATGAAACGCAATTTTGCGAAAAAATTCACAATTAAATTTTGATACATTTTTTGAATTTTATTTTTGTTTTTACTACATCAAGGAAAATTTTTAGTCTCTGGGCTGATGACAAATATTTTTAATGTACCTACATATGTATAAGAATTTAACACACAATTTGAGTTTCAATAACAATTTTTTTTCAATAAAAAAAAAGTTGGTCTTATATATTTTAGTTGTATGTACCGAAATTAAGCATTTTGACACGATAATTTTTTTGTAAAATAGAGAGAAAACTTCGTGGAGGACCAATAAACATTCCATATCGTAGCCTGTCTCTCTCACTTTTGTATCAAATTTGAAACAAGCTTTATCATATAGACTTTTTCCTTGAAACTTCAATCAATGGAAGAAAGAACAATGTTTCATTCAATGAAATCATTTCTTAATCATACATGCAGTTGTTTAATTATCAATAATCTAGAATATAATACATAAAATAGCTATTTAAATCAGATGCAAAAGCTAATTATTAATAGTGGTCCTTCGAGCCGTATCTGAACTAGATCCAGATACTTTGTATAAATAAAATTTAAACAAAAACTCTTGGTTATTGAGAGTTATTCATGTTCACTTATTTTTTATCATGATGAATCATTTAACTTTTCATTTTCTTTGCATATTTAAATTTGAAATTTTAATCAATGAGTAAAACAACATCCACATTTTGTTAAATAAATTTAAAATAAATACTGGCAAAAAATTTGTTTTATTTTAATTGAATAACAAATTGGATTGTAAATCCAGGCTGAAATCTCGTCTCCATAAATAACTCGGGATTCTCCATGAGACGTAGCTTTGAAAAATGGAAGACGAATCTGAAAGTAAGTCATTCTGATTTTCAAGCCACCTGAATCACACCGGAAATGTAAATTTTTCTCGAAGAATTCATAATTACTAGTTAGAATTTGCTTATAATTGAATAAAATCGAAATTATTTCGTTTTGCAGACTGGGTGCAATGGACAGTTTGCACGTGACGTCGCCGCAACAAACTGGGAGCAAAACGTCGAGTCGAAGCACCTCGCCATGCCGGCCTCGGGAGCACCACACTCACCATGCACCTCATCATACCAAAACACTTAGTCATGGTTCGGATAGTGGAAAGGTAAGGTTTTTCGCGAAAGGAAGAGTCGGTCATTCGATAATGTGTTTTATGAGTTTATTCATTCGTGTGTTTATCGAACAAGGCTTAAAAATTTATTTATTCGAGTGGGTTCTGATACGAAGAGATTGATGACCTCCAAGTATTACAAATTAAAATTTTCTATCATGGAATCACAGCGGATATTTAACTTTAGGTAATTTATAACTATTTGTTATTTTTATTCTTAGTTCTTGTGATGTTTTTTTTTTATTTTTTATTTGTCAACGTTTCACTCTTTGGTTAAGGGCCTCTTCAGGAAATTGTATTTGAAAATAGACAGTTTTATTAAAATTCTAATATCAGATTATTGCGAATTATTTTTATCTTATCAATGTATTTAGTTGTTGTACTAGCAATTTCTGAAAACTACGACCTAAACAGTAATAATCAGAGCGGTCAAAGTGTTATGTGACGTCCAAAATAACAATAATAAAATTCTGAAGTTATCACAGATTTGTTTTGTAACAGTGATAAAATTTTATTCCAATTTTTTCTTCCGTATTTGAAATAAAATTGTAATAAACAATTTTTGTCCTTTTTTTATCATAAATTATCCTTGACACTTTACTATTTGAGTTAATCCGACTTTATCCCAGCGATAAATAATGCAATTATTGTCGGTAAGTGACTCTTTAATATTTATACTCTATGGGATTATCACAGGGTCAATTATTCGCCTAGAATAGGGAGATATTCACAATTTTGTTCCAGAAAATTGAGAATATACAAAGTTTAGACTAATCTTTATGTTTAGAAGAGTGTATTACACAATAATCCAAAGTTTATAATTAAATTTCCAGTTGTAACACTATTAAGGTGTAATGAAACCTAATAAATAATGGATGAAATGAATCAGCGGTTCATTTTTTGTATACTAAAGCAAAGATGATAGTGAATTTTGACTTAAGTTGTAAATTTAACAACAATGTCGTTTGGGACGGAGGTCAGTTGCACTGCAGTAGAGTTTTTAAATTGATTGCTATTTAATTAAAAGGATTAAAAATATCGGTTGTTGTAGAGTCTGTGCTTGTTCGTACTTTACCGGCGAATTTTGGACACTTTTTTCGGATATTTTAATTGTTTTGGGTTTTTGTGGGTCGTTTTAAGGTGAATGCATCTTTTTTTTTCTGTTTTTTCTAATTTTGAAAACGTTTACAGCTAGGTTTTTTTATTCTTATTTTTCGATTATAAAATTTTAGGTTTCTATTCGGTTTTATCTTTTGTTTAACAACGTATTAGGAACGCAAAGTTTGTGATAAATAATTTTGTTTATAATTATAACCTTCACCTGTCATTTAGGAACTTGAATATTGTGCAAATTTTTCTAGCGTTTGACTTTGGCGAAATAGACAAAAATGAGTAACAAGCTTAAATACTTTACCGCAGTGCTGTTGTTAGATTTCCAACTTAAGTCAAAATTTACTATAATTTTTGCTTTAGTATGACAAAATTTTAAGCATCTCTTATAAACCGAAAGAAATGTTTTTGCTTTGTGGGCTCTCACAGAAAATTCTTTGAGGCGCAATAATACCTATTGATTTCGAGGTAAATTCTCAGACTTATAAAATGATCACAAGACGTAGAGGTATAGATAAAAACCAATACAGATTTTATGGACGATAACAAAAAAAAAAGATACTTTTTTGTAGTTGCCATAAAAGCAAAGTTGCGAGTAATAAAATCCGATTTATGCTATGACTGCAAACTCCGATTTGGCTTACGTAATAATAAAAATTTAATTTGGTAGTTTTTATGTTATGTAATTAATGATTAATCATTTTATTAAATTGCTGTACCTTTTATTATTAAAATAAGTTTCAAGGTTTCGTTTCAGAGGTATAATTGTTACAAAAGGCAGGTCAGGTATTTAATTAGAGTTCATGAAAACCCTTTTACGAGGCAAAGGTTAAAGTTGAAGTACGTTTTAAATTTTGTTTTTTGGGGGAAAATGATTGTTTTCAGTAATTGATATTCTGGAATCTCGTTTTCGTATTGATTTTTGGTTGTTCTTCAATCAAACTTGCCTCGAGCTTTAAATATATAAAACAAAACTGAAAAGCGGACATAATGTTGTATATACAGAGTCAAATTTCACTCTTGAATTTGCCATATCCGGTTAAAATTTCCGGTTGGATTTCTTTCGGTAAGTTTTTATGCGAATGAACCAGATAATATTAAAGTCGCATCTAGGAGAAATGATAAATCGGTTTAGTAATTTAAGAGCAGATTCTGATTTCGGATCAAAATTATAAGACAGATGAGAGGTGATTTTCGCCAGTGAATTGTTTTCAAAGGTCTCTAGCTCGGCTAAATTGCAAACAGGAAAACGAAGAGAATGATGAGTGACAGTGATGTACAGTGAGGAAGGGTAGCGAGACATATAATACAAAAATAAACATGTAGGTTATCTCCTTTATCACGGAAAAAAATTTTAAAAAAAAATGCACTTTACGATAAATTAAACAAAAGGTTTATGACTATGTTACTATTAAAATAACACAATTATTTTTATCGGTGCAATTATCTGTAATTAAATGCCAATCAAATGCAAGTAATTATTGAACGGCTAAAGCCATTCGTAAGTACGAGTAATTAGAAAAAATGTGGGAACAGAGAGATTTTTTAGCTCAAAATAAAGCCAATTTATACGACGACTACACTGTGGAAAAAATATAAAACGAAATGTACATTATAGAAAACAACATGACATTCTAAATAGTTAAACATTTTGTAATTGACTTACTACAAGTTGGATCGGATAAAACTCCCCTAAATCGTGTTTACAAACTTATGTTCTGCTGTATTTTCAAATAACGATAACTTTAATATATTTCCCTTTTGAATATAGGAGAAACGTACCTGACGTTAAGATTTGCAAAAAAATATAAAATGTGATTAGAAATATATAAAACAAACTCTTCGACTTTTGGGGACTTGACAAAGATAATAATGTGAAGCTTAAATTTAGGAAAATGAAGTAGAACAGTATTATTCTGTGCCGTTCCTTCTGATACCAAAAATTCTGGTTTAACAAAATAATTTGGAACTGGTAGCAACAACATTTGGCAGAGAAAAACTTGCTACGAGAGCATCAATCAGTCCCATATTTTTTACACAAAGGTTCGTTTTGATGGTAATAATTCGTTATGATAGCACATCTCTCACACCCTTCGAACATTGAACGTCGAAGGTTCAGAATTATAAATAAAATGTAGAGACTACTTTTACCTTAGTAACCTGGTTAGGTTCTTAAGGTTATTATTACTTTTTTCACTACAGTGAATACTTATAATTAGAAGGTTAAAGAAATCTTCTACGAAGTGGAGTAGCGAGAATATTTGGTGGATAAAGTCTTGCCATGAGATGGTTATAATAGTGTTTATGTAATGTCTCCTAACGTCTTTTTTTATTCACTAGTGATTTACTGGCAAACAATAGTTCACCATTATCTATCTCTCTTCTATACAAAATAGGCTACTTTTGAAAGACTCTACAAAGCCGTGGTAGCGTAAACATTTAGCAGAGCATGGCGTCTTCACTATGCAAGCTCTCCATTATTAAAAATCCACCATAGGGTTGTTTTTCTTGATAGGTCCTAGTACTAAGAAGTAACATATCAGTCGTCTTTACTAAACAATTATATCGGGCTGCAAATATACAGGTTGTTTTAAAAACTACTTCAGAAAGTAAGAGAAAAATAGTTAAAAATTTGACGGCTTCTCTTTACAAGAATATAGAAGACTGAAATTGCTGATTGTTATCAAGTTGTCTTCAAATAAAAGCTATAAATTTTGGTGTTTTTCTAATATTTAGTTAAATTAATTAAAATAGGCTACTTTTGAAAGACTCTACAAAGCCGTGGTAGCGTAAACATTTAGCAGAGCATGGCGTCTTCACTATGCAAGCTCTCCATTATTAAAAATCCACCATAGGGTTGTTTTTCTTGATAGGTCCTAGTACTAAGAAGTAACATATCAGTCGTCTTTACTAAACAATTATATCGGGCTGCAAATATACAGGTTGTTTTAAAAACTACTTCAGAAAGTAAGAGAAAAATAGTTAAAAATTTGACGGCTTCTCTTTACAAGAATATAGAAGACTGAAATTGCTGATTGTTATCAAGTTGTCTTCAAATAAAAGCTATAAATTTTGGTGTTTTTCTAATATTTATTAGGGCTTTATTAATGTAATAAAAATTAAAAAAAAAATAATTGAAAAGTAGTTTGAACGCCGAGTAAGAAATATTTTTACTTAATTGTAATGTTGGAAGTAATTCAGTACTTTAGAACGGTAACAAAAATAAAGCACTAACACCAGAAGGTGTAATTACAATTAATTATGCTATAAATATACCAAATTTTATTGTTCAAATAATTACAGAAAAACAAATTTTATTCTTCAATTTTGGCGCCTATTTTTTTGTTGTCATAACTTTTCTCCTGAAGCTGGTGAAATTAGTGAATTATAATAATTGTTTATGTATTAAGGGCATAAACAAGGCGATTATGACACGAGGTTTAAAGCCCGACATACTCGTAGAAGGTTTTTTAATTTTATGAGGGCCATTCGTGACGATTGCCCGTGGTATCTACAAGGTTTTATTTTAATGTGGTTTGTAAATCAAAAGAAGATTCGACATTCTGTTGAATTAAGCGAAAACTGTAAGCAAAAATGATGTAAAGATATCATAATGTTGTAATTTCTGTTTAATTTTTTTTTAAAGAAAACTGAAAAAATCGTGTTTCTTAATATCTTCGAGTGTTATAAAGATGAAGATTACGCTTTGATTTGCGGGTGTATAAAGAAGATAATGGTTGCAAAATAAAATAAAAAAAATATTGATATGACACAGAAATTTGTAATTCGCAGTTACTGGAGTCGTTATAATTGGACTCTGCTGTAGTAATAAAACTGAAATCTCGGCATCCATAATTTTTGTGTCGTTTTTTTTTTACAAAATGTCATAGCACTCTAGGGAATTTTTTAAAGTAAACACTTGATATTTAGATACATTTTAAGTGTTAATAAAACAGAATTATCTTTGTGCCTTGCGGCTTCTTTCCCGCATTTACCTTACCACACGTGCGGGTTAAATGCATATTTCCGAATAATTAAATTAGTGATATCCAAGTATAAGTCATCAAAATGGTCGATTAGGTATCGTTCTAGGGGCCCATAAATCCCTTCCGAAATATTCGCCATTTACTAATTAAAAAGTTTTTGCCTCGAGAATTTGCAGTAAAAAAAGTTGATTAATAAAGACACGGGGCGTAGTCGAGGTGTGTTTTGTACGGGCCATTGTTTTTTAAATTAAACAGTAAATTCACGGTTTAATGAACATTCATTATTAGCGCGTATCGATTAATTGTGAATAATTCAAGCTAAAATACGGATGGATCATTTTCTCATATCAAATATGAAAAGACGAGGACTCGAGAATTTTCATTGAGTCAGTCTAGTTACGTAACTGTGTCACACTAATGTGGTGTCTCAAATTTCCTCCCTAATGGGAACGCGATTCGCACTTTCACTACAAGAAAAGTGCGTAGTTCCGTCGCCAAATTTGCGGTTTTTTTGCCAGTTCTGTGTGGGTAAAAAAACCTTGAACCTTTCCTCTCTGCGGATTTTTCTTCCTGTTAAACAATGGCATTGGATATTGTAATTATCCAGTTTTAAGAATGATCGATAAGTTGCAAACCATTATCTGTTCTTGTCTCGACTAGTTGAGTCGTTTTTGGGTTAATTGAGTTTAAAAGAATTAAATAATTATGTAAATTTGTTTTGTTGCTTGAATTCATGAGTTACATTTGCGTGTTACATGTGAAGTAATCTTCGGAAGTGAGTATGTAAAAATTTTGGCCTAAAATAATCATTTCGTAAAATGGTTTGAAACATTTGAATTTACCAAAACCAAATCTAGTCCCATTTTGTGCTTGAAATATTCCCAGTTGTCTAAAACTGCTACCTGCTCCTCACCCACTTCGTGTGTCAATGTCTTTACCATTTACCCGTACCTAGATATATAATCTTCTCAAAGACTTCACAATTCATAAATGAATATAATTTTACAATTAATTTTTATGCGCAGTATCAGAGAGAGTAATTTTTGAGGCACGAAGTGGGACTAAAACAGGTAGAAACCTTAGAAAGCACGAACTGGGAAGATTGGAGGTCGGGTTGAAATTATTTTAATATAAATTTGTACACCTATTTTTGAAAAAATAATTGATAAACTCTAGGTACAGTTTTGGACTATTTTTTAAACAAAATTATTTTTTGTTTATAAATCTTTTTGTGAACCTGATCGCTTTGATATGCGTGTAAGTTTATTTAATTTGGTTTTGATGAATTCAAATGCTATCTGCATAAAGAACCGCTCATTTTTCCCAGAAGCGATAGCACACCTAAATGCTGGCGTTAATGCCTCTCAATCCCCAAGTTAGTTGATTCAACAGTACGAAATCGATTTGGCATTTCCGTTTAGGCAAATTCCTGCAATATCTGCGAGTAGTCAGGAAATAATTTAGTGATTAATGTAAATCCATGTTGCTCTTTTAGAGAATTTAAGGCGGAGGAAATCGATGTCGGTAAACATTACTTTGCGAAAATTTTGCATACATTTAGTTCGATTTTTTTCGAAAGGAAACGGAAATTGACGTCATTTTGTTTGTTTAAGTTTTAACTAATAATTAAGCGCGTGTTTTCATTTACTTCAGTTTGCATCAGGTGCATATCGGATTTGATTGTGAATGGTTTCATAGAAATATTGTTTTATAAAGTTTTTAAAGTATCACGTAAGTTTTGATTAGATTATTTTATATTGTTACTATGTCGAGTTATAATTTCGTCAAAATATTATTTTAAGAACTTATATAAGTCTCAGCTTTTGCAAAATGTTGAGAAAGTTTCCTTTTCAGGCTTTCAGTTATAGTCATGTAAGAATTTAATAATTTATTAACAGTAACTCTATAGAATTATTTATTAAGTTGTTCTATTTATAATTCTGATAAATACGTCAGTTCAGTTTTTGCTCGAATGACAATGAAGTCGGGTGTTTCAATTTATAATGAATTTTGATAAAAGTTTCCCAACTTTGACGGCTTCAACAAGAAAATATCTCAATTTACCGGAAATTTGTTTCTGACAATCAAAGACTACTTTAAGGGTCAAAAATTTAATTTTTAAATTACAAAACTATTTCAAAAATTTTGATACAATCCTGTTGTGGAAAATTTCTTTGGCTAAGATTTAAATTTTGAAAGTAATAAACCAGCAACCTGTCAGGTTGCTGTTAAATGTTTAAATGTGACGTCAATATCGTTGGCAACACTGAAAAATATTCAAGCAACGATAACAAAGTAGTGCTAAGTTCAGGCACAAAGATTTGGCACCAAATTAAAATTAAATTAAGCATTGCTGGCATCAGTCTTTAAAATGCCTCCGTGACAGTCGGACAAAAAAACGTGTTTAAAAAAAATGTGATAAAAATGTAAAAAAAATTTAAAGCGTGGTTTGGTAAGGTAAAAGCTTTGTGTGCAGTTACAAAATTCAATTACGTGAGCACAGAAGCAATTCTCAAAGGTCGTTGTAATAACTGTAAAAACGCTAATCTGACATTTTTCCGCTATTTTCATGGTGTAATTTTTATTATGAAAAAATATGATAAGATTCTTAAAAGAATGCTTTTGCAATTGATAAAATCTGTAAACAATAATTTACACCTGACTTGCTCTAATTAAAATTCACAACAGATCATTTTGTTAAGGTAAAGTACACAAAATTGTGATTTTTAAAATGGAGCAAAGCACACACAAGTGTTGTCATAGATTCCGTAAAAGCAGACTTTTTTTATCACTTGATATATTTAATTTAAAAAATCTAAGCATATCTTGATACATTTTAAGTTATTAGTCAGATTAAGTCAGTCAAGCAGTAAGGTAATGAATGGATTCCACCGTGACCAATAAGTTGAATTAAGCAAAGCTTTATAATTATAACACATTATACAGTGAGCCCAGATTCTCTACACCAAAGAGGTTTTTGAACTTATTTGGCTAATCCAAACTTTTTCTAAAAAAATAAAATACTTATAGCTTCCTCTCTTAAAATATCGACAAATATATCTACAAAAGAAAAATCTTAATGTCAAAAATTTTACGAATTCTTAATTTTTAAGTGTTGCTTTTGCTTTTCTTTAAATACTTTCTGTTACATCTAATTTTAAATAAACTATAACTCATTCTACACTAAATTATATCTAAGAAGCACAAAACTCAAATCATTGAGATGTGGTTGACGTTTCTCCCTCAATAACGCACATGTCTGCTTAATTTTTTTTATAATCACTAATTTCAACACATTAGATTGGTTACACGAAATGTCTCTGGCAAAATGTAGTAAAAAGGTAAAAAATTGCAATAGTATACATAATCTCAACTATAACTTGAGTAAAATGTTATTCAGTTGGCTATAACAGGTTTTTGCACTCTGTATCAAACAGTAATCACTACACAGTATGGTTCTTCAGGAAATTTTGACAACTGATTATAAAAAGTCGACTGCGCTAATTCTAGATCACGCCGATAGAACCCGGATTGCATTTGTTTATTGTCAATAGATTCCAGTTTATATAAAATTTTGTTTAAGAATTTAAATTTCTAAGGAAATGTTGACTTCTCTCTCAATTTTAATGAAACTGTTGTCTGCGGCTTCCAATTTTTATGAAATTGTCGCCTGTGGCTTCTAATTCTTATTAAATAATTTGTAATTAGGAACCGCAAATGGCAATCTTTATAAGAATTAGGAACTTACAGCGACAGTTTATTTAAAATTGGGAGTCGTAGACGACAGTTTCATTAGAATTGGGAGCTGCAAGTAGCAGTTTTTTAGTTAAAATTGGAAGTCTAATTTCAAGTTGAGATACTACCGGCAGTATCGCAAATTTTAATACTTTTCCTTGGCAACAATCAATTACAGCCCCGATTTTTTTTTAATTTTTCATGGATTACTTGATAATTGTGACAAGTTATTTGTTACAGTCTTATCTGTGTTCTTAGCGTTCTCGAATTCTTTTCGTGGTTTATTCTCTATTTTAAACTAATTTATTGTTACTTAATTTGTCTTTTTCGTTAATTTTTTATACATCTTATTATTATCTTATAGATAAGAACACTTTTATTTATTTTTATCTATTCAATGAATAAAATTTTATCAATGTCTTCTAAACTATTGCACGTTGTCCTAAACTACCCAGACAAGTTTTGTTTTAGATAAAACAAGTGTATTTCTCGTCTAACTATTATTAAATTCCAATTATCTTGTACCATTGGGATCTTTGGTTCTATTTTTTCTACCTTATTTAGCTTAATTTTGCTTTGGTTTCTACTGGTGCGCTTCTTAACAAGACTTTGATCGAAAACGTCGTTGTTTATGCAATCATATGGATGATCCTTCTTTTGCTAATCTTGATTTTAAGTTTTTTTATGCATTGGTTATTTCTCAAACACAAGCAACACAGCTTTTTTTCTTTCGCCAGATCCCATTTTTTTTTCCCAATCTTCTACAAATTACTAGAATTAAAGAAGTCGTGTGTTTTTGTTCCAAATTCAATTTCTTTTCTTTTTTTTTTCTATTAAACTCGCTCAAATTCAAATTTTGTCTATCTTCAGCTTTCTTATTTCTCCATAACATCTACATTTCGTAACGAACTTTCTCAAAAGTTTTTCCATAAGGTGAGAGCAATCTAAATAGTTCTGTAAGACCAAAACATTGAGAGTTGTTGGTATATGTATTTATTCTCTTGCTTTGCTGGCAGTGTATTTGGTACAATTTTGTTTTCTTTTTAATTTTTTTTCCTTCAGTATTTCTCTACATATAATCGCTCAGATTTTTTTAAACTTTTTCTACGTTAGACAAGTCTAACAGCTGTGTAAACGATTTAAACTGCTCATAAAAATTTGCTCCTGAACTCTGATAACTTTTCTCAATTGTATGGCAAAGCAAGGGTTATCTGAATTCGCGCTAGCATAAACGCTTTTTTTCTTTTTTAGTGCTGTTTAGTGTGGTCTTTTGTCTAGTTTTTTACATTTTTAGTGCTACTTTTATCCAAGGAGTCTTGATTTGATGTTTCCGACTATTTTTTTATTTTCTGTTAAGAGATGTCGCATCACTTCTTTCCCGGAGTATTAGAGTTTCAACTCTATTTTTTTCAAAATATTTATTTAAATCGCTTGAACTCTCGTCTTATCCTAATTTGAAGGACTAAAAACATGTAACAGCTCCGTAATAATAAGTTTTAAAAGAGTGGATTGTAAGAACAATGACTACAATCTTTACAAAAAAGAATTTTTTAACAATTTTTGGTTGTAGTTAAAATATACAAAATCGAAATTTATTTTTTATTGCACCTGATAATAAAATTATGAAATTGGTATTGTTTCTAAATATATTTTATTTTGATAAAAAAACTGATTTTTTAGGCCTTCGTCTAGAAACACTAAATTTCTAGTCTTATAAATCGTCCGGAAAGTGATCGTTTGCGTTTGTCACTACATTGCACTGTCTAGACATTGAAAGTAAAATCTAGGGATTTTCTGTTGTTAAATTGTATTCATTCCAATACCTGTTATATGATTTTTCGGGCAGCAAATTTTCAGTTGTCTTTCTGGCTGCGGTTTTTATATATTCTGGATTATTATCGTCTTTCATTTTCTGATTTATTGGAAGAAGTTCTATTTATTTTAGCAGAAAAACACGATTTGTCAGAATTTATAATTGTTTATTGACAATGATATTTTAAATTTAAAATCTAATTATCATGATAATGCTACCAATCTCAGAAAAACAAATATTCAAGCGCCATAAATTTTTACAATAAAAATGTTTTTTTTTTAATTTAGGCAACTTTTCGGTTCAAAAAACGTTGTTTACCACACGGCCAGAAACTTCTTCGCGAGTATTCGCACTTGTGGGCCTCGGCTTCGACTCAGCTCACAATCCATGCTCATACTGGCAAAATGACAGTTTCTGGCCTTGTAACAAAAATAACTAAATTATTTATTTAGTTTTTATTAGTGGACTAGCAACTAGCATAGAACCTGTATTAAATTATTAGGATCCAGTCAGCGGCGTTAACGTAAAATTGGCAGTTCTAGTTAACCTAAAAATTTTGACATAAAATAATTTTCTTTTGCAAATGGCATAATCTCAATTGTTAATTTGCAAAAAACCAAGTTTTAAAACGAAAAATGCGTTGGTTATTTGGTGCATATCAGAATGTTTTACATCGTTACCCTAAAATAACCCAATCAGTACAAACAGGCTTACTCATGGCTTCTGGGGATATAATCTCTCAAGTTTTTATCGAGAAACGTTCCATAAAAAGTTTAAATCCCAAAAGAACACTTCAGTTTTTTGCCGTAGGAACATGTTATGTTGTAAGTAGAGATAATTCCAAGTCAGAAGGGTACCAAATAGGCGCATTAAAAAATTGAAAATAAAGAGAAGATTTTGAACTTCTATTATTTCTTATTAGTTTATAAATAAGAAGTAAGAGCACAAGCAAAACGTAATATATTTTCATCTTCTCAAACAAGCATAGTTTGTCTATTGGTATTCTTCTCTCTTGGTTGCGATCTCTACCTCTTACACATTTCAGGGACCAGTATTAACAGTATGGTATAGAATTTTGGATAAACATGTAGGAAACACTGGGAAAAGAGTTGCGCTTACGAAAGTTGCACTTGATCAGATTTGTCTTGCTCCTGTTTGTCTTTTCGGATTTCTTATTATTATTGGGACTTTACAAGGAAAAACAGTGGAGGAATTGAAACAATCATTAAAGGAGACATATCCGGTTGTGTTACTTGCTAATTATAAATTGTGGCCAGCGGTTCAGACAATTAATTTCTATTTTATGCCATTAAAGTATCAAGTTTTGTTTGCACAAACGGTAGCCTTACTTTGGAATGTATATTTATGCTTTAAAACTAAACCAATAGAAAAATAGTTTAATTTTTTATTTTCTCTGGAGGGGGGAAAATTCTTAATTTTTTATTTTCTAATAAAAAATATTTAATAATAAAATTTAAGAGAACCAGAGGAGTAATTATTTTTTAGAGCGCACTGCAAGGTTAGGTATTGCTGTTTATCTCAAGCACATTTCTATGGAGGTTCTAGCTGACGAGTGAAGACTCTTGTCTATATTTTACTTTGTGATAACTAGTTTAAGGGTGAGCCAAAAAAATCGAATATTTTTGAACTTCCGACATTGAAAAATTGATACCTAAGCATCTTTAAAAAATGCTTTTTAAAGATGAGCTCTTAATTTTATTAAGAAGGACTCTCTCATTTCGGTTTTCTATTTTTTCTCAATTTTTTTTTTTAATGATTGAATGATTCATTTCTTTTCTCTGATTTTTCGAGTATCAAAAAACTTATTGTAAGTTATCATTTCTCTGTATAAGAAGTAAAATTTAAGTAACATAAGTAATATTCAAGAGTTTGCTATGCTATGCTCGCTCGATTTAGCAAATATTATGTTCTTTATCAAACAATTGGCAATTTTTCTGTAGCAAGCACGAAAAAAGGATAAGATTTCTAAAAGAATTTCTAATGCGTTACTTGCCATTACATTAAAAAGTTAAAAACAATTCCAATGCCATCATTTAAATGTTTGCAATTGTCGAAAACAGTAAAACAATTTACGAACATCTGTCTCGCATTAATTTAATTCCGAATTTTCTCGATGGACCGGAAATTCACTGTAGCTGATTTTTTCCGGTCGTTAACATTTAATATTGTTCGAAATAATTCACAAGAATTTATTTATTTACTTGACCCGAGTTTTAGGAGTAAATAATTGTTTACATTACTATTAGCAGCATCACGATATTTGCTTGTTGATCCTCTTTCTAATTAGTTGCGTGCTCCGTTTTCGCAGAATGAGAACAGAATTTAGGGTGAGTGGGTATTTTGTTAAAATTATGAAATTATCTCGAACCGGGAAAATGCCAATTCTTTTTGATTTATGAAAGAAAATAAAAATAAGTTTCGTCAAGATGCTCGCGATGGATAACGATTACGACCATTACGAATGGCTGATTCCTAATGAAATATTAATGGTATGTTCGAGATGAATAAAATTAGATCTTTTGGTTTTGTTGTTTTTGCAGTCTCAAGATGGTGGAGTAGTGACCCACTCGCACCGGCCCTCCAGACACCGCTCACCTACGACCAGCACCAATCGAACGGAGATGGAGGACGGAAGTCATGTCTATTTGGACGATTCAACAGCAGTAGAAGCCGATAATTCCGATATTTACAGTTCGTTTTTTTCAAATGGTAGCACCGAACATGTCAAACAGGACGATGAAACGGATAATATTGATCCGAAAATCAGTGCTACACTCGAACAATTATCGAATAAAATGATTAGAGTGAGAGATCTTATAAAAACGGAGCAAAAACTACGAGACGGTAAGGATCAATTGTGTTTTTTAATTTTAAATAATACGTTACGTAATTGGCGAGACAACTTTTAATGGATTTCGGACTTTTACAGAAATTTGAGATAATAAAAAATGAGAGGATTATTTTGGAAGGAGATTTTTTAAATTAAATATTGATAATGATAACTGTTTATAAATGTACAAGGATAATGGTTGCGGTTTTCCTTGTTTTTGTTTATTGGGGCCCTTTATTATGTGACATGTTTACTAATATTTATATTATCATGAGAATTTCAAGTTCGGTGCAAGTAAAAAAATGATAATATACTGCGGTCATAAATTTATTTTTATGAAAGTTTTTTCAGGACTTGCCATGAAGTTACGTGTAGAGAAAATAAGTGTTTTGTTTCTGGATGTTAGTATGAATGAAAATTCAGTTTTAATTTGCCTTTTAGTAACAATAATATAATAGTAATGCTCACAATTGGCATTGTAACAATGGAAATAATTATTATTTAAATAACTGCAAATTATATTTTTATTCAGCATGTCCCAAATAAACATCTGATAGAGTCAAATGAGGAAAACATTATGAATATAAAATTTAAATTTCGTGGTGAAAACAAAATCTAATCTCCTAAAAATTGTTTATCGATGATACAGGAAGAGAAAGTATTTATCGTAAAACGTGTATTATGGGTGATTTAACGTACTTTTGACATTGTTAAATTAATTTTTGACAGTAGGTAATTACTTTATTATGTTTTTTTCACGAAAAGGCAACAGCCTTAGCTTTACTTTTAGGCATTTTTTGTATAGTAGATGTAGAGTCGAAATTGGTTAAAAATTCTGACGAATTCTTGCGAAATTTTGACTACTGTCATCTTTAGAATTGCTTTAGAAGTTTTTACAGCGTTGTGGATTTTAGATTTAGGTATTTAAAATAGGAGGGCTGTAATAAAGACCTAAAAAAATTTAACCATGATTTTTTAAAATTTTACTTTTCGAAATAACTACTTCAATTATAATTAGGATTTTTGCAAACCGCTCCACGTTTGCGATTTGTGCACTTCTAATTTCTGTATTTTTGTGATAGAGGCCACATTGTATTACGTTTTATTTTTACTAAATATTAATTTATTTTTACTTTTACATAATTTTTTAAATTTTTTTGTCTACGTTTATCGTTGTTTTTTTTTTTTTTTTGACCTCTGAAATCACTATCGCGTTCTTCACTACTTTATTAGAGCTGATCATTTACAAAACTTTTAACTAAGAAATAAAAAAAAAATAGTGGCAGCAGAATGTGTAGAGGTTCTATTAATTAAAATCGATAAACCCCTTAAAAATTTATTAATAAAAAACAATTTTTAATTACTCACTTTAGCTCCTTTTAGCTTCGAAACAGTTGAATTGGTTGTAAAAGTTTTGTTAAAAACGCTTTATTTTTGTAGCAAGAATCGCTAAACATCTTTCTGGGACATTCTGTATATAACAAAAAAAAAATGAGCTACTAAAAAATAACTTACGATCTAAAAAATATTAATTTAACTGTGAAACTATTGTACTGCGTGTTTGTTAAAAAAAAATGTCTAGAGTGTTGTGAAATAGCAAAACAGGTATTTTGTTAAATAATTTTGAAAATGTTATTTTTATTATATCAAAGCACATTACCAAAAAATATTTTTTGACAAAAATTTGTTGAAATTGAAATTTCTTGGCAATGTTTAAATAGTTCTAGTAATTTTCTGTTAAATTTGATCAATTAAATCACCGATAAACATGCTTATGCAATCAACAATATTTATAAAACATTTATATTTTAGTAAACAACAGGAAATGAATGTTTAATTTGCGACATGTTTCAACTTCTCATAGTATGCTATAAGTTTTTTTCATAAACTGTATTTCTTTACCAAAATTTAAACCTAACTAAAAATGACAAAAAAAAATTTTTTTGTCGATTGATAGTAAACACCACATTTTAGTGACAATATAAGCATACTAAACTGACACATTTATTAACTAAGCAGTAAAGCAGACACTTTAAAGCCGTTCAGGATTTTTCAGATGTCACAAAATTTTGAGTGAAATAACAATTTAAAAAAAAAATGTAAATTGGTGGAATCGGCGAAAAAATTATATGTTCAATACGACAATAAAACAGATCTAATGTTTTGTCTGGCTTTAAAGTCTCGGCTGCGTCTTATTATACCAAAATTTAAATATAACTAAAAATGGCACAAACATTTTTTTCGCCGATCGACAGTAGTAGACACCACATTTTAGTGACAATGTAGTAAGCACACTAAACTGACACATTTATTGACGAAGCAGTAAAGTAGACATTTTAGAGTCGTTCAGGATTTTACAGCTGTCACAAAATTTTTAGTGAAATGACAAACACAATTCAAAAAAAATATATTGGTAGGATCGGCAAAAAATTTATAGGTTCAATACAGTAATAAAGCAGATCTAATGTCTTGTCTGGCTTTAAAGCCTCGGCTGCGCCTTGTCTTTAAACTGTCAGTCACGACATTAAATCGCATTTTTTATTGCCTAATTAAACAAATAATTATTGCTACTGTTGGTAATCATTTTCTGTTTTTGTTATAAAAATATTTTTTATGGTTGGACTTCTAACTTTTTTCTTCTATTATCTTATACAGGATGGGCCAATATTTGCAATCGAAAAAAACACGATAATTCGCTTTGATGCACAAAATTTCAAAAAAATTTTATTAACTAAAACTGTATTCAAGAAAAGAACATTTTGGTTCAGTTAATCAGAGCATTAGATCTGGAGAGAAGCTTCTGGGATTGGTCACTATCGGTTCTCTTTTTTTTTTGTGTAATTGTAGATTCTTACTAGAATTTTCTGTTGGGTCACGAATATTGGTCGAATATTTCGAAGTTGTACTGTTTTTATAAAAGTCAAGTTCAGACACCCATTTTTTGTTTAATTTTCGTTATTGATAAATGTCAAATAGCATTTTAGAGAACTTTTTTAAAATGAACACGTGATACATCATCAATAGTCTTTAAATATTTTCTAGGGCTTGCCTAAATTAAGAATTTTCTTAATCGCTCGTTACATTAGTGCAGCAAAAGAATAAAAAATAATATTCTTCAATCGTACAATAAATTATTTTTGTGGTACATGCGAGTATTGTAGGTCACACGGAAGCAAGAATATAGAATTGGCAAGAAAAAAAAATTGGATAAAAATAGCCAGTGGGAATAAATTTTTTATTTCGGAATTACAGAAACAAAAAACTTTTATCTAGACTTTGATGTAATAATTTTAATAAAACTGTGATAGATGTAGATAAAACGAAACGCGATGACGTGATTTTAAAAAAATATAAAATGAAATAATGGAGGGATATTATCTCAAGCTTAATTTTTTTTTATAACCTTGACAATAACCACGGAATTCAAATCAAACACTGCTGATAATTCCGACACAAGTATGTCAAATGCTTTCAATTTTTACTTGTAAGTTTGCCAAGTAGTAACAAAACTTTGTTCAACCTTGGACTTAGTTCTGATTTCCATACATCAAATTTAAATTTGTTAGAAAAAACGTCATCTGCATAGTTTTCGTGACATAAATTCCATTTAGTTACGTTAATTTTTATACCTACCGCTTTAGTGGTAAAAAAATTATCAAACGAAAATTTAATGAACAAATAAAAATAAAAAAATGTGGAGCAATAAAAAAAATTTAACGATTGAAAAACACGGGATTTTTTTATATAGAAATATTAGCCTTTTTTAAGAAGAGAAACTAGAGAAGAGTGTTTTATGTCAAATTTATTTTTTTAACACTTGTATCATTCGAAATGACAATTACAATTGCTAGTAATACTACAAAATTAGCAATTTGACGCAATGATACGAAATGATTGTCTTTTCAATATCTTTCAAATTGTAGCAAAAATTAAAACTCTCTTTTAAAAAAACCGATTTTTTGTTACAGTTGGATAAATATTTGTTTAAGCACTGCATCCGTTGTGTTTATTTTTACTTTGTGTTTGTGCATGCAAAAATCTAATTGCGGCAGGTTATTGCAAATGCAATCTAGGGCACATTTAAATTTTATCGAGCACTTAATTCCCCAGAAAAAAAATTCCGTTATTACATCATTACATCAAGTAATTGACAATCACTTTTTGTAGTCATAAAATCGTTACACATTACGGTAGGTAACTGAGTTCACCTTGAAAACAAAGTTTATTGCAATAAACACAAAATTAGCTCGTCCAAACAAATATTACAAATCGGGATAGTGTTTTTGTCGTTGAATTAATTAGTCAACAGTTTATTAGTTCTTCTCCTCCTACAATCTCTCGATGTTTATTATTTTAAATTCTTGTTTGCAAATCGATCTAAATTAATAGCGAGATTATTTTTAGCGCCATTTTTTTTTCAGATAACGTAAATGAATACCTTAAACTGGCAGCTAACGCCGATAAACAGCAAGTACAAAGGATCAAAGCGGTTTTTGAGAAAAAAAATCAAAAAAGTGCACAGGTTATATCGCAATTACAGAAAAAATTAGACACGTATCAAAAACGTGTACATGAATTAGAAACACATGGATTAGTTCAAAGTCATAGACCTCCAAGGGAAGTTTTACGTGATATGGGACAAGGTTTAAAGTAAGAAGGATTTTTTTTTAAAGAGACGTGATATCAAAATGTTTTTTATCACAGAAATGTGGGCGGAAATATTCGAGATGGTATTACAGGGTTCAGTGGATCGGTCATGTCGAAACCCAGAGAGTTTGCTCACTTAATTAAAAACAAATTTGGGAGTGCAGACAATATAAGTCAACTTTCAAGTAAGTTTTCTATTCATTTTTTTTTAATTACATCCAAAGCAATTTTTTTTTAATTTTTTTGCAAATAATCCCTGATAGGATCATCATAACTTTGCTTGATTTTTTTTGAAATAGCAAATTGTTTCGTTATTGTGAAATGTTAATATTTTTTCTATTAATGCTACTGGAAATATAAAATTATAAAAACAAATATTAGTCGAAGGTAATTTTATTGTGTCATTGTTTAGATTTTCTGAACTGTACAAACGCTGAAAAAAAATTAAATAATGTTTCTATACAATAGACCTTTTCAAGAAAATCAGTTGTCTCTTTTACATAATGACGTCATGTCGTTGAGATGCTCACTAGCTCACCGGTTATCTTAGAACTAATTTTTATTTCGCTGTTATTTCTATAATTGGAAGGGTCTATTTAAATGCTCTTGGACATTATTTAATTTTCAAAAAATGCATGTAAAATTTGTAAATAAATGTACTCTTGAACAATCTGAAAAAAATCAAGCTTTGTGCAATTAAAACACTACAAAAAAAATAATCCCCGGACTTTCTCTAGGTGGTGTTTTGGTCCCCTTTTCTTTCCGTAATTTCTATATTAGTTCAAGTAAGCTAATTGGTTTGCATGTCAAAAATATACATAACGACACTAAAATCAACAAATTCATGTCTTAAAAAATTGTATTTTCGATTTATTTTATTTTATTTAACTCACACAAAAACACTATCTGTAAATAACTTTATTTGGCATAATATCGCACTATAATATTGGAAGCATGGCTACGCACCGCACTGTAACACCATGATTATAATCCGTAGCGTGGTACATAGGGCCTGGAGCGACTGGATCGGAAGGTAGTGGAGCAAATAATGGGACTGGAAGTGATCAAGGTGAAAAGGTACATCATGGATCAGCGACATTACCAGCAACGTTACATACAGCTACGTCTCAGATGTCAATGGGACAAGCACATAGAGCTAAGTTTCCTAGTGATGAGGGTAGCGAGTGCAGTAGTGTGACTAGTGACAGCATAGGAAGGTAATTTTTTTGATTTCATAAATTTGAAAAAGGGCGCTAGGCAAGTGGAGACCTAAAATATGAAATATTGGTGGGCTATTATCACTACCAAAGTGTATAAATTAAAATTGGGACATTATTACTTATTTCTCACCCAAGATTTTTATTCACTACAAGTTTCATTATGCTGATAATGTAACTCAGGGTGTCTCTTTTTGAATTAAAATTAAAAACAAACTTCTAGTTTTTTTTTTGTTCAATTGAAAAAAAATTGGAAATCAATTTTTTGAAGATAATGCTGTTCAAATGTTGCCCTTTTTTTCTACAATTTTTGAAGTCGAGCCTTTAAATTTCTTATCACACTTCAAGAAGTTTGTGTCTACTCTTCTTCAAGAAAAACTAATTTCGAAGTTCAGCTTGTGACTTTTTCTTGTTTAAACTAAATTTCTTGATGAAATTTTTCGGATTCCTGAAGAACAGGTACCTAAATCTACCTGTAGAAAGAAATTTTAGGGTTATTATTGTTGATTAGAAAATTCAGCGCCTCTGGAAGTTATTGAAATACTTAAATCTGCCTGAAAGAAATAGTTCAAAAGCCAGAGTTACTAAAAAGACGTCTAAAGCTGCAATTAAGGTTATTCTTGTTACAGTACTTTAGTCTGCTTTGTGGAGTAATTCGGGCTTATACAACACTTACCTTGCTGTCTTCTTTACAATTATTACGGCAGCTTTATAATTGCAGCTGCGCTGTAGATTTAATTTTATAATTTTTTATTACATTTCTATGACTCAAATTAAGACGTGCTATAACATACTCGCTTACTTTCTATTTATGTTTTTTATGAAAAGAATTGTAGTTTTGGAAATTGCGTTTTTTCTTTTTCATTTAAAAAAACAAAAGCGGGTAATTTCTGTACTCAAAGGGGATATAACAAAAAATTGGACTTTATGTCGTATTCTGCTTGGTTTCAAATTGAATAAAATTTAAAAAACTTTTGAAAATCAGGAAATGACCTTCCACCTTTATATGATTATTATGCAGCAATACTTAAATAGTATTAATAGATTTATATTGATTGATAAAATGAAATTTGCGCTGAATATAAATTTGCTAATTGATAACTCGGTCAAGGTTGTTTTAAGGCTATAGAGATAAAATTCGTTTTTTGACAAAATCAATTTTTTTTTAGTTTTATCAAATTTTCTTGTAATTCAGAATTATTGATGTAAGTTTGTTTTCTCGTTTTTTTTTATAAGACTACTAAATAAAAACTATTTAAATTTTCGGCGACGTTTCGTACTTTACTTGTACTTTTATTTAAAACTTATTTTTTTAATTTAAACATTGAATTTTGATTGAAGTTTTTTTTATTTTTTGTTGCAATAGATAAGTACACTTTTATACAACAAGTCGTCGCTCGACATTGAACTATAGCCAAAATTTCCTAATAATTATATATTTGTGATTTTTTTTAAAATAATAATAAACATGTTTTAGGACTTCCCAAACCTTGAAAATTAAACTAATAAAATTGCAAAAGTCGAAACTTAAAAATTTATTAGGAACAGAGAGATTACACACAACGCATGTGATTGTTTTAATGTTTTGTTGTTCAGACTACTTTAAAAATAGTAAAGTTTCTAACTAATTACGTTTTTAATTTAATTTAGATTGGATTTTTTAAATTAGAACAGTTAGAAAATAATTTTTAAAGCAATAAATTTTATTGTTTGTTTATATCGAGCTTTGTAATACAATAATGTAAAATTTAATATTGTATTGAAATGAGTGGTCATCACAAAATTTCATTTCGATCATTATTAAAATATTTGTGACCCAGTTTTCATTACACAATCACTGATGAATGTTTTTTATTTATTTAACTATTCTAAAAATCATTAATACACGTTTTTTTCTGATTACAAAAACGTTATTATACAAACATTTGATAATCTATAAATTAAAGGTCACGTTTTTGCTAGCGCTGCTGTAAATTTTTTGGTTGAAATTAATTTACAATTATTCATTTTTTTTTTTCGTGATTTACAAATTGAAATTGCTGAAATAAAGTAACAACCTACACTACTAGTTAAATTGATTGATTGAACATAAACTTGTGTATGCACACGTTTTTCTATTTGGCAAAATTCCAATATAAATGCAGATTTAATTCATAATAACACGTAACTTGGTAGTTAAGAGGTGAAAACAAATTTAATTTTTCGCCCACCTTTAACGAATATTATGAATCGTAGAAGTTTTAAAAATGTTACAGAAAATATTGTTTTTGCACTACTCTATTAAAAATCAAGTGATTACGCACTGAGCGAACAATCGGGACTGTCAATTTTACAATCATTCTCCGTTTTTACTGCACTAGTGCCTGCAAAGAGTACAAGAATTTTTCTTGTTTAAAAAACGATTTAAAATTAGAATATCGTATCAGAGCCCAAGTTTATAATTAAACAATGCACTTTACCACTTTTATTCAGATAAAACAACAGAAATGCATTTGTTTTGGTTTAGTGGACTGTATGTTATTGTGAATAAAACACAATGGTTTGTAACAACTCTCTTTACTAATATTTACACTTATGAATAAACAAATTGAGTATATGTCTGGTCGCGACGGGAATGAGTTGTTCTCTATTCGTCGGGTGGACCAGTGGTCTTAGTGGGTCCTAATGGCCTGAACAGCATTCACAATATTGCATTTAAAGTTTAAGCAGCGCCAGCTTTAAAAGACTTTAAAATGTCAAGTTTTGACAATAGATTTTCGTAACTTGAAAAAATCTGAAATCTGACCCTTCATTATCGACATCAACGCATTTGGTTTTTTCGACAAATTAAAGATAAATTTTAAAATTATCGTTTTTCGGACTTGTGGAGGATCCGTGCAGAAAATAATATACAAGAGACATGCGGGAACAGTTTTGTTTTATTCATGCGACATTCTTCACTCGTGCGCAAAACGCACTCGTATAAAAACTGTAAAAAAATGTTCCCGCACTTATTGTGTAAATTACTATTTCAGGTCTACCTAAACAGAAAATCGATCAGTAATAATGAGTGCTTTTGAAGGCAGAAAATAAGTCTTTGTTGCCTCCTTATGTCAAAAGCGACAATTTTGGAGGCCTCTTATGTCAAAATATGCTCACTATTATAAATTAAGAAAGCCAATCAAACCCAAAGTGTTATTCTTAATACTGGGTATTTCTATAGCATTCTGAAAAATGTGACAGAAATTGTCATTTTCCGCCCTAGAGAAGAAAATCTTGTATCAGTTCTCAAATCTTATTTTCATTTTGTCATTTGGTTGAGAACTATCTATTTGACGTTTAATAACACTTTTGAATCAAATGCAAATTGTCAAAATATTCATTAACCATCCTATTACATGTTTACACAATGGTATTCACAATAAAAAAGAAAACTAATTCAATAAAACATAATTTAAAACTGATCATTTTTAACTTTCTCTTCTTCTTTATAAACCACAGTAAAATGTAATAAAGACGAAGCATTTTTCTCAAAAATTCTTTTGAAATAAAAAAAAATATTTTTTTTCGTGTTCCTTTTTTAAACTCACATGGTGAGTTTAAAGTAATGAATAATATTCGTAATTATTGTGTTTTTCAAAATTTAAAGAAATGCATAAATAGGTTACTTGCAAGGAGGTTAGATAGAAAGGAGAGAGTACGCCCTATACTTACCGTGTAAACAGTTTGGTACCAGCTTGGTACCAGTTTATGACAGGTTTCAAATGAAGCGCAGAATCGACAGATCATATTTGGCTTTGTCTGGTCTCGCACAGTGGCGTAGCTGACGCAGATGCTAGTTTTTGTTTGGTTCTTTACAAACAAACGTTCTTTTGATTTTTTTACTGATTTTTTTTTTTGGTCTATGTGAATTGATTGTTAATATTCTTTGTTATTGTTGTTATGTTTTGTTGTGTTTTTATCTTTTGTTTAAACTTTTTACATTACATTGTGTGACGCTACTGACTTCAACCTCGTGATGCGCCTGTTTTCAGTACCAGTTTATAGCTTTGCGTAGTGAAGGCGGCAAGTCCATTTTTTTCAACTGGTACTCTCTCCTTCCTATCTAACCTCCTTGGTTACTTATAATATTAAAGGAGGGCAATTATGACGTAATTGGATCACTCGTAGCGGCCAATATGACTACTGTTACTAAGTGAACGCCACACTTATAGTAACTTTTTGACGCCCTTTTCGTGATCAAACTTTATTGGTTTGCCAAAATCAACATCTAAAAAATGTTAGTTTGTTATTGTTTTTATCTACACAATGACGTTTTTTCTGAATGAGCAAATTACGTTGGAATTATCAAAATAAAAGAATTAGGAATTTTATGCGTTTTTTATAATGAAAATTTAATTTGTTTTTTCTGTTTTGGTTTATGCGCATGCAATATTAGCAGGGCATCTAATTATAAAAGAAAAATCATATTATTTTTTTTAAAAAATATATATAACAACCTCATATGTAATGTCATATTGGTCGTTACGAGTGATCCAATTACGTCAGAATTGAGTTCTTTAAATATGACAAGTTACCTGTTTTTGCATTTTTTTAAATTTAGAAAAATAAAAGAATTACGAATTTTATTCGTTACTTTAAACTCACTTTGTATATGGATAATTTTTATATTATTTAGTTTTTTTTTATTATTTTAATATTAAAGCTTTTTTGTAATGAATATATGACAGAGTTGTAAATTTATTTATTTATGTTGATTAGGTGTTTATTGTTGGGCTTTTTCGAGGTTTTTTTGTATACTTAATACAGGTACTTTTGATGTTAATAATTTTAATTTTTTTATTAATTTTTTTCTGATAAGAATTAACGCATAGAAGGGAGTAAAAGTAATATTTGAAACATCCGGTATATTTCTAATGGAGTAATGACTACTCAAAAAGAGACACTCCGCATTGTTTTGTTTTTGTTTAATAAAAAATGTTCTTATGTAAAAATGAGGAAATGTACTAAATTTAAAAAAATCAATTTGTTTGAATTCAGATTCGGGCGGGGTCAAGAGAGCGCATCAAATCAAGATTCCCTCAAGGCTTTATACAAACAACTAACAGCAAAACAAGAAGAAATAGACGCATTAAAAGAAAAACTTGAACAAATAAAATCACTTCCACAGGATATACAATATTTGCATGCTGCATTGCAGGTATTCACATTTTTTATTGATTATAATATTTTACTAATTTTTTTTATTACTAGGAGGAAAGATTTCGAACTGAACGACTAGAAGAGCAAATAAATGATTTAACCGAATTGCATCAGAACGAAGTCGAAAATTTGAAACAAGCAATGGCGGATATGGAAGAGAAAGTGCAATATCAAAGCGAAGAACGACTCAGGGATATCCACGAAATTTTGGAACACTGTCAAACTAAAGTAATTGGTTTTTTTTTGTTTTTTTTTTTGTAATTTAATTTTGATTGTTTGTAGATACAAAAAATGGAGCATCAAGCGCTTCAACAGCAACAGTACGTTACGCTCGAGGGATTGGATAATTCAAACGCCAGAGCTCTAGTTGTCAAATTAATAAATATACTGCTCACTGTCCTTCAGGTTGTATTACTTTTAGTAGCTACAGGGGCCGGTATAATTATGCCGTTTCTTCGTACGAGGTAATTATTACTACTGTCGTTTGTGTGTTTCTTTAAATTTGGTTAATTAGGACCAAATTTTTAAGAACATTCTTTTGGGCTAATTTCAAGTTGAGATACTACCGGTATCTTACTTCTCCATGACAACAACCAATGACACGGCCTCAAATTCTTTTAAATTTTCGTAGAAACGAAGATACTGTCGGTATTATATTAACTTGAAATTAGCCCATTTATGTTTTTTTCCTTCTCTTTGAAATTATTTCAATGTCAGTCTTGGTTTACGTCTATTGTTTTTCATATTAGGAATTATGATAGAACTGTAACTGTAACTGAAATCGTGGATGGATCTTCAGAAAAATACTCAATTACTGCCGCAAGATCTTCCATTTTTACAAGGACTGTGTCCAAAACGTGACATATAGGTAAAAGGGATTTTGTTTATTTTATTTGTAAATTGTCATTTTCTAGAGTAAAGATTTTAATATTGTGATAAATCCAGACTGACTTTTGCTTGTTTTTCAGTGTGTTGTGGGTCTTCTCTGCCGTTTACTGAATGGTGAAAAAAATGTTTCAAAACTTCTAAGAGTTTTAAATTATTTAGTACAGTTAATAAAGCTAAAAATAAAATAAAAATATCTCAAAGTAGTTTTTTACGAGTATTTGTTTACAGATCGACGCGAAGCGGAAGGCTGTAATTGCACAAGAGGGGTAAATTACTTTCCTCTCGTGACACATACACGATTTTTTCGCTTCGCTAATACGAGTATTATTGTGGAATTAGTGTTATAAATCAAATCGTCTGTGATGTGGTCACTAGACAACGAATGTTGTATACTGTCTATGGCAAGGAGGTTAGATAGGACGGGACTTGCCGCCTTCACTGTGCAAAGCTATAAACTGGTACTGAAAGCAGGCGCATCACGAGGTTGAAGTCAGTAGCGTCACACAATGTAGTGTAAAAAGTTTAAACAAAGGATAAAAACACAACAAAACGACAACAACAATAACAAAAAATATTAACAATCATTTCACACAGACCAAAAAAATCAGTAAAAAAAATCAAAACAACGTTTGTTTGTAAACAACCAAACAAAAACTAGCATCCTGCGTCAGCTACGCCACTGTGCGAGACCAGACACAGCCAAACAGGATCTGGCGATTCTGCGCTTCATTTGAAACCTGTCATAAACTGGTATCAAGCTGGTACCAAACTGTTTACACGGGAAGTATAGGGCGTACTCTCTCCTTTCTATCTAACCTCCTTGGTCTATGGATTTTTGTCTATTTTACCTTCCGTGGGAGAAAGACATGTTTTGTACCTTCAAATTACGGAGTAAAATATTCTTGTTATTAAAGCTAGGTGGAAAAAAAACACATTTTTTTGCATAACAAGTTGGATAAAAATGAGGAAATGTCATTTTTATCATTTTAAATGTCATTTTTCAATTTGCAATCCCAATACAGGAAAATTGTTAAATATACAGAGTGTCTCCGAAATGGTTTACAAAAAATGTGATAAAGGACACTGTAATGTACTGGGGTGTTACGGTAATAAATGATTTCAAAAATCTAGACAACTGAAAATTTTCTAAAATTACATAATGGAAGCACTTCCGGTTCTACTGGTTCTAAGTTTGTTATTCTGAATAGAATGATATAAATTCTTCATAGAATTGTACGAATTTGAGAAAAAAAAACTTTTATCTAGCTCTTTTCGTTTTTGTAGAAATATTTTTTTTACATTTTTTGTCCAAAATTTTTACATATTTTCTTATAACTCGTCACAGATTTATTTTAGAGAAAAAGTATTACGGGACGGTTTGTAGCAAATGAAATCATCTACCCAATGAGCCCAACTTCATAAAAAAATAGTTACTAGATCTTTTGCAATAGCCTGGCAACGTCAATACGTAGCTCAGTTATTCAAGTTGTACCTAATTTTAATATTTTCTAGCATTTATTTATAATTTAGGGTGCATTTTAGGAAAATATTTTTGATTATACAGGATGTCCTAAAAAAAGTGACGTCTACTGATAACATTTTTTTTTTAATTTTTTATATGCTATAATTTTTTGTATCTGTTTGGATGCCTTTTTAGATTCCTATATATTCCCAAAATTTTTCCCATTTTTTTTATTGTCATATCGGCCAAAAATTGTTTAAAAACTCGTGCTTAGCTCTCGTTTTATAAACTTGAGTTTCTACCACAAAATTGTCTTTACGAAACGCATTCTAGTTTACTAATTTGAAACTCGTTCTTTAATACTGCTCCACCACTGATATAAGCTTTTTTCTGTTTATATCAAGGGATGGGGGGTGGGGGGATTTATTAATTGTAGTATTGTTAAAACATTTAAAAATTGAGGAAATTATAGGTAGATTTAAGTTGAGTAGTAGGCCAAAACCCTAGTAAAAACATTTCTAATAAAAACCCAATACATAAAGAGGTTTTTGTTTGTTTAAAAAATTGTGAATTCTGTCAAAATTATGAACAATTGAAATTTAATTTATTAAAAATAATATCTTGTACAATTTTTATTTGCTCATAGCTTTTTTTAAAATACATATAACACAAAAAAAGGTTATGTATTTGTCTCTGAATAATGAAAAAGAAACCGTTCTTCTATAAAATATACGATGACGTCATAGTGCCGCCATATTGATTGCTACAATTGTTTCAACATGACGAGTAACTAGAGTGAAAATCAAATCAGAAAAGACAAGGACGGAGGCTGTTCCACGATAAAATATATAATGACGTTTTAACGTCGCTATATTGTCTGCTACGAGTGATCCAATTACGTCAGAATTGAGCTTTTTCAATACGATAAATTACTAGAGTGAATATCAAATCAGAAAAAGATAAGGGTGGAGCTTAAGCTGAGCGGTGACTGTGACACCAGTGGCGTAGCATGAAACAAAACGAAATAACTTTAATAATTAACAAAAAAATAAACTGCAAAACCAAGTTCTAAACATTGAAAAGTGCTTAAAATTACGAGATTCACAAAATTTTACTGAGTAAATTGTATGACAGTTTACGAGGCGACTCTGTAAAACATTGCAAATTAGCTCGTTATGTCTTTTTCTGATTTGGTTTTCACTCTACGCTAATAAATTATTTTTGGGAAAAAATGCTGGCAAATGGAACAGGATTTAAAAAAAATAATCCGTATTTTTGATTTTTGTGATTATTACACATTTAACTATAGAAAATTGTCAAAAAATTTATTTTTTATTTTATGACGTTGTAATGACATTTGATTGGCTAAATTCACGTGGTGCTAAAAGTATGTCTGGTATTTATCGATTTATTCAACTTTGGCTTATGTCAAAAACTATGACATAACAAGAATTACACAACAGTGAATCCGTATAAACATAAAAGAACAAAAATATTATGACGTCACATTTTTATTATTTGCTTCATTTTCTGTACTAATTCAAGCATTTGCCAAATTTTTTGCACCATTTGGTAAACCCTTTTCACGCATTACCTAACCCAATAATTTTTTGCCAAATTATTACTAAATAACGCATGTTTGATTTGTTGGTGTTGTGTGATTAAGTTAATGATTGTTTTTTGTTTTAATTTTTCAGGGTGAGAATTCTTACAACAGTGTTCATAGTCTTAGCAACAGTTTTTATCTTAAGACAATGGCCAGAAGTACAAGATATTGGTTCTCACGTGATGAAGCGTCTAAAAGATATGTTAGATCCCGTCAAATAGCATTTACCTTACCCTTTTAGCGAATAAACTCTCTAGTTTGCAAATATTTGATGAACGTCTACATTAGACACAATAAATCAGATTTGTCCTGTAAATAGAATGGCATAATTCTGACCTAATTATAAACACGAAAAATTTGTGATAATTGTTTTAGAATGAAAATTGAACTGGTCGTGTTTTTATTTAGGTGCACCTTTCTTTCCACCATATAACTCGGGCTTGTTCACAAATCAAAATATTTTGCAAACAATGCTTGACTGAATGGTCAGTGGAATGTGATTTTAGTTCAATTCTGTAGGGTTTAAGTATTCACACAAACAATTATTTTAAAAGTAGCACTTTAAATTGACGAAATTAATACGTATTTTTTTAATTTGTTTTGTTGATTGTAAAAAAAATGTTAGTAAATTTGTAAAATATGCAATGTTCGTCCAGTTTTAGTATAGAAAAATTTTACATATTTTTTTGTTATCAATTCTTGTATTCTTATTTATTCAACATACCCAAGACGGCTTCACTATATTTATAAATTATTTCATAAGTTTCTCTATATTTTTGTCATTTTTAAATAAAGGTTTATTTTTTCTGTTTTTGTTGTTTTGTTTTCGTTTTTTATTCTTTTTTTTTAAATCATATACTAAACGATACTCATTAGCTTTTAATAAAAAAAGTTCTTAGAAATTTGACGACACAGTTGGCTATTAAAATTTTAAATTGTGAACGCACCACACAAGTAAGGAGAAAGAAAAACGACTTATCCAGCAAATGAGAAGATTCTAGAAAAATAATAAGAAACTATCTTTACAAATAAACAATTTGTAAAGATTTTGAAAAACAACATTCGGAAGAAAAAATACCAAAAGAAACTTCAGAAGAACTTAAAAAAGTCAAAAACGACTGAAACAGAACTGAGAAAAGCCAATGAAAGATTTAAAAAACCCAAATTTAATGACTGAAAAAGAAACTAAAGAAAATTCTGGAAAAATAAAAGAATGTTCCAGAAAAACTATAAAATTCAAAAATTGTAAGAAAAACTACCTACGATTTTAAGAAAACATGGGTAAAAAATAAATGAAGAACAATATCAAAAAAACTATTGAAAGAAAAAAGATCAAAAGTGAAGTCTAAAATGAACTTGAAAAACGACGGCCGAAGAAAATAAAGAATCTAAAAACCCACTGAAATTGGGAGGACTGTGTTGAAAGAAACAGAAAGATTGTAGAAGAACAATAAAAATAAAAAAAGCGTTCAAGCCAAACACAACAATCAGGAAGCTGTAGACCGGTTCTGGGATTGTTTTGGTAGTTGCCAACAAGTTTTAAGATAGCGCTATAGTATCATTCTTCATCCATATTCTACCTTCATTGATCAAAAAATTAATTATTGAAGGAGGAGGAACAATTATTGGAACAAATGAGAAGATGCGGGAAGTACAAAAAACATTCCAAAAGAAAAAGAAATTATGTTTTATGAAAAACTGGACGATAAGTGGTGGAGAAAAAAAAGACATTTGAAAAACACCGTTTAGAAGAAAAGGTACTAAAAGAAGCTGAAGTAGAGCTTGAGAAACGACGATTTAAGAAAAGATTATGAAAACGGCAGAAATAGAAAGAACTACGTTTAAGAAAAAACATGTTTGAAAATTTTTTTTGGAAGAACATTGAAATGTTTCAGTAAAACTATCAAATTTGATGATTGAAAGACGAAAAAAAAAACATGTCTAAATAATAATTGAAAAGATTTTGAAAAACTGCGTTGAAAAAAAAAGAAGAAAAACTACGATCAAAAGAAAAGGAGCTCAATGAAGCTTCAAAAGAACTTGAAAAACAACGAATGTAGAAAATGAAGAATCTAAAAAATTTAAAAACGTCTAAATGAGAAAAGACTGTTAGAAAAAAACAGAAAGATTTTGGAAGAACAATAAAATTAAAGAAGCGTTTAAGTTAGACACAAAAATCAGAAGCTGCAGACCGGTTCTGGGGTTGTTTTAGTAGTTGCTGGCAAAGTTTTGCGATGGCGCTACAGCATCAATTAAATTCAAGATGTCTTATACACAAAAAAAATACAAGAAACAAATATAAATAAATAAGTAAAGAGGCGAAGTTTCAAGATTTCTTCTATATTTTGTCTTCATTGCACAAAAAAATACAGAAAAACTAAAAAATTCATTGAAAGAAGAACAAGAAAAGCTACAGTAATAATGAAAAAAGAAAACTGTATCTAACAGAAAAAGGAAACATGGGTAGATAGGTAGAAAGAGTGGATAAAACATTCTTAAAAAACTACAAAAATTGAAGAAGCTTGAAAAGGTCTTAAAAATCAACGTAATAACTAGAATAAAAAGAAATATGCAGAAAACCTTGAGAAACTACGACTGGCAGAGAAAAAAGAACAAAAACAGCGCGAAAATAACCCTTTGATTTTCGGGGCTTTGAGGTGTAATATAAAGACTGTTCCTAAATCTTCCTCTGCTTTCTACAATACTTTGTTTACATTTGGAAGAATTTTATTGTACAATAGAGGAATGGACTTTTCGGTCCCTTACTGATAAAGAAACTCCAGTCCTTTCGGTAACAATAGGGTTCACTTATCTTTACAACCAACCTTATTAAATCCCTCATAAACTAGTTTGTAAGTCAAAATCATAAAATACTTTCAAATGTAAACAAATAATATAATCTAGATAGCTATGTTACCTCTATATCAAGTTGCACCGTTTAGGCGTAAGAGGGCGCCAAATTTACACTTTAAAATTGAAATTATAACAAATGCGTAACGCTAGAATATGAAGTCTTATCAGTATTAAATCCCATCAAATCAATACAGTAATTAAAAAATTATTAAGAAAAAATGATTTTTAAATTATAATTTTGGCGCCCTCTGTCTCCTAAATGGTGCAACGTAGAATATAGATAAGATGCTTTAAAGCAGTTTATTTTGACTTCAAAAATCTCAGGTTGTCTTATGACACGTCTTTCTGGAACTTCTTGTATATCAACAGTTTCAAAAAGTTCCTTCTTTTGTATTGTAGTTTCGAATTTCAAAAGCCGGTTTTAATCCATTAAAGCTGGTTTACAAAGCTAAAAAATGAAATGTTACTTTTGTTGAACTGTGTGGTGCGTTCAAATTACAGGCGCTGCCAACTTTGGCGCCAAATTTGGCGCCAAATTTAAACGAATTTACGTTATCTCCAATCTGTGTCTATTTGACGGAATTGACGACTTTAATCTTAAAAAATCAAATAATTGTCCATGTAAAAATGAGACTGCTGGCTGAAAAACCAAGATGCCAAGGTTGTAACACGATCGACAAAGTGATAAATTCTTAAAAGTCAATAGTTAGCATAATTGTGATGTGCTTTATCATTTGTAAGGATAGTAGAGCATTTTTCTAGAATTTCCATCCACCTAACATCACTTTTACAGATTTTAGCCTCGATAAAAATGATTTTTAGTTGTGTCGGATTTAATTATGGGGCCAAATTTTTAAATTATCAATAATTTTATTAAAGGGTGCTTTCATTATCTATAGTTGTATACTTATCATCATTTTTTAAATAAAAGTATCAAGCTTTTTCAGAGTAATACGAAAGTGCCCTTTTTACCTAAATGCTCAATATTGTAATATTGGTTTTGTAATTGTTTTCACCCATTTTTGGAAGTAAAATAGATCCATGCATTCAATCAAACCATCCAATTGTGTACTCCATAAATTAGCGAAGTTAGAATTTTTATAAGCCTTTTAAAAGTGCAACTATTGCTGGTATTTCATTCATAGGACATTTATATAACGTTATTACTGTTATTTTGTATTTCATTTTACAAGGATTTTATAGCAAGAGAGCTAATAATCTCAGTTTAGGTAGTTTGTGATTGGCAAATATACGTTATTCAGCTTCTACCTAAATTGAAAATTTCCTCACATGCTTGTTATTTATATCACAAAAACGTAATTATTTAACATTTTTAAAAGTACCTGATCATTCAATGGATTTTTTTTTTATTAAAATACCATATTTTCCCGCTCATAAGGTAATTTTAATTTTTGAAAATAATTTTTTTATGTGTTGTAATAATATGCTAGTGCGGTTAGAAATTGTGTAGAGATTCCACGCATTTTGTTGTATTTTAGTATTTTTATATTTTTTTTTGTAGGCAATATAATTCAATTAGGATTTGTACATACATGTAGATATATCTTAAACATTATTTATGTAAATTAATTATTAAAATAAATTCTATGTGTTATCTATTCAGTTGTTTGATTTCTTACTTTTGCTTTTACTGTATTTTGCTAAGTTGAACCAACTCGGTCAACGACCTATCTCTCGCTTATGTAGAGTCAAGGTCGGGCATGCGACAATTGGGCTTTTTGATAAAATTACACCAAACAAGAGAATGCATTTATTTGTCGTTTTGAAAATTAAAAAAAAAAAACAGGAAAAAGGTAATTAAAATTGAATGAAAAAAAAACTCAGTTTTTTCTTAGATAACTAGCAGAATTAGATAACCTTCGTTTTGGAACAGAGTAGACGAGAAAATAGAGTCCCAACTTCAAATATTGTTCTCACATGGTAGCTGAATTTAATTTTTTTATTTAGGGTTTTTTTATTTTTCTTTAAAATGTGTTGGTTTTGAAAAAAAATAGTTTATTATTCAACAAATAGCAGCGAACTACTTTCGATTACAAGCCTAAAAAGACTTCTATAAATTCCGAAAAAAATTTCTCGAAAAAACTACTACTAAACTAATAAAAGAAAAGACGATCTAATGAAGCTTCAGTATTACTTGAATAACCATAACCAAAGGATATGAATCTAAAAAACTCAAAACGACTGAAAGAGAGAGGATTGTGTTTAAAAAAACAGAGAAAGATTCTAGAAGAACAATAATAAAAGAACGTTGAAACCAGACACAACAATCAGGAAGCTGTAGACCGGTTTTGAGGTGTTTTAGTAGTTGTCAGCAAAGTTTTTAGATTTTAATATTCTACCTTTATTGATAAAAAAAAAATACAAAAAACTAATTGATGATTGACAGGAAGAACAAAAAAACAATTTTTGGAACAACTTAAAAGATTCTAGAAAAACAAAGAAATATTTCAAAGGAAAAAAATTATGTTTTAGGCAAAAAATGAACAATTGTAAATTTTGGAAGAACACAAAGTGTTGAAAAAATTTTAGAAGAAAAAATAGCAATAGAAGCTTTGGAAAAACTTCAAAAATAACGAATATAAAAAACTTAAAACGTCTGAAACAGAAAAGACTGTGTTAAAAAAGCAAAGAAAGATTCTGGAAGAACAAAAAGGAAGCTTCAAAAGAACGTAAAAAATGACGATTTTTTTTCAAATTGGCACAAATAGAGAAAACTACGTTCAAGGAAAAACAAACAGATTTGAAAATCTATCGCTGAAAGAAAAAGAACAAGAAAGACTACGATAAAAAATAAAAATAACAGTTATATTTGAAAGTAAAACAGCTCAAAAGTGAATTTGAAACTTGAATTTAAAAAAGAATGTCTGAAGAAAAAGAAAAATGTGATCAACGATTGAAAAGGTTTTATTTGTCTACATTCAGAAGAATTTTATGATTTTGACTTACAAACTAGTTTATGAGGAATTTAATAAGGCTGGTTGTAAAGATATGACCAGCTGGTTCCTCGAAGGAGACAAACAACGATCGAAATCCGATACAACTAAAAATGATTTTTATCGAGGCTAAAATCTGTAAAAGTGATGTTGGGTGGATGGAAATTCTAGAAAAATGCTCTACTATCCTTACAAATGATAAAGCACATCACAATTATGCTAACTATTGACTTTTAAGAATTTATCACTTTGTCGATCGTGTTACAACCTTGGCATCTTAGTTTTTCAGCCACCAGTCTCATTTTTGCATGGACAATTATTTGATTTTTTAAGACTAAAGTCGTCAATTCCGTCAAATAGTCACAGATTGGAGATAACGTAAATTCGTTTAAATTTGGCGCCAAAGTTGGTAGCGGCTGTAATTTGAACGCACCACACAGTTCAACAAAGGTAATATTTCATTTTTTAGTTTTGTAAACCAGCTTTAATAGGTTAAAACTGGCTTTTGAAATTCGAACCTACAATTCAAAAGAAGGAACTTTTTGAAACTGTTGATATACAAGAAGTTCCAGAAAGACGTGTCATAAGACAACCTGAGATTTTTGAAGTCAAAATAAACTGCTTTAACGCATCTTATCTATATTTTACGTTGCACCATTTAGGAGACAGAGGGCGACAAAATTAGAAATTAAAAATTGTTTTTTGATTTTGATGAGATTTAGTACAGATAAACTAATGATAAGACTACATATTCTAGCGTTATGCATTTGTTATCATTTTAATTTTAAAGTGTAAATTTGTCGCCCTCTAACTCCTAAACGTTGCAACTTGGTGTAGAGGCTACCTAAATTATATTATTTGTCTTCTACATTTGGAAGAATTTTATGACTTTGACTTACAAACTAGTTTATGGGGGATTTAATTTGGTTGTAAAGATATGTGAACCCTATTGTTACCGAACAGGCCAGCTGGTTCCTCGAAGGAGACAAACAACGGGTGCCACGCGCCGGATCTTTACAATCCACTTAAAATTCAAGGGCTGGAATTTCTTTATGAGTAAGAGACCGAAAAGTTAATTCTCCTATTGCACAATAAAATTCTTCCTAATGTAAACAAAGTATAGCACCAGGTATAATGAAAAACCATGTTAAAAAAGAACAAAGAAAATGTTTGAAAGAAAAAGAAAATTTTATGAAATTTGACGATTGAAAGATGAAAAAAATCTACCTAAAATACAAAGGAAAAAAACATATCTAAAAAGTAATTGAGAAGAATTTGAAAAACTGCGTTCAGAAGAAAAACTACAATCGAAATAAAAAGTTTAAAAATTTTTTTCAACTCTCATATTTAAAAAAATCATAATGTGAAAGTTGCATTTAATTCTAAAAGTAGTCTTTCGACTTGTCTGGTATGCAATAAGATTTTGTCTTTATGTATTTTGCCTTCTTATAGATTTTTGGTGGATGAAACGTCGTAAAACTACCGGGTTATACATTTTTTTTACCGATAAGATATTTTAGCCAGAATGAAAAACAAAATTCAAGGTAAGTGTAAATACCCTACTTGAATTCGAGCAAATATCTCTACAAAAGTAAATAAACAATCTTAAAATTAGGTCAAGTTCTGAGCTATTTTTATAAAAAAAATCGTAAAAAATAGTTTTTTTATTTTGATCAAGAGATGACTATTGAACTGTTGTAGATAAAATTCAAAGTCCATTTTACATGTCACGTGATAAAGTATCAAAATAAATAACAATTTTTTATCAAAACAATAACATGTCTTCAGCACTTTAAATAGAATAAATTTAAATTTTTTGTTTGTTTTATTACCTGATACCTGTAAAATAATACGATCAAAATCCCTGCTAACCCATATCTACAACAAAATATATCGAAATTGTTTATTATCGTCGGAAATTTACCAAAAAATCGAGTACACACTTATTGATAAGAAGATATTATTAGTCTTTTCTCTAATCACCCAATATTTATTTGCTATAATAAATTGATATAAACAGTACGTTCTGCATGGTTGTGCTTGAAAATCCAAAACGAAATCAAAATGACAAGCAATTTATTAAAAATTGGATTTATTGGAGGCGGAAAAATGGCTCAAGCGATGGCTAAAGGATTTATATCGGCAGGTCAGTTGTAACGATTTTATTGCGATATTTCCTAAAGTTTTCTTAGGTCTGGCCAAGGGTGAAACAATGATTTCCAGTTGCCATCCATCGGATTTGGCATCGGCTAAAGCTTTCAAGGTAGGGGGATTTTTCCCTGTTTCAACTATTTTTAGTATAAGGGAGATAAAGATTGGTAAATATTTTATCAAAAGCTCGTTGTAAAAATAAACACGTGCAAAATACAGAGGCGAGTTATGACTATGGGAACATGGACAAAATAAAAATTATAGGCCCTACAAGTATACAGAGTGGCTTATTTTTTAAATTCCTATCTACCTATGTAACATGAATTACACGAATTACACATATCATATGAATAATTGTATTATAATTTTTTTAGTTTCTTATTGTTGATTATTAAAAATTTTACTTTTTAGTTTGTTCATATATTTTCTAGCCTCACGTTTATAACATTAATTATTTATAATTCTAATTTATTTAGATTTATTTTAACTGGATAAAGTCAATTGCAATAACATTTTTGATTTTTGTGCCAACGTTTCGTTTTTATTTGGGTCAAAACTTCTTCAGAGCTTTTAATCCACAATTTTTAACTAAAAAAATTCGTTCTGAAACTTGTACTTCTAAGATATCGGCCGATATACAAAATTTTTATCACAAAAGTGTTGTTTTAAAAAAATGTTTGTTGGCTTCTCTGATTACCAAATTGTCTTAAAATAAATTTTCTGATATAAAAATCTCTGAGGTTTCTGAGTGTGTACCTATTTCTGTTCCATGATAAATATTTTTTGAGTTATCGTTCAATATTCTATTATTTTTCAATTATTAGATATAATAATTTTGTATTACATAAATAAAAATTATGACAGTTAGCTATATAATGACCTTGAAATATATTTAGTATGACACAAAATTGCTAGAACATTTTAAATTTGTTAGTAAATCAATTCCGAGACTTACTTTTTGAGATATCAATTGATATACAAACTTTTTATAACAAAAGTGTTTCAGAAATACTTGTTGGCATTCCTGATTAACAAATTATCTTAAAATTTATGTCTTCTAATGAAAAATTTTCTGAAAATCCTGAATCTGTAACCATTTTTGTTCTGTAATAATTTTTTATATAATATTTTCTGATACATCGACCATAAGTATGAACTACATGAATTACCATAAATTACATGAACTGCACTAATTACCACAAATTATATGAATTACTCGAATTACATTTTAATTAATTTTTTAATTATTTTAATTATATTAATTTAATTAAAGAATTATTTTTTTCTTTTCTTGCATCCTCATTTTGGCTGTTTGCCGTTATTACTGTCCATGTTTTGTTGTCTGCTAGTTTCATTTTTTACTAATAATCTCTCTCGCACTGCTTCTTCCTCTTATTCATATATTCTTTCCTTGCTCTCTCTTTTTTATTTCTTACAAACCAAATGATCTAATATTCTTTACCTATGTATTCCTTTAAACCTTTTTTCTTTCTTTCTTGTTTCTATGATTCGAAGAACATCTATATTATAATTTATTATTTTTACTTCTTCTCCTTTTCCAGTTTCTTACTACTTATGCCCTTTCATTTCGTTTTATTCGTTATACAATTTTTTTATGTTTATCATTGCCCATGATTTTGGTGTTTCCTTTCTCATGTCCGTTTTCCCACTTGAGTTGTTTTTCAAATAATTCTGTTTGTTTTTTTTTTACTTTTTTAATACTGAGTGTTTGTACCTTTCTGTTGGTTTCTTCGATGTTTTATCTACATTCTTTTCTTCCGATAGTAATCCATTTTCACAATTTTTTCTTTTGATCATTCTTCATCAGGTATTAATTTTATTCTCTTCTGTGTATCTTGTTCTCTCTTTGTCATCTCTCTGCTTATGCATATTATTCTTACTAGAAGTTATCTTAATTTTTCCTTATTTATCATTATACTTTTAGATGTCGAGCAAATTATACAAATTATACAAGTTTTTGTTTCTACTTTTACAACACCTTAAATTTCTAATTTTGCGCTTATTTCTTTTTCAATAAATTGTCTTTCATTAATTTTGTCATCATATCTGATACGGCATCCATCTTATCATCTCGTACTTTTCGTTATTTTTTTGCTGTGATCTGATAATTTGTCGTCTTTGTCTAGTACTCTTTTTCTTTATATTTCATTGAATGTATAATTATCGCTATCTATTTTACCAATTTTTTTATACTCTTTTATATACTCTTAAAAAGATGCTACAAATTTGACGCAATGATACAAAGTGATAGAATTTTTTTAAACCTTTCAAATAGTGTCAAAAAGTTTAAATTTAACAGGTTTTAAATTGTCTTTAACAATTTCTTTTCCTTTATGCAAAGTTTGTTTTTCATCGCTCATCTAAATTTAATTTTTTTTTGCTGGCTCGATATATCTATTATGAATTACTATGAATTATTTGAATTATACAAATTTCTATGAATTACATTTTACTGTAACACGAAATTTATAGAACATTTGAAATTTGTTAATAAATCTGGATTCTTAGCCATCAGTCTAGACTTGTATTTTTTAAGATAATCAATGGATATACAAAATTTTTATCACAAAAGTGTTTTTCAAAAATCCTGCTGGCAACCCTAATTATCAAAGTATTTTAAAATTTATGTGTACTAACGCAATAATTTTTGAGAATTCTGAGTCTGTTGCTATTTTTGTTCTGTGAAAAATTTTTTTTGAGATATCCGCCGATATACAAAATTTTTTTCACAAAAATGTTTTTCAAAAATACCTATTGGCAACCCTGATTATTAAAGAATCTTAAAATACGTGTCTTTCAACCTTAAATTCTGAGAAGATTTTGAATTATTTTTTACTTTTGTTCTGCGATAAGTATTTTTTAAATATCCACTAATAAACAAAATTTTCATTACATACGTGGTCATCAAAAATATCTGTTGGCAACTCTGATTGCCAAAGGGTCTTAAAATGTGAAAAAAAGATTAAGAATTTTTTTTTATTCTACGATAAGTATTTTTTGAAATATCTACTGATACATAAAAATTTTATTTCAAAAGTGTTTTTCAAAAATACCTGTTAGTAATTCTTATCACCAAAGTACCTTAAAATATATGTGATTCAACCTAAAAATCTGTGAATTCTGAATCATTTTTTATTTTTGTTCTTGTATAAGAATTTTTTGAGATAGCTATACACTGATATATAAAATTTTTATTACAAAAGTGTTTTTCAAAAATTTTTATTGGCAACCCTGACTACGAAATTATCTTAAAATCTATGCCTTTTAACCTAAAAATCTGTGAAGATTCTGACTCATTTTTTACTTTGTTCTATGATAAGAATTTTTTGAGATATCCACGGATATACAAAATTTTCATTACAAAAGTGTTTTTCAAAAATATATGTTGGCAACCCTGATCACGAAATTATGTTAAAATAAATGTTTTTCAACCTAAAAATCTGTGAACATTTTGAAACTTTTTTTTTGTTGTATGATAAGAATTTTTTCAGATATCCACCGACATACAAAAATTTCATTATAAAAGTGTTTTTGAAAAATATCTGTTGGCAACCCTGATCACGAAATTATTTTAAAAAATATTTAAAAATAACATTTTAAAATAAATGTTTTTCAACCTAAAGATCTGTGAAGATTCCGAATTTTTTTTTGTTGTTCTGTGATAAGAATTTTTTCAGGTATCCACCGATATACAAAATTTTCATCAGAAATATTGATTTTCAAAAAAACTTGTTGCCAATTCTGGTCACCAAAATATCTTAAAATAAAGGTTTTTTTAAATATGTTTTCAATAAGGATGGGTTGATGTTGGCACTCTGTGGCGGCTCTGTGGTTTTTTTGGTAGTGTCTTTGTAATCTGATGTTTATTGTTCAGTCACTGATGGCCAAATTACCATGGCAAATTACACAATTGAGCAACACGTCCAAATGATAAAACATTATTATCAAAATGACTGTTCTTAGTTTGAACATTGCGCTCGTTGCGCCCATTTTATGGAAGACACACACGGTGGTTCTTCAAAATCGACTCTGCAGCGTTTGGTGACCAAATATGAATAAAATAAATAACGGGTTCGGTAAGCAATCAGCCAACACCCCGTCGTCAAAGAAATGCTAGATCCGCCGAAAATGTTGCTGCCGTACGTGAAGGTGTACAGCAAATCCCGGCAGTCAATTCTTGGTCGTGCACAAGAACTCGGCCTTTCGCAGACATCAGTTTGGCGAATTTCAGTTTCGGGATTTAGGATTACACCCGTACAAAATCGAATTAACTCAGGACCTTAAATTTAATGACCATAGACAACGCCATTTGTTCGCTGACTGGGCTTCGAACCGTTTAGAAGAATATTTCTTGTAAAGGTGACGTGATTTGGCCACCAAGATCGTGCGATTTGACCCCGCTAGATTTTTTTTGTGGGGTTTTCTCAAGTCGCAGGTCTATACTAATCAGCCGCAATCGAGCGATGCCCTTAAAGTCAATATCACCAATGCCATTGGTCAAATTCAGCAAGATCTATGTGAGCGAGTCATTCAAAATTGGTCCACCCGGATCCATGCCACAGTTAGAAGTCGCGGCAGACATTTGAACGATGTTATATTCCATAAATAAAGGCATGCATGGACCTTTCACATAAAAAAAGATTTTTTTAAATACCTCACACACAGCTTGTTTTATTCCATTTTAACATCGACCCATCCTTATTGAAAAACCCTTTACATGTCTGCAGTTCTTAAAGCATTACTTGCAGTGGTGGGATATTTATTATCTGTTTTAACTACATTGTAACGGTATTTTACATGCAAAACTACCCGCAACGATAGCCTCTCGGTTATTGTTAGAATAACGACATTTTTACCGCCATTTTGTCGTTAACTAACGACTATCGTTTGATATGGAAAAGCAAGAGTCGTTTCGTAACGAGAAGCGCTTAATAATTACATTGTTATGCGTTACAGAATAGGTCCATAGATGGGACTTCTAGTCAATTGTCCTTTTTCTTTTTTCCCAAAGTATAACGCGCTACTGGCAATTTTATATATATATATTTTTTTATTAATACAGACAGATTAATTTTGAATTTAGGACTTAGGAGCTGAATCTCTTTTCGAAAATGTCCCAGTGGTCCAAAAATCCGACATTATAATAGTCTCTGTGAAACCTTCAATAGTCCCTGTCGCATTAGGCGACATCAAGAAAGCCTCCGATGTAAAAGCCGACAAATTATTTTTATCAATTGCGATGGGAGTGACAATAAAACAGCTCGAACAGGTGATTTCCGGCACTCAAAACCCTCACTATCTAAATTATCGTTCTCCAGTTTTTACCCAGAGAGTCTCGAGTAGTTCGAGTGATGCCAAACACCCCCGCTTTGGTCCGAAGTGGCACTTCCGTCTTTGTCACGGGCTCTACAGCCACCGACCAAGACGCCGCCGTCACAAAAAAACTCCTCGAATCCGTAGGCACATGTGAACAAGTCACTGAGAATTTATTAGACGCTATAACGGCTCTGAGCGGATCCGGCCCTGCATATGTACTTCCTTTCGTTTTCTTAACGAAATTTGCAAATTTTTTTCCGTAGATTTATGTTTTGATTGAGGCTCTCGCCGATGGTGGGGTCAAGATGGGTCTCCCGAGGGATTTGGCCTACAGACTGGCCTCCCAGACTGTATTGGGGGCGGCGCAGATGGTCAGGGATACGAAAGTCCACCCTGGAGTGCTCAAAGACGATGTTACCTCACCTGCTGGTTCAACAGCAGCTGGATTGCATTTTCTCGAACAGAAAGGTGAGGATCGTAAAAATTTGACTGATTTATTGCTTCATTAAGTTAGTGTGCGTGTATTATGATTTATTTGATGGCGGTGGTGAGTTCCAAAATAGTCAGAGTGGGGTTTGTGTAATGCGTTTTTGATGGAACTGCAGCACACACGCAGGGTTTAAATCTTGAATGAAGTTTATGACAGGGTTTTAGGGATATTTTTGACATAAAAGACGGCGGGAATTGCTCCTGTTGCACTTTAGTTTACAAAATTAAAGCAATTTGAAGCACTTAGGGAAAGGAAAGACAGATCTAAAAAGAATAAGATCTTTATTTTTTTAATCACAGATAAAGTAAGTAGTTCAACAAGAGTCTTAAGTTGATTACTGATTTTAAAGCAATTTTTGAAAAAAAAATATTTCCATAGTTTGTTTTTTTACTAGACACTAGAGTAAGCGTTGAAAGTTTAAAATACTCATTGCTAATTGGCTAATTTTCGAAATCAACCTATCATAAATGAGTATTTTAGATTTGTAAGGCTTACTATTTTCTCTGGAAAAAACAGACCGTAGAACTTTTTTGGCGACTTTATAATTTTTTTTTGATCCATCTATATATGTAGTATACAGGGTGAGTCTGTTAAATCTTAAAAATCTTAATCGATATACTTTTATGAAAAAGTAGTTATCACATCGACTTCGGGGTTAAAGGGACCATTACAAACTTTGTTTGTTGCTCTACGCATGTGAATTTTTTCAGAATTTTTCTAATATTTCTTCTAATCAATATCAAATAATTAATACTATTTCTTTGGAAAAAATATAAAATTTATATATTTTTTATGTAATTCTAAATGAAGACATGTTGAAATATTGTTTTAGAAAATATATTTCAAAAAAATTGTAGATAACCGCAAAAAATAATAAAGTTTATTCGTTTTGTAAGATCTATTTTGAAGCAGCAACCCATATTCTTAGAAAAAAAATGGCGTATTTACTTAATGTCTTGAGTTAAAATTTTTAAATTAGTCATTAAATTGACAAACAAAAACAAATTGATTTTTTTAAATTTTTTTACATTGAATAATACGCCATTATTCCGAAGCCAAGAGAGTAGGTGGGACAAAGAAGCTGAAGGGTAGATGGCCAACCTATTGTCGAGTAACGTAGCAATACTGCACTAAAATAGATCTAGCAAAACGAATAAACTTTATTATTTTTTCCAGTTATCTATAATTTTTTTGAAATATTTTTCTCACAATAGTATATTAAAGAACGCGTTTTGAAAAGTAAACTTTGTGGCACAAATTCAAGTTTATAAAACGAGCGCGAGCGCGAGTTTTTATAAAGAATGAGTGCCACAATGACTTTAAAAAACGAGTTCTTTATGCTATTTTTTCTAGTTTGCGGGTTTTACGTGATTTTTTAAGAAAAAAAGTTAATTATTTAATCTTTAGAGACTTTTGCGTTAATACGAGGTAGTTGGTAATGAATAATGAATGTCATTGCAGTGTCAATGAAGTCATTGAACTTTGAAATGTTTTCAAATTTGTCTAAAATTCTGTGTAAATACCTCACAAATGTTTCTTTTTTTCCTACGGTATCGCTTATAGATTGAATACTCCAATTGGCATTAACACAGTAAGGAAACTCTCCAAAAACCTTGTAAAATTATTTATAAATTATTACACTAATTGCGATTCTCAGCGATACTTTTTATTGTTATTTCAGATCAAACAGTGATATAAACTCATCTAGCAAATAATTTGCAAATTATCAAATGATGTGGGTGTTGTAAATCGGCAAATAAAAGACAATTTAAATTTTACTTTTAAGTTTGTTCTAACCTCAAAAGTTTGGAGCGCTTCCAACGCCGCGCCGCTTGTCTACCCGCCCCGTTTTCGAATATTTTATGAGTTTATTGCGACACACACACACAAAAACACTTTGTTGAGAAATACTGCTGGTCATCAAGTACAACAAAATTTATTCGATTACAATTATTATCTTCAGGCTGACATAAATAAATGTGACGTTTCATTCCAACGACAGCGTTACCCAGTGTCACCAATCCGAAAACAGTAAATTGCACTAGTTTTTACCGCACACAATTTGGGTACGGAATTGGCCATTTCCGCACCCAAATCGGACTCTGTTTCCGACGCAAAGTAAAAAAAGAATATTTCAACATCGTGCCATTTAGAATGACATTAAAGATAATGTAAATTTTAGATTTTTCTCAACGAATTAAGGTTAATTAATTAATATTTATTAGAAGAAATATTAGAAAAAATCTGAAAATAATCACATGCGTAGAGGAAAAAGCATAGTTTTTAATGGCAAAAACTGAAGTCGGTGTGATAACTAATTTTTGAGAAAAGTTAAGATACACTTTTAACAGACTCACGCTGTATTACGTCCAAGGACAGAAAGTAGGCATTATCATCCTGAAGATGTGTTTGAGGACTGAGCGTAGCGAGAGCATTAGATGTGACGTATTATTTTTCTTGCTTATCTTTAATTAAATCAAATAAAGAAAAAACATAAAACAGATTTTTATCAAAAAATTGAATGGTAAATTAGGTAAATGTCAAACTAATAGTTCTAACATAAGTGATAAACAAAAATGACAAAGGCAGGCTGACATAAAAAAATTTGTTTACCTTTAACGAAGATAAATTATAGCAACTCTAAAAATGTGATATAAAGTGTCATTTATTGCCCCAGGGGAGAAAAAATTTATTTCAACTAGCAGTAGATATTTTCCTTTGTTATGTGAATACTGCCATCTAACATTTTTTATTTGCAGCTAAAAAACTTTTTTATGATTTAAGTAAAAATAGGTGAAAAAACACTTGTACAGTAGAGGAAATTGAAAAATGAGATTCTTTGACGGAGAAATATTTTGACTTTGTTTTTTAATCACATACCATAGAACCTCAAACATTCGCTAGTTCAGCAAAATTTGTAAATTTTCTTTTTTATTTAAATAAAATTACGATCACTTCAAAAATAATTTCAAGTCACGTTACTAAATAAATATAAAAATTGTAACAAAATGTTGCTGTATTAGATTTTTTTTTGAAGTTGTGTTATTTATAAAAGTAAAAAATGGCGAAGGAAATTGTTCAGCAACATTTGCGTTAAATCATACTGAGCGTGTTCATAAATTTTATAAGCAAATTGGTTACGTGTGTTGATATCATTTCTGAAGGCACTGTAATATTACAACGTATTTTTTTTTATTCAAAGAGTTGGATTATTAACGAATAACTTATTTTTACTATATACACGACAACAACAATTATTGATAAATAAATAACGTCTTTATTAACGCCTACGAATTGATTTAGTGACTGCGAGAATATCGCTTACTTTACTCGCTAGTCTGGTCTTTACTAACTGACTAACTGCACGGTCACTGTTTCCGATTAATATAATACCTTCCAGAATGTGTCTCGAACTTTCGTGACACTTCTCCAGCCGACCAAACCGATGATTCATTCCTCTCGATCGGTCCATGGGCGTGTCTATTAATGATCTCGTGGAATTTTACGTTACGATGCGACGCTTGTCAAAGGAGATCGTTCCCATCTTATGGAAATGTAATGACCACTCAAATTGAGATTTTTTTTATATCAATCGATAGCTTTTAAAATAATGAGCAATTCATATCATTGCGCTAACTTTGTAGCTCTTCAAATAAAGCTCTTATTGAAGATTAAAAAATTAAAAGCGGCAATACAAAATGCGTTGGCAAGAGTGAGAGCCAGTGAAGTCGGACAAATTGGGAGGTAGGAATTTTTGGAAGTCTATAAATCATCAAAACTGGGTTTGGACCCTAATAATATCGTACTTTTAACAATAGGCTTAACACCATGGGAGGGTGCATTATGGTTTGGGACAATTCAGATAATATTCAGAAAAAAAAATGGAAATACCAAGAAATATCTATTTAGCCGGTTTCTGACCTGAGGCCCAAGTACCGACTTAATCCTTATAAATAACAAGTGAGAGTTTTATAAAGTCATTTAAACTTTAAATTAATCTAGCCACTTTATTTGAAGAAATATAAAGTTGACGCAATGATACCAATTGCTCCTTATTTCAAGAGCTATCGATTGATATAAAAAAAATCTCGATTTGAGTGGTCATTAGATTTCCATAACATGGGAACGATCTCCATTAACAAAAAATTTTTTTTATAAATATTGTTGCACTATTTTACAAATTGTTTTAGAATATTTGCTTCTTATTCTCGTTAAATATATTAAATGTAAACAAAAAAAATTTGAAAAATTTTATAATTTGAAATATAACATCAAAACTACCAAAAGAGAAATTTTACCAAAGATTAGTTAGAATAGTAACTTTACGAAAATTTTACTGTTGTTACTATAGCAAAGTCGTAAGAATTGAAACATTAGTAATTAACACTTTGAATGCTACTTGAGGGTTGAGTTGGGGGTTAATTCAACATTCCCTCGCTAATGTTGAGGATCTAGTGTAAATGTTAAAATAAAGACGTAATTTTCAATAAAATTGAATTTATTTTTCGTTAGTTTTAAAGGGAAGTTTACTTTTTCGTTGTCAGATGCGGCCGAAAAATAGTAATCGTTTGGCAGCGGCCAAAAAATGACCAATTTTCGGCTGCTGCCATTCTAAAAATACAGCAAAAAGTTTTTGTTAAAGTCGACTAAAGATTTTTGTGTGTTCCTGTTCCATGACCAAAAAGTAGTTTTTTTACTCTTCTTTTTGGTTTTAGTATATAAATAACTATTTTGATTATTTTGATAATTACGGAATTCCGCGTTTGATTTTTTGGAATATTCGACATGCCATTGTTTAAAAAAACCCATGTGCGTAAAATACAGATTTTAAACACTGATTTGATAATAGATAACTACGATTAAAATTTAGTTTCTATTTTTAAGTTAATTAATAAAAATTACAAATATTTTTTTTCTTTATTACAGGTTTTCGAGCAGCTCTTATCGGCGCAATTGAAGCAGCAACCCAGAGATGTCGCGAGGTTGCTCAAAGTGACCCAACGAAATAAATTCAAAGTAGATCATTCTAAATTTTATTTTATAGGTAACGACCACTAATATTTTATTAACGGCTAATAAAAGAATCATCAAGTTAATAATTTAATTTTATTTTAGAAAGACATTCTTGATGGATTTACAAATCGCGCTTTAGTTTTCCTTTTATCATTTCAACGATTTATGACCCATCTAATTTATTTTTTCGTTTAATTTTGATTATTCATCGAGTCATGTCACGAAAAACCCTCAATAAATCAAAAGTGGAGCAACTCATAAAAAATATCAAAAACCGCAATTAATTATTCAAATTCCTTGAAAATTGCGTAAAACCGGCAATTGTTTCGCCGATTCGGAACTTTTTGACCAGACCTTGTAGTTATGCACTGATAAATTCACCAGCTGATTTTGACGTCTAAACATATGATTTATGTCGCAACCGCGAGGGGCCAAACTGGGCCCGGGCGGCCGTAAGGGGGCAAAGGCCGGCCCCGGGGGCGGCGGACCGGGCCGCAATGGTAAAATTTCCCATTAAAAAACGTCAATTTTTCACATTAGGGCCCGTGCGAGGTATGCGATTGCGCAATGCAATTTCCCTAGTCAGCTGAGTTCATTGTCAAAGTGTATCGAACGGACACCGGTTGTCACTTCTCTAATGTAACAGTTAGCCAGAGTTTAATTTCCACTGATTTCCGGTGCGAATACGCAAATTGCAGTGCAATAGAACCGGTCCGGCCAACGTGCGCACGCGAAACGCCCGTCTCTGGTGAGTTTTCCCGATTTTCCGGCGATTTTCATTTAAATTTGTGAGGTTAAGAGGCTTTGTTTCACTGTGCGCATGCTAGCTTATAGGAATATTCCATCGACTTGTCAGTTTCACCGTAAAAAGCCGGCCGGTTTGTTTCTTTCTTCATGCCATCTCTTACTTTATTTTACACGATAGTCTACTTGATATTGTGATCAATCCCATTCGGATCTTTACCGGTTTAAATTTGTTATTTGTGATTTTTACCTTCTGTCAATACTCCAAACCACACGCGATAGGTGAGTCACTGCAATTTACAATACGCTCAAATTTTAAAATAAATATTACAACAATCTTAATTTAATTTAAATTTGCACCGACAAATCCCGCCAATTTTTTTTTGTGAATTTACATGTAGCGCTTTTCTCGAGTGTTCCACTCTCATAAAGAAAATTCGAATTTTTATATAGTGGGAAACGTTATTCATTTGTTTGTTACTGTCAATTTTCCATGACACACTTGATAAAAGTGTTAAATTGACCAACCCCTAACTGTCTTTTGTTTTCGTAGCCTACTAGGTAAATATTTGTCTCTAATTTTGGTAACTAAATAATATACAGAAAGTGTAATATAAACTAAACTCGTTTTGGGCTACTAATTTCTTAAGAAAAAAATACAAATTTAAAAGGTTTTAATAAAATTATATCAAATTTTTTATTTATAATATAAAATAACAATTCGGTTTTTTTCGGATTTTTAATTTTTATAAAAAAAAAGAAATGAATATGAATTTATTTCCAGGACACAGTAATTGTTTAACGAATCTGTAAAGTTTTAAATCTATTAAATAGATTTTGCAAAAAAATTATGAGATAAAAAATTGCTGACATCAAATTTTGACAATGTCAGAAAAAAGTTTCTAAAACAATCTTTAATTTTTAGTTTTATTTACGTACAATCACGATGTGGGTTACTATGACAACAACTAACATCAAAAGGGACATTAAAGCAAAGGGTTGTTTACAAGCCCTTAGTTGTCAATGTTAAAATTTTTGGTTGCAGTGAATATTTAGTACATATTATACAGTGAGCGACAAAATTATGGAATACCCTTATTAAACTAAAAATATTTTGTTTGGACAAAAATTCTCGAAGAGGTCAGTTTTTATCTTAAAAAATACATTATTTTCAACTTGATTTGAAGTTTTATACATATTGGATTTTGAGTAATGACGTCATCGATTTTTTTAAAATAGAAACTCTTAAATATTTTTTTGTTACAGCGTTTTGTAACAGTGACTTTTTAATTGTTATTCTGATTGCTAAATGACATACTTTTACGCACTTGTGCGTAAAAGTGATATACTTGTAAGCACTAATGCTCAAAAATGAAAAATACATTTTTTATTTTATTTATTTATTTTAAACATGAGAAGTACTTCAGTGACTAAATTGAATATTCAAAGATTTCAGATGTCTTTCCCGAACTTCAATGCAAGTTTACAAGTGGAAACGGTACTTGTAGACGCCACTTCAGATTTGCTATTTTCGTCACAGATTCTTCTTTTCTTTGATACAGTTTCTTCTTTCCCATATTTTTCATTGAAATTGCGTTTTTTGCTTTCAACAGAGTTTTCTATGTAACTTTCCGCAACAGAACTCGATCGCCATCTTCCATGTCTTTTGTGTAATGTAATATCTGCTTCTGAATCTGCTAAGAGTGTTGCTGAACAACGGCAAAGCAGTGTCCTGTATATTCCTTTGCATTTAGAAGATTGAGACATTCTGCAATTTTTTAGGCATACCTCCAATAGTATTTATATCAACGGGTAGCGTGCAGCACCTGGAATTTCTATAGGTTAAGAAGAATCTCTGATGTTCAGTATGAGGAGTTCGAGGCTGTGCGTATGTGCAAAAAATTTCTAAGAAACTAATTCCATCTGCAAATCCTTCAGTTTACTTCAGTATCTTCACTTTAATAAAACTTGTACAATCTTCTATATCTTCCACTTTCAAAAACGTAATTTCTTCTCTGCGTAACGCGCCAAAAATCCCAGTAACTAGCACAACTTTTGCTAATAAATAGTTTTTGTCATCAGCTGTTTTCATGAAACGTTCTGTCTCTTGATTGGTGAATATTTTAGATTTTGTAGCTCTGCACTCACTGACATTTCTTTTTAGAAGTGCAATCAAGTTTGTAAATTTTTTGATATCTACATTCTTGTTAAGATATATCATGGTTCTTAGCATTGAATAGGTACTCCATAAAGTAGACGGCTTATACATGTAAGATAATTTCGAAAAACAGGTCAAAAGTACCTTTTCTTCAATGCTTGTTACATTTTTTCCTCACACGTACTACCAAATTTTCTGTATGTTTCCTTGTAAAATGTCTTAGATTTTCCGGGCACTAGCGTGGCTAGTGAAGCTTCCACAGTATTTTCAATGTCGGAATCATATTCAGAATCGCTTAATTTTGTGTTTTTTTTATCACAGAACTTAAACACAGAACCCAAGTTGACAGTCTGTAGTTTTATAAAAATAGTAAACAACTAAATTTACATTCATAGCAACCTGCCGTCTGCATACTGAACAATGTGAATGTTCGATTGAGATCATTATTTTTGAAAGAATTTTTTTTATAAATCGCTGTAACAAAAAATCTTGAATGCAATACGTTGCAAAATAGATATCTTTGCCCTTGACGTGTTGGACTTGTCGAAAAGATTCACGTCGCGTGTTTAAAAGACTCTTTCTGCAACTTATTGCATTAATAGCTATTTTTTTTTGTGTAATACTAAAATATGTTTTTCACTTTTGAATTATTTTTATTCGAAAACTGTATTACGTAACATTTAATGTTTTGGTATTGCCATTTCAACACTTAAAAGATCTACCAAAATCACTAATAATATTTAGCGGTTTCCAGATAAAAAAAAGCGATGACGTCATTAATCCAAATCCAATATATGTAAAATTTTAAATTAATTTGAGATTATGTAATGTATTTTTTACAAGAAAATTGATCTGTTCGATTTTGGTCAAAACAAAATATTTTTAGTTTTAATAGGATTATTCCATAATTTTGCCACTAACTGTAAATGTATTTATTACCTTGACTCGTTAATGCTTCGTTTACTGTCATCTGAACTCCGAACTGACCTGCTAAATAAGTTTTTACAGGCTAGAGTCTTTATGTTACTTTATCTGCTTTTTATGTCAATTATTGACATTTTACATTTATTTTTTAATAAATTTACTCTTTTGTTTATCTGAAATAGTACATTCTCTTTTCATAACGAGCTTATTTGCTTGGTAACTGAATAAAGGTCTGTTTTGAAGAACTGGTAACTTTTGAATTTTTAATTTTTACAGTTTTAAAAACTCAACATCAACATCTCCATGAAAACAACTCACAGAACATGACGGTTTATAATTAAGTGAGCAAATTGGCTACATAAATAAGTGTATGTACATACATATTAATAATGTATAGTGGACACAGAAATATTTGGTCAGTGACTTATTAAGCTCGCAATAAATCAAATAAAAGTCATTGTTAAATCTACTGGTAGGGTAACACAGTGATGTAACTTGCAATCATCTGTGATTTTGCCTGGGACTATTAGATTATTATTTGCTTTATCGCTAGCTTAAAAAGTCAGTGACAGTTTCACTTAATAAATTCAAGGACGTTGTCACTCTAACACATTCGATCATTTGGTAAATTTAACATTGGCAGACGCTATTACATCATTTTGAATGATTGAAAATATTGTTTTTTGTTAAATTTTTCTGTTTACATTAATTTTAAAAAAATTGTTTTAGGGATTTATGTTGCGTTTATTAAAACCTACAACGGGTCTGCCTGCTAATTTTTTTATTGCATTTTGTCAAACAACAATTAATATTAATGTCAAAATCAGCAATTTTTATTCTGATGACGTCAACATTCTTGGAGTTTGTATTGATTGCAATGTGATGATATGTGCGTTATTGGAGCTCAGGCTCTATGACTAACGTGTTCAAAAGATACAACACCAGACTTAATTTCAATTTTAAATCTTTTATACTCTTTTTAGTTAATAAAATTTTTCAGGTAAAAATAAATTTAATAATCATGATCGATGAATTAGGCCTCCGCTCTTAAAAAAAAACTTGTTTGTGTTGAATCAACGATGCTAATACTATTGAAACAGCCTGTATAGTGTATAATTTGTATATCAAAGTAAAAATGAAGAGATTACGTTTTGAAAATGCCTGATCACGTTTAAAATGAAAGTATCTCTCACCTGTAATCGAGGAATTATACAAGTAATAACACATCACGTGAATTTTTTTAGCCGAGGGTGAGTTTGGAAAGGCTTACGTGAAAAATCAGTGAACCCGAATGAAATCTACGGAAATGTAATTGAAACAAAAGTGGCTTTCAAGTGATTCAACAAAATGTTTTTATAAAGTTACGAAGATTATTACTGTTATTAAAAATGAAAATTACATTTCCTTATATAATATGACATACAATTATTCAAATTAAAACGCAAACCGTTCTAAATCGTTAACTCGAATGTGACTATCTTGTCTAGGAACAGAAACAGTGCTTATATCACCTTAACAAATAACTGAAATTAAAATACGTGACTAAGAATCAGCCACATAATTAAATAACCTACGCCAAGAGGAACGGGATTAAACCGAAAAAAAAACCTATTAAGATTACATAAAATTTAGAACAATAAATTATTTATTAAAATCAAAACAAGAATGAATAATTATAACTTCTGTTGCTAGTTGGCGATTTATAACTTGCAGATGTTGAGCAATTTTTCAATTAAAGGACAAGACTACTAGTTTAAGCATGAGGCTGCAAGATTTCTGATAAACAAAACAAGTAACAATTCATTTCACAACACATTTAATGAAAATTACGACAGAACTTATCTTTTAAAAAATTTGACAATTACCCAACAAAACCTTTTCGAAATTTTAACAGTTTTTTCTAATTTTCAATCGAATGTTTTTAAAAATTTGATTTACGAGGCAATAACGGGTAGAAAAGTAATAAAATAAAGCTTTAAAAAAGTAAACTGAACCCGTTTTCAAAATCTAAAAATAAGATTTTTTCTTGAAACAAACGGTCCTGCTAAAAATTCATAATTAAAAAAATTAATAAGCAGGAGAGTATGTATCTACCAGGTGTTCCGGAAACTGGATTTGGCATTGTATTTATTTCTACTAATTGAGTGTGATTGGAATCATAAATTTAGATAATTTTAAAATTCTTGAGAGGTATTATTTTCAATAGTATTGCACACAATTTAGCAATGTAATGACAAGCAACTGTTTTAATTATTATTACCTCAAGTCACAAAACAGTCACTTCATTCTTTTTTAGACCACTTTATAACAAAGCAAAGACAGATTTAGCCTTGCTTTTATTAAGACATTTCTATAAAGTAGGACACTAAAAATTGCAATAATGAATATTCGAAATTTAAACTTCTTAATTATTTATGTCCATAACGTGAGAATTAGTCTTAACCACAACCCCATTCCGGTGTAAAATATTTCCACGCTCACCCTATTTTTCAAGGTGAAAACTTCCCTATAAGTTGGTGGAATTCCTGAAAACGATCCGACTGCATGCAAATAAAACAGACATGATTTAGAAAGATGCAAGACGGGGCTAACCTGCTAACCGTAAGGGTTCTCTAAACGGCGCTGTGATTCTAATTCTGCAAAGCGGCATAGTACAAGAATACTATTTCACAAGACTTTTACCACATTTTACAATTATATACGGTTTTAACACTCTTAAAAAAACATCTCTCTCACTCTCAAAATGAAATCGAAGCTTTTTCACCCTTTAAAATGTGTCTTTGGTGTTTCTTAATGCAATGTATCGTATGTTCTGTTGAATTTGTATGGCGATAAAGCGACACCTGTGACAAATGTTAGAAACTATAAAAAAGTTTTTCATTTTGTTAAATAATATTAAAATAATTATAATACATTGTTTATTTTAATTTCTCTAAGGTTATCTAATTTATAAACACATTGTAAGCTTGTACACTTGTTGCAGTTATCAAGGTACAGTCTGTTTAAACAAGCGTTATTTTAAAAACAATAATTACTACAAAAAGGATTATTCTTTGTGTAATTTGAGAACGCATTTGTCTTTAAGAATGTAATATACATAACGTATTAAAAAAATCAGATTTTTATGTGCGTTTTAATTAGAGAGATGTGTTAGAAAAGTATATATGTTTTTTAATTTAAAAATTCTTTTAAACTAATAACGCACCTGTGTAGACAATTGAAAAAGCTTTTATTTGATGTATAATTACAGGTGAAATACAATCGCAAATTTATCAAGTAAGGATGTTTGATAAGAAATTAAGGATACTTGCATTTCCGGAGTCAAAATAGACTCTTTAATTTTAATTTGTATTTTTATTTTCTTTAAATTTAAACATAAGACGGTTATTGATACTAATGAAACAACAAATACAAGGGCAGAAAATAGATATTAGCAGCAGGAAGCTGTGTATGATGCAGGAGCGTAGCGATAATGACTTTTGTTACAGCGTTTTATGACAGTTACTTTTTAATTGTCATTCTGAATGCGAAATGACGTACTTTTACGCTCTAGTGCTCAAAAATGAAAAATATTTTTTTTATTTTATTTATTTATTTATTATAAACATGAAAAGCACAATTACTTAAGTGACTAAATTGAAAATTCGAAGATTTCAGATTTCTTTCTTGAACTTCAATACAAGTGGAAATGGTACTTGTAGACGCCACTTTAGATTTGCTATTTTAGTCACAGATTCTTCTCTTCTTAAATACAGTTTCTTCTTTTCTCATAATTTTCATTGAAATAGCATTTTTGCTTTCAACAGAGTTTTCTATGTAACTTTCCGCAACAGAACTCGATCGTCATCCTCTATGTCTTTTAAGTAATGTAATATCTGCTGCTGAATCTGCTAAGAGTGTTGCTGAACAACGGCGAAAGCAGTGTCCTGTATATTCTTTTGCATTTAGAAGGCCGAGACATTCTGCAATTTTTTTAGGCATACCTTCAATAGTATTTACACCAACGGGTAGCGTACAGTACCTGGAATTTCTATAGGTTAAGAAGAATGTCTGATGTTCAGTATGAGGAGGTTGAAGCTGTGAGTATTTGCGGAAAATTTCTAAGAAACTAATTCTATCTACAAATGCTTCAGTTATTGTAAACATTCGTGAAATTTTTGTCCTGGTGTTTGGTATCTTCACTTTAATAAAACTTGTTCAATCTTCTATATCTTTCACTTTCAAAAACGTAATTTCTTCTCTGCGTAACGCGCCAAAAATCTCAGTAATTAGCACAACTTGTGCCAATAAATAGTTTTTGTCATCAGCTGTTTTCATGAAACGTTTTATCTCTTGTTTGGTGAATATTTTGAATATTTTAGCCCTGTACCCACTGCCATTTCTTTTTAGAAATGCAATCAAGTTTGTAAATTCTTTGATATCTACATTCTTGTTAAGATATATCATGGTTCTTAGCATTGAGTAGGTACTCCATAAAGTAGACGGCTTATAAATGGAAGATAATTTCGAAAAATATACCAAAAGTACCTTTTCTTCAATACTTGTTAAATTGTTTTCCTCACACCAACTAGCGTGGCTAGTGCAGCTTCCGCAGCATTTTAAATGTCGGAATTAAATTCAGAATCGCTCATTTTTGTATTCCTTTATCACAGACCTTAAACACAGAACCCAAGTTGACAGTCTGTAATTTTATAAAAACAGTAAACAACGAAATTTAAATCTATAGCAACCTGCCGTCTGCCTTCTGCACAATGTGAATGTTTCATAGAGATAATTATTTTTGAAAGAAAAATCTGTTATAAAACGCTGTAACAAAAAATCTTGAATGCAATACGTTGCAAAATTTGTTTTTTATAAATTGATTTTTCAAGATTTTGTCAATTTCTGACCAGTACATATATTAGTGAGGTGTTTTAAAACAATATTTTCTATTATTACAATTATTTTTTCTAAATTGGGTTTACGATAACTTGAAGGTTTTGTTTTTTCTTTAAATTGCAATACCTGTTAGCCTTATCTAGTGTTTTTGCTATTAAATATCATTTAAATTTTCCAATGAACAAGCACACATTACGTTATATTATAAATATATGGAAAACAACGTTTTTTGTGCGAATAGAAATGAGGTTTTTTTAAACAACTTTGCGGTATCGACTGGTCAAGGAACGAAGAAATTATTCAAATAATGGTTTTTCGAAACTTTTAGTTAATTAGATATTTATGGTGAAAAATACAGATCGATGTTAATTTATTATTTACGTATTTTTTTGTTTACGAAAAACAATTTTATAAATTTAGTAAATTTATTTTACATATGGTGGAAGTATGTAAATTGTTAACAGTTTGTGCAAACAGGAAAAAATTCCGCAATATAAATTATTAAATTGTAATTTTTCCATGTTGGTGTTTCGGGTTGTATAATAAATAAATTTGGTAATGTAGGGTTGGGGCTATTAGAAGAAATAATGATAATATATGCTTCAGATACAAACCGGGTCCTTTGTACCATTTACATCAAAATGTGCTAAATTCTACTTAACCCGAATTTACGTTTCGTTATTCGGTATCCCCCGTGTAAAATGTATTGTGTTAATTATTTGATAGAGGCAGAATGTGGAGGAGGTTTTGTTAGTAATTAAATTCAGGAAAATATTTTCAGTTTCTCTTCACAATACGAAATCATTTAATCACCTTTTCCGACCTCCTCTTTTGGCAAACTGGCCGATTACGTTTTTATTTCCTTTCGATCGGTGCAGTAAATCCATCGCCATCTTTCCCTTGATAATTTCATTTTATCCGAGTGGCAATTTTCTCTCAAACTGGAACACTTTCTTCTATTTCCTTCCGAGTAATTTTTTCAATTATGTCCCATACATAAGCACGATAAATCGATTCGCGCACTCCCCGAACGAATTTCTGCTTCCAAAGTCGAAAATCATTCACTTGATGTGATTGCCAAAGCTCGGAAATAAATTATATTTTCACAAAACGTATTGTTCCTGTATTCCTTATTGATTAAAACTGCCAACTCGCTCTGTATTTTACACGTAATTAAAATAGTTAAGTTTGAGCAAATTTTGACAGTTCTGACGCACCCCCAAGGGGCACACAAACTTCCGCTAATTTGCCAACAATCAAATCATCGTTTCAGGACTTTGCAAATATTAGAACAGTAAAATTAGACAAAAAAATGTTCCAAATTTTAAAAAAACTCGCTCAACTAAATCTTTCTAAAGATCTTTATTTGTAGATATCCTAATTATATTCTCAAGAGTACCCTTGATTTTAATTGTGGATTTTGGTTTTTTAGGTTACCAACGAGCGATTTTTGTTTTTTGCAAATGTTTCGAAAATTATGAATTATTAAAAATTAAAATTATACACAAAAAAGGTCTTTAGACTTTGTTGTATATTTTTAATAATAATAATAATAATTTATTAATAGGTCAATAGAAATGATATAGAAAAATATAGAAATAGAGGTATCCATCAAATTAACCTCTTAGAAGATATTTGCATTTTAAAAACCAAAATTTGAGACTAAATCTTCAATTTTTTTTTAAATGGTTGGAGTAATCGATTAACCAGATAAGGACTTTTTGTAGAGCGTTTAATTTCCTACAAAACTATATGTTGCGCATTTTCTAATATTTATTTAACTACGAGTTACAAAATTTAGAAATAAAAAGAAATTTTTGTTAAATTCTTTAAACTTTGACCTCTGATATCTTCTAAAGCCTAATAGCTATAAAAAATTGCGAGATACCTTTTTTAGAGTGTTCAATTTTTACAAAAAATGTAAATAAAATTTTTCTGTACGATCAAGTAGTGACGAGATATGGATTTTGCTAAATAGAACTACAGAAAAAATAGAAAACTGACCTGAAAGGGTCCTTCCTATTAAAATTAAGAGCTTATCTTTAAAAAGCATTTTTTAAAAGAGCCTAAGAACCAATTTTTTTAGTCTCGAAATTTAAAAAAAATATATATTCAATTTTTTGGCTCACTCTAATGGAGAACCTTAAAATATTTTAAGTCTTCGCGACCTTTCTTTATACAGCTAGAACGATGACTTATTTTTCTCGTATCCAGTCAATTGCCGTGACGAAAATTTCCCAGAATTACGCACTACAGTGTGATTCATAATTCTGGAATAGTTTGTAACATTGTCTCTTAAAAGATAGATTATCCTGAACAATCTACCTTAGATCTACTTGTTTTTTTTTTACAAAGACTTTTGGCCTTTCTACAGTCAGCCACGAACTTCTGGATAACGCGTCTTCTCGGGTCTCTGAAGTCGTTTTTAGTTGTTGGCAGCCTCTTTCTAGGTTCTCTTCTTCCACAGTTAAACGTTCAGAGTTTCACCCAGTGTGGGAATTCTTTAAAATCAACTTTTGTCTTTCTATAACCTTCTTTGGCTATTGTTTTTCTTCTAATCGTCGTTTTATTCAAATGCTTTTTTTTCTTATAATTATCGACTTTTATATTATTTTTCTTTAAAGCGCTGATTTTTCAGCTTTTCCATAATTATTTTTCGTTCTTCTAGAATTATGTCTTTTCCAGAGCATTCTTCTGACCGACATGTTTCAACTTCTTCCAGAATTTTCTTTTGGTCTTCTAATCTAAGTTTGTCATATTCTTTTTCTGCTAAACGCCGTCTATCAAGCTCTTTCAGGATATCTTTTTATTCTTCCAGAATTGTATCTTCCGTTTTTAAAACTTTCTTTTGTTTTTTTTCTTCTATAAGTAGTTTTCTTAGATCTTCTAGAATTTTTTTTATGTTTTTTAATGTCTTTGAGTCTTTTTGTTTCTATTTCCTTATGGAATTTTTTGTTGTTTTTCTTTTTCGTCGAGCCATCGTTTAACTTCTTTCTATTCGAGTTTTTTTCTCAATAAACACATTTGTTTTTCTATAATTTTCGACCGACTCCTTGTTGTTTGTCGCATTTGGGTTTATAAATTATTTGGATTTTCGTTCAACTTCTTCAAATTTCACTTCTAACCTGTGCAAATTCGGGGTTCTTTTGATTTAAATTTCTACAGTAACTCGTGATTGGTAACAAACTAATTATACCTAGACTCCTGTTATCAGAATTCTGAAGCTCCATGCTTTCGAGGAGGCTTTTGCAGACAAGGTACTGAGCTTCATTAGAGGCAAAGGGGCCTACTGCAGTAGTTTTAGTTGGAGAGGTTGCACACAATGCAATCTTCTTTTTAAAAAAATATTTTTCTGCAGTTTATTGCTCCGTTTAATTTGGTTATTAAGAGGAGTCGGTATCTTTCCTGCCGACTGCATCTTACCAATAGGAAATAATGCTTTGCAAAGGTTTCGTAAAGTCCTCATAAAATAAGAAGTAAAATTAATTTTTTTAAATAAAATTTTGCTGTTTCTTATGTGAAAAAGATCAGGTTATGCTTCTCTAGTGATGTTTTGTAATTATTATTATTTAATTACTTCTTAAAACTGCTGTTAATATGACAAAAAAATATATATAACTCTAGAGATGCATAGCCTGTTTTTTTTTCCAATAAGAAACTGCAAACGTTTATTTAAAAAAATTGATTTTACTTCTTATTTTATAGGGACTTGCAAAGCATTTTCTATTTTGATTTTTATTTGATTTCTATTTATTTCTATTTGATAATTTTTTTATTGATAAGGTGCAAAAGGTACGGATTTCTCTTAATATCTTTGGAAATACGAGTACTTGTCGTTAGGAAAGCCAATTTACTTTAATTCTTTTTAAATGTTTTATGGTTTCTCATTTGGGTTATGATGTGTTTCTGTGTTATTTTTCTTTTCTTTGAGAATATCGTTTTAAACTAAACTAGAAGTTATTAATTGAGTTTTGTTAATTTAACAGATAGAGTTATTTATTTTTTTGATTTCACCTAAACTTAGATCTAAATTTATTTTTAGAAAATTGATATTATCGACTCTTGAATTGACAAATTTGAAACTAGAAATCACTATCCCTGCTTTTGTAAATTAATAATTTTGAAAACTTCTGCAGTGGCGACTCTATGTTGGATTTTAAAAACACTCTTTTTATTACAAGAAACTTTTTTTTAGAAATTTTTAGTATTTTTTAATGTGTTACTACTGGAAGTCATAAAGTTTTTTTTACGAGACTCAACAGATTTTGAAGCCTTTTGAATTCTCTTTATCTTGCTGCTTGAAGCCTTTTTGAACACATAAATTGTTAGCTGAAATTTCGAAGATTGTGCAGTAGACGTCATAGTACCCTGAACGAATCTCTTCAGGAATACCTTTTTTTTTTAATTTAAAAGAAAATTGTAATCTCACTTTTGCCAACAACGTTTTATAAATTTCTATTTTTTGTAATTCTCGTGCAAATATTTTTTTTTTTCGTTTCTTTCGTTTTAATGTTTTTGACTTCGTTGCGCTTGGTATTCCTCCATCTGTAAAAATCGGCTTGTAATTAAATTAGTATTTGGTTTTGAAAATTTAAAATGTCTTCCATTTTAGAACTGTAAATTTCATTTTGAGCTTTTGTAGCGTGTGGTGGAATAATATTACAAAAATCACGTTTTAAATCAAAAGTAGTGTCAAGGATATATTTAGGAAATTTAAATAAAAGTTTCCACAAAAATCTAAATTGGTCGAATTTTTTTCAGAATTAAAGTCTAATTTTACTGTGTTATATCTGTATTAGAGTATGACGCACTTTTTGCTTTAACAGAGGATATATGCAATTAATTTATTGCAGTCGGTTTTTAATTAGAAATTAACTGTAGTCCGTTCTAATTTTATTGTGATGTTGGGTTTACAGTTTAGCAGATTATTTCACCTCCGCAACTCGGAAAACAGGAAGAATATTTTAAATTTGTGGAGTTTTTATCCCGTCTGCTCGTGGCAAGCAATTTATTCATTTGTAACTGAAAGTGAAACTCATTAAAACTTTTCTACTAAAACAAATCGATGCTTGGTGTACATTTAGGATGTGTAGCCATATACACAGCGGGTAAATAATTCACGAATTTACGACAGAAATAATATTAATCAAGGGTCCGTGTTATGACTCGACAAATATGTAATGCGGTTCAGCTACTGTCCACTTCCTAACGAAGTTTGCTGTACCACTTTGTATTTACTTGAAGCTCATAAAGAGGCCTTTAATGTACGACAAAACTTGTCATATAAAACCCTTTTGTTTTTGCTTTTAACTTTGGATTTAATTATAACAAATTGTTTGTGTTGACAGAATAAGGTTGGGGACTCGAAATGTGGAGAAACAACAGCCAATTCTTGTGGTTTTCATACTCGTCAAGTTAATTATTGCCAACGGCATATACAGCCTCTGATTCCTTTTGGGATACATAAACATTCACTTTAGATTTTATGTAGAACAATAGCTATTTTGTTATTATTACAAATAAATTTTTTATAGATTACTGTTTTGATTATTTGTTTGTGTGTCGTTCAAAAAGCAATTCTACACCAAACCTGCGAGAAAATCAAGTGACTTTTCTGCCGGTAAAGGCAGGCAGAAAAAAATAACTTCACGTTGTATTTATAAACAGCGGTAAAAAAATGCTACTGAAATTCTGGGTAGGTAGAAAGTGAAAAATAAGCACTGAGAAATAAGAATAAATACTCAGAATAAAAAAATTTTTGAAGATTGTTTAGATGGAAAAACAATAAAATATATTTTATCCACAATTACCTTGTAATTGAAGTTATTTCCACACTTACGAACCGCGTAAAGTAACACTTTATTCACTAGTGGAATAATGAAATCACTTTATTCCACTAGTGGAGTAATGAAAAAATACAATCTTAAATCAATCGCATTCTATTTATTATTAACATTTACATTGATAGACTTTTCGTTTTTTGTTTTATCATATTTCACTTCGTTTCCATTAATAAGAAGCTTGTAGTTGTTCTCGGTTCCAGAACGAACAGTAGTTGTAGGAACAATGGACGTCTCCTCTAGTAAGGAACGACTAGTACCAGGAGAATCTTGGATTTTCCTTGCGATATCAAGCTTATTAGATACAGAATCTTCGATATATGTTTCTGCTATGGCGGAGCTCCTCCACCCACCACGTTGTTTAATTGTTGTAAGATTAGCACCTCCATTGGCAAGTAAAGTTGTTGAAGTGCGCCTGATGCAATGACCGGTATAAGCTTCTGCGTTCGCCAGATTCAAAAACGAAGCACCTTTAGAAGGAACTCTCGATAAAGTGTTAATTCCAACAGGTTGCGATGTACATTTTGATTAGCGTAGCGTAAAAAGAATCTCTCAATGGATAACTTCTTCGGACGTAAGGACATGTATTTCCTACACTTTTCCACAGTGTTTATAGAGAATCCTTCTTCTATAATTGTGCTTTTTCGTAAAACGCCTGTTTTGGTATTTGGTATCGAAACAATCGGGTATGCGCTCCCGTCTTCTACATCATTGATCTTTAATTTTGTCAGCTTACAGCATCGACAGCTACCAGACCTCCCATTATTAATGCAACCTAAAATACTCCTAAAATATATACAATGTCTATGTAATGACAGAGATTACCTTGATCATCAAATATTCTTACCGCAAGGCCCTTGTCAAAAACTCTTCCACGTGTACTCTTTCTAATAATGCAGCTTTCTTCGTTCTGTATTCTCTTGACTCTTCTTGATTCTTCAGATAAGCCATGAGCTTACTATATTTTCCAATGTCTATGTTTTTATAGATCTTTATCAGCATGGAGTACTTCGACCACATGGATGAAATTGCATACTTCTTCTTCAAATTTAAGAAATACGATAGCAGAACTTCCTCATTTATTGTCATTACCTCCCCGTTCTTGTTTCCATTCATTAAATTCTGAAAATACTTTTTCATAATGTTCCCTGGACTTCGCAGGCAATAACTGGCGAGTCACTTCTTCAGCTTCTTCAAGAATTGTCTCAGGAACAGTACCTATCACTTTCTTCCATTTTCACCAACTTGCACAGCGTTTTGTACAAATGGAGTCAATAAACAATCGAAAATAAATAGCAACGATTCAACACCTCTCATGTTTTTTAGTTAATTTCAATATGATTTTTGAGGTGACATCCGCTGTCAGAGTGTAATGTCAATTTATTTTTTGATGACATGAGATGAAATTTTGGCGATTCTGATTTTAAATCGCTGTAATTGTGGATAAAACGTTATATTGGATTCGTGTTTTAGTCGCGTTTTATTCACTTAAGAATATTAAACGCTCGACTGCGTCTCGTGTTTTAACATTCTTGCGTGGATAAAACGCTGTCTAAACCACTTATACAATAAATAACTATTAAAAGACAAGGATAAAAAAATGAAAAACCGTTTTAAAATAGAAAATATTGAAAAAGCAATTACCAATCGAGGTAGGTAACCAAACCGAGGTAGGTAGACGACTTTATAAAAAATATTTAGAAATGATTTAATAACGTTTAAAACGAATAGTAAACGTAAAATAAAAATGTTTTTACAATTCGTTAGCACTGTTTTTAATGAGATAATTTTGTTGCCTAAAGCTACATTTTAATAACTCACTTAAAAATAATCATCTAAAAATAAATTTCCATTGTTTTCATTTGTGTTATATAAAATTAAAAAATTCCTTTGTATTTGGCTAATAAAGCTTTTATATGGACAAAAGCGGAGAAAAGGTGTTACAAAAACATAAAACTGTGAACAGAAGGATAAGGGTGTTAAAATAAAACATTTTTATTTGGCATTTTTTGTTTCATTTAACCAATTTTAGGAGGTATTTATTTTAAGAAATTTGTGGTGACAAAATTAGAAAAATTTTCATTTTTCAGGGAATTATTTTTTGACGTCAGTGCAGTGCTATAAATGTTGAAATGGTTGTTGTCTGACGAAAAATACACTTTGCAGTGGAATATAATCAGATTCAAAATTTTCTTGGAGCAGTTACTTTTCCTATTGTTAGTTGAAATTTATGACAAACATGAAGCAGTGCAACTACTTTGAATTCACTGTTATTTCTCACTTCAGAAGTCGTATTTGAGGAATTTTAGTCCTAGCAATGAATTGTTTCGTTTTACTCCTTGAGGAGCTTTCCTTTTGAGCGCACTTGTCTCTTCGCCTTCTATTGTATGTACTTCTTCCATCATACGTCTCTTTGTTTCGTTGGAAATATTTACGAGGAGGATTAGTTTTGATGCTGTTGAAGCAGGTGGCGTTGTGCAGTATGTGGGACGAAATTAGCTTTCCTTTTCAGATTCCTGCAAAGTTCATACCGAAATGCTTTGAACTAGAGCGAAATCATACGTCTTAATAAATAAACTAAGAGAAGTGGAGCACTTGAGCTGGATGCTATTAAGAACAGTAGGGAAATAAAGCTCTTATTTTTCGATTTGCATTGGGATTCTTTATGAGAGGATTTAGAATGTAACCTAGTTTGAATCAAGCACAATGCATTATTTTGTGAATTTTCGAAATATGGCGGCTGAATTATGTGAGCTATTTTCAGCTGACAGTTTCTATAGTAAATACACTCCCCAGAGATCAAGTATTTTCTTTCAAAGACCATAAAACACGCTACGTGCTATGTAAACTTTTTTAATTAGTTCATCTAAGTCGCTGAACAAAAATTCGGAAATGCGATAAAAGAAACGGAAAAACTCCGAGACCCGATAAATAAATGCAGCATCTCGCAGACTTATTAAAATTTTCAGCTTTATCTCTGTATAAACATCCTTCTGAAATTTCACAATTTTTTACAGGGTTTCATTTTAATTTTAATAAAAGCTTTAAAAATAAAATATGGCAGATTAAGTACACAAGAAATCTAAGACTAAGAATTCCAACAGTTTTATTTTATCTACTATTCAATTATTCTTAAGACAAGATGTCTCATCGTGAACAACCTCTTCCAATTAATTTAAACAAACAGTATTTACGGTAAATTACATACACATTAGGCCGCAAAATAATATTTAAAGAAAGTTGAAAATATGAATTCGTTTAGCGAAAAAACGCAATTATGTTCCTTAAAAAATAATAAAAAAAGAACATAAAAGTCATTTAACGATACATGAAAATGTTTTATTTTCTGGGGATTGTTTTGTTGGGATTGTTGGACTTCAAATTAAAAGGTTATGTCTATAAACTTTTTTTACGGCCGACGTTTCGTCGGCTTATTCCGACTTCTTCAGTACAGATTGTTACAAGATTTTGTTTTCTCTAATTACAAATACATTTAAAAAATATTGTAACAATCTGTCGTGAAGAAGTCGTAATCAGTCGACGAAACGTTGACAACAATAAGAAGTTTATAAAACAACTTTTTAAATTGATTAAATCCAGAAAAATACGAAAATAATGTAGCAAATTTAGAACAGTAGAAACCTTTTTCTTTATTTTTTGATTCAGCTAATGAGAGTCAAATTATACAACTTCTGGTATTGATAAAAGAAAGATTTCTTGTTGATTCCGCTTTTTATAAAATGTTTTTTGTGGCAACTGTTTTTTTTTATAAAATGGGCTTTACAATTTCTAATATTTGTGTTTTGTACAAAAGGCAATTTTTGATTTGCAATCTTTAGTAAATACTTCTTGCACTTTTATATTTTTTTATATATTTTTTATATTTTTTTTTATACTTTTATGTTTATTAATGATCAATTTGTAGTTTTTCGTTTTTGTAAAATGGCACCAAAGGCCTCTGGTTTTGACGAAAAAAGCTAAAAAATGACTTATTAATTCCATTTATATAAAATGTCTTTTGACGCAGCTATTTTTTGTAAAATGATTTTTGCAAATTTAATATTTACAAATTGTGTTCTTTGGGGCATCTGAAATAAATCTAAATAAAATTTCTAAAATAGTATTTTATAAAAATTGGAATCAATAAGATTATTAATTTATTTAGAAGAGTTAAAAACTCTGAGAAACTAAAGTTGGTGAAAGAAGAGTAACAGAAAATTCTGGATAGAAGAAAAAAAGAGCAGAGAAAGCTATAAGAACAAAAAAAATCAGAAAAGTTTAAAAAACGATGAAATTTTAAGGAAGAGCTTAAGAAATTTCTGTAAAAACAAAAGATGGTTTTTAAACAGTTTGAAAAACTATTGGAATGGAAAAATAAACAAAAGCAAAATTTAGAAAAATAAAAGTCGGTTTAACCGAGCTTGTAAACGATGATTGGAAAAGAAAAAAGTGCTCAAAAAGATTCTAGAAAAACAATTTTTTGTTCTTTTAGAACTTTTTTTTTAAAAACGACGGTTAGAAGAGAAAGACAAATCAAGAAGAATTCTAGAAGAGCCACAGATGATTGCTCTTCTAGAATCGAAAGAAACTTGAAGAACGACAACTAAAGATGATTATAGAAAAGTTCTTAAAACGGAGGTTGAAAGAACAAAAAGAATTTGAAAAGAAGGACAAAAGGGAATTCTAGAAGAATTTAAAATATAACATTTTTTTTGCAGTTACTATTTTTATAAAATGCCGCCTGCGGCTTTCAATTTTTATGAAATCCTACTTACGGTTTTTGGTTTCGGTAAAAAAAGCTAGAAAATGTCTTTTATTGATTCCGATTTTATAAAATACTTTTTCTGTAAAATATTTTTTTCAATAAACTGAGCGCCACAATTTTTAAAATATGTTTTTTCAAAAAATCGATTTGATTGCTGTCTATAATAAATTCTTTTTCTGTTTCTATTTTTTTTATAAATTGTTATATGTAACCAAGTTATATGTTATAATGTTTCCTATTGATTCTGATTTTTATAAATAGCTTTTTGGGGCAGCTGTATTCTATAAAAATACCCGTTTTGCAAATTCCATATTAATAAATTCTGGTCTCTGAAGCTCAGTTTTTACAAAATGTCACTTACCGCTTCTGGTTTTCATGAAAAAAGATATAAAATATTTTCTATTAATATAAATTTTATAAAACGCTTTTTGAGAGAGAAAGAGAAAAAAAGAGAGAAAAGAAAAAATTTTCAAGTTGGAAAACGTCGGCTAGGTAAGAGAAATAGAAGAATTATGTAGGGCAGCGTTTCCCAATTAATTTTTTAACCGCGGAACTCTTTTAGATTTAGAACATCAAGACGGAATCCGGTATAAAAGTAATATACAAAAAATCAAGTTACATTTTAATGGGAGAAATGTGATCTTTTCTTTCTTTGGCAAATTCTTTTTATATCTGTTTTATATCTGGACCAAACGTTGGCCCTCGTCTCGGAGTAATTTAACTTGTACATTTATTTATTTTATATTTTCTATTCGTGTGTTTTTTAATCGTGGTTTTGTCTTTTCGCGGTACCCAATTTGGGAAACGTTGATGTAGGGAATCTGGGAGAACAAAAGAAGAATCTTGAAAAACTTTTTAAACAGTTGTTTGAAAGAAAAGAAAATCTTCGATAAGCCAAGACTGGTGAAAGAGGCGTCTTAAAAGAAAATTCTGGATAGAAAACAAAGGGTAGAGATAGATCCTATAAGAATAAAAAAAAATAGATAAGTTTTAAATACGAAGTGAAAGTAGAGTTAAAGAAATTTCTATAAAAACGAAAGACGATTTCGAAACAATTTGAAAAACGATTGGGATGAAAAGATAAACACAAGCAGATTTTAGAAAAGTAAAAATCAGTTTTAAACAAGCTTGAAAACGATGACTGGAAAAGAAAGAAGTGCTAAGAATGATTTTAGAATAGCAATTGTTTTGTTCGTCGAGAACGTCTTTTTAAAAACGACGATTAGCAGAGAAAGACGAACCAAGAAGAGTTGTAGAAGAGCCACAGACGATGGCTCTACCACAATTAATTGAAAAAAGCTTGAGAAACGACAACTAAAGAAGATTATAGAAAAGTTCTTAAAACGGAGGTTGGAAGAACAAGTACAATTTGACAAGAAGGACAAAACAGAATTCTAGCAGGACTTAAAAGATGATAATTTTTATGCAGTGACTCTTTTTATAAAATCTGTCTTTTAAAATGAGTTCTACAATTTTTCATGTTTTCTGCAAAAAGTCGATTTTTGAGTATAATTTTTATAGATCCCTTTTGCAGTTTCAATTTTTATAAAATGGCGTTTGTGGTCCCAGTTCTTATAATATGTTACCTATGGCTTGTAGTTTTGATAACAAAAGGTATAAAGTGTTTTTTGTTTATATGTTTTCTATAAAAAGAAAATTTTTGATTGCAATATTTATAAATTGCTTTTTGTAGTTTCTATTTTTAGAAATTGTCTTCTATGACTTCCAGTTTTTATAAAATCTCATTTATGTCTCCTGATTTTGATAAAAAAATCTATTAAAATATCTTCTGTTTATTTTGATTTCTAGAAAATGCTTTTTGTGACATTTTTTTTATGAAATGAGTCTTTCAATTGCAAATATATTTTTTTTACAAAAAGGCACTTTTTAATTGACATCTTTATAAAATGCAATAGGTACTTTTGCTTTTGAAACAACAATAAAACAGAAAAGGGATGGTTTCTACCCAATTGAGAAAAATATTTTTAAAAAAATGAAGAATAATGTGGCAAGTTGAAAACAATAGAAACGCTTTTTTTATTTTTCTGATCCGACTCTGTACAATTAATAAAACGATATAGCTCAAAATGTGATCCTGGTTTTCAGCACTGATCGGATTTCAGATAGGGTGAGTTTGCCATATTCATTTCTTTTCCGAACACATCGAATCTTATTAATCCCTCGCTTTATTAAATCCTGTTTTTTCGGATCATGTTCACATACCTATCATTGACCGAGTAAAGGAAATCTTGAGGAATAATTCGAAAATAAAACAAGACAAGTGTTCAAATCACGGAACGATGCTTCAACGGATTTACTGATATTAAACGTGCTCGAATCCGAACATTATCCCGACTAAATAGGTACAGTTAAACAACTTTCTTCGACAAAAAGGAGATATTGTTGAGATTTATTTTACGTCGGCGTTAGTAATGGGCTAAACCGTGGATTATAGCAATAGAAATAATTTATTACTGACGCAGTTCTTTGTATGGCAACGCGTTACTCTTTAAAACCATTTTACGCATGTGAGAGTTTACTACCACTAAAGAAGTATTTTATACACTAAAATAAACTCACTTCTAGTACTGCACTAATAATTTTTATCCTGCACTAGGTAAGTGCTAACTTTCCGCCGACATGAATAACTCAGCTTTATGATAATCAACTTTCCGTATATGGAGACGATAAATTCAACCTAATTTTTTTAATAACTAACATAAAAAAACACATAAATTATTCTTATGATTTTTATTGCTAATTTATTTATAATGTATAATTAAAAAGACGGGTTTATCTGTGATTGTTATGGAAGTCTGATTTGAACGTGTCGACGCATAATTTAGGGCAATTTTAAACAAATAAATTTTGGCACAGATGCTAATCCTATTTCGTTATAAAAACAGACATTTTTTTATTTGAATTTAATTGGCTTTTGTTGTGTTCAAATCTTAAATTTTCTGTTCTGTAAAAAATCAATCTGTTATTTATTGTCTACGTGTCTTTATCTGCTTTGTTTTTTTTTACTAACATGGCATTAACTTAATTCAAGTCTTGTATGTTTGTTAAAATAATTTAAAAAATAAATATGAAATAATCAAAAACTCGAAGTCAATCCCACGGGTTTAATAAAGATAAATTCTTACATATACGTGGCAAAGCGCTTTCGAAAATAGGTTTCATCATCGGTGTCTAATCAAAAGAGTTATTTTAAAGCAATGTTTGATTGACCTGACAAAAATCAATATAAAATGCTTCTTATTTTAGGGTAACCCAGCAACCTGTAAAACCGGAAAAACCTGTAAATGTCAGCGAATTTAATTTATTTACATAAAGTCAGGGAATTGTAATATTTTTTCAAAAATGAGGGAATTTATTTTGGTATCTAGAAAATTAATCAGACGGTCAGTGCAATAAGAAATGCTTGAGAAGAAAAAGCACTAAGTATGGAAGTATTAGCTGATAGAAAATTAGCTGTAATCACGAAATAAAATAATAGATAGGAGTATTTACTCACAGGCCTAAATCTACATAAAACTAAACAAGAGAGGGACAGAATTAGTTCCTATGAATTAAATTTAATTAATTTACAAGAAAAAATTAAAGTAGATTACTCAAAAAATATTATTTAATTTCTATATTAAAAAAATACCTTAAGTTACTTAGCGATGAACCGACTAGGGCTTAGGCTATCTAGCCGACTCTTTGGTTTCCAAACAGCCAACTAGTTAGCGAATTTTTGAGTGTTTTAGCAATCCTGCAGTTAATAAGTTTACTTCTCTGTTATAAACAGAAAAGAAAGCTTATTTCAGCGGTTGAATAGTATATTAAAGAACTAGTTTCGGAATAGTGTATCTAAAAATACCTTTCAAACGTTAGTTTTGTGGCACGAATTCAAGTTTATAAATCGAGAGCGAAGGAGGAGGTTTTTAAAAAATGAAATGAATGAAATGAAAAAAAAATGAATGTTTTATTTATAATTTTGGAATTTTAGTAATTTTAGAATTTTGGGTTTTAAAAGTCGTTTTACTTATGATTACAATTATGAGTCGATGTGCACAAGGCGTTCTGCGTTTATAAATACGATCATAAATTGATTTTTTCCTGTATTACTTGGTTCAAAATTGTGCCTATAATTATTGACTGTATAAAACGGATTTTTAATATTCTATTATAGCATTGGACTATTAAAGCAGCCAAAAAAAATGTTATAGTATAGTTCTCAAGATGTAAATTATAATTTGAAAACGCTGCGCAAACGGTCTAAGCTACAACAAAATGAGAGAAAAGTTGTAGAGAAGTAAATTTTCTACAATAAAGTTTGCGAGGCGTTTTTTTATTTCTAACAGCACTAGAGATAAGAAACAGGGGTGAACAATTCGGCTTGTTTAATTCGTTCTCATCTTTAAACATGTATTATCTGGAGCCTAATGTGTAAAGTAATTTTTAAAACATTCTGTATATGAAAGATATGTACCTATAAACCTGAAAAGTCAGGGATTTTTGATTCTGCTAGATTTTTGGTACCCTGTATTTGAGAAGTTGATAATAGAACGATAAATTGTAGTCCTCTAGTTAATAATACTTAATAGTAATTTAAACAAATTGATAAAATAAAAAGTTATAAATACTAATGTAGAGAGGAAGATGACGAGATTATAAATCATATAAATCAAACATTCAATTAAGTAATGACGAAAAAACTATTCAAGATTTTTAGATATTCAAATGAAATTTGGTTCTTTTAAACTTGAGCAGGCTTTAGGGTGGATTTAATTATTTCTAAAGATTCCAAAAACTTTGAAGAATAACTTTTATTGCCAATGTGAAGGATTTTAAAATCATCAGTAGGAGAAAAGAAATTATTGGAAGCAAGAATAAGAGAAACAAAAGCAGATGAAGTGTTGATTGTATCTGAATTTTTGTATTTTTTTATTGTCCTCTATGTTTGTGCATTCCTGTTGTAATCTTTTGTCCTGTCTGACTGACTCGTTTAAAAAGTATTTTTAGTTAATAATTAAAACTTTTTAACACTTTTACCAACATAAGAATGTGTACATCGCAATTGCTTTTTCCAATTTTCTAAAGGGCTAATTTCAAGTTGAGATAATACCGCTAATATTTTAATTTGAAATGTTTACATTTTAGAGTGCTTTCCTACTAAAGCTTTTTTTAGATTATTCTACATATTTTGGTAGAAAGTTGTAGAAAAATAATTAAATTTTTATTTCTAGAAATATTGAAGGAAAGGATTTTAAAATAGAGGCCGAGTCATCGGTGCAAGACCAAAAAGTATAAAATAAAGAAAAACAATAAACAGTGACATAACGAGTCTCCCTATTAGGAATATTTACCAAGAATAAAATTACACGTTGCGGCAATTAAACATTAGAGTTTTTCTCAGAACACCTATGCCATAATCGTAATGTAAATAAATCTCTCTAATAATAATTAAAGACATTGTGGAATTATTCCAAAAAAAAAAGAAATTGCCTTAAATTAATACATTATACACAATCGTGTCTCGAAATGAAATGCAATTGGTACTTGTCATCCAGTTGACAAATATATTCATGGTTTGGTGTACTAGAGCGTAATTACTTGAATAAAATAATTATATATGATTTTATATTCGTATAATATGATCTTGAGTTAATCTCAATTTGCTAAGTAGTCTAATTTCATGTAATCGTCTATCATGCTGTCAACTCACATCATACCGCAATAAATAGTATGGTATGTAACCCACAATCTTACCCATGAAGTGGTTTTCTAATTTTTGTAATTTCCAATCGTTTGCTAGAACATTACCGGTAAATTATCGCCATTTTTAATCAACCTAATAGAAAATGAGTGCTAACAAGTGCAACATCTTTTTTGATTGATGTACAAATGATACTTAACAATCAGAATTTCCTCGCAATTATTTTAATGCAAACTCGTTTTTCTGCTTAATATTTTGAGTAATTACAGTCTGATTCATAATTTAGTAGTACAAATTAATAATTATATTGTAATTAGCGTTGCACATGTTGCATTAAGTAAACATCTTGCAACGTATTTCGGAACTAGACAATAACGATAATTTCACGCCTGACTGCCAGTTGCAAAAGAAGAAAAACCTCTAATCTAATTAGACAAATTACGTTGACACTCTTAGCGACATTGATTTTTTGCATAATTTCATGTATTATCTTTTTGCCACACTTTTGCAAGCAACTCGATTTACGTCAACCACATAATAACAATTAATTATTAAATTCATTTCGTTTCTCCGATCAAGTAAAAGACGCGAAATAATTAATCTCAAGTGATCATTAGAGATATAATTTGATAATAATCAAGCGAAAGTAATCATTTTGTAGAAGGAAAAAATATCGCAAGAACGACAACTGTCAGACTAATAACGTTAAGTATTCTTCAAATTACTGACTGAAACATGACAACTCTCTCCGGCCCAACCTAGCTTATTTTAAATCTAATACAAAAGCTTTCACTAGGTATTTTACAAAAATTATCAGGTAATTCAAAGTTTGGAGCAAATGTCAAGAAACTTGTTTCTTTCGATTAGGTGGCGTATCGGCAGGCTTGTTTTTCTTAAAATAATGGTACAAATTTATGGGCTACTGCGATATTTGAAGATCTTAGAAGAGAGGTAATTCTGGATGAAATTTCAAAAGATCTTTTCTTTTTATGAAGACTCTATTGTTATTTATGTTGATGTTTACTGTTTACATATTGCTACTGTCTCAAATTTGAAAAAGTCTTTTTTTATTGCAGGGAGTATCACTACTTATTTGCAAAATAAACTGAATTCCACTACATTTATCCGATAAATTTATTATACTATTTTCTTAAATTTTAAATTTTTTTTTTAGTGGTTTTAGTACTTTAAGTTTTTACTTTTTTAAAGTTTAATAACTGAATACTTTTGGGGTGCATGGAAACTGGACCAAAAAGAATTTTGAATTTTTTTGTTATTCGTTTTATATTCTTGTTTGGTTGTTTTGCCATATTTTTTATGTGTCAGATGTACTGGTCTAGAAATTAAAGGTAATTTTTGGGCATCTAAAATAATAGTGTATTGGGTACTTTTGGGCTGCAATGCAACTGGGCTAACTTAAAGAATTTTGAGCGTTTTTTGGACGTTTCATAACCTTGTTTTGTTGTTTCGCAACAATTTTTCTAAGTCAAATATCCGGGTTTGGAAATTCAAAGTAATTTTGGGAAGTAAAAAAAAGAATTTTTGTTTTTTTATGATTTTCAGTTATTTTTTCTGTGTCCAATTTTTAATGGTGTATTGCCTTTTGGGTGCTTTTGGAGTGCTTAGAAATTCAGGTAATTTTTAAGTATTTTGGGGTCTTTTTAGTCGTTACATATCTTTGTTTGCAACAATTTTTTCATGTGCTAAATCTCCTGGTCTAGAAATTACAATTAATTTTGGGGCTTTTAAAAGCAAGGAATCTTTGTTTTTTTATTATTCTTATCAGTTTTCTTGTGTGCCTAATTTTTGATGGTCTATTGATCTTTGGGTACTTTTAGAATACATAGAATTTGGGATAATTTAACGAATTGTGAGTCTTTTTTGAACGTTTCATAACTTTGTTAGGCAAATGTGCTAAATGTCCTGGTCTAAAAACTAAAAGACTTCGAAGAATCATTTTTTTTGCTCTGTTTCATATAATTTTCTCAAGTTTTTTAAATTTTTGTAGTGATTTTAATAATTTTTTTAAGAATATAATTTTTGCTGTCTTTAGATACCTAATTGAATACTTTTGGGGTGCATGGAAACTGGACCAAAAAGTATTTTGAGTTTTTTTGTGTGATTTGTTTTATATTCTTGTTTGGTTGTTTTGCAACAATTTTTCTATGCCAAATATCCTGGTCTGGAAATTTAAAGTAATTTTGGAACGTCTAAAAAAATTTTTGTTTTTTTTTATGATTTTCAGTTATTTTTTCTGTGTCCAATTTTTAATGGTGTAGTAGTACTTAGAAATTGGGACAATTTGAAGGATTTTGAGGCTTTTTTAGTCGTTACATATCCTTGTTTGGAACAATTTTTTGATGTGCTAAATGTCCTGGATATAAATTTCAAGTAATTTTGGGACTTTCATAAACAAGGAATTTTTGTTTTTTTATGATTTTTAACAGTTTTTTTGCATGCCTAATTTTTGATAGTCTATTGATCTTTGGGTACTTTTAGAATGCATAGAAATTGGGATAATTTAAAGAATTGTAAGTTTTTTTTGAACGTTTCATAACTTTGTTTGGCAAATGTGCTGCATGTCCTGGTCTAAAAACTAAAAGACTTCGAAGAATCATTTTTTTGCTCTTTTTCATATAATTTTCTCAAGTTCTTTAAATTTTTTTAGTAATTTTAATAATGTTTTTAAGTTTCTAATTTTTGCTGTCTATAGATACCTAATTGAGTACTTTTGCGGTGCATGGAAACTGGACCAAAAAGTATTTTGAGTTTTTTGTGTTCTTCGTTTTATATTCTTATTTGGTTGTTTTGCCATATTTTATTATGTGCCAAATGTACTGGTCTAGAAAATAAAGGCAATATTTGGTCGTCTAAAATAATGGTGCATTGATTTTTAAGTACTTTTGGGGTGCATTGAAACTGGGCTAATTTAAAGAATATGAGTTTTTTTGGACGTTTCATATCCTTGTTTTGTTGTTTTGCAACAATTTTTCTATGCCAAATATCCTGGTCTGGAAATTAAAAGTAATTTTGGGACGTCTAAAAAAAATTTTGTTTTTTTATGATTTTCAGTAATTTTTCTGTGCCCAATTTTTAATGGTGTAGTAGTACTTAGAAATTGGGTCAATTTGAAGGATTTTGAGGCTTTTTTAGTCGTTACATATCCTTGTTTGGAACAATTTTTTGATGTGCTAAATGTCCTGGCTAGAAATTACAAGTAATTTTGGGACTTTCATAACCAAGGAATTTTTGTTTTTTTATGATTCTTAACAGGTCAGTTACAACAGCCTAATTTTTGATAGTTTATTGATCTTCGGGTACTTTTAGAATGCATAGAAATTGGGATAATTTAAAGAATTGGGAATCTTTTTTGGCCGTTTCATAACTTTGTTTGGCAAATGTGCTATATGTCCTGGTCTAAAAATTAAAAGACGTATTGGGGGGCATGTAAAAACAAGAAATTTTTGTGTCTTTTTTACAATTTTTAACAATTTTTTAGCGTGTTTTATTTTTATTGGTCTATATAGATCTTTAAATTCTTCTAGGATGCACAAAAATTAGGACAATTTAAAGCAAACAATTTATTGTAACATAACAAGAAGAATATTAAAGAGAAGAAAGAATATTAAGAAACGTTTTTTGTTCTTTTTAATTTATGAGCTCTTGCTGCATTTTTCTTTTTTTTCTTCATAATTGCCAATTAGTTTTTCTATCTCTTTGCTTCTTAGAATACGAATACGAGTTGAAGAATTATTGAGTTACTTGATTTGATCTATTTTACTTGACTGATTTGGATAAGAACATAAATAAACAAAAATTTTGTATGCTATTAATTTTGTGACGTCATGTTCAAATTTAAGCAGTTTTTAAAGATATTTAGGTAAGCAATTAAGATTTTATTGGTGAAATTCTAACCTTTTGTCTACGACAGTATAAAGAACAACTTATTGTAACATAATGAGAAGAATATTAAGAAGAAGAAAGAGATTAAGAAGATGAAGAAATAATATCTTTTTAAGAAATTTTGCTGCAGCTTTCTTTCTCATAGTCGCCTATTAGTTCTTGTATCTCTTTGCTTGGAAGAATACGAGAAACAGTTTTATTATCTATACAAATAAGAGTTTTAATTTTAACTTTTTTTGCTGTAAGTATTTATTATAATTTCCACTAGAAGTTGACTCATACAGCTGAGAGCCATGATGTTTCTTCCAACTTATGTAATCTATAGAAACACCAAAAGGTACCAACTGTTTACATGGCATAGAAGAAGCAAGAAGTATATCATCACATTAGCACAACTGATGGTTTCCACTACAAATTCGTCTTGATATAATCTTTCTGGGGAAAATATAGTTGTTCTTGTATCGTATTTTCGAGTCATGTTTTATTTAGAAAGACAGTTATTTAGAAGAAGAATTTAAGCATAACTAGACTTTTAGTTAACTTTATTCAAATTAACATCACTAAACACAGGAAACTCTATTTTTTATTAAAAGTATAACGCTATTATATAAATTAGTTTTTTTTAATTTTAACTAGTTCAGACGACTGGTTTGCTTTTTGTGGAACATCTTCAAAAGTTGGTGAAAACTAATTTGAATAACAAAAAAATAAAATAAATCTTGGCCTCTGTTGTGGTCATTGCCAGGTGCTTCATTCATTTCTAATTCATTCGATTTTATCACCTCAGGGCTGTGATTTCTTCTTGTAGGTATAACACAATAAATAAATAATAAATTCCCAAAAGAGTAAGTCAAAAATAATGTTTTTTTTCTCGAAATGCGTCACAATATTCTATTGCCAAAAAATCTATAAACAGAATACGTAATTAATGATTTATTTTTAAAACTTTTATAAAAAATTGCTGTGTTAGTAACACAACATCCGGTTCTGTAATTCAAGATTCTATTAACCAAATGAATGGATAATGGTAACATGAAACTGACCATCTCCCATGTATGACTGTTTCAATTAAAATAATTCAATTATAAACGTAATGAATAATCTTTTATCCAGTGCACCTGTACATCGCGATATCGTTAAAAAAAACACAAACCTTTCAAAGTGTTCCGTTATCTTTTATATAATAGAACTGTTTCGGATTACATTTGTATGTAAAACAATAGACTCGGTGTCAATATTTGCATAAAATTCCTCTACATAATAATTATTTTATAACACTCTGTTTTACGTAATAAAGTACGATTCTCTTGACAGTCCCTCTGGGAGGTACAGTCACTAACCCAGAAAATGTCGCGTGTTTCACATCCCGAGAGAGAGGCCGGATGGGCCACTTGCCGATTCACAACTTCAGGCTTTATTATGTTCAACGGAAGTTGCTACAATGTCTTTTACTTAGTTTTGCCGTTATTTTCGTCTAATTCGTCATTTCGGGAAACTTCACACTTTAAGGAGTTGGCGGCGTTTTAATTAAATTTAACTAGGGACTAATAATAAAGCTAGAATTTTGAGAAATCTCCAAAAATATTTTGGTTTATAATTAATTCTCTTATAGCAAATAACTGTAATTATAAAAATAATTAGTTTCTGAGCAATAACAAAGCTTTTAAGTGTTTAATTTTTTGCAAAATAATTACACCACTTTGTTACATAATACATAATTCCATTTTTAACATTTTTTAAATTAGTTTAACAAACCTATAAAAACTTAAATTAAGTTAATGATCATGTTGGTAATAAAAAACAAAGTAGAAGCACGTGGGCAATAATTGATACTAAATTATACAGTGATTCACCAGGATCAGCAACGGAATTTAATAGTTTTACAACAAAAGACAATTAAATGCTAAATAACTAGTTTTATTGGTGACTGATATAGCCGGTGAGGGCGCCACAGAAAGGAGGAAATAATTCTAAATTCAAAAACAGTTTGTCAATTTAAAGTGTTTGACACGCTCACTCTTATGCCATTCTGTCAAGCGGCTTCATAAACTAAGGTCAATACTCTAACAAATCTTATTACGATGTGGCATATTTGCCGCTTTACAAACAATGAATCGTACTATGGTTACCGTCCTTCGACTACCTCTCAGTCTTAGAAGTCAGTTTAAAGGACTTTACGATTCAAATTTTCTAAAAATTTTAGACTTGAAACTGAAAAAATTTCCTATTTAGAACAGAGTTTAGGACACTGAATAGATATACTCCTATCTGATAATCATGGGATTTTTTAAATAAATTTTCGGAAAATGTGTGTGATAAGTATGTGAGATGTATGTTTTGTTTCAGATCTGCAATACCGCCTCCATCAAGAAGTGAACGCAACTGAAATCAAAATATACAGTATTATAATAGTATTAGCTAGTTCCTAATAGTTGTTTCGCAAGATCCCGCAAAAGTCGCAAGTTTTCGAATCAAATAGTGGGATACCAAATTTGAAAATTTGACTAAAAAATCGTTTGCCTTAATATAATGTTCGTCCAAACCGAATTTAACAAATCAAATAACAATAACGAGCTAAGTAGATCACGCGAACTAGAATCGGACGGTTTATTCAGGGATTTGGATTTGATTTCGCGTTTTTGTATGCCTATATGTTCGCGGGACAATGAAATTAGAGAAGTGGCTTTGGATGTCATATCGAAAACCGTTGAAGGGTGGTTGGATGGGGTTGGTAGTCCCAAACATTACCGGATGGCCCAAACGGAACGCCGGAGATTACAAAACGCGTCGAACGGATGCGCGTGTTCGGACATTGTCGGGAATACGGTTAATGACGTCCCTAAGGAATATTTGGATCTGGTGTCGCTACATTTACCTATCATTTTAAGGTTATCAATTAGTTGTCCTTTCATCAACGTCAGGGAGAAATGTCAACATATCCTGGAAATCGTGCAGGTAAGGAAAACTTCTTCCTTCCTTCCTTATCGACCCAGCCTTTATTAAATATTCACCCTCATTAAAAACAGGAGCGCCACCCCTGCTTCTATAGTTTTTAATGAGCCGGTTTTTAATCGACGACCAACAGAATACAATACCTAAGCCCTCAATTTAACCTTTCAAATATTATTTTATAACACTAGCAATTTTAAAAATTCTTGATTTTTTGAAAAACGCCCTATTTTGAAATGTGAAAAAGACAGAAATGTCCTAACAGTTTTGTTTGGATTGTTATTTAAACTTAAAATTATAGTTTAGCAATTTTAGTTAGGGAGCTACAAAGCTGGCGCAATGATAAAAACTGTTCCTAATATCAAGAGCTATCGATTGTTACAAAAAATTTCGATTTGAGTTAGATTTTTATAAGACGAGAACGAACTTTTTTAAAAAAATTCAGGATTTTTAACGGGTTTGAGGACAGTTTTCTAAAATCGTGAAATCACAGTTTTTTGGTTGAATTTTGTCCGAAACTTGCACTTCGTGAAATCACTTTTTATCTCCGAAAATAAAAAAGTTATAGCCACTATTCGGTTTATAGGGCAGCGGGTAGCATCCATAATTTTTAAATCCTATCGGAATATTATGTGAAAAAATATTATCGACGGTCACGTTCCATAAAATCCGTGTTATCTCCTGTAACTCGTTTATTTGATGTCGTTGCAATTGTCTCTTTTTTCGGGTTGTGTGGATTAAATCGATTTTGCCTCGGATGATGTTTATTCAGTGGCAGTTTTAGTATCGAAATGTTTACCTGTTACCTGTGCTCCCTTTTAACGACACGGTTTACACATCTGATCGGGACTAATGGAGTTTTAACCAGCTCAAATGTCCAGTGACTCAATTTCAATTTCAAACAAAATCTATAAAACCCACACATATTTAAATCTAAAAATTATACTTTAGAACTAGTAGGAGTGAAAACACGCAATGTATTGTTGTAATCTTACCAGAAAATCAAAACTTTTTAAATAATTATTCAGCCCCATGATACACTGAAAAAAAAAATTAATTTATTTTTTATATCAGCTGAGATAATTTATTTAAACCTTATTTATTTATTCCTTATTCGTGATCACATTTAACATGAACAATTTGATTTACATTTCGTTTTACCTACTTTTGTAATTATCTCTGACACTTGATAAATAGCATACACGGTACTATTTCTCATACAAATTTATTTATTCTTAGAAAAAAAAATGGTAATGTAACAATTTCGTCCCTCTCTAATTAATTAATTTTCCCAAAATTCGTGATTAAATCAGAATTTGCGTCAATAATTCCGAGAAAAAATCACTAAATAATTAATTAAACTACTGTATACATATATTCCGCCATTAATGTACACGCAATCTCTCGTAATTTTCATTTAAATTCACTTTAATCGTGCACAGAATATTGGCTATTACGGATTTGGTTCTAGTTGCAGCTAATAACCGTTCCCAGCAAATCAGATTATACGAATTCGTTGCATACAAAACTCTAACCACCCTTAGGAGGTTTACGAATTAAGTTAATCTCAAATCGAATTTTAACAACGCTTTGATAAAACTAAAAAAGCTCTGATTTCGAACAAAAACTCAAATCGCTAATTCGAAGCGGAGAGGATGTAAAGTAAAATCGAAATAGATGATTTCAAAGCGGCAACTTAAAAACACTAAAAACGAAATTAGAATTTTAAATATACCTATTACAGTGGAACTTCAGTAACTAGAACCAGGGGTAACTCGAATTTTTGATAACTTAAACAAGATTTGGCTCAATTATTTCAATGTTGTGTAGCAAATGCAATTGAGGGGATTCTTACACAGCCATCAACTAATGGGAATTTGTGGGGTTTTCGTCAAAAAACTGTGAATTACCTATTTAATATTTTTTTTTAGAAAAATATGTATAACACAACTCGGTTATGATTAAGATGTTTTTAATCAAAACTAGAAAAACTATTAAATTTTCTTTAAAAAAATGAATAAATTCAGGCAAAAATAACTCATCTTACCTTTGTAATTCATTATTACAAATGAAAAAATATATACAGGGGACTTAATTTAAGAATGTTTCTATATAGAATTGAAATTTGAAGTTTGTTAGTAAGCCGTTCTGTACTTTTTTGAGAAATTTTTTTTGTAAAACTAATGAAAATTAAAATTATTCTAACTCTATCTTCTTGTTGTCTCTCTCTACTTGAAACTGCATGTGTCAATAGTTTTTTTTTTATATAAAAAACTTCTATTTACTGTCGTCTTCCCCAAATTTGGAAAAATGACTTAAGTTATAAATCTTACAGCAAAGGGGCTTAGGACTGAAGTTAAGTCGCTCGTAATAAAGTGCACAATAGGTATTTATCTGGTTATTGAAACAGATGTTTGGGATGTGGCCTCTGCCGGTCTGCCGCAGGTATAAAGTAGGGATGCGCTTCATTGCGGACGACTTAACTTCAGTCACAAACCTCTTTGTTGTAAGATTTATAATTAAAGTCATTTTTCTAAATTTGAGGAGGACGACAGTGTTCTACGATTTTTAAGACCAAGTTTATTAAAAACGTTTTTTTTTTCGAATGTCTTAGTTTCAATCTGAGTGTATGGATATATTTTTTCTTCTTCAATATTCTTCTGACCAGAACTACCATTTATTTTATGTATTTTAAGAATAAATTGTTTTTGAGTAATTGATTTGTTTTAATTTATTTAAATTTTTGAAATTAAAAACAAAATTGAAATTTTGATAAAATTCAAAATAAATAAATCACCTAAAAACAATTTATTTTTAAATAACGAATAATAAATAGCAGTTTTTGTCAAAAAATATGGATATCCTCAGTTTCAAAAATGAGATTTTACTATATAATTCAAAAATTAACAAAAATACAGGGTGGTCCACTGAAAAGGTGTCACCTAGAGTCTCTTACCTATTAATTAATTTAAGAAAAATTCTTCAGGTTGATTTTGTTTGCGAGGGCGACACTTGATGCCAGTAAAAGCACTATAAAAAAGGCACCCTTCTTATCAGGGTGACAACTTTTTTGTAAATCATTATAGGAAATCATTTAAAAGGGAATTAACTCCTCTTTTCTGTCTTACCGAAAGTTATTAATTTTAACCACATGAAATCAATTCATCTACACTTTCTGGGAAACCATTGAGGACAGAATAAGGCCAAAACGGATAGATCTTGCTTTTTTTAAACGGATAGATGTTGCTTTTTTACGACCCCTGATCGTAATAAAAACACAGTTTGGGAAACTATCTTCATTGCCAGAGTGACTACCCTTTTTTAAGTCATTATAACATAGACTTTTGGACCAGAAAAAACCCTTTAATTTTCACTCAGTTGTTTGAAATCTGTCTTTACTCCATTTTTGATACGTTTTGTAGCGCTGAGGATGACCTCCATCATATAGGTCGAAATCTCTGTCGGTTATTAAAGAGCAAGTAAATCGTGTAAAAGGACTAGCTTTTATTATTTATTAAACTTTCTTTTTATTTTCTAATTTTAGAGCTAACTCCTTTTTTCCACTCTCTAAAGAACTACTCTGTCATTCTAAAAAAATTGTGTTTGATACGATTGCAAAAAGGATTTAATTCTCTTCAAAATGGATCACTCGTCCAAGGTTTCTTATAAAAATTTAGAAAAGGGTTGTCACCTTAGCAACCGGGATAATTTTTAAAGTGTGCTTTTACTGCCTTTAAAAACCCTATTTACCCATTTTGGATCTTTTATCTCTCTTCAGTAGTTTTCCAGAAAATATATACGGATTATTTTAATAATTTTAGGATTAAAGAACGTAAAAATTAACAAATTTTAGTACCTACAATTGAAAAACTAATTTAATTCTCTTCAAAATGATGAATCACTCGAATCATATTTCCTACAATGATTTACGAAGGGGTTGTCATCTCGCTTTCACCTTGCTTGTACTTTCACTATAGTTAAGTATCCTTTTCACGAACAAAATTGACCTATCCGAGCATTGTTTTCTAAAGTAAATAACAGAGATCAAAATCTAGGTGGGACGTTTGAGTGGGCCACTCTGTATGTATTGTTAACTCTTCTATTTTTTCTCAACAAATTTTTTTCGAAAAATAAAGTGAAAAAAAAAAGATTTTGAATTTGTTTAAAAAATTGTTGCATTTTTGGCGAAACTAGAGACATTCGAAGAATAAAAGATGTAGTTTTCTTGATTTCAAAAATGAAAATAACATCTAACATAAAAATCATAGACTAAATATGTAGTAGTTTTTATCAAAAAAAAAAGACAAAAATTTATTGGCACACACAGTTTCAAAAATTGTCCTCGCTTACTTACTTGTAGTTATCCTATGTTCAAATTTTATTTCTACATAATTAATTTTTCGGTTATAATTTGTTATCAGTTGAGATAAGAAATCTTTTGAAACATTATTATTATTTGTAGTACTGCATTTCAGGTTTAAATTATGTCACGGAATTTTGAATCGCCCCATATAACCTTTAGATAGGTGTGAAGTCTCTTCATGTGTAGCTTAATGGCGTTTATATCAGATTTTCAAAATTCTCTTAGGGAAAGTACACATATACGAGCCTCGTAAACTTGTTGATAGGTTTTCAAACGGACAGATTGTGAATACTAATGGTTTTTGGCAGTTTTTTAAAATTCTATTACAGGAAATAAAAAATTATATGGGCCGTATTTTTTAAGTCTAAGTTATGAATTAGGCATAATAAATTTCAGTTTACAGCTTAAATCCGGTTCAACAAGCTATAATCTGACTACTAATATCTCAAAATTAATTATTTTGGACATGGACGGTCCTTAATCACTTGACCAACACTTTTAGTTATTTTTTCTGGTAATCAAGGAAAAAGTTTTTATCTGATAAATAGAAGGCAATCATTTTGATTTATACATGAAATTTGAAATATGTTTTCCATATCGTCATAATGAACCAATAAATTTCACGCGAGGCTCAATATTATTTCCTGCTGCTTTAATTAATAATTGATATTTTATGCTAGAAGTACCTACATAAATGAACTCGATTTAACAGGTGTCGTTTTAATTAATTATCGCCGCTGCGGTTATGCCCTGAGGTATCCTACTCGTCTAAGATCGGAATTTAATTAACACATATCCATTTAATAGATTTATTTTAATTCAAATACGCTTTTCCTGATACTGTATTAGAGGTATTTATTTCGCAATTTTTTCCTGTAAATCCTTCATTGCAGTAACAAACGCCACACCTGAAACTCCCTCTGTTTCGACAATCTATTTTCGGTTTGGGTTTATCCATTTCGCAAGGACAGTAGCAATAAGCGTACAAATCTAGCCAAAAAGTCACATTCCCAGGCACTGGAAAAATTTTGATTCGTTTGATTTGCTCCGGCTGTCTTTTTGAACACTGCTTCTGCTCAACTTTGACCCAAAACGTTACGGAATCACCAAACTTGAAACAGATTTATCAAAATTGGACCAGATTTGTCATGAGTAAGTCACATTATCACATTTGTCGGATTCCACAAGTTCGTGAGTTTGGCAGTTGGTCAGGAACGTTAGCTTGATGTTTCTGTTCTTGAGGTTGTGTTTGAATTGAACAGTTTTCTGTGATTTTTCCGGTGTGTAGGTAACCGGAAAAGTGAAAGGCTCATCTAAAAACGCATTGGCATATCGGTTTCACACAGGTTTTACTTACTGAGTCTCAGATTAAGCGACACTTCTTGTGGCGAGATTATGTTACTTGGTGCGTTTTTGACAACGTGAAAACTGGATTTCGGTGGGAAGACGTGGCCGCTTTCGGTGTCTAGGTATTCGTTTTCGAAACATCCGGAGCCATTAGCCGACTGTGAAATTTTAGAATAATCAAAGTTTGGGGTTAATTGGTGGTAGTTTGTATTTGTCGGAGTGCTCACACGATATTCGAGGTACCAGCCACAGGATGGTGCATGAATGCACTCTTGACATTTTGCTAAAGCCTCACAATTGTCCTGACTCTGCACTTGAATAAACTCCAAAATCAACAGGATTATTATCGGATTGAATGGCATTTCTGCTTGATTGAAACCTACTGAACGAGTGGAAATTTCTTACATTGAGAGCCAGGGTTAAAGGTCATCTTGCATCATTTCGGAAGCAAGATATATATTTCACAGAGCTATTGATCAGTAATTAAGGTTGCCAACATTTCAATATTGAAATAAAAATTTCAATTTTTTTTTGCAGATGAAACTACTAGGATTGTGCGAATTTTATTTTTCGTAATCGATAAACGATCTCACAAATTATTTTTCTATATAACTCGATTTTATTAGCGACATTTTCTTTATTTACAATTTGTAATCAGTCCTAATTAAGCCATCTTTCTCTACCACAACTGATGGGTGGCGAAGCCTCTTTTTTTACTTTTTTTCTCCTTAATTCAGAATTTTAGCAATGTTTTTGGGAACCTGATCTGACCTGACCTGACCTGACTTAACTCTTCTAACTATTTTTAAAAATAATTAATTTTTAATGGTTTAAAAATAAATAAAACACCAACAAATTTATTAATATACCAAACAATAATTGTATATTTCTGGGTTTAATTTTTAATTTAGAACGTTTGAATATGGAAGCAAACCGATAAAATGGTCATTTTCCACAATCTGCTACTGATTAATAAGACAAAATTGTCGAGTAAAATTTAGGGTTTAAATCGTCATAAGTCATAAGTTATTATCGACGTATAATCAAAAAATTAATATTGTGACGAACTATTCTAGAGAGATTCACTACCGATTACTTTCTGGAAATATGACGTCGCGCCACGACTTAAGTTATAGCGCATGATTCTGAGAAAGGTTAGTCACCGCTAAATAAAGAGTTTAGAAGAATTTAATAGAGTAGATAACGTTCTATATAAGCATCTGAAAGAACTATGAACAGCAGTCACTGGAAGCCGAATATAGAATGAGTTAAGTTCAGTGTTACAACGTGTGCGATATACTGTGTGATTGAGTTATTTATTTATTGAGTTATTGTTGTGCTGTTTTTGTAAATAGTAGTTGGAAATAAATTATTTCTTAAAAATCCAACTGTTTAAATCACAAGAATATCGAATTAGAAACATTGTTACAATATTAATCATCAAAAAACAAGTTAACACTGCAATTTTCATCAAAAAAATCTCTGTAACCAACGACTGTTTTTTTGACGTCATTTTGCAATATTATCGATAATTTTTGATTTTGAGTTTTTTCTGAAATACTTTAAGTAAATTCATAAGAAGGAAAAAAATCAGAAAATTGTTAGTCCTTCTTCTAATTTATTTTGCAAATTTATAAAGAAAATTTACATTTTGAAAATTAGAAAATAAGTTTAGATTAATAAAATGCGTTTAAATGAGTATTATTAGGCTCTAAAACGGATACAATGGATTATAAAAATTATAAATAAATAAACTAACCTGAAACAAATCAAGTACATGTTAAAAAAATTTCACAACATTTAAAGAATAGAGATAAACACATTTTATAACAAAATAAGATTACAATAATCAAGTCCTAATTAAGACAGTTTTTCCTGGTACAATTGATGGGTGGCGAACATTCTCTTTCTGCTTCTTTAGGACCTACCTTTAATTCTGAACTTTCTTCTTTCTGAACTACTTTTGTTTTGAATTTTTAGCGATGTTTTTGAATTTTCTTAACCTGAATAAAACAGAGGAAATTTCCTTTTAAGACGTTTATTTTTAAGGGCGTGGAAAGCGATTCTAAAATAAGTATATTCTCTGTTTCAACAAATACAAAAAACTGAAATAAAATTGTTTATTTATGTTTATTAGTAAATTAAAGTTTTAGGAACTTTATACGTGTGTATTATTCTTAAATATCTGTTCCAAATCTACTAATATATTCGAAAAACATGTTGAAATTGAAATTAAAAGCCGTTATTTTTTATATTAATTAAATTAGATTCTATAATATCTTAAATAGTTAAATTAACTAGTTGTTGTCTTTATTAATGTCAATAATATTTATCAAAATAAAAACGATGTCAAAAAAATTAACAGTCTTGGTTTTCCACTCTTTTTCGACACCTTTCTGTTGATTTATTATTTTTAGACACTCGGTATATCTTATACCACCCGTTCAAGAGGACAATTATTATTATTAAATGGTATCAAAGGGTTTAGCACTCACCTTGATAAAACGGTCAGTTGTTTTGTTTCCAGTTTTGTTTTATTTCTTATTTTGGCTCGTAACACAGTAAATATTATTGAATTTAAATATTTTAGTTAATTTATTCGTGTTAATTATTGTTATTACTTATTGTGCGTCTATTTTACAAATTTATAATGCGCACATTATAAAACTGTCTAACAACTTTTGGAAAAGGTTCTAACGGAGTGGCAAGAGAGTCTAGTTGCATTCTGATTTTCTTTTGTTAGTTATTTTTCACAACTAAACAAAACATAAATTTGTACTTAAGGCCTCCAATTGCTGGGGGTGCTTCATGTGCCTAATGGTTAATCCGCCTGTGCTATTGATCATCACACGTTAAATAAACCTTTCAAATTGCTTTAGTTTTTATTTTCCATTCAGCTGCTACCAACGACTAAAGGAAATGTTTTGCTGGGATTCGAGCTTCGCTAGCTACGGGCGATTTAGTGAAAAAATAGTTCGTTTTTACTATTTATAAATTCTTTTCACGAACGCTGCTCTTTTCACCGAACTCCGAGTCGAAAGCAAAGCGTCTGAAATTCATTATTGCTTACGACTCGAGTTTCGATGAAGATACGTTTTAAAAGCATTTCTGTGAAAGTGTTGCATCTGAGGATCGAATCTAAACAACTTTTCAGGGTTCAATTACAGAAACGTTCAAGTAGAGAAACATCACTTTTTTATTGTACATAAAATGCGGAATAGTGATCAGTTGTTGAAGGTATACCACAGTTTGTTCCTTTCCACCCTGGCTGACAAGTACAGTGGCCGCAGTTGCAATGACCTCTGTTTCTACCCCCACAGAGTTCTCCCTTATAACGATCACAAGAGAAGTTATCACACTCGCAGTATCTTCCACTAATTCTCTAAAAGAAATAAATTAGAATAATTTTCTAAAACAAGCAAAAATACCTCTTCAGGATTAAGTCTTTTTTCACATAGACAAACTCCACAGACACAATTACCTCTACCAGAACATTCTAAATTTTTATACAAACAGTCTGAAGGGTCTTCGTCGCATTCACAATTTTTTCCAAATCCGTAATCGCATTCACAAATTCCACATTTTAAGGTACCTCGTCCAGCGCATTGAATGTGATTTGGTTGAGCTTGTTTTTCACAAGGACATGAACAAAGAAGCTCGATATCGAGAGTTAAATTTTGGAAAGACTTTTTTGTGAAAAGATGTATCTCTTGTTTGAATTCTGTTGAGTCTTTGGGACACTTTTTTGCTTCAATTTTGAGCTGGCCATTTCTGTGCTGAAATTGACTGGTTTTAGTAAACACTGGTACAGAAAATGATCCGAATATGGGCCCCTATTTTGTTCTTTTTTTGCAATATGTAGATGTGTAAAAGAAAATATGCTAATTCTACTAAAAGTGGCCAATTTTGTATCAGCAACAAGTCAAGTACGGAGTTTTTTATGTGCCTCTGTGCCTAAAATGAGTTGATTACACAATTAGTGTTCAACTTTTAGCAACTAATTAAATCACGTTGTCGATAGCTGCTTTTTCTGTGCTTGATTTATTGTTTTTTATAATTCTTTTTTGTCTTTTTACTCGGTTCTACTAGAAATATTTTGCTCTTTTCCTGTCTCTTCTGCTTAATTATTTGTATGGAAATGAAGTTGTAATTTGAGATTTATTGGAATTTGACTCACTGAATCAGAACTCATGGGAGAATAAGGTTTTGGTTTTCCAGAATTTTTTTTGTTCTTCTTTTCCTTTCGTTAGACGTCTTTCAACTTTTTCTAGAACTGTCTTTGGTATTCTATTCTATCAATAGTTGTTTATTAAATTCTTTTTGTTCAAACACCGTTTTTTAAGCTCTTCTTTTTTTGCTATTCTAAAGAAACAATTGTTTAGAAGAATTTTCGAGAAGTTTATTATAATTATTATTTTTTTTTTTTGGATAAGAGTAACAGAGAAATGTTTTATAATAACAAAGGACATTTTTTGATACACGATGATTGGAAGGAACAGAAGAACGATTTTGAATAATTTTGGAAAACAATTTTTAAAAAAGTAAAACGAGCAAAGAAAGATTATAGAAGAATGAATAGAGTTTCTAGAAGAAAGTAAAACATGGCAATGAGACGAGAAAATGAGCAAAAAGGTAGCTTAAAAATTAACGTTTGCAGAAGAAAGAAAATAAAATTTACTTGTGGAAGAAAAAAAAGTTTTTAAAAAATCAAAGAGAAAATATAAAAGCAAAACTACGACTGACAGAAAGGAAAATACAATTTTTAGAGGAGATAATGTTACGAAATGTAGTAAAAAATATATTAGTGAAGGCGATATTCGGAACTTCCGTCTTTCTTCTGAGAGATATGACTAAGGCTTTTGGATACACAAAGCGCATCTACTGGAAACAAACTTTTGTGGATACTAAACGAAAGGAGTGCTTGAGAGTAAATTAAGTCGTTAAATACATAAATTATTTCTAAAGGAATATAAAACCTTCGGAGAAAGATAGAATCAAAAATAAATTTTAAAGGAATTAAGATTGTTTTAAAAGAGTTTAAAAAACAGTCTTAAAAGAAGAATTTAAGAAATTATGATTGATAGCAAAAGGAGAGAAAAAGGAAGTTCTGGAAGAGTTAAGAAAGATTCTGAAAGAATAATTTGAGAGACATTTGGTGGGAAAAAAGCATCAGAAGATTGTAGAAAATGTAGAAAGACGTTGACTCGATAAAAAAGAAAAGCATGGAATGTGCTAGAAGAACAAAGGAAGTTTTCATAAAAACGACAATTCTAATCAAGCTTAAAATCAACATTAGGAAGAGTAAAATCGAAGAAAGACATGTAAAAAGAACATGAGAAATTTCTAAAAGATTGAAGAAACATCGATTGGACGAGAATAACAAAAAAGGAAGAATTCTAGAAGAATAAATTATCCTAACGGCATTAAAAAACGACAGAGATCAAATAGGTCTACTGAAGCCAACTAGTCAGCTAGTTGTTTTTCAGAGTCATTTACAAAAATTATTCTTGGCAATTTAATATATGAAAAGTTTTTGAGGCAGTTTTTAAGCCTGTTTGTCTCTTCTTTTTATTGATTATTCCAATTTTTTTTGTATGTTTGAACGAATTTTCAATTTGTTCTATTATGAGCCTTCGACAGGAATTTACACACTAAGGGAGCTCTTTTTTTAAGAAGAAGGGAAAGTCAAACTGAATTTATTCGAAGGGAGGTTAAAGCAGCATCCCTGTGCCTCTAATAAAGCTCAGTACCTTATCTGCAGAAGTCTTCTTGGCAGTATTTGGCTCTAACTATCAAGAATCTAAAAGCAAGTCTCTGTAACTACATTACAGTAACAGAGCACATGAAAAAGAGCATTTCATCTTCTACAGAATGTTTTCAGATGTCATTTTTTTACTAAATCTAATAACATGCAGGTGTTATTGTTTAGAGAAAAACTAAAATATTTCTAGGACGCGATACTTATTTTGTGAATGAAAGAGGCGCAAATATTTAGTGCCTGGCTCATATTCGGATCATTTCTATTTTTTTATATTTTACCGATTTGTGAATAAATTCAATGTCGATATATTTAACATCTGGTATGATAATGGTGTCATTTGGAACAGTGAGAACCACATCAAGGGCAACAGGAATTTCTGCAAAAAAAGTAAAATTATAGGAATTTTTTAAAAATTTGTCTTACTTTTTCGAAGATGTAGAACTCTTTTTTGTAGATTGTGCTTGACAATATTAACTGTACTATTTGGGTTGTAAATGAATTCTTCTTTATATTTTCTCGTAGTTGTGTTATCGCGATGGAAGCACCGGTTGAGAGTCACCTGTTTTATAGAATCTGATAATTCCACTTGCACGTTTTAAATTTTTACGTTTTGCAAGTAAATAAGTAAGTCACATGTCCACCAGATGTTTAGGAGAAATTTATAAAGCTTTCTAATTTTTAAAACATTTACCTGTTTTTCTAAATACCAGGAACACTCAGGTTTCTGGATACATTCCCGACAGGAATTTTGGGACTTACACGAATTCTTCGAGAGCACTAAAGGAACCAAACAAAAAAGTAACAAGATGGAACGCATTGCAAATCGAGCAACACTGATTTACTTTTAACATTTTTGAGGTCGTATTTTGATAACCCCTCAGGATTTTTTTTCAATTTTAATTATTTATATCCAAGCTTCTTTGTTTTTATGGAAATCACTCCGATGTGATTTATCTTTATAGCTTTCAAACGTGCATTCTGAATGCCTGTCATAACTTTGAAGAGAAGGCACCAATGTAAAGTAAGGGAGATTGTATGATATTGTTCGTATAATTTCCAAATTTAAGTTCAAACAATGTTCGCTGTTTACTTTTTACTCGAAAATTTACAACACGGTTATAAAATTTTATTGAGATTATTTTGCTCGAAGGGAGCATATGTATCACACAGCCCTTTTCTCTATGTGACGAGGGCCGGCAATTAATTCCAGAATTGGATTTATCAGTTATCAGGCCGGATAATAAATAACACCGGCAGGAAATTCATTAGGAAATGATTTTTGTGATTTGTTTGAAAGTTTAATAATGCAAAACAGGTCCTTGACCACATAATCCTTTTTTCTCGTGGAACAATTTGCGGTAGAGTTGATTGTTTTTGCGAATAATTTAAAGGTTATTGTGTTATTGACTCCATTGAGCAACCATTACCTATCCAATATTTTTTTGGGGGGCGAAAATTTAGAGCGCTTCAATTAATGCTTCTCTTCTCTTATTACTGGGACTGGGTAAACTGAAAATTAATTAAGAAATTTTTATATTACTGAAAAGCGGATTCAATTCTCTTTAAAATAATATATCACTCGACTCATTTTTTCTATCAAGATTTACGAAGGGGTTGTTACTCTGGCTACAGGGGTGTCCTTTTATTGTGATTTTACCATAGTTAAGTATGCTTCTCTCATAGAAAATCGACCTGTCTCAATAATTTTTCCTAATGGAAATAACAAAGAAGAAAATCTGAGTGGGATCTTTTCAGTGGGCCAGTCTGTATACTATAATTTGCAGCATTTTGCTTTTATTGAGAAAGATATCTTTCTGATTGATTACAATTTTAATAATTTATTTGTAATCTTAAATTTAGAATTTTAGCGTGAGTAAAATATTCGAGAAAATACCAGAAGGATACCGAGGGTAATGAGCCATCGCTTTGTCTGAGTGGAAAAAAGTCACGAAACATTGTGACACATTCTGGAAGGATGTATAGTTATGTAAGGACCGGAGATATTGACCGGGTAGTTAGTCAGTTAGTGAGAACCAGACAGGCGAGTAAAGTGAGCGATATTGTCGGAAGTGAAGCAATCGAATTAAATCGTAGGCGTTATTAGTGGGTTATTTATTTATAAATTATTGTTATCGTGTGTATAGTAGAAATCAATTATTTGTTATTAATTCAACTTTTTCAATCAAAAGAATCCCGAATTTTCAAATACGTTGCAATCTGTAATAGAAATACAGGATATTTGGCTGATAGAGAGCTACTAGAACTAGAGAACGGTCAAGATCTATTTAGAGATTAAGAGAAACAGTTGGTCATTATGACCAGTCTGAGGGGCTAAAGGGCCTTGGAATTTGCACTGGTGCTGACGCAACAACGCGTATGTTTTGACTGATTTGAAAACATTTTTTTTTATTATTGTTACAAACCCAAATATTAACTATTGGAGCTAGTTTGGATGAAAGTGACATTTACAGTTACAGTTATATCAGCAAAATTAAATTTATCAAGTCAAATTAATGAAAAAATGGACAAATAATCAATTAAGCTGGCTCACTTGGCTAAAATGTAACAGTTAAACCGAGCTGATGGCTTACAATTGAGCTGAAGACAAAATTTACGGATTATAAAGTGAGATAAATAACAGCTGAAGGCTCGATTAACTAAATTATCTAGGCATAATAGGACGACAGTTAATTAAGAAAGTTATTGTAACCTTGTGACCGTCCTGTGTCTTCCAAATCGTAGAATATGATGATTAAAAGTTTTGTTTCTGATTTCTGCCTTGCTTATGCTTGCAAACAATTGACAAAATGCGAGTTTTTGTTGGATTCTTGCAGCTGAAGTTTTGTTTTCAGAAATCCGAAATTTTAGATTTTATGTACGACAAAGCAAAATGTTGGTCCGGCCATTTTGATCCTGTATTTTTTTTCCGATTGATTTTCACACGGTTCGTCTTATTATCCGCAATACTGCGACGGATTCTAGACCCACAAGTTCGTTGTAATCCATTTCTGAATTCTTGTGCTTAATTTGTATAATTATTCGGGCTATCAACAATCAGCCACACAGAAATTATCTTTAAACGAACCGTTTCGATGTCTCTTTAATGACTGGAGGTTTCGCAGAAGAAAGAAATTTCTGATAAGCTGTGCGAATCGATTCCTTATTCATTTAATCATTTCTATTGGACCGCGAAAGCGGCGTGATATGACGTTTTGATGACGTTAATGACGTCAAAATATTGAAGGGAGAGAGTAAGAGAACCTTAGCTGCTTAAACTCGCGATGTGCTTTGAATTAAAAAAAGTTATTGGAACATATTTAAGATAAATTTGAAATTTGCGTAGCAATGACTTTATTCAAAAGCGCTGCGCAAACGGTTCAAGCTACAACAAAACATTAAAGGAAAAAGTTGTAGAGAATGAAATTTGGGATAACATGAGTTTTGGAGTAGATGTTATTTCTCTAAGAATTAATGCTACACATACGCTTAAAGATGAGAGAGTAGACAGAGATTTGGTGTGGGTGTTTAGTGTTTACCACTCTTTCAGATAGGATTGTTACCTTAATTAAAATTTGCAAAAGGTATTCAAAAACAGCCTCAGACTGTATAATGTTAAAAAAATTGATGCACCTAAAGCTTCAAGTTATCTCATCGGCAACTTTATGTTTCATCTCTGCTACAGAACATTAATTTCAAGCGTTATAAAGAGCGGTGAGCACGATTTTTCTTTGCCATGCCTGATGGTTATGTAGTGTGAGATTCAGTTCATAGGAACTATTGGTGGGTATAAACATCACAATCAGGTGCGTAAAAGTCATAAATTCATAATCGCTGAAGTAATTACAGCGTTCCACTTGGCTTTTTTTCGGCAGAAATCAGCACTAATGAAAAAGGTTTTGTTTAATAAAATTTTTATTATAACAAATATTGAGATTATTAAATCCTTTGGCAAATCAAGAGTTTTGTAACAAAGGAATTTTAATGAGATTATAATTTATTCGCGTTTAAAACATCGTTAATTATGACTAATTAAAATGATATGAACGGTTTTAGTATATCACGATTGAGATTGAAAGTGGAATAATTGTTATATTTTTTTTCTGGTATAAGGTAAAGGGTCTTCGACTCATGCAAGGCTTCAAAATCGATTTAACCTTACAATTTTTAAAATAACATTTTAATTACGAGATCGTGTTTTAGAATAAAGTAGCAACTTCATTATTAACTTTCTCTATAACTCAATTTCTTGAGGCGAATCATGTAAAAACTTTAATTCTAGTAAAAACTTCACTAACAATGTCGTTATTTATTTTTGAAACTTTGGTTTAGGGACTTTCAAGTTTACGGATCATTAATTAAAAAATAATTTCAGTGGAAGTGTTTTTGGTAATGTGAGATTTCTGGTTTGAATGCACGAAAGGTACATTAAGGGATTAAACTGATTAAAATTCTCTGTGATAAATTTGCATGAGAAGGACTAGAAAAATGACTAATTCTAGAATGTTACTTTGTTAAATTCGTGTCTTTGAATGCGGATTGAACAGATGAAATTATTAAAGTGATAGCTCGACTCTTTGGATTTAATTGGTTTAAGAGAGGAGATATGTATCTGAATAGCATTTAAATTTCATAAATCCGGATAGATCAAAAGAGGGATTAGTTAGTTTTTCGCTTGTATTTAGAATGGCTCGATTTCGATAAATCTGACACTACGGACAGCCTTCCGTTATACTCACTTGATTGATGATTTGTTAATGTTGTAAGAATTTTTTGTGGGAATTACTCATTATTACTTTCACTGCATTCGCTATTGTTCTGGCCGCACTAGATTAATGACATTTTAAAATCTGTCATTTCAAAACCAAATTTTAAAAATGTTCATTTTATTCGCAAGCATACAGACGCCTCTAATAACAATAATTACTCTAATGACACATGTTACATAAGGTAGTCCTATTAGAGCAAATTGTAACTCTAGTCTAGACACTTTTGATAAAAAAAATAGTTTGTAAGGACTAAGAAAAGCGAAATTCTATACTTGTGATGGCAATTATGTCTTTTTAACTACAGAGTCTACAGAATAAGAGAATTTATGAGTGACACTTCCGTGTGTTGGTCAAATATTAAATATACATTGCTTAATGAATTTTACATTGTAGGTAGCTATTTTACAAATTATAGGCTGATTAAAGCAACTGACAGGAAGTGATTATTTAATTGAAGTGATAAGTTAAGTGACAAATTAAATTCATAATTGCTGAAATAATACAGTACACAGTGATAAAAAAATTAAAATTGCCAGTTATACACTATATGAAAGGACAAGCTACTCTGAAATTTTTTAGATTTATTTTGAGAATTTTTTAGGAAACACAGGGATCAAACCACATAGCAAACATTTGGTATCAAGATCTAAATTGCTCAGATAGATATCTGTGATTTGATGTGTAGAATTATACAATTTTAACTCGAAATATTTTTTATACTGTCTAACAAGCAAGTATTTGTAATGTCAAAATCTGGATATTGTTATAACATTATGTTTTTTTAAAATTTGTTACTTCTTTTTCTGCTAAGTAATTTCTGATTCTGCATTCTTACATACTACGTAATCGTTTTTCAAGCAAACTTTTTAATATAGAACACTCTTATTATCAAGCAATTTTATGTTTCACTCAGAACAAATTTTTATCTCCTGTCTTTTCTTTTTAAATTGTTACTTTTTTTTGCTTCTGATTCTTTATTGTTTCAAACTTCGTATTCACTCTACAAGGAAATTGCTTAATACGGGATATTATCAAGTAGCAAGCAACATTTTGTTTCAGAGAGAATGTTCTGCTTTTTCTTTTGAAATTGTTACTTTTTTTCTGCTTCTCATTTAATACTCTGCGTTCTTACAAACTCCGTAATCGTACTATAGGTAAATTTTTCAATCTAGAACACTATCATTGTCAAGCAATATTATGTTTCACTGAGAACAGAAATTTATCTTCTGTCTTTTTGTTGTATAGGCAAATTTTTTAAGTTAGAACACTAACATTATCAAGGTACATTATGTTTCGCTGAGAAGAAGTATGTGTCTTCTGCTTTTTCTTTTGAAATTGTTACTGTTTTCTGCTTCTGATTTTTTAGTCTGCGTTTTCACAAACTGTGTAATCGTCCTATACGCAAATTACCTACTACGGAACACTATCAAGGATCAAGCAACATTATGTGTCACTGAAATGAATATCTATCTTTTGCTTTTTGTTATTTTTTGTAATTTTCTTTTGTGCTAAATGATTTCTGTCTCTGCACTCTTACAAATTACGTAATTCTCCTATATGCAAATTTTTTAATAGTGAACATTATTATGATGAAGCAACATTATGTTTCAGAGAGAAGAAATATCTATCTTCTGTCTTTTCTTCTGAAATTGTTACTTGTTACTTTTTTGTGGTTCTTACTTTTTTCTGACTTTTTACTCTGCATTTTTACAAAATACGTAATCGTTCTATAGACAAATTTCTTAATATAGAACACTAGGATTATCAAGCAACATTATGTTTCACTGAGAAGGAATCTGTCTTCTGCTTTTTCTTTTTAAACTGTTACTTTTTGTGCTTCTGACTCTTTTCTAACTTCTTACTCCGCGTTCTTACAAACTGCATAATTGTTCTTAAAGCATATTGCCTAATACAGAATAGTATTAATTATCAAACAGCTTTATGCTTCACTGAGACTAATTATCTATATATCTTCCGCTTTTTTTTAATTGGTTTTTTTTGCCTCTGATTTTGTGATTTTTCTCTCTACTCTTTTAAACTACGTAATTGTTCTATAGGCAAATTTTGTAATGTAGAACACTATCATTATCAAGCAACATTAGGTTTCACTGCTAAAAGAAATCGTAGAGAAATCGATCTTGTTTTTTCTTCTGAAATTGTTTTTTTTTCTGCTTCTTACTTTTTACTTTGTGTTCTTAAAAATGTGTAATCGGTCTTCAAGCATATTGCTTAATAGAGAACACTATCAAGGTTCAAGCAACTTTCTTTGGGGATAAATATCTATCTTCTACTTTTTTTTATTTCTTCCTCAATTTTTACTCAGTTCAAAGATTTCGCTAAAAAGATATGTAAAAAATTCGGTTTGAGTAACAGTTGACTTCAATTAATTTCAAAAAAACTCAGATTGGAGTTTTTGCGCTGATTTGCTGCATTTTCTCTAATTTTGGTAGTGGATCTTTCATGAAGCAAATTGTCACCAAGGAAAAAGCTCCCAGAATTTTTTTTTTGAATAATTATGAAATTGTATTGGTCAGCTGGGAAAAAAAATTGAATGATTATTTTTTTAAGACTGTAAACAGAATTTTTTTTTAACTTTCTAGCTTTTTAGACATTAAAACATTAATAAACCAATAATGTAGAAAATTGTATTTAATGATATTAATAGATATTTTTTCCTGTCTTGCAGTTACCATGAGAAAACAAAAACAAAAACAAACATTTACATCTTTTTCTTTGTTTTATAATATTTTTTCTTTTCAGTAGTTGTAGTAAGATGAAAAAAGGTCTTAGTTAAAATATCAGTGCTATAATAGTATATTAAGTATGGAGAACGGTAAGGAATGCTTACCGTTGGAAGAAAATTGTTTATTGTTGTTCCAATTATTGTCTGAGAACGGTAATCCTTAACGTTCGACATGCTTATAACGTTTTTTGCACGATTGGAGTTTCTAGAATAATAATAATAATAATTTATATCAATGCGTTTGTGATAATCGGGAAGATTGAAACTGAAAACTTTGGGTGGCTGTCCCATGGTTGCTATGGTTTTGTTCCAAACAAGTAAAATTGTCTTTTTGATACAATCATTCCTACATAGTTCTGTTTTGTGGTTCCGTTTTCGAAGCAAATATGAGCGATAGTGATGATCTACCGGATGATTTAGAAGACGCTTGGCAAGAAGGATGTTCGGCAATAATTCCAGAAAAATCTAAAGCCCGATATGAACAGACATACAAGTTGTTTAAGGAATGGCGTGAAGCAAAGAAGATTTCTGTAAATGAAAAGAGCTTGTTAGCGTATTTTGTGGTGAGAAGTGGACACTTGAAGGTCCCAGGCAGTTTATGGGCGGAGTATTCTATGCTGAAGAGTACAATTTTTCTCCATGACGCTATCGATATTTCTAAGTTTGCTACATTAATTGCTTATCTTAAGAGAAAAAATATTGGATATCGGCCTAAGAAGGCTAAAATTTTTACCAAAGAAGACATGGAAAAATTCTTGAATGAAGCACCAGACGAACAATTTTTAATTCAAAAGGTATGTTGTAGATGATGAGGTGGTACATCTGAGTTCTAAGGAAACAATATATTTGCAGGTAGCAAGGATATTGGGAGTATCGGGCGCTTGTAGACGAGAGGAATTGTACAATATTAAAATGAGTGACTTCTTATAGAAGAACATGAAGAAATGTTTATAGTAAATATTCCAAATACAAAAACGAATATTCAGCTAACGTTCACAGTTATTAATAAAGAAAATGAAGCAGTTCATTATTTGGAAATACTTCGAAAATACATAAGAATTCGACCAAGCAACCCAACGTCAGATCATTTATTTCTGAACTATGGAAATGGCAAATGCACTAGGCAAGTCACAGAAAAAGGCACAATTGGAGGCTGGCCGTCTAAAATTGCAAAGTATTTAAAGTTGCAAGCCCCTGAAGGTTTTACTGGACACTCGTTTCGACGCACATCGGCTACACTTTTGGCGAATATCGGAGTTGATGTGTTGGGACTAAAAAGACATGGTGGGTGGCGTTCATCAACAGTGGCCGAGAGTTACGTGGAAGATTCCCTCCAAAACAAAATTGAATTTGCTCATAAAATTTTACACAGCGATGTTGGTGGACTATTACAACAACCTGGGACTTCTACGTCGGAAAGTTTGTCTATTAACACTAGAAACTCAAATACGAGTGGTATTACTACTATTAATTATAATAATTGTACATTTAATTTTAATAAATAAATCGCAAAATTGTTTTTTTTAGATTTAATTGCTTACCGTTCACTGAACGGTAAGTGAATTACTTACCGTTTTGTTACACGTAGCAACCAGTAACAGCAACCTACCGTCCTGGAAACAGGCACAGTAAACTGATAAAAACAACCAATCGCGCAAAAATAATATTTTCAGGTCGCTTATCACGATTTTTATTTCTCATTTTAATAAAATGAAATGTTTTTATTTTGGTATTTTATATTTTGTTTAGGAAACAATTTACTGAAATGACTATACACATCTTTTTCATTAATCTTTTCAAGAGTTATTTGAGATCAATGTTGAAATTGTAGTAAAATTTTTAGATTTATTTTTACTTTTGTAGATCATTATATTTCTTGTAGCATTGTGTCATTAAATAATTTAAATTTGCAATACTTAAATTATTAGCATCTTTTTAAATAACTTTTTTTAGAGGAAAAATTTTGATATTTTGTGAAATTAGTTACCGGAAAATATATAGAAAAATTGAAAAACAGCCAATAGTTAAAATGGAGTAATTTTGAATTACTTAATGGCATGAATACTATTATTAAGGGCTCATATTTCAATCGGCGTTTTAACGCTTATTTTAACTTATTGAGAATATTGATAAGGGGTTTTAAATAAATCTAGTTTTTTGAATCACACTAATATTTATAATGTATTTTTTTTAAGCTAAAGAAGACTTTTAAGCATTCAATTATTGTTACAACTGAAAGAAAAGCCATTTTTTGGTAAATTTTCTTTAATGTTGACTGATTAAGGGAGCGGCCCAACGCGTGACTGGCCGGTGTCTTGGCAGTTTCAATTTGGTTTGAATTCAATTTTTCTTAATTAAGTTGAAGTTTGTGGGGTTCGGTGCTTTAATTCCGAAGAATCCTAAAATGATTGGTTGACGTATTTGCGTGCCGAGTCTCCGTTAGATTCATGTTTTTATATCCATTATTTCTGTGAAATTTGTCGGTTTATCGTTAGATCTCTTCGAAAATCGTGATAATGATAACTTAACACTCGGCAAACACTCTTTCCGCAAGACGAATCAATACCAGTTTTGGTATTAGTTCTTTTTTATTATTTTGCATGTCCAACAAATTTTAAATCTGAAGGGAAAAATAAAATATAGTTCAGGAAATGGTAAATCCGCTTGTCGAACAATAAACTCTAGTTCGCATGCTAGCAGAGATGTTAAGATTTTGTGTTATCACATTTAAGAGGACCGAATTATTCACCTCACGTATCTTCCAGTTTCGTGTCATGCAAACTGATCCTTTAGAAAACTCCAAAAGGTGTAAAACAATAAGCGCAAATATAGACAAACGTAACGCCAGATGGCCGATCGACCGATCACGAACCCGACGGTAATTGGTAGCACAATAAGTATCATTTATATTTTTTAAATTGGATTTTATTTCATCGACTTGCGTAAGCCGGCTTTCGGTCAGTCCTTTTACTCTTCGCTCAGGTTATAACTACCTCAATTATATTAGAAGTTTAATAGCCAGGCTGGGTATCTTCAGGCATTGTATTATTCTTTCTTTTTGCAAAAACCTGTCCTTCGAGGACAACTATTGCCGTACTGAAGGTTTCATTATCATAAAGACCATAACGATCTTAATTTTCTATTGTATCGACGAAGAGTACACAATATCGATTTTTTTTTACCTCGGGTGGATTAACAATTCAACGAGCTTTGTCTTGATTTATTCTTATCTGACTTTCAAAGGCTGCTCTTGGTCATAATTTTCAAGCTAAAGACTGGGAATGGCTTCTGATTCAAGACTCGATCAATTTTTATTCTCTTCAAAGACATTTGATGACACGACATTATCGTTTATTGCACCGAGAATTTTAATGCAGGCATGCAATGGGGTAATTTTACCACTGCACACCACAACAACCATGAAGTGAGGGTGACCAATACAAATAGTTGAACAACAAATTGTTATACAGGGTGATTCACGAGAAATAAAGATTCTGTTCAAATTTTTAATGCAACCCACGTAGATTTCAAGTCAGTTTTGGCAATGAAACTCAATAAATCAAGCTAAAACTGAAAAGGTGCTTTATATTGTTTATAATAACAACAATTAATTGAGTTCACATGCATCAATACGCTTCCAAAATGTTGTTTTGACTCTAACAAATGTCTCAGGTGTTACAAGTGTACAAGAGGGTTTATTCTGTGTTTGAGGTCTTCTCTATCAACAATAGCTCTTTGTTGATAAACCCATTTCTTGAACATTCTTTTCAGAAAATAGTCGAGTGGAGTAGATCTGGACTTCCAGGGGAGGCAAGGAGTCACAGAAACTCTACCTGTTCACTTATTTACGTAAACAGTGTCTTAATAGATACATCTAGTACCTATATCTCTATGGTAGTGTGGAGATGCTACATCTTGCTGAAACCACATATTTTGTTTGTGTGTTTAGTCACTTTTTCTAATAACATTGGTAGAATGTTTTTAAAAAAACTAAATACACATTAAGCAACATTATGATTTGCTGAGAAGAGAAATCTATCTTCTGTCTTTTCTTTTGAAATTGTTACTTTTTTCTGCTAAGTGATTTCTGACTGTGCACTTTTACAAAGTACGTAATCGTCTTATCGACAAAATTCTTAAAATAGAACACTAGCATTATCAAGGTACAATATGTTTCACTTAGAAAAAATATGTGTTTTCTGCTTCTTCTTTTGAAAATCTTACTTTTTTCTGCTTCTGACTCTTTTCTGACTTCTTACTCTGCGTTCTTACAAACTGCGTGATTGTTCTAAAAGCATATTGCTTAATATAGAATAGTATAAACTATTAAATAGCTTTTTGCTTTACTGAGACTAAATATCTATATCTGCTTTTTTAAATTCGTTCTTTCTTTTTTTGCCTCTGACTTTGTGACTTTTTTCTGCATTCTTATAAACTACGTAATCGTTTTATAGGCAAATTTTTTAATGTAGGACACCATCATTATCAGGTTAGATTGAGAAAAGAAATCTATCTTCTGTCTTTTTTCTGAAATTGTTTTTTTTCTGCTTCTGACTTTTTATTCTGCATTCTTAAAACTATGTAATCGTTCTTTAAGCAAATTGCTTAATAGACAACACTATCAACTATTAAGGAACTTTATGTTTCATTGACATAGATAAATGTCTTCTGCTTTTTTTATTTCTTATTCAATTTTTACTCAATTCAAAGATTTTGCTAAAAATATATGTAAAAACGTTTCGGTTTGAGTAACAATTTGTTGCAATTTCTAAGTACCTACATCTAGTACCTATATCTCTATGGTAGTGTGTACGTGCCACATCTTGCTGAAACTACATATTTTGTTTTGTGTGTTTATCTACTTTTTCTAATAACATCGGTGGAATGTTTTTAAAAAACTAAATACACAATAATCGATTAATTTAAAAAAAATATGTATTGGCTTATAATTCTGTTTCCGAGTATTTTACATCGGGTTTTTGTTAATCGTTAATGATAAATCGACGATAAATATTATAAATTAAAAAAAAAATACAGAGCTAGTGGTGACAATGTAATGTTGGTTGCAATCAAAATGTTGTGAGGCTTTTTATGGCTTGTGAATCATCCTGTATATCAACGTTTTGAAAATTCTAGAAGAGTGTATTAATTTTTGACAGCAGAATGTTTGGGGTCAGGTCACTATCATATTTTTAAATCTGACAATTTACTGGATGAATGTTATGGAAGCTTAATGAGCTTTCGAAAATTTGCTTTGATTTTTTCGGACATTACTGAAACATTGACCTCACGTTTTAATAATTTAGTAGTTGAGATGTTAACAAAGAAACACTCGTAGATGTAATAAATTGATTCATAAATATACACCAGGTTGGCTATTTTTCTTGGAGCTATTACTTAATTCGGGGAGGGGTTTGGGTGTTCATCTTCATTTGGTCTTGTCAGAGGAACAATTATTATTTCGTTACTGTTCGCTTTGATAAATTTCTTAATGACCTGTTTTGTCTCTTGTATGGGTAAAGGTATCATCATGCATAAGAATTCTCCAACGTTCTCTCTGCGGAATAAATATTAGCATAATGTAAGGAAAGAAACATTTTTTATTTTAGCAACATTAGGTACAAGGCTTGTCGGCTTTACTAACCAGAAATTTATATTCCACTTCCACGCAGCTGGATATTTACAGGCGGTAGGCATTGTTTTCAGCACTCTGTATCTTTCTATAACTAAACCACTATTGATTTTTTTTTTCAGGTTTAAATTTGTTGAGTTCGAAATTGGGTTATAGTCTTTAAACAGCAAACTTGTTAATAATTGAGAATTTATGATAAAATTAAAACGTCGGATGGAAGTTGCAAACCTGTTCCTCTCCTCATGTATCAATTTAAATTAAAAAATATCACACCTAGGGCAATTTGTTTAAAATTGTAATTATAAATCTCGCACTACTTTCTTGGAAGCTTTCTTTATGCAAACGTAACATCAATCACCACAAAGAACGGTTAGTTCAGTTAATTACATCAGTTCAAAAAATCTGCAACTTTATCCCGAGTTTCTCTCTTCAGCCTAGAGGTGAAGTTCTTTTTGGCTGCGTGATCTTTTTTTCTGCGAAAAATGTAATGAAGTGTGACCACGTTATGAAACTGCCTGCTTTCTATATGTTTAAGTTGGAATTAAATCGCGATGTTTTCTCATCGTTAGGATTGTTAAAACGGAATCGAGAATGTACAATCGCAGTTACAATCGAATGGAAACCGCCTCGTAATTATAGTGCGTATGTAAGGCAATGATCCATTCTGCCGGAATAAAAACGTCAAAAGACAACTGCTTCACGGTCCGCATCAGTTTTTGTTGTGTAAACAAGAATGTCGACTAATGTTCTACCTATTGTTTTCTACACCTTGTAATTTCGTTTTAAATGTGAGAATTCCAACGGCCATCACAGAAAATACTACATTTTTTAGCACAGCTAACCGCAATTAGCCTGATTAGGCCATTTTTCAAAAAAAAAAAAACGAACTGACAAAGAAACATATTACTGCAAAATTTTAAAAATGACATTTAGGGGACTGAAACTCTAGAGTGTTATGGAATTAAAAAACTATTGCTTTTGATCAAATCTACTTACCTACGGAACAGAGAAAAGCTTATTTATACCTATTAGGGTGGGTCAAAAAAATCGAATATTTTTTTTAACTTCTAATTTTAATAGAAGGACCTCTTCATCTCAGTTATCTATTTTTTCTTTAGTTCTATTTGGCAAAATCTATATCTCGTCAGTACTTGATCGTACAGAAAAATTTTATTTACATTTTTTCTAGAAAAATAAACGTTCTAAAAATGGTATCTTTCAATTTTTTTATAGCTTTTACCGTTTAGAAGATATCAGAGCGTTTCATGTTCTACAAAAAATGTAAATAAAATTTTTTCGTACGATCAAGTAGTGACGTGATATGGATTTTGCCAAAAAGAACTAAAGAAAAAATAGAAAACTGAGGTGAGAGAGTTCTTCCTATTAGATTAAGAACTCATTTTTAAAAAGCATTTTTTTAAGATGGTTAGGTACCAATTATTCAGTGTCGGAAATTTAAAAAAAAAATATTATTTGATTTTTTTGGCTCACCCTAATATCTACACAGTTTTTTTTTAAATAATAAAATTTATATGGAATGAGAGAGTTATTAAATGGAGACTACATAAATTGCCCACTGTTTAAAATCTTCAGTTTCAACCAGCATTCTCTCTAAGACATCGATTTCATCACCTCATCTTTTGAAGTCAAAAAGGTCCAGCCCAGTAAATTATTTTGAAGAAGATTTGAAAAGACGCCTCTGTCGTTGTCAATGTTTTAAACGATTTTCAAATTCAGTTTTTGGAAAAAAAAGAAGAACAAAAGAATGTTCTAAAAATGTAACAAACAATTCTGGAAGAGAAAAGATGATTTTTGGGCGGCGTTTGGAAGAAAAAGAAGATGAGAAACGACGATTACAGGAGCAAAAGAAAATTTTGAAAGAATTTGAAAAACGTCGGTTAGAAGAAAACCTTCTGGGAATGCAAAAAACAGTTCTGAAAAAAACAAAAGAAGATTTTGGAAAAGCTTGAATAACGGCGTTGAGAAGAAAAATGGATATGAGAAACGACAATTAATAGAAAAAAATTCGGGAAACGACGGTTAAAAGAAAAAGAAGAGCTAAAGTAGGTTCTAGAAGGACAAAAACGATTCTAAAGAAGCTTGAAGAATAACGATTAGAAAGAAAAGAGAAGAAGATGCTGGACGCGAAAATGAAGACTATAAGAGAATTATAAGTAAAAAATGCAAAACTACATCTACAAATATAGGAAAAGCAAAAGAAACTTCTATAAAACTTTGGAGAACGATTTCCAGAAAAACAGGAAAATATCTTCAAGAAATACTTAACTACTTAACACCTGGCCTGACTTCTGATCTGACCTGACCTGAGCTGATCTGACTTTTTTTATAGCGATAGAGAAAAAACTTATAATTAGAGCATCCAACTTTTGGTTTTGGGCAGTCGCATAGTGTGGGGTTGAGTCGGGCTCTTGTCCCCCGACCTACTAAAAAACCTCCTACCGCTGTTAAGACTTCTCCGGTACCACTTCCATCGTTTTTGCCCCTCTTTTATTGTATCTATTCTTTTTTATTTTTATTATTTTTTTCTGCTTTAATTTGTCTTTCGGTTGCTAAGAGCGTAATTGGGGGGACTCCAGTTAAAACCAACAGAGCCTCCGTTTATGTGATCCTGTAGGCTGCACATATTCTTAAAACTGCTCTTCTTTGAGCTTTTTGAAGGAGTTCTTCGTATTTCTTGTATTTAAGCTCGTCTATCCATATGTGCGGCATATAACACTGTGGACATTACCATTATTCTTTTGCTTGAGGCTTTTGCTCCCCTGATATTTGGGGGGAGCCTGAATATTTCCGTAGCACTCATTTGGTCTTTTTGAACTACGCTTTTTATGTGGTCTCGAAATCTACAGACCTGATCTAACCTGACCTGTTCTGATCTGATCAGATCTGACCTGACCTGACTATATCCGTGACTAACTGAAAACGGATGCTTTTATCTACGGGCGGCAAGATGAAAAGTTACAACGTTTTTTAAGAGTGAAAAATTACCAGGTTCTTTTTGATACTATCCTATATGTCTTAGAATTCTATCTGGGAATGTTGAATTGCTAGAACTACTTAAGACTATGTTGCTGAAGTTGCTATGCATACCAACCCATACTGGGGGAAGATCTAAGTGTATTAACTTTTGTAGAAGAGGACATTTAAAAAGAGACTGCTGTTAACTAAGAGCGACTTTAGGGACTGGAGAAGACGTGTTTCAATTCAATCATTGCAAGAAAAACAAGCAGTTCTAAGGTAGATTGTTCGGAGCAAAGCATCGTTTAGAGGGGGCAGTGAAAAGAACTAATCTAGAGAGATGTCTAGCACTTCTAGAATTATAAATTACACTTTAGCGGGTAATTTTGAGAAATATTCGTCACGGCCATTGACTGGATACAAGAAAGTTGAGTCATTGTTATGTCTAAATGAAGATTGTTTACGTAAATTTTTGAATAATTGCTGGAAGGATGTATCGTTATATAAGCGGCGTGAAGACAATGACCGGGGAGTTAGGGAGTATCCGACAAGCGATTGAAGAGTGAGCGATTTGTAGTTATTACTGTCTGAATAGGTGATATGCATGAAAAGTGGCAAAGGTTTTATTAGTTAGGTATCTCAGTTCAGCATATACTAGGTGTGTCTTGTTTAATAAAGCAAGAGCGTTTGCTAAATTTTTATTGGCACTACTCATGACATAAATCTCACTATATAACTTCTGAAAGCACTTATAACATATTTTGAATCTACTTACGCATGTGAACCGTCTTCTGGTTGCATTTAAATCAATCTAAAAAAATTTAAAAATGAGTTCTTGTTGAAACGTAAAATATTTATGGTTTCTAATATATACAGTGTCTAATATTTTCTTAAAAGATTGTTATCATAGATTGTGTATTTCAAAAACGCCTGATTGAGTTTCTGGAGGAAAGCTGTATTGGTTCACAAAATTTCTCTCTTCTTCAATTATTTTTTCAAATATCGTGTAATTGTGGCTGATTGTGATTCTGTTGTTAATGATAGTTAAGGGTGAAGCATGGAGTAGAAAATTTCGGAGGCATTAAGCGAATTAAGCCACTTGGAAATAAATTAAAATTGTCTTCCCGGCCTGTAGACAATAAAATTAGATTGAAGGGAGTTCATAATGCCTTGAGGGGGAATTTGATGGGAGTAGCATCTTGGGGATGCACACGTGTTTTCTCGTGTTATCATCATCATACGAAAAATATGTTGACTTTAGGTTGTGTTAATATTTACATTTAATTACTTAAAATTTGATAAGGTATTTATTTTTTGAATGGAAATTCTACCTGTGCTCACGTTTAAACTCTCACCTTTGGTAGTTTTGTTGTGTTCTTGAATTAAGTTTACTGCTGTTGGAACAACCATAAACATTTTACTAAATGTTAGAATCCTTTCACTAACCTGCTTGGGAAAATATCAGTTCATTACGAGCAATTGTTTTAATTCAGTGGGTACAAAATTGATGTCTGCAATTTTGTATGTAAATTTATACATTCAATGAACCGAAACGAAAATTCCTCCTATTCTTGCGAATATTCAGCTCCATTTGTTTAAGTCTCTGAAGGAAATAACCGTAAATCGAGTCGATACATGAAAATACCCAAACCAAACGAGTTTTTCATCTCTAATGGCCGATATTAAAAAGTGCTTAATTTTGATTTTTTCTTCTTTTTGTAAATTACAAACAATTAATTATCTAATAAGTTAAATTGATTAGGAGGGTGTCAGCGGGTTTACAACTTGCTAATTTGATTGAATCCATCAGTGTTTCGAGGGGTGTCGATCGCTCATCGCATGCCAACTTAATAATAAAAATTCAGCAATCAACAAATGCCATTTCATTAGCTTGATTATGTTTTTGTGACACGCCATCTTATGCTCTTTAAATTTTCATGACCCGCAAACGTGCCACAATCGCATACATAGGTGTTAATTATTTTTTTATTTATGGCTTTCGCTATAGGACTCGCTTTTATAATAACAGTCATTTCAATCCAACTTTGAAACACTCACCTAAATGTTGTTTTTATATAATCAGATTATAATAATTGCTGATGTTTTCTCTTGCAAAATCAACTTACAAAAGGATAATTAAAAACTCGTCCGTCTTCTTTATTCGGGTCACCTTCATTTTTATTATTTATTTCGAAATTATTTTACAGCTAAAGTCCTTTTTAGCACGATAATTATTTCCATATGTCACCAGAGAGTTGGCATGAAAAGAAATCTTGCTGCTATTTTCAGCACGATGAAAGAGTTTTTCAGGGAAACCAACAAGTTTAATAATTCACTTTTAGGGTTTGAAATATTTTTTATTCCAAATTTAAATTAAATTTTGTCTCGAGTACTGTGAGCATTTTTTTACGAAGGCATTGTTCCGGTGGATTTATGCCTAAAGCCACCATTGTATAACTTTTTCATTTACAATTTATTGAGCTATCAAATTTACCATCAACGACAGACGCGATTCCACTCCGAATACTAGAAATACAGAATGGACCGGTGCTTTTAAATCTGTTTCTTTCTTATATTTCCTCGTCTTCGAATTGTCGAATTGAAAGCAGAGATACTAAAGAAAGTATTTCATAACAGAGATCTATTATTAGTACAATATTTTATATTTTTGACCTAAAATGACATCTCAGCAGGAAAAACCGACTCTTTAAGGTTGCTCATGTCTTTATCTCATATAAAATTTACCACAGAACGATGCCACTAAACCTCATTCCACTCATTATTTCACACACATGCAACAAGGGCACTAGAGTATCTCAGAAAATTAATTCTTATTTTCTTTTTTTTTTACCAGAGAGAAACAAGTAATTCAAAAAATTTTGTTAATTTCGAAAATAGTCAAATTTTTAATAACATTTTAAAGGCGATTGATAAATCATTGCGTCAAATTTATAAAATTACAAATAAAGTCACAATTACATCACGAATTTTGAGAGACGGTGAATGTAATTTTTATTAGACAGAAAAGGATGGCTGCAGACCGTAGCTTTTTTTTCTTTGGTAGTTTTTAAATCAAAAAACGGTAAAGATGATTCTTCTTATTTGCCTACGTAATTCTTTACAATTCATCATTTTGCACCAAAAATATTTTATTCACATTTTTTTTTTTGCAATGATGCACAAAATGAGGCTCTAATACATTCATTGTATTCTGTAATAAATAAGCTAATTAGTTTAATTAATTATAATAATAAAAAATAGATTTCTACAATTTTTACACACTCTTTCTTTTTCAGAAATTTGTATTCTATTTATGTAATGGTGTCTTTTAAGATTTTAACGATAAAAAAAAAAGAAAATCGCGAGGCATTGGAGTCTTCCTTAAGACAACAAATCCTCAAATACTTGAAATAAATAAAAAAAAACTAGATAACGGGCTATCCAATTCGAGCTTGATAAAGTAAACTTAAAAAAAACACAAAATATTCGGAATGTAATGTAATTTTTATTTCATTTTAAAGATTGATCTTTGCCATTTTTAGTTAAACAAGATATCATTCAAATGTCCTCTACGGGACTTCTTACAAGCCTTGATCTTTTTGAGGTAATTTTTAATGACTTTCCGGCACATTTCGGGCGGTTTCTCGGCCATTACATTACGAATATTAGTTTTCAATTCGTCAAGAGTTTGAGGATTGTTTGCGTAAACAAGATCTTTCGCGTAGCTCCACAAAAAGAAATCCAAAGGCGTCAAATCGCAGGATCTTGGCGGCCAATTGACATCAGCCAATCGCGAAATCACACGTCCAGGAAATTTCTCTTGCAAAAGAGCTCGATTTGCTTGTGTTACGTGACTGGTTGCTCCATCCTGCTGGAACCACATATCGTCAAGATCATAATATAAAATCCAGATGCAAAATGCGCCATAATAAGCTATAGGATAGGCCTAAATGTTGAGCTCGACGAGGAATTGACAAATTTGGATCTTCTTCCACACTTTCAGCTACAGAAGCGATATTTTCAGCATTGCGAATGTTTCGATGATGCACAGCCCTTACAATAAATCAATTTCACTGTATTCAATATGATTTGCTTTGTAGTATGATTATGACGACCATAATCTGCTCGTAAAGCGCGAAATGTGGCAGAATCACTATTTTTATAATAAGATTTAATAATTTTAGCGCGTTGGTCGATTGTTAAATGCTCCGTATTCTTAAATAGCAGAATGCCAACTAAATAAATGACAGCGTACTTGACGTTTATCTTTGGCAGATGTCGGTATACAGATTTTTACTTTATCAACCTCGAAATGGATATCCTTTTATATTTATCGTTATTCCAGAATTTGTTGGTTGTGTATTGTGTAAGAATCTTTCTTCTCTCTCTAACACATTTAATACCCATCGTTGTCCCAAATTACAATTGGTTTAGTCTTTATTTCAGATAACTTTAGATCTGTTTGTTAAAACTTTTGTTCTGGTTTACTGCTTTAGTCGGTGTTCAGAAATATATAAAATCACCTGCTATGAGCTAAAATAAACGGATGTAATAACAATAACCTCCGAAATGAAATGACATTGCGACAAGAAGGGTCGGATAAAACGTTTCTAATTTATGTTTATAAACAAAGCTTAAAAATATTATCTTGTTAATGAATTGTTACAGTAGCATCTATGCAATTACCCAAGAAAGAAATTTTTTGGCAATTATTTTATCTCTTCATTAACATCTAATAGTTATTTACACGATAAGTGCGAAAACATACAGGGTGTTTTAGAAATGAATTCAAAAATTTTTACCAGTAATAGATCTCACCAAAACAAACCACTTTTCTATATACCATTTTTGCAGCAGATGCTGATTATTGTTGCCATTATAACATGGCCTAGTTATCATTATAATAATACATAGGTCAGTGGCGGGTATGGCATTTTGTACTACATATTTTTTTAAAAATTATCTTAAAAACGGTTAAGATTCGGAAAAAAATATATCTAGAAAATCCTCTTCTTTAAACAAGATCTACAAATGGTTAAAATTTTTGTATTCATTTCTGAAAGAGCCTGTATATTTTGCATATGAGTGCGACAGTTTTTACACACGTGAGTGTAAAGAATGTCGCATGAATAAAGCAAAATTGTTTCCGAACGTCTCTTGTCCATTATTTTTTGCACGGATTCTCCACAAAGTCGAGAAACGATAATTTTAAAATTTATCTTTAATGTGTCGCAAAAATCAAGTACGTTGATGTCGATAATGTAGGCAACTAACTGTCAGATTTTTTTCGAGCTACTAAAATCAATTTCCAAAATTTGACATTTTAATGTCTTACACAATTTCACATATTGTGAATGCTTTTCTGTTTTTTTAACTGAATAAAAGTGGTAAAGTGCATTGTTTTATTACAAACTTATGGGCTGATTTCAAGATAATACCGGTAGGATCTTCGTTTCCATGGAAAAATAAACAAATTCGGGGCTGTGATTCGCTGTTGTCATGGAAAAGTAATAAAATTTGGCTTTAACCTACCGGTAGTATCTCAACTTGAAATCAGCCCATTAGGCTCTAATACGATGTTCTACTTTTAAACCGTTTTTTTAAACAAGAAAAATTCTTGTACTCTTTGCAGACTAGTGCGGTAAAAACATTTGACGGTCCCGATTGTTCGCTCAGTGCGTAATCGCTTGATTTTTAGTAGAGTTGTGCAATAAATATGTTACTTTGGAAAGACTCAAAAAGGCTGTGGTAACGTAAACATCTAAAAGAGTAATCTCAGCCAAGACTCTATATCATCCAAAATATACCACATGGTTATTCCGATTCTAAAAACCAAAACTGAACCGAATAATAACAATTTCAAATCATTAAATGAAGCAATTTCTGGTCTACTTCTTTAGACATAAAGAAGTACCTATAGAAAACTATGCTGACAAAACAAGTCTCTTCACTGTTGTAGAAATGAAATTGCGAATGATCTCCTAAAATCTATGTTTGTTTTGAGATTATCCGTTTATTAAAGTAACAACAAAAGTGTTTTGGATGGTTTTGCTATATTTTAGCATTTGTAAAATTTGAAAATTAAATTTACACATGAAACAAGTAGATTCTGATACCGCGTTGATTGATATAAGGAAAAATGTATGTGACATGTCATGACCATTGTCCTTAAATGATTGTCCTACATATTTCCTTGCATCACACTTTTATTAAATAAAAATTATATTTCATCAGAAAAGAAGAAGTTATTGCCAATTGTTTGTCGTAATTTACGACACATTTATACAGTGAAGAAACACAATAAAGTGACTTGACAATATTTATTTTTTTTTGAGTTATTTTTTGTGATTGAAAATTCTAGAGATGGTAAAAGTCTGGTGTTAATTGTATTTTTAGACCTTGATCTCTCATTACGAGAGAAAGCATCGTGCAACACTCGATGATACTTGATAGATAATCAATAATTAATGTGATGTTTAAAAGAAATATTAGTATCCCGTAACAAATAAGTGCTTTTGGGCCGGAAACAATTATTCTCGATCAAATTAAATTTCTTGTACCCTCGGGAAGATTATTGATTAGCGAGTGGTAGTAAGTAATTGGTTCTTCTTCTCGTGATGATCGCCTTAGAATCTGCATTAGCGAAAACAACTTTTTTTCTTATCCTGGCCCGTTAGATTAAATTACAGTTTTGACAGGAATTGTTGGTTAATTAACACTTTTTTTTTTCCAGAGCCGTGGTTTGCCTATACCTTATCCTGTGATATCTGGACCGAGTGCATATATCGATCCCGAAGAGGTAAGTTTCGTTAACCTTCCTGAAATTTATTCGTTTGAGTTTTATTTAAATTTGTAGCGATTACTGCTCTTTAATAATAGTTGTCCAGAGTTTGATTTGGCGTTGTGCGTGCAACCCATAATTAGGTAAAGTGTTGTTGACCGATTTGCCGGCTTAGGCCTTGACTTTCAGTTGAAATACAAATGGATTTTATGCTTTACGTAATTTCATTCGTTCGAACCTAATTGCTAATTTAAAGTTTTTAGAATTAAACGAATATCAAGAGCGGCTTGGTAATTTACCAAGATTAAAAAACATTCAGTCAGGCCATGTTCATTAAGGCCAATTGGCGAGTTATCCTTTTTTTTCTCCTCTCCTTACTCGGCTCGATTTCTATAAATTCGAATTAAATTCGTTATTTGAAATTGGATTCTGCACAAGGTTTTTTACTTTTTTTTTAATTTTATTTCAGTGGAATATCTCGAAAAAGAAGTAATTACTTAAAGAGTCTACAAGATTTGTAGGTATAGACTTTCATAAATATTTAATACTCATTTAATGAAAATTGTTTGATATTATATTCTACTGTCGGCTCAACTCTAAGTAGATAATTATGGCTTTGATCACACCGGATTTTTTTTGCTGTATTTGCTCAATTGCTGTCAAGTTGTTTACTGGTAATTATTCAAATGGCCTGCCTATTACATCTGATCTGATGCTCCTCAAGGCTAAGTTGCCGGCTGTCTTTTATTAGAAAACTATCAAACACGCTACTTTAGAATCTGCAAAAATTTCAAACAACTTAACATGCCTTTCAGACATTTAAGTAAGAAGAGTCTCTATAATTTCTCTATTTAAGTTAAGCTTAAATATAGGGAGACACTGCTAGACTCAGTGGTAACATTCACACAAATACCTCAGTGAAACCACTCACCTTAATTAATTAATAATAACACTCAAAATACAATAATTATTGAAAGTTTAATGGAAACTAAATACAGAGTGGTTGATTGTCTTTTAGAGAAGATTTTTGCTGTTTATCAGCTTCCACATTGAAGTAGGTGAAAGTAGCCAATGATGGCAGACTTAACTTTGAGGCTATATAATTTTTTTTCATGTTAGTTTGGGAATTAATTCTTGCCACAAATCTATAGAACAATTCAATCTCAAATGATGAATATATAGAAGTGCGTTTAGTTATTGCAGTTGTTTGTTATATTTCACTTAAAAAAAAACTTGAGGTATGCCGTCATTGGAAACTTCGTTGCCTATGATGGCACATTTAAGAATTTTAAAAGATATAAATATCTGGTTTTATTTTTAAAAATAATTAATAATACTTACATCGATTTTGAAACATTTATTTAAAAATTAACAAAATAGTTATTTATGAATTAGTATTAAAACTAAGATTTTATTTTGGGAGTGGAGATAATTAAAAAACGAGCGTAGCGAGTTTTTTAACTCCACGAACAGATTGTTTATTTCTACTTGAAATTCCTCATGTCTTGAAAATCAGTAACCATTTATTTACTAATTTTAAAACATAATTTGATAGTTTCATAAAATTATATAATTTTTTTGGGCTGTTTTATCGACTTCCAGACTGAAAGTGCTTTATCATAGATTTTAAAAATTGTAGTAATATATTGCGAGTGATTGTGTAGATCGCAATTTTTGTTGGAATATAAATCTCTGTAAATGTGTTCGCTTTTTCGTTTCTGGATGCACCGGAGTGATGCGTGTTCATTTCCGGTGTGCCGTTTCGTTGAAACTGTCCAATATCCTGATACTTTTTGACATAATCGTGAACCATACATAATAGGCGTCCTAATATCAAATTGAAAAAACGTATTGAATGGAAGGACTGCATAATAAACGGCGAAGATTTTTCACTCGAATCCCACATGACACGTGAATATCAATAACACACGCCTGAAAGATTCTTGACATTGCCACGGTAAAGCTTGGAGCGCTTTGAGCCCACCCAAACTCTTGACCTCCAATCAATCAAAAGCGCCGCTAAAAAAATCGCTTTTTTCTCTATTATCGCCAGGTGGAGATAGATGAATATGTTACGGTCCGATTTGCATAAGTCGAATTAGGTTAATAACATCAACCGCTAATGCATCAGGATAATAAAGAGGTGTAATCAACTCGTTTCAAAACGTGCGATGATGGCGGCCACACCTTGACAGTGATACACCTAACTAAATAAATAAGAGCTGTTTTATACCACGTTCCGTCATAAAACGGAAAAGTTCTATATTAAATCGACGTTATTTATAACGAAGAATAGCCATTTTTGAATTTTGTACACCTGCGGAGGCATTTCAGCGGAAAACCGCACGAATAACGGCCAAAGACCATATCTAGAACACAAAAACTATTTACAACTTACGATATTTATTTATTATTACAACTCAAATTAGATTCACAACAAGGACATAAAAAATAATTCCTGACAGGACTTATTTATGGTTATATCAAAAAAATTCTAATTTTTGACTGCCCACTGCTCTTCATCAATATAGTTCAAGAAAACTATCAATAATATCGCCACAACAGTAAATTTTTTTTAACCTTACTTGTCATTTTGGGGTATTAATAAATACAGTAATTAGTGTATTCGGAGCTAATAGTAAATCCTATTTGCAATGAGATTTTTCTTACAAATTTTCGCTCCATTCGAACGCAAATGTCTCTCACAACAGTCGGATAGTATTGTTTTTCGAGTCGAATAACATTGTTTTTTTTTTGAGATAAATACACTTAAAATAATAAATTTGGGAATCTACCTGAATAAGTGGATATCTATTATTCTACTTCTTATCTAGTTTTTTTTTTTGATTTTTCTAACGTTTTAGATTTACTACAAACAGTTGTTACAAGTCCATCAGGCTCAAAATGTTGTCAAAATCAGTCGGAAAATATTGATCTTGTGAACTGGATAAGATTGGTCCTCCGAGCTGAATACATTTGAAATATTAGAATTGTTGAAATTTTCTGGATATCTCCTTTAAAAAAAAGTTTTAAATTAAAAAATCCTGTTGATTTATTAAAGTTCTTTAGTCGTTAGAACTCTCAAATTTCCTAAAAATGGATCTATTGGTCCTTTGAGCCGGATGCACCTGAATAATAAATCTCGGAAAACAATATCTGGATATTTTTCTTTTCTAGAATTCGATTTTATTATTATTACATTTTTTTATTGAGCAAAACGTTAGATCGTTTGAGTCGGATAGCATTGGTCTTTCGAGCAGCATAAATTTCAAATACTAGAATTACTGTTTTCGAATTTTTTTGGATTTTTTTGACGTTCTAGTCTGGTAATATTGGTTCTTCGAACCGAATAACATTGGTTCTTTTAAGCCAAATATTGTTTTTTCGAGCCGAATACATCTAAAATCTGAGAAATTATGTAGAGATCTGCTTTTTGTATTAATTTTTTTTAATTATAAAAAACATTTGAACGTTCTAGATTGACTACAAAATAACATAATCCCAAAGAATTCGTAAACGATAATAATTAGTACTTCGAGCCGGATAACATTGGTGTTTTGAGCCGGATACATTTGAAATACTAGAATTTCTGAAATTTTTACAATTATCCAAAAAAATTCTTAAATTAGAAAATCTTTTGAAGGTGTCTTCAAGATTTTTCATTTTGTAAGAGTGGAAGGTCGATCAAGTTTGGTTTTTGCAACATTATCTATATTTAAAAATGATTGATAAATGTGTCTATTAACGACAGTTTATTAATAAAATTTTTGAAATGTCAAATTTGAATTTGAAGTTTGGTCAGAATAGCCAATTTTAAGTGACATCTCAATGCTGCCAACTCAATCAGTACTTGTTCATCACGTTGTACTTTGGGATAAAAAAAAAAATTCATTTTCTTGATATAATAAAACAGTTAAATTTTCTTAAGTAAGAGAGACTGAATTTTTCCAGTGTGTCCATTGTCCCTCGTCGAGAATTTATTGATTTCTGTGATGCAAAAATAAAATCTCGCTTAACGTCTCACAATAAGTGAGCTAATAATAACCGACAAGCAAAACCTTTTCTCCTAAGTAAAACCACAAGGGATACATTTTTTTCGTTAAAGAATGAATGTAATTCCAACAGGTATGCCTACGAGAGGAATTTTTTACCATTTGTGCACCCAAAAAAGCGGCTTTTAAAGCGTTCGGTGGAACAGGTAGAGGCATAACTTGCCAGGCTTTGAAAAAAAAAGTGTGTGAATACATAACAAAAAAAAAACATTAATGTTAAATGCGAGAGCAATCTCAGCTTGAGATATTATTCTCGAGGTCAGTGAAGGGTTAGTTACGATGACAAAAAGGCTTCTTTACGGAAGCAGTGAGATATTACCATGAAAGTTTAAGGAGTCGGTTGTGTTTGTCTCTTTTGGCTTAAAAAAATTACTTGGCTGAAGCTGTCACATGTCCGAAAATCGTGCTTTCTGTTAGATAACTAGTTGAGTCGATATATCAGAATAGAACTATTCCACACATAAATCACTGTCTCTCCACCCATATGTCCGTTTTTCTACAGGATGATAAAACTTTCTCTCCCTTCAAGTTTTGCCATATCCAGCACAATTTAAGCTGAGAAAAAATTATTGACGGGAGATATTTTAATTAGACCGGAAAAAGCACTAAATCAGGGAAAGATGTTTAGAGAGGAAAGACGTTTTCATCGTGTCATTGATTATTTCTGGAAATTCGTCCCAAGAAACAATTTAAAAAACACTAGGATTTATTTTAGTTTTATAAATAATTTATGAAGGTTTTAATCAAAGCTAATGTTTTATAAGGGTCAAATTTAAGACGTTTTATCCTTAAAAGAAAATATGTTTTAAAATTTAGTTTTAAAAACAATATTAAAACATATTTTTTAAAACTATTTATTCTTTTAAACCTTGTAATTATGTAACAATTTTACAAAAGCCAAAAACAGTGCGGTAATAAAACCTTTTTTTTTGTAATTAATAAGAATAAACAGTTTTATAAAGGTTTTGCAAAATGCGGTAATAATTTATGTACGTTTTAATATTTTCACTTTTTTATAAACAGTATTTACCGCACATCATAAAACCGAAATATACTAAGTTTTAAACCAGCATTTTTTAAATAGTATATTATGCAACAAGTTTTATAAACGACATTTTAGTCACGAGTGTTTAATTAACGAGTGTCTAGAAGAGTTTATAAAACTTGTTGCATACTATACTTTTTTTGCGACTACAACGGAAAAAAATTGTAACGTATCTTGTTATTTTATTTATTATTATAATAATAGACAAACGAACATAACATTACAAATTTGTTGCTCTACTTATATACATTGATAGTCACATTGGAAACATTTTGGCAATTGTTAAACAAAATCATAGATTTTCCAATATTTTTTTCATTAAACAGTGTTGTATTTGACTCCTTTGCATCAAAGCTTAAACTTTGAGCAACTGCAGCCTCAATATTCTCAGCATTCTTTTGCATCGCATTATCTTGCATAGTATTATCTTGAACAGTATTCATGATTTTAGTAGCTGTCTCGATTTTATTGTTCAATGAATGGTCAATATAACTCTCTGCAACAGCTGTTGATCGCCATCCTCCATGGCGCTTTAAAGCTGTGATGTCCACACCTGAGTCCACCAAAATTGTCGCTGAGGATCTTTTTAGGCAATGGCCAGTATAAGCAGCAGGGTCAGGTAATTTTAAAAATGTTGCCACTACGCTGGAGAGGCTCCCAAATTTATTAATTCCAATGGGCTGTTTTGTGCATTTTTCTCGCTGGTAGTTTAAGAAAAATCTAGTATTACTTGTTAGGTTTGGAGGTCGAAGTTCCATGTATTTCTTGCAAGTATGATAGAAATTACCTCCAATAACAAACTGACGTTCCGTTTTTGTTTTTGTATCAGGAATGTGAACTAAAAGAGCAGTGTTAAGGTCTTGAATATGATCGAAGACCTTTGTCGTGCAAGCGTAATTGCACGACACGTTGCAGAAAGTAGGTATATACTCAAAAATTTCCAAAAATATTTAATACACTTAGGAGATTATAATCGATAATTTTTGATAGATTATTATTAAAAAGCCCGTCACGCAGCGTCATTGTTTATAAAAAAAAACACCTCGAAGTAGCATAATTTTATTGAATTTATTATAACTGAGTTCGTTATAAGCGCACACTACTGTAATCAAAGCAATAAAATTTCGTTATGTTTTCATGAAAGCGAATGGAATGTCTAACTTTGGCAAAGGATGAATCTTTTGAAGTCGAGTTCATAATTTAAATCAAAGAGTTATTAACCAAGTCTTTATTTTGAAATTTGAGAAGATACAAGTACAGAATTCACGTATTGTGGAAACTGGCAAACTTGTATAATCGCCTAATTTTCTAGGAAAGGTTCAATCAAAATTCCACCCTTTGACTTGGGTGAAATCGGCTTTAACTTCTAAATCTTTCCTCAATCCTGAAAACAGAACTCAACGATCATCGGTTCTATCGACTGAAGGCGGCTTAAGGTTGACGTCAGACCGTAGAACAAGGTGCCCATTATTCTTGTTCGGCACCCTAATTTAAATCACCTCTCGTAAATGTGAAAAATGAAGAAATATCTGCTGACAAGCCAACTTTTAGGCTTTCCCTGTGAAATATGATCGGTAGGCATGGATTAGAAAGAGGTCGATTCGCTCGGTAATAAGGTTATAACAAGATTTAATTAAAAATATAAAGCGGATTGAAGTAAAGACAAAAAATAATTTAATTGAGGTGTTTCTTTGCTGACAAGTATTGATGCAGGAATCTGTTTATTAAAATTTTCTTCATTGTATTGAAGCTTTTTCAGTAATGTGGTGAGTCACTGTTTTTAATGTCGGTTCTTTCTTGTATTGCAAACATCTGAACGGTTTTTCAATCTTTTCATATCCTCCCCCTAAAAATCGGCCTATTTTTAATATTCGTATTGCTCCATCTGGGCCAGAATAATAGAGGAAGTTTACCTCTACAATGTTTGCTTGCATTTACGAGTACGATGAACGTAGTGTTTAAATTAAAAAGCTATTTTTCTCATCTTCCCAAATTTAGTTTATTTACGTTCGACATTTCATCTTTTTGCCTGTGATATAGTTTCTTTTTCATTTGGGAACGTAGGGATTTTATAGCTGATTAAAATTCCGAAATGGTTTCTTTATTGTAGCGAGGGTAGTAAAAGTGAATCTTGGCAAAACCGCGTTTATCTCGAGGATTATGATAAAACACACAGTTTTTACGACGTGTAATTAAAAAGAAGCGTTTCACTAATTTCGGTAATTCGTAAAATGGTGCAAGAGAGGAATTTTTACCACAAAAATACGTTCGTTAAACTGAACCAACTTTCAAATTTTTGAAATACACAAAAGCTCTTAAACAAACAGTGCTGCTATCAGGTTATGTAATAAAAAAAATCTTTGAGTTTGGTCAATCTTTAAATAATTCTCCCCAATCCACTCCTCGTGATGTTTATGTTATTTTAAGATTTTCTTTATTATTGATTTAATGAAATATTAGTTGTTAGTATAAAATCAAGTCTTTACCTTAATAAAAATTTAATTATTATGACAGCTTTTGATTAGGCAAAGTTGTGAACTGAGAAAAGCCACAGACACCTAGATCTAGATAGAACTTCTTTGAAGAGTTTGTTAGTAAAACATTTTTACTCTCAATAATCGTCTTCCATACACTTCCAGAAAATTGACTATAAATTATTGAAAAGTCACAAATTTTTATCATAAATAACAGAAAACAATGTTTAGAACTAAAAACACTCATTTACTTTATTTCAAGTATCTGTTACAAAAACTGATCACAGTGTTATTCTTACACTTGTTTTACTTTACTTTTAGCACAATACGGTAGTACAGCTGATCAAGGCATACGAAATTTAGTGTGTAATATTATTCTTACTTTATTTTTATTATTGCTAAGCGTGAAAGCATAAAGGAGAATAAATAATTGCGTAAAAGAATGGTTAGTTTGAGAATGAACGACTCTCTTATAAACAACTGTTTGAAGCGACAGTGGCGGTTTTATCGGCTATGTCAGTCGCTAAAATTGAAATTGACACCAAAAATTTTTGAATTTTATATTTTGTCATCAACTGTCATTCTCAGTTCGGTAAGTTATCATTAAGAGGAGTATGGACTAATTTCTCTAGTATAGGGATTCCAATGTAAACGCGCGAATCTGTAGCTTGTTTATTTATAGAAATAAATAAAAACGGTTTTGACTACGAGTATTGTAATAACATGGACTACATTTTGACTTTTTTAAATTTTTAATTTCGTTGATTTTAAATTTTAATGATTTTTTAATAATTATTTTCTATTATTTATAAACATTTTTTTAAAAATCGCTTTCAGTCATTTTGTAGTTAATAATTTGAAGAATGATTGTGCCAAATTTCGTTAAAATATTTTTATAAATAAAAGTGCTACAGATTCGCGCGTTTACATTGGAATTCCCATAAGCGAAATTACCTCCATACTCCTCTTAAGCTTCGGTGCAAAGGAGTCTTGCTTAAGCGACCAGGTAATTAACCGCGGTGCAATCCAGCAGCTGCGTGTTATTCATTGAACTGGTCTACGCCAGTTGACCAGTAGACCAGTAGAATGAATCACATGCAACCCGCTGGATTACACCGGTTAATTACCTGGTCGTTTAAGAAAGACTCTTTTGCACCGAAGCTTAGTTATCATACCACTGGTGGTACGAAATTGAAAGAACTTTTCTCTTCATCTCATTCGTATTTATTTCTTAGATAATTTTTACTCGTTCGCTATGTTCACTCGTGTAAAATTATCTATAAGAGATCTGAAATCGAAAATTTCCGGCAATTTTATATTCACTTGTTGTATTACTTATGAACAAGACACCTACCTATATAATTGGTAGAGCAGCTTTCGCTATTTTTATTGTTTTTTTCAAAATAGAGTGAAAAATTATAGTTTTTTTTAAAACTATTAGATGGCGCTATACAACGAAGGACGGTCATTAGTGTTATTTTTGACAAATATTTCAATTTTTTATGTTGTGTCCTTTTTGTCAAATTTGTATACTACATCATATTATAACATTATTTATTAAGAAACCTTATTTGGATGCTTTAAGAGTTATTATAGCACCCAGTGTTAAAATAGAGTCTTATACAACCTAAATTTTTACTTTTATTTATTCAAATATTGATAGTTTAAATATTTTTATCTGTTAATGAATCTATTGTGTAAAAATAAATGTGAAAGAACTTGACACAGTGGCACATGTGTTTGAAAAGTGTTAATTTCGCTTTAAAAAATCGGTATGTCCCCGCCCTTGGCATATTCACTGATAAATCTGTTCCAGACATTGGGAACATGTGTTTTAGACAATCAGCTGTTTAACCCACAATTGAGTAAATCCATTTTATGTTTTGTTGTCATACTATCAGATCTACATTTAGCTACTCGTAAAATACCAGAAATTCTCTTAAAGTTGCTGAAAATAATAAAAACAGAAATCACAAAGCGTTGTTTGAATTTTGGTAAGTTCCAAAAGATCTTTGTTTCTTATTTGGAGATTTTCGTTCTCATAACATGGCTTTTGGCCAACACACTGTCAGAATTTTCAGGAGCGTAACATTTTTAATTTACTGAAGCCAAGTGGATGGAAAACAAGTGTATATATTTTTAAAGTCTCTGCGGTCGGAATAATGAAACTCCTAACAATAGTTTTCCGCAACCACTATGCACCAGTAGCTTAATTAAAACTCTCGATTCATGTATTTACCTTTGTTCCATCCGCTTAATTAATTCCGCTGGAACACAAAATAGGGATAAAAAAAAACAAAGCAATTAATATCTCGTACGTCAGATTCTCAGACTTTGTGGATAAAATATATCTCAACATCTGCGCTATGTTTTTATTCGTAGTTGGATCAATCAATTTAGAAGAGACATTCGTTATTATGACAGATAACCATCCACATGACCGCATGTCAAACAAATACGGACATAAATCAATTTTTCAGTTCCGAATGGATACAATAGTTGCATCACAATGCAACGAAAAAGTCAACAGCCCACATTATAATGTTACACTCAAATAAATACCAGCACAACTATTCCAAAGCATTGTACGGAATATATTCCAACAATGTCTCGACTCTAGAAAAGGGAAATTGCCAATTAAATCCTGATGTAGAGCAATGTTCGTCCAACTAGCTTCTAGTTTTACCATTTTCTTTCTGCACGTTTGTTGAGTTAGCTCAACCACTTTCAAATTTTCAAAATAATAAAGAAATGCCGTGGCGGATTAATAGATTTTTGTTTTTGTTTTATTTGGACGAACTTAACAATGGCGGAACTACTTTATCTGCTAGATGCTGAAAGATTTATTTATATGAGTTAAAAAATGCTGTATTTCAACTAAAAATGTAGGTAAGTAGATAAATAACAATATAAAGTGTGATTATAAAAAAATATCAGATAGGTATTGAAAGAAAGAGGCAGATGCAGTGGTCATCTGAGACTTGTAAGAGAAATTGACTATTTACAGGTGACCGCATCCGCCATGTAAAATAGGCGAAGTCTCAAAAGGATTGTAAACGGTAATATGCAACCCGTTATGCCTAGTTATCTAAAATGTCAAAGGACTGTCAGAAATGATTTTTTTATATTTGTTGTATTATTGAGAAATGAAAATTAAATATATTTTTAGTAGAAAACTCAGAGAACTTACGTTATTTTAAACAAACCACAGTGGCAGAGTATAGTCATCTGTGGTAGTTTCGCTTATTTTTGTCATGCCTGCTATGATTCCTCTGATTTTGAATCACTCGGTTTGAAAACGTGCTGCAGTAGCATATTAAAGAAGGCATTTCGTAAAGTTAGTTTTGTGGCATGAATTCAAGTTGTAAAACGAGCGCGAAGCGTGAGTTTTATAAAGAATGAGTGCTCACAATTTATTTTTTTATGTAAAATTTACAACAGTGGCCAAAAATACGAATTGTTTGGTTTCTGAAGAAGAACATGCTGTAAAAATTAAGAGGCGTGCCATCTTTTCTGATTTCGTGTGAGCGTTTTCGTTCGGTATCAGCTGGTTGCAAAGCAGCCGCTTTTTTTGGGAAATTAGTAATGTCTTGTAAGAGCTCAACGAAATTATTGTTTACCACTCTTCTTTTAATTTGGTAGAGCAGTTAAAGTCCGGCAGTTTGTAGGTAGATTTTTCTGTATAGCTTGCTTTTAACATATTAGTTTGTTTCTTGTTTTGTATGTTCTGGGGTCAAGCGTTACACTTTATGTAATTAGCCCGGCATGTCAGATGGTTAGATGAAAGATGTTTATTAGATTCGTAATTTGCATTCACATTAAGGCAGCATACACTTCTACATTGTTTCAGTTCCCAGAATTCACTGTGTATATGACATAACCTTAGTATATTTCCATAACAATTACATAAAAGAGAAACATCAACGTATACATTTACTCCATCAGCTCGCTATTCTCTTAAGTAGAACTCTCAAGTAACTTCTAGAACAGCTGTGTCCCTCACTAACGAAAGGGATAAGCTCGGTGAACAATGCTTCTCATACATATAGGCTTGCGATTTGCATTCGTTATGAGTCATTGGTTGTATGAAGCTTTTGACAAACAATTTTTCGGTGCACATTTATATCGAGCTTTTCTGACATCACCCTCTCGGTAATCAATTAGAGTTTGACATGCGAAATATAGGGAGTGCACTCAAAAGATTTCTGAAATTAAAACAGAAAGCTTTCCACCAGGAAAAGCTTGACATTAAGCACCAATTCACGTTTAGAAATGTACGAGATTTCCAAAGTATGACTTATCAATATTAAATAGAGCAAGGGAAAAGATGATTGATTTATGTTTTCCTTCGCTCTATTTAATATCCGGAAATGCTGCTGTCCGCCTTACAATTTCCATAAAATATTGAAGCGGAATTTTCGACTTGCACAAAAAAAGATTCATTGCGATGATAAGAATTTCGATCTAATTCCGGAAAAGATTAGCCACGTCTCTGAACCCTCTTTGATGCTCGTCAAAAATGATGAGCTGTCTAGGCGACTGGGTAATGTCGTTACGAAAAGTGATAATTCATCTTGATGGTGTACAAGATGAGAACACCAAACCACGTCTGCACGTCTCCAATAAATAACGAGCGTTTTTTTAATTCTTATTAAGATTTTTCGTTGATGGCTTTCGTGTGGAATATTGCACAAAACTAGTTAAGGATTTGAAATGAGGTCTGATGCATATTTAACGCTACGTCAATCAGACTTCAGCGTAGGAGTCAAACTGAAAAGCTATACAGTTACAGGTTTCAGAAAAATCGAATGTGGCTTTAATGCTGCTACTAAAACCTAACAATAGATCTTTGACAAAGTCTCTCATATTTAGCATTAACAAGGTGAAAGATCAAATGTCAGCCAATGTACCATTATTCCTTCTGCACGTGCTTAATAATTAGTTATTGTTTCTAATTGTAACTAAATGTAGAAGAAACGGTACATTTTAAATTACAACCTACACGTCCTTAACCGGTGAACTACCAGCATCGCTATGACCTCAAATAGGCGTTCTATAAACCATATAGTGTATGCAGAACTCGCAGAAGGAAAAATTACGACCAGGTTAAAGAACCGTTCCGAAACATACAAATCTTTCATGAATACAAAGCAATTTCAAATCTTTCAAATATTCTAAATTTGATCTCACATATGACACGGAAATTGGGATAGGTGAAGATCTAAAATAAGAAAAAAAGTATTTTTTAAATAAGTAACTATTAGTTAAATAATTGTCTTGTATGAAGTTTGTTTTCTTTATGATAATAATGATGTATAAAGAATAAGGACGATTTTTCTAATGAATATGGAATGATTAATAGGAAAGGGTTATGGTTAAGTTTTCCACCCCAATTCTTGGCCTAACTGTTCTGCCAGACTAACTTTAATGTCATTCGTCAGCAACCACTTACAATCTATGATAGAATAGTTATACATTACCAAACAAGTAGGATTTTTTTGATGACTAAAAGTATAGTATATATCTACGTTTTTTACTCAAAATTTTACAATGAGAGCTTACGACAATTATTTACTAGTGATACAAGCGATAGTACTGGTGAATAAGAAAAGAAGATTTATTAAATATTAAAACGGAGATATCTCTTTCTCAAATATTTCAGTTTAGTATCATCTATTGGGATTAGTTTTCATTGACTTGACTAATGAAAACATCGTTGTGAAATTTGTGAAAGTGTCAACCGATTGGTGGTAAAATTAAACCAAAATAATTTTTTTACATGTTATTTTGTGTGCTGTTTGGGGTACCTGCAAACAGATAAGGTTTTAAGATTTATTTTTTATCTCTGTTTCATGGTCTTCTATGTAATTTAAGTTATGTTTATGTTCAAAAACTTGAAAAAATTTTCAAAAAATTAACAAAAGACTGTGTTTAAAACCAAAGACCTAAGATTGCTTAACTGTACTTCATATAACATTTAGTAGAAGTGGTTTTATTACTTAATTGTTTTGAAAACTATTTATTTGTTTAACCACAAATAGCTTAATCAGCTGTTCACTTGCACGCAGCTTATGTATTTTTGAACACATTTTTGAGAAAGAAGATATTTCTCTATTCTAAGCTATTTCTAATGTGTTTGACCTAAATATACAAAAGATTTAACAAATTAATTAACAGAAGTACATTTAAAATAAGAAATAAAAATATAAATAAAAAATATATATGTATATAATAATACTATAAACAGATATGTAAATCTTGAAATTTTAATATAGTTCTTGTGACAATAAATTTTCTATAAAAGTCTTAAAAGAATAAACGCCAAAAATTATATTTTTACAAATTAATATTGACTTAAAATGGCTGCCAGACCAAAATTTGATTTTATTCGTGAACTACTACTTGAACAATCTTGTTATATATAGGATGTTATTGAAAAAATGCTAGAAATTTTAACAGGTAATAATCTTTGTTGAAAGAATGCTAAAAACCAAATTTGCATTGTTTTATACAAATGTTTATAGTTTTTGACATATACGCTGTAGAAATGTTTTTTTAAAAAACATTATTTTTGCGATACACGATGTTTGCAACACTGTTTTTGACCATATAGAGAAAAACAGTGTTGTCATACATCCTATATCTTAAAAATGATGTTTTTTGGAAATAAAATTACTACAACGTTCGTGTATATCTCAAAAACTATAAACCTTTGTATAAGGCTAATTTGGTTTTTTAGCATCCTTTCAACAAGGACTATGACCAGTTAGAATCTGTAACATTACTTCAATAACACCTTGTATATACGAAATAGGCAGTGTTGCCAGACAGACCTAGGGGAATTTGATGTACGGAATTTTGATATGTTTTAGGTAAAATGGGAATTTTCATATAAATTTAGCAGAAATTTTGATTTCAATGAGAGAATAGTGCAAATTTAGGTGACTTTAATTTAATAAACAATTTTGTTAAATTTTATACCGGTTGTGCCAAAATTGGCACTCAAATTGTTGATACCTTCTCAACAAAAGTCCAAGGAGTACTAGAAAAATGTTTTAAGAAAATGCAGCTTTGTTTTGACAGTTTATTTAAGGTAATAGAGATCTTTATGCTAGGGCTAAAATGGTGAAGTTTAAAAGGTTAGGTGCTGTTTCAGATGGTTTTATTGAGGTTATGCTTAACGTCCAGAAATTTTAAATATGTGAGAGAGTTAACGGAGGATGGACAATAAAAAGTCAGTTGTAAAATTCAGTCGACGTTTCGCTGTTCTTTACAGCTTCATCAGGACTTTATTACCTATAACAGAGATAAGTTACACAACATAAAAACAGGAGATTCCGCTTGTTATTATGAGACAGACACAAATAAAAACACTTTAAAAAATTTTATACTTAAAAAATGCATCATTAAAAGTCAGAACGCAGTATAATTAACAAAATTAAATTATCTAACAATTTTTTTAAGTATAAAATTTTTTAAAGTGGAATCTCCTGTTTTTATGTTGTGTAACTTATCTCTGTTGTAGCTAATAAAGTCCTGATGAAGTTGTAAAGAACAGCGAAACGTAGACTGAATTTTACAACTGATTTTTTATTGTCCATCCTCCGTTAACTCTCTTACATAGTACATTTAATGCTGTAAAGACACTTAATTATTCAAGAGTCTTAATTAAAGAAGAAGGAAAGACTTTATAGACAAATTTTCTATCAGATATAAAAATAAAAGTAACCAAAAATGTATTTTGGGACTTTATATCTATACTTGAAACTAATTAAAACAGATTTTTTTAGAAAAATTTCTGGAGCTTCTTTAACTTTAAGGAAATGCAATATCATTATGTTAGTCTGCGAATTTTGGAACTTTTGTATGATCGAGAAAATTTATTCTCTAGAAAAGTTGTGAAATGCTTTTGCCAATGTAGATTATATCGACAAAGAAACAAAGTCTGAATCATATTTTTTCTTTTTTTATTAATATTTTTTAAACAATTATTCTTAACTCAATTTTGTAATTTTTGTGTTATTTTCCTTGGAAGTGTGCTATATCCACACATACACAAACCCAGAAATAATTTTTTGAATACATTCAATTAGGAGGGAGATATCTAGGGAAATTTAGGGATCTGGCAACAGGGAAAAGAGGTAGTCAGCCCTAGAAGTTCAAGTGACGTGCCAGTTTCTCCTGAAACGCTTTTTAATCGGCAATTACGTTTCAGGCGTGATTGAAAATTACAAACAGACATATTTAATTCAGATAATTAGATAACTAATAATTTTTAGATAACTAAATTTTGGATGTTAAGGACTGTTTGGCAAAGAGTTGAGTCAGGAGTCTTTTTTTATTAATTATTTATTGTATATTTAAGCAGAATGTTATCTTTTTTTGTTGTATTATAAAAATTTTATCGAATTGATTGTAGCAAGAATTATATTAAGGGTACGAATATAATCTGGCAGATATGATGAAGAATAGGGATGGAAAGCTTGACTAAGCTCTAGGGCATTGCTTCCCTCTTTGAATGTCATATTGTCAGAGTTGTACGAAAAATAAAAATCATGCAAAATATTCTTGCAAATATATTGAAAAAATAATATCGCCGCACTGTACCATCACTACATTAAGTTTTAATTTCGGAAACTCCTGAAAAAAGCCAACTTGCTCCTTATTCTATTGATTTAAATAATGCAAAACAGCTTTCATGTCGAGGGACGACCAAATTGATCCTAAATTTTTAAATTATTCATAAAAGATAAATTCGAGTTAAATCGATAGGAGTGCAAACTTAAATTACTTTCGAAAAATAAAGCTAATGCAAAAATTGTACGAATAAAATTTCTCCTTCGATAAACTCGAGTTTGAGACTTACTGAAAGTTTTATAGTTGCATAAAGAAAGTTTGAGGAAAATTACTCGTAACGAACTTGTGTTTCAAACTAAATCAACTCGAAAGGAATAAACTAAATTGTCCTAATTTTAATTAAAAATACGATCGAATAAATTCAATTACCCTTGGCGCATTTAATTTTAAAAAATTAACGACTCGCTTCGAAATTACTCACGCATCAAAATCTCACTGATAAATGATAAATAATCCGGTTAGTTCGACAGATTATTCATCACTTTCACTCTCTTAACTTTTGGCAGACTTAACTGACCGGAACATTATCTTGACCAGAACCAAATTTCAGACGTGAAAAACTAACCCCAAACTGAATACAAGATAAATTAACATGACAATAATTAAATTGTTCCAAGCCAGTTATTTTAAAAAATTATCGGAAATCCTATTTATTATTAAAACAGTAATTAATTCAGTTTTAAATATTAAAAACTAGGAATTAAGCAGAGGGGCAATTTGTGTAATATACTATTTTCAACTTCACTTTATCTACCTTAAAGTCTAACATTATTGCGTTTTCAAAAAGAAAGGGGGAGGGTTATTGTCCAAAAAGTCTAAAATATAAATAATGAAACTAATTATTTTTTGTATAAATTTTGTAGGCTAAAATGGTAAGAGGATTGTACAAAAATTAATTTCACCAAATTTATGCCGGTTGCGTTTGCAATTTATTTCGGTATTCTTTTAAAAGCAACTATCAAAAATCCTGAAATTTACGATGTTCCTAATCTTTCACTCGCTAATGCATTTCTTTATAGCTTGCAGCTCTAAAAATGTCTCTCTAAATTACGAACAAAACTCATAAAACATCACATTTTAAAACTCTGCATTTTCGTACAGTCACGATTCAACAGTTCCGAATCTGATAACATTTCAGTAACATCCACTTAGTGTATCCAAATCCTTAACTTGGAAACACTAGCAGGAAAAAGACTCTTTTTATTATTTATAATTTTTAATCTGTATCAAATGTGTTTAGTCAAGGATAATATTGATTCATCAAACAAAACTATCAAGTTTAAATATCATAATTGCCAATACTAATATTTATATACTCAATGTTAAGTAAATGTGACTAAGATACTACATTGTAGATATTGTTTACAAATTTAATTAAATTCAATGATATTTAAAATTGGATAAACATTGCAAATTTAATAAAGTCAACAAACAAAAATTAAATCATTGATTTAGCTGAATTTATAAATAACATCTGGAGAAACTTTTCTGAAACAACAATAACATCTGTAATTTTCTACTTAAATGTTTCGTCGGATTTTCAGTGTTAAATATATTCCTGAAGGTCCTGAAAATTATTAAGAAAGTGGATAAAACTCTGATATAATGAAATTCGGATGCTCAAGTCGCTTAACTACAAAATAATTAATGACTCTAGGGATGAAACAGCATTTAAGAAGTGGTAGATGCTCAAAAAAAAACTTTTTCTAATAAATTTTATTATTAGATCAAAGCAAAAAAGGGTAATAAAAATTTTGATGCAACTTCATTATGCAATTTCGTTTTTATAGCCTACAAGTCATCAAAATATTTTGAGTAAAACTCTGAAGCTTCTCATTATTTTAAGGAAAGTTATTGCGTACCCAAGTCTCATTACCATAAGTTGGCAACTTGAAACCAAAACAACAAATAGAAGTATTAAGTTTTAAAGAAAAATTTGTATTATGTTAGGAAGCTCTGCTAATATTTCCGAACAACAAACCGCGCTTTGAAAAACTTATAAATTCACAACATGCATTCAAAAGCTTAAATTATAAACATGAAACCTCAATCCTTTCCTAAGGGAACTCCATCCCCTTGAAGTGGGATTGGCTAGCCTCATCTAATAATTCAATAACTCCCCAACGTTCTGACGTAACCTCCACGAATTAGATATGTATTTATGAAGCGTTTAGCCGTTCGAGGTTAAACCAATCCAAATTAGGACCGTTTGGCACTAAAATATTATAATATTCCGATGAAATTGATTACATTCAGGATAATAACACGAATTGTAAATTATAGATAATTATCCGCTTTTTGTTTAAACAACAATAGTAAATTATCCTTAATTAACATTAATCAAACAGGAAACTTGCATCGCGAGATAAGTTAATTTTATGCAAAATGCAAATCGAACTGAAGATTTGTGACAAATTAATATTGAATCGATCGTTGCATAAATAATCAAGGTTTAACCCTGAAAGGTCATTAGATTATCGATCCATTGTCTAAATTAATTACTCGAATGATATAATCCTAGAAAAGTTTAGAGTTCACGCGAAACAAAAGTGCACCGACCTCAAAACGAGATGTGCCTATTAAATTCAGGAAATTACCACAAGATCAAATATTAAATGGGAAACCGCAATGTTTTCGACTAAACCGCGATTTAAAAACACAAATAGTATTATTTACACAATTTTAAAAATGATTATGCGGTCGCGTATCAGTGTGGGGCTTGGGGAGGATTTGCACTGCTAACGTAATAAAATAGATTTAGGGTTGAAGGGTTTCCTAATCTAGATAACCGAGATTAAGCGGCGAGCAAGGCCGAGTGAAAACCTGTGTGAAGTTGGTCCCACAAAGGTGGGAAAAATCGATAAAACAATTGCCCATCGGTTGACCATCTTTGGACACCAAATTATTTTGATTGCCCATTTTTGTAATATAACAAAATTTTGAGGATTAGTATAACATTTTTCCAGTCGCAAATCAATTGCCCATTTTTGCTTATTTAATTAATTTTGATTGTCTACCCCTAGAAATAAGTAGCCAATAATAAATAAAACTGCAAGAGCCACCTTTGCATTTGGTCTACCAATTACAAGATTATAAATTTTCTTATTGTAAAGGAGATTTTAGTGATTGACCAAGATTGCCCACTAATTATATTCGAATGACCACACTTCAAGAAAAAAAACTATCTGTAAAAGAACAAAACTGTGACAAACAAATCAAGGCGAGGAGCAACCACAGGTGACAAAACGAGCAGACAATACTCCAAATGTTAAAAGATGATGATTTAAAAATTAAAAAGAAAATTTTGTAAATTATATGCTTTTTACAGATGAAACTTCTTTTAATAATAGCGGAGGTGTAAATAGACATAATTGCTTGTTTTTATTATACTCAGAATAATCTTTATTGGTTTCAAGAAAGACAATTTCAAAGAGTTTTATTAACAAACGCTTGTGGTTTCAGCAAGATGGGACACCTCCACACTGCCATAGAGATGTTAGTACTTCAGTATTTGGACACATTTTTTTTTCTGGTGAATAAGCTATTTCATATTAATTTAACAAGGCTATCATACCATTTTTTTGTAGCAAAAACAAGAGTTTTACCAATGTGTGGGTGTTCAATTAAGACTTTTTTTTATTAATTTTTTTTATATTTTTATTCCACTGATTTACCAATGTTATATAATTTTGTTCTAGTACAAAAAATTCGCATTTGTCTCTAATATATTTGTGATGGTGGCTAACGTAAAATATTGTTTTTTCAAGTGATAAGTTAAGTTGTATTTGTCTAACCAATTCTTTTTCATATAATATAGTGTTGGGTCTGTTTTATAATTAATTTTGCTCTGATCTTTCTTTTTTGGTGTTTTAATGAAATGAAGTGTTTTAAATTTATTATTAATTTTAAAAATAGCCGTCGAATGGATCTAAAACAAAATAATTTACAGAATAAATATAAGAATTTAGAAATATTCTTTGCGACATGAACTATACTTCTAATATATCATAAGCTTTATCACAAATTTTTTTGGTTAGTTAGCAGGTTTTTTGGACCTAAGTTTTTCACACAGAATGAAGGTTTTCCTAATTTGTAACTTAATATACAAAATATTTTAAGCTTTACAAATAAACAATTACTAATCATCTTCAATGCTACCACTCGGAAATTTAAGCAATCCGCTCCACGGCTGCAAGCTTTGCACACATTTTCGCTAATTTGTAATTTATTATATCTTTCAATATTTTTCTAACTGAAGTTTTAACTGTTAGGTACTTTATATTTTGTAATATTTTCATGATTTCTTTGTTATAGTTATATAACTCCCAGGTTGGGGTTACACTTGCGCTATACGGGAACATTTTGAGTTCCTCTTTTAAGACTTTTTAACAGGTAGTTTGAAAGGACAGCACACTCCAAAGTCCACTTATTCAAAGACTTCTTTGAGCTTTGCTTCATTTTGCTTGAAAATCTTGCACTACCTCATCAGCTGTTTTGTGTCTTTCTTATCAACACGTCCTGTTTTCTTGAAACAGCCGACCTTTTTTTATGTCTTTTCAAAGATTCATCAGTGTTATTCTAGTCTAGAAATTAAGTGAAAAGTTCTTTACAATTGTCAACTGAAGAAGGTCAACAATTTTATTGTACAAACTCTCTTTTTTTAAATTTGAGTATTTTTTAGTATGTACAATGAATTAGTCATCTCCAAGTCTTAATTTTTTATCACGTTTATGTCATGGACTTTGTAGATCTTAATTTTTTTTTGTTAATATTACATTACTTAGTACTTTGTGCAATGACGACCAAAACAAAATTTATGATAGTTGAGCGACTTGTGCTCGTAACACCACCGTTTACAGAGCATTAAAGACGGTTTTAATGGCAAGTGCATATCAGACTCATTACTCGTAACTACAGTGTGTGCTATAAAAAATTAATGGAAACTGAAGACAAAATAAAAAAAATTAGAACAGAAATATGAGTCAAAATCAATTTTGTTACTTAACGAGAACGTTTCAAATTTCTGATATTGTGAGAGATGAAACAGTAATAAATCCTGTTTTGCGACAATTGTCTTCGTGCTTTAACCCTTGAAATTAATATTTTTTATTAAGACATTGTCAAGGGGATGTCGTCCTGAAACTTTGAGGAACTTTAGTCCCAAAGAATTATTACATGTCTTATCTGTTAAGTTTTTTGACAAGTGGAACGCTCGTATATTATAAAAGCGTCACCTGAGTCCGCATGTGAGGATTTATGTGTTTTAATCCATCCATCAGCGTGTATAAAACCAAACAGAATTGCGGGAGGTTTTCATTAATTACCACCGCATTGTGTTGCTTGGTTCACCTCTAGTATTATCGTGGTGTATATGCAAGCTCGAAAGCTATTTTTAACCCTTCGTGTCGCTTATTATGCGAGCTTTTGTCACAGAATTAAAGTGGTAAATAAATTATAAGAAAACACATTAGTGTGTTATTTTCGATGGAAAATTACATACATTCAACAGCCGGCGTAACGATTCCACCACTTATATACATCTAGGGAGATTCAATTTTCACGAAAATAACTGATATTACACTCACGAACTCGCCTTTGTGCACTGCAGTAATTGTTATTTTTGAGTTTTTATTCATCTGTATGTGAAGTTGGCCCCACAAAGTTATAAACCATAACCGTCTGATTTTTTTTTGAAATTGACGTTTTTAATAGACTGTTTATTTGCTCAATTAGAGAGATCTCCGCATGGCGCTGCTAAAGCTCAACTAAAGAAATACTGTTTTTACGATTATCAACCTATTTAACTTTCACTAATTTTTATGATTGTCCAACCGCAAACGTAAATACTAGACCCCCTATAAATAACCCCAAACAGATTTTCTGAACATCGGTCCAGGTCCGTCTTCAGTAATCTTTACCTACCTAATTTAGTGACACCACTAAACTTGCACATTTTATTTTTTGTGTCTTGACTTATGTATCTTTACCTTGTTAATTTTTAAATTAGTATTTATATTACAATTGGTTAAAATTCGGAACAATATATTATTTAATTATAATTACAACAACAAATAAATAAAAACATATCACATACTAATCACTATCGACATAATTATCACTTTCGTCGCTGGACTCATCGTCCACATTAATTATCAAATCCGGTACAAGTCTACTTCTGTACATATCTTCTTCGCGAATTACATGTCCTACACACTTTTTTCAGCTGACGCTCAAAATTTTTACTATTTCGTCCTTAATCAGTTCGATTGTACCACAACTAAATTTCAGAGAGGTATTGTTTCTTCGTAGATGCTCTTTTAGCTCCCCCCATATCATCTCAATCGGATTAAAATTGCAATGATAAGGGGGAAGACGAACAAATTTAAATCCACTTTCTCTGGCCATAATGTCGATATTATATTTTTTTTTTCAAAAGTTGTTGTCTTCAAAACCTCCAACAACTGTTTTTTTGTATATGATACTTCAAAAAAGGGATCATTTGCATAAAGAAATTCTTGTATTTCTTCTTTTCTTGAGGAACTATTAGGAATTTTTTCTGCTTGGGCGGAATGGTAACTTGCATTGTCCATCACGATGACACTATTTTTTAGTATATTGGGAAGCAATTTTTCTGAAAACCAATTTTCAGATATGTTGACCGACATATTTTCGTGGTAATCTACTTTAGCTTCTTTGACATCTTTTGCAGAAAGTAGCAAAGCATTGTTTACCCAACCGGCTTCAGATCCCGCATCTAAAATTATAATACGTTTTCCTCTTGAGAGTGGTACATCTATGCAACATTTTTTGCTATTACCAGTTCATCCTTTGTTGACGGTGTCGTGACTATCAAAGCAAGTTTCGTCTAGGTATATGATAGGCACATTATCTGAACGTATTTGATACATTTGTTTTAAATATCTTGCTTTCCATTCTGAGATTTTCTTTGATTCTATCAAAACCTGCCTCTTGTTAATTGTTTTAAAAAAAAATCCGATTTTTCACAGAAACTTTCTTGACAACACTTAATCTGCAAAATGCTCTGAACTTGCTGGTGCAATGTTTTGATTGTTAAAACAATGTTTTTGTCATAAGCCTCATATATTATCCTCCTTATTGATTCTGCATGATGTTTTTCAAATAGAGAATTACATTATTTTTTCTGACTTTTCTCTCTTGAATTCCCTTCACAACTATGTCACGTACAGTCGCATAAGGTGTTTTAGTCATGTCAGAAGTTTTTTTATGGCTCCAGATTCACCTTCCAACGATTTTAAATAAACATACACATTCATAATTATAATCTTCGAAAGTAGTGGCAAATGTCTACGGCGGTGTTTTCTGCCATCTGAAGTAGTAGGCTGATCATCGTCGCCGTCGCCATCGCTGTCGACGTCGCCGTCGCTTTCAATTTCAACGTTGTCGTCGTTGTTGAACTTTCCATCTACCTCGGACCAAGGTCTCCACATCTTAAAGATGTAAAAAACTGGAAATTAAAATACATAAAATATTTACTGATTACAAGTTCTAATCATACACACCTTTACAAAAAAGACTGTAAATGAAGTCTTAAGAAAGACTGTTTTGTAACTGCCACTTGCAAATTATTAAAAAAAATAAAAGAACACAAACGAAAACACTTGAACACTAAAAGACGATAGAAATCTGTTTTACAAAATTAGCATCGGAGTATTTATAAAGGGTTTATTTACTATCTATTTAATATCTATTGCTACCTGCTTATTTACCATCTATGCCACGAAATTCTCTAATCCATCTTGGAAATATTATTAGAATTTATAATTCTATACATAAGTTCCAAGAAAATACAGCCGAATTTTCGAATTGGTGCCGGTAAGCCATAAAACTTTATTGCTCGGGTAAGAACCGAGCGGTTGAAGTGACAGGTTCAGGCATAGTTCAGCGCTTCTCAAACAGTTCTCTAATACTAGCGCAACACAAATTGATAAGGTATAATAATAGCTAAAAATTATTTTATTTAAAAAGCAAAACATTTTTATTGTTTTCACACTCTCCTACGACCCTACAACCATTTATAAACATCTTGTATTTATTTGTAACCATTTGCCATCAATCAACTACATTTTTGGGTACGCTGGAAAAATAAATGCGCTTTCACTATGCAAATATTTTTCTTACTAGCCACTGTTTGTGTCTTTGTTCAACACATTTGTTGGACGTAAACATCTTGCTTTGTGATCATAAAACTCGTCTACCTACCCTGAAATATCCCAACAAAAGACACCCTCTTTAGCTTCCAAATAGTGTGGTTTGGTGTCAATTATCCGTCTTTGTTAAGAAAAATTTATGACTTAAACGATTTACAACTTATCGGCACCATTTCGAAAATTCGGCTGTAGGTACCTGTTTGTTTAAATATTGGCCGCTTTCTAATAAGTTTTCTTCAGTTGAACTCTCTGTCTGCACCTAATGAGATTAAGAAGTTACTTTTAGTTATTTCATTGGAATTTTTAATAGTGGTTATACAGAGTAGCCATTTTATTTATTAAAATCGGACGGTAAATAATGATGTCACAAATTTTTCCGTCTTGCTAATATGACAATACATCCCATCGGCTTGTTACTTAGTTGCCTGAAATATTATTGAATGCGGCCCTGACCAGGTCTAAGCGTGCCGCTGCCAGACTTTATTAGGGTTTTACGATAGGGAGGCTCTAAACTTATTAAAATGGCAAAACTATAAAAGGTTCTAAAAACGGTATTTCTTTAGCTGAGTTATAACATTCCTTTAACATTCAATATCTGAAAGCTGTTAAAAGTCAAATCTAAAAAAAACTGAAAATTCTGTCAAAAAAAATAACGACAAATAAAAGTTTAGAAATTTTCTTTCCACGGAAAAGATGTGGTTCTCCACACTTCTTCTTCGATCTGTGCGAGCAGTTCTTTACTTATTCTTACTTATATTTTAACAAAGCAAAACTCAAATTTCAGTAAATTGTACAATTTATGTTAACATTTGTTGCTCGGTTGATAATAAATAACACAAAAAAATTATTCCAATTTTAGATTAAAGAAAAAATATTGTGAAATATGAATTTTTAATTTTTGAATCACAATATACTTTTGCTAGTGGTTAGAATAATGAAACAATATCATTGCGTTTGTCGAGTTTATAAATATGTAATTAGTAATTTGTCGCTAGGTTTATGGCGAACAACCGCTGAATACTCAGAATAATCAACTAATGGAAAATCTTCAGTTTAATTAGATCGGTGTGAACGTTTATTATAACATGCTTTTGTATGTGATTATCCCATTTGTCAGTTCACCCCCCTGCAAGTATTCCTGTGAGCAGCTGTTGGCAGTAGTGTTCCTGCAAAATAGATCGACCTTTTCGCTTTTCCTCTCCACGTTTTTATGTAATGCAATATTCGCAATGACTTTCTAAGAAGGTTATAACCCAGTTCGGAGGGATAGAATTCGGCGACACTCGATAAGGATAAACGATTTCCACCACATTTTATTTTCGAATTAATTCCGAGATATTCAAAAAATTGAATTTATCTCGGCCCCACATTGAAAACTTTCTGTTTGAATTCGGGAGTTTATTGTTGAAATTTTTCGCAAAACGACAAACTTTTCCCTCGCCCTGCATTTGAAGCAAATTTACTCGGAAACTATGTGAAAGGCTTTTGGTTCATTATGGAACACATAAAGTCCGAGGGCTAAACTCACGGGGAATGGCTGGAATAGTTAAGCTACTTTTTTAATATGAAATGTGTGCTGGGAAAGTTCGCGTGTGTCAGTCACCTACGCTCTTATTTAGACATCACCCTTGACGGCTCTTTATTATAAAAGAAGTAAATATGGGAACGGGTTATTTATGGTTTTATTCACACTATATTTTTACTGGGCCGCTGGCACACGTGGAATGCCAAATATGCTGCTCCTTTACGACCAACGCAACAAAATCAAACTAATAAATTTGTTAAATAGCCAATAAAACACCAGATAAAGCAATGCTAGTTTTATTTAAGTGATTGAACATGAACAATGGCCATTTTTGTTTTAACAAGCAATATCAGGTTTGGTTTTTGAAACTAATAAAAGATCACGTCTTCAAGTTTCAAAATTAGTTAATTATCTAGTCTATTAAATAGTCTCGAGACTAAAACAATTCTTGTTTATATTAATTATAAAATTGGTAAGATATATCTTGGATGGCTCCCGAAATTATCAAAATTATCTCTCCAAACTTCAAAATTAGTAAACTGTCATTTTCTTAAATTTATAATTTAAAAATTTGTAAATTATGTTATCTTCGGCTTCTAAAATTAGTAAAATATAGTCTCTGATTTCTAGAACTACTTCAAACTTCAACAACTTCAAAAACGATGTTGCATTTGTTTATTATATTCAAAGTTCTTAAGAAATTTTATCTCTGGTCTCTAGAATTAGTAAAATTGCGGCTGTGTATTTCACAGTTAATAAAACGTTATTTACAGATTTCAGTATCGAACGCGAATGTTTTTTTGTATTTGTGATTTAAACCTTAATAAACAATATTTCTAGCTACTATTTAGTAAAGCATTTTACGACATTTTTGTTGTTGTTTTAGAAGCTAGAAGCTCTTCAAAAATATATTTGTGTGTGCCATTGGTAGGTAAAAAATAATATTTTGGGTTTGTCAAACTAGTAAAATATCATCTCTGGCTTCCAAAAATTGCTAAAACAATGTCGTCCTTGTTTTACAACACCCTGATCGGATAATTTAAGGCTTCTACTCTCTCTAATAACAGGCTTTCATGTTTGTAGGAAACATTTTTAACTTGATTTTCCAAATTTTACTTTTTTTTATAATAGAAGTACTTCAAAAATAATTTAGAAATTTTTTTGCCACAGAAGAACAGGAAAAAAAACAATGTAAAACGAAGCATTTTATAAAAAAAAAATAGAAGAATATACGTAGATGTAGATATACTTAAAACTATAGCCTATAGTATTTGTTCAAATAAATTATTAAAATATGAACAATAAAATTGGATTGTCCGTGTTTTTAATCGAGGTTCAACTGTATTAAAAAAAATAGAAATTGTCTTGCTTCTAAAATTACTTCTCTCAACTTTAAAATTAGTAAACTGTCGTCTCCGGCTCCTAATATTAAAAAAAATTGCTTTTGCATTTATTATTATAAAAATCAATATAATATATACTACCTTTGGATTCTAAAACTGTCTTCGCTTTTTTTCAAAAATTATTAAAATGTTGTTCTTGCAAATGCAATATTAAATAATTTTTTTTTTTGTATTTATTAATAAAAAAATTATTTTTGGCTTCTAAAATTAGGAAAATATTGCATCTAGCTTTGAAAATTACAAGAACGTCGTTCTTGTTTTATTAATTTTTTTCAACTCCAAAAAATCCTGTTTTTTTATTTGAAACCTAAAAATTCCATCTATAGCTTTTAAAAATTGGTAAAATAGCTTCTGGCTTCTAAAATTATAAAACGTTGTCTTATATGCCTTTATTGAATTAAAATTTGTCAAAAAAGGCCTTTTTTTGGTGCCGAAATGTACTAAAATTACGACTGTACAGTCCAAAATTTGTAAAATTTTGTCTCAATATGGAAAAGAAAAGTCGCTTTCTTATTTACTAATTTTAAAGTTTCTTCTCTGTATTAAATAAAAATGACGATCTTGTATTTTTTTAACATAAAAATCAGTATAAGAAAGTTATTTTTGGTTTCTCAAATTAGTAAAATACAGCTTCCGAGAGTGTCTGAGAAATATAGCTCAACTAACTGAGAGTTGTAGTAAGATATTCCCATCTCCTCCTAACTACTTGAAATTTTATTATCAGTGATCAGTACCAGACAGTGTTGCCAACTTGGGGGATTTTCTCCTAAATTTAGGGTATTTTTTTTGAAGAAGAGGGGTATATATAGGGAGGAAAGTTCTGTATGGCATTTTTTAGGGTATTTTTAACTACTACTACAAATTACCAAAAAAATGTTAAACTGTTAATTTTTTGTTGCCAACTTAATCAGTATTTCTTGATTACTTAAATTAGAAATAAATTAAAAAATATATGTTGTAAAGAACTATTTTTTTTTTTTTACTTTGTGGTTGTAGTCCTTTTTAAAATGAAGTATGTTTTGAGGGAATTTAGCTTGGATTTAGGGGATTTCGACTAATTGTATGGGAGAAATCATCGTCAATGGGTTGGCAACACTGGTACCAGATTCACACTCTACCCTTACTTAATCTTATACCATCACCGCCGAGATGGGTTTGAACGGGATGAAGAGGACACTCAGGCATTGAGACATCATGGTATATGATTTGAACGTGATTTTCATTATTATTGTAAAAATATGTTTTAAAAAAATAGTTGCGTTATTAAATTTCTAACAGTATAGAATTGACGAAATTCAGTATATGTTTTTATAATCGACAGCCTTAAGAATCATATCACAAGGGGAATTTTTGCAACACTTCTTTAATATACTAGTCCGTTGTGTCTAAAGAATCCAGATTTAACTTGCATTGATATTTTAAGCATTTTTTTTATTTTTTGACTTAATGCCGAGTCCACCATTTTGTGTCAATCCTTTGATAGGATTGGTCGGTTTGATGTAAAAACCATAACAGTTTCCCAAGCGATTCCTTGAACCGCTCATTCTTGAGCTGTCTGTGAAGATTATAGGATAGATAAAAAGGGTATCTGATCCATTCCTTGATAGAAGTAGTATATCACAAGACTACGCTAGGATTTTTGAAGGATGACATGTCCAATAATAACGTATTACTTGACCCTATAGACCCTAGGTGTTCCCACACTCGCGCAATCCTCCTATCTCCAACCAACATCTCCTGTACCGATAGCAGTTAATAACGTTCGATTTCTAAAAAAAAAGACTCTTTAAAAGATGTTGTCAGGCATTGATTAAGCTAATCCTGTAGGCAGGCTTGGGGATTCGTTTTTAATAAGGATCGATTGTCGTCGTTCCGTTTTTCCATGATTAATTGTGAAAAAGTTTTGGGGACGTCATCAAGAATAACCGAAATCAGTTGTAGCAAACAGCTGCAAACTGGGATCGAGGAGTAAGTCGACGGTGAATAAACTTTGATGAAGACGTCCCGTTTGATTGATGATGTAATTTATGAAGCAGAAAAAAGTGTCAATATTATCCCAAACTATGTTAGGAGAGAAACTGATAAATGTGTTTTAAGAGAAACTTGTCGCAACAAATTTATTTATAATCTGTGAATTGCGCCACTGAATTTAATTACAAGGGGGTGTATGATTCGTGACGACAATCCGATAAAATTAGAAAAAATATTTTCACTACGAATATGTATTTCGACGCCAAGTCTCAAGTTCATGGTCGTGTTTGGGCGGATTCTTACATAATTTACGTGTAGGTAGGGTTGTAAGCGGACAAATTACAAGAAAATTAATTCGAGGACGATTCATATTTAGTCATCTATTATTTGTCGACGTGATTGTGTGTTAAACAATTCGTGACAACTCTAGATGGATTTTACCGATCGAAATTTAATGGGCTGTAAACATAGAAAACTTATGTTATTTTCAGCATATCGCAATAATTTATTAGAGAACGGCTCGCCCTAATATTCTTTCATTTTTCACATAGGATCGTTAAAAAATATCAGCCTTGGTTTAATTGTCTATTTAAATTTTATAAAAATTATTATAGCCATACACGGCTCTGCGGCTTTTTATGAAAGTACATTTATGACCAACTTTGTTATTTGCAATCAAGAATTATAAAAGTTTTGTCTTGTTTTTCCATTTAATAAAATCACGGTAATTAGCATCTAATTTATTTAATCAGATTGTTTAGTCATGATCAGAAAGGAAATTAATTTCGAGATTTAATACAATTCAAGGGAAAAATTGTTACTTGCGCAATTTGATACCTACAGAGAGATCAAAAAATTATTTTAATATTCATAGCTTCTGACTTGTTAACTGACCTGACCTGATAATAAGTTTTTACAGGCTAGGTGAATTCTGAATTTTTTCTTACTCTTTTGCTGTCCATTATTTAGGTATATAATTTCTTTTTAGAGTTGTTTCACTTTATAATTTATTTTTTCTCTCTCTTCTATCAATTATAATCTTTTCTTAATTTACTTTTGTTTAAAAGACAGAAAAAATTTTCTTTTTCTGAATTTCTTCTTTCTCTTTCGTCAATTTATTACTATTATTTATAATTGTTCTAAGTTTTAACAATTTTTTTTGCTTTTTTCTGTCAATTGAAATTTTTTGGTTATCTTGTTTTGCTGTCCTTATTTATACAATTTCTCTTTACTGTTATTTCACTAATTTGTGCTTTATTACCTCTTTTTTCTTTCTTCTATCAATTGTAATCTTTCTTTAATTTACTTTTTTTCAGAAGACAGAAAAGCCTTGCTCTTACTGAATTTCTTGTTTCTCTCTCGTCAATTTATTAGTATTATTTATAATTTATCATTGTATTAATTTGTAATTGTAATTTTTCGTTAATTTACTTTTGTTCAGAAGACAGAAAAGCCTTGCTCTTTCTGAATTTCTTGTTTCTCTTTTATCAATTTATTAGTTTTATTTATAATTGTTCTAAGTTTTGACTAGTTTTTTTTTGCTTATTTCCGTCAATTGAAATTTTTTGGTATCTTTTTTACAATGGTCTTTTTTTCTGATACATCTTTGAACTTGTTCTGTATCTCTTGTTTTGTGTTTGTTAACTCATCATGCTTCTAATTTCTTTTTAAAGTTGTTTCAACTAGGTTTTTTTCTTTAACATTCTTTAGCAATTACTTCTTTTAGCTAAAAATTTTTCTTACTATTGAAGGCCACAGTACTCAATTTTTTTTAGAAACATTGTAAAAAAATTTTTTTGACATTTTAGGGAGCAATAATTTTTTTCTCTCTATCTTTTTTCTTTTTTGTAGGGTTCAACTTTGAAACCTTGTACCGCTGTGTAAAATTATGTTTTTGTATTTAAATTTATAACTGGTAACTGGTAAGTTTTGCTGTTAGGAAGAGAACATCTCTCTGCGTTTCTTAAAAGTCATTTTACATATTTTACATTGGGCTAAACTCCACTGAGATAACAACACCAAAATAGCACAATAATTTGATTCATCTACCACGATTTATCGTGTGACACGCAAAAGCCGTGTTCGAGTCCGGTTTACAATGGCACGAGCCGAAATAAAAAGTAAAACAATAGTCAGAAATAAAGAGAGTCATGCTGGTTAGAAATTAGTCAGTTGTTTGTATTTAGGCTTCTAGGCACGTGTGATCTACTGACAAAACGGAAAAAATAGGACAAAGAGTGGATTGACAAATTTATTTCTGTCTGAACAAAGAAGATAAGTTCTTTTTTCTCTGGATATAGATGAAGGTGTGTTCTAAGATGCCTTTTGAGTGATTAAAGCAAATTTATGTTTTTTTTGAAAAGTTCGTAAGTGGATTTGTGTTTAGGTCAAGAAGTTCACCGGAACAAGAAAACAGTAATTAATGGGTTTGGCATTTGAGAGGTAAAAGGCACATAAAACGTTAAATAGAACAGCGGTAGTAAATCCTCATTGTCGGTATAAAACTTTTGGATAAAAAATGTCTGTAACGTTTAGTAAATGCAGAAGAGTCTGACACTTTTATTAACCTTGGAGTGATTGATTATTAACTCGGTGGTAAGTTTTTGTGTGTGGAAAAAATAATAGGAAAAGTAGGTTTTTAAATCGAAATTTTGATTGATGCATATTGGCGAAAATATAAATGGTTAAGTGAGTTAATAACGGGTCCAGGGAGGGAAAAATTAATTGTGTTTGACACGTTATTATCTTAGTCAAAAGATAAAGCGTTTAATCTAGACAGGATGGCGAAGCAAGTTAAGCGTAATGAAGCATTTTGTAGCTTCTTTGAGCGAAAAATAATTGTACCACAATGCACGACATGCATCGAATACAGTACAGGTACGATAACCTTTCATTATCCAATTAAGTTTAAAGCAGCGCACTTTTTATTCGTACTCGCTGCAGTCGTAATAGATATTTTATTAGTGAAATCAGTGCCGGACTGGATATTTCCCGATAGGCCTTCTGGTTTTGGGCGTTCCTTATTTATTACAGATTTTTTTTGTTGGAATATACATTTAAAAATAACAGATTTCAAAACTTTTTTAAAAAATATTTGTTTTGGTTTTTTATGCTTCTCGCTCTGAAGATGCCTCCTCATAGGAAACGAAACAAGTAAGCCCAGTAAATTATCAAAAAACACCTGAGATAAGACTTTTTTTAACTTTATTTTACAAACTTTACAAAACGATTCAGAACTTTCTAAAATTAAAAAAAATATTATATACTGCTGGGCTAATTTCAAGCTGAGATGCTACCGGTAGTATCGCAAATTTTAATACTTACTTTTCCATGGCAACAACCAATCACAGCCCTAATTTTTTTAATTTTCAATAGAACCAAAGATACTACCGGTATTTTCTCATCTTGAAGTTAGCCCATTAATGTCATAAAAATTGCAACATCTAGAAAGAGTTAATGAATTTGAACTAAATTTGGTGGAAACGTTTTTCTAATTAAAGATAACAAATGATTAGAATTTGAATCCAAAATTTTAAGTAGTTGCTATAGCAATAACTTTTTTGCCTAATTTTTGTGATGTATTCCTAAATTTTTCTTTTTTTTTTGCTTATGCTGGCTTGTTTCAGTTTTGTAATTGTTATGTCTAGTTAGACAAACAAATCATGGTCTTGCCATAAAATGTCCTGTAATTACTCTGATTATGATAGTTTGTCAACCAAATTTGATTAAAATCTGTAAACTCCTTCTTCGTTTTGCAATTCTTATAATCATTTTCGTTGTATAGAATCTTCTCCTGAGGTATCAACTCTATTGAAATATCAAATAAATGTGACATAATATTTTAACTCCCACGCTTTCCCGACTTGACATCATGGGACAAATATATTATTTTCACTACCAAAACCTCGTATTTGTAATAACTCAACTGTTAGGACAATTAGCTTCAGTAAAATATTAATTTTCCCTTTCAAGGTAAAATAGTATATTAAAGAACGCGTTTCGAAAAGTCAGTTTTATGCAACGAATTTACAAAACGGGCCCAAAGTGGGAATTTTATAAAGAAGGAGCTTTGGCTTTTCTTACTAATTCGTTTCTTAAGCCATTGTGCTCAAGAAAAGCTCTTTTTTATATTGTTTATTAAAACTTATAAAAATATAGTTTTGGATTCTTCAAATAATAACCTATTTTAGCACTGGATGTTATAATGTCTATAACAGCACCCAAATGAGTTTTGTAATAGATTTCTTAGAGACGCAAATTATAAGAAGTCCGTTTTGTTGCACGAATTTAAGTTAGCTTGAAAAAAATGTCTATTTTCTTCTTTATTTTAAGTAAAAAATTAAAACTTTGTGTTATATAACAATCTATTACCACACTGACTCTTACAATGGCTAATAAAGCACCCAAAAGAGTTCTATAACAGGTTTCTTATACAGACTGTTTCACGAGTAAAAATGAGCCTGCGAAGCTGAAAATACAACCAGCAATACAATGTCACAGTTAACTTAGATGATATTGATTCCAAATTTTATTTGTCAAATCTGTCACCGATAAAAAAGCAAGTGACAAGTGATCATTTAATGCCATAAACTTAGACAAGAAAGTTACCAAAAATACAGACTGTTTTACGAGTAGTAATGAGCCTGCGAAGCTGAAAATACAACCAGCAATACAATTCCAGAGTTAACGTAGATGACATTGATTTCAAATTTAATTTGAAAAAAACCGATAAAAAAATGTATTCAAACGATGAAAAAACCGACATGATGATGATATATGGGAAAAATGCCTCTGTCGTGATGAATTTGTGCAGACAACGTCTTCCGGGTAGAGAAGAACTCTTGCTGATACCATATTCGAACGACTTGAAACTACCTTAAGGAAAAATTGACCATTTTTGAAAAAGCCACAAGAAAGAACAGATACTGGTCTTGTTTACATGTAAGTCAAAGAATGATTTCACAAGCAAGTGGCATTAGATTGTCTTCAATTAACCAAAAGATTAAATGATTTTTTATTTAATGTATTTGTAAACAAAAAAATAAAAAATAACTACGTTACCTTTGGAATTGTATTGCTGGTTGCATTTTCAGTTTCGCAGACTCATTATCACTCGTGAAACACCCTGTAGATGCAAATTATGAAAAAGATTATTTAATCATATTTAGGTAGCATCTTTATTACTGGGTACCCAACAACCTGAAAAACAGGGAAAACCTGAAAATGTCAGAGAATTTAAATTATTCAGATAAATTAGGAAATCGAATATATTTTTAAAAAAGTAAGGAAATTTTTTTTATTATATGGAAAATGGATTTTACAATCAAAACACTAGTATTGATTTTCGAAGATTAAAAAAAAACTAGAAAACTTATGAAAATGCCCTTGCAAAATTGGTTGTAATGGGTACTTGTTAAATTTTTTTTGTGAAAACAGAACTGATTAGTACAATTGTCAAGTAATAAAAAAGTATTTGTGTTACAAAAAATGTCTTAAGGTCTTTATTTTAAGGTATTTGTTATATAAAGAGTAGTCAAAATCTTTAATACTTAAGCACCTTAAAAACGCAATTTATTGGTATGATCGATCTATAATGTTATGTTATGGTGGAGGATTGTGTTGCACGTTCGTGAGTGTGACCTTGGTGTTAGCTTGTAATGCTTGTAAAATTAATGATGTTCTTAAATTTGCGATTTGCGCTATTTCAAAACCAGGTTATTTCTAAATATAAAATTTGCCATTAAAACGTATTGTAGACACTTTTGAAAAACGGCACTGCTTAATTGATAATAAAAACAGGTTATTTGAGAAATTTATTGTAAAGTGTAAGGAATATGAAAATATTTGTTCTGGTACTATTTTGAAAATGTATTAAAGCCGCTTTCAAAAAATAATAGCTGAAGACATTTGGAAAAGTCAGGAATGTGATTCTGCTAGGTTGCTGGTATTGTACATAGATACCTACATACAGTTTTTTTTCTTTTTATTTATTAATTGTATAAGATAGGACGAAACAATTGTACAGTGAAGAACACAATTTAAAAAAATATATATTAAACCTTTTTGCGTGATTTAGAGGCATTTTACTGAAAAGCGGTCTTTTTTCAGAACTTTATATTTTATGAAGGGTTTAAAATTAAGATTTAAAAATTTATATGAAGACTTCTTTTAATAGAACCTACTAAAAGAAGAGAAACTTTCAAAAAAATGGGGGATGTTAAGGACGATTTGTGAAAGAATACCCCCCCATATTTATAAATTTGTAGATCTCTGTAAGAAAATATCACTTTGGGTCTTAAGTACTCCAGTCCGGCACTGAGTGCAATTACAAATTTTTCAAACGAGCCGCACGTACCAGATACCAACATAATTACCCCACCATTACCGTCACTAAGTGCAAACATTTTTAATTTTCTATCCGAAACTATTATGTAAGAACCTGGCAAATTTTCGCCGAAATCATCAACAGCTGGATCTAATTTTTGCCTATCCCTGGCCTTGGCAATACGCACGTCACGTCATGATCAACAATAGATAGTTGGCCATGACTTTGACATGAACACCTCAGCCTACCGCCTAGCGACACACAGTCTAGCTGACTCCGGCAGCACGGATTACTAAGCATACAATTCCGGGAGGAAAAGCACAGGAGTGGCCAAGCTGGTCATAATCAAATTTGACATAATTACCGTGACTTAACTGTAAACATATGCGTAAATTAAATATTTAGGCAGGAAATGACAAATTTGCCATTCATTTTGTGCAATGACAGTAGGAAATTAGCATGTGGCTATAACAGTATCAGAGATAATTTGCATGAAAATGGGTGCTTTATATTATATAATTTTTATCTGCTGCTCACCGGAGCAGCACTGATAATTTTTCACCTCCAACGCGATGCTTATCACAAGTTTATCACCGCAAGAGTCACCTTGAAAAGCAGACGAATAATGATAAATTGTTATTTAATAATAGTGTGAATAATTCAGTCTCTGAATTGGGATAATTAGGTTCGAAATTACAAGTGGCAGAGCTCACATCACAATTGATAATAATTGAGCATATCTTTAATTCGGTTCAATTTGTGTTTGTGGCCCAGGAAGCCACCCTCGGCGCGATCAAAATGAATATAAATGAGTGTAATAAGGATAAGCGAGTTATTTATTTTTAACGCGTCAAAATTTATTGTCAAGGAGCAAAACTTGTTGCTTACAGATCCGTCCGCTGAAAAATTCATCTCATAAATAATGACGTCAGAAGTTTGCAATAATTAAATTTTGTTATTTGAGTCACGCAAAAAACGTATCTATAAGGGCACAATGAGATATTCAAATTTCGAGGAAATCTACACGGATGACAGCATTGCGAAACCTATAATTACGCCAACATTGTTCTCAATTGCCGCTGTTGTGGAAGATTCCCGAAGGAGAAATAGGTCAGATGAGTAACGACCTTTCCGTGTCGTTTCTTTATTATTTTCCTAGATTCCTCTCGAAATCTTAAATTAAATCCAGAATTTATTTTTGGGAGTGAACACGAAAAATAAATACAGCTGCTGTTGAGATAATTTGCTTACATCCATATTATATAAAATGTAAATTGTTATGAGTTTCTTAGAACATCTGGAGGAAAGAGGCGTTAACCTCTTTAATACGAAAATTTAGGTGTGTGTGCAAAAAATACTCTCTAATCACCGATTGATTATAAGGTGCTTATTTCAAGTTGGCGGTTTCCCGTTATTATGCGAAAAAAATTCATAAAACTCATCATCCCCATTGTTCAAAAAATCTTGATCAAATTAAGATAACTGTTGCTGTGAGTTGAGACAATGAGAGGAACACTCACGCTAATTCTATACACCCATCCATCTTTTCTATTGGCGTTTATGATGCCATTTTTATTAATATTCTAACGCTAATGCTCGTTATCGAGTATCTAATTACCTAATGGTGATTAGGCAGATCAAATCAACCATGAACAATCCAATCTTTTTTTTACTAAAATATTAGAAAGGGTCCTGGTTGGCCTTTACCAAAACAGTTTCTTATTTAACCTGATATTGTAGTCATAGTCACACTATTCAATTTCCATATCAAATTTTGAAACGAATGACAACATTGTTCTTGATCAATTTTGTTCTTGTTTTATATTAAATGTAACAAAAAACGAAAAAATACACACAACAACATCTACATAAAAGATTTTACGAACAATATAGGAGAAAGAGAGTAACTACATTTTGCTAATTTAGGGAAAACAAATAGCTTTAAACATCAAAAAAAAAAATAAACAATGACTTTAGCTTGTTAAAACAAATGGTCGAAAAAGAAACAGTACTAAAAAAGACTGAACTGTCACCACTGTCTCTCACTCAACCCCCATTTTGCATTGCACGTCTCTTTTAGTTACTTTTTTTGTCGAACTATTAAAAATATGTTCTTCGGAAAATGGGAAATTCTCAATAAAATGTAGAGTACAAATGTATCAACATTACTATATTTCTTTTATCAGAAAATGAGAATCTGACTTCAGTTGTAAATTATTTAACAAAGCAGCGTACTTAAGTTGTTAATAAAGTTTTTCCATGAGAAATGGTAATAGTGACTTCAATTGTAAGTCTTATTAACAAAGATCTTCTACTTGATCTATTAGCAATACTCCGATTTATGAGGTCTCTAATCTTGTACTGGCAAAACCGAAAATAGAAATCTGTTGGCATCAGCCCCTTTTCGGTTTTGCGAATGCAAGATTAAAGATGTAAGCCGTGATTAGTCTAATAGCTCAAAGTCTTTGTTAATAGGATTTACAATTTAAGTTTTTATTACAATTTTTGCATGGAAAGACTTTACTTCTGTCAACGAGTTTTTAATTTATGAACAATCCTGAACGGCTCCTAAATTCAGTCTTTTACTGCTTAGTCAATAAAAATGCTGACTTATTGCTTAGTCAATAAACGCGATAGCTTAGTGCGCTTAAATTATCACTAAAATATGGTGTCCACTGTCGATCAGCAAAATTTTTATTTTTAATAATACCATTTTTTCTGGTAGTTTTAGCAATTTTTTGCTGAATTTTAGACTTTTGCACAGTTGTAACAACTGTAATTACAGAGGAATTGGTTCCGTAAACCAATTTTTTGCCCATCTCCACTAAAAGTCGACAAAGCACTGTACACATATATCTTATCTAAATCTAAACACCAAGTGGTTTTGTTCATTTATTAAGGATACAGTCGCGAGAATATAGTCTTGGTTGTCACTGTTTTTTGACACCAAGAAGAATGCTCAAAAGTTTTCGTATTGCTTAAAACCTTACATAGAAGGTGGTAAAGCTTTACTAGAAGAAAATTAAAACTCGTTTAAATAGAAGGATTTAAAAGATTTAAAAAAATATTTGTATCATTTTTTTGACGTTTTGACGTCCAATATTATCTTCTCGCGACTGTAGATTTTAGTAAAGAAAATATTTTTGTGGTGAATTATTAATTTGGGATAGGGCTGAAAATTGAAGTAGATGACTAGATTAATTTAACACGATTTATTTTAAATGATTTTTGCCATAAACCTAAAGTGCTTTCATCAATCTATTCAAAAAAATCTTTATTTTTATATTACTTGGTAAATACAAGGTGCGTTCGGGTTTGCCACTCGGAGCTCACCTACTCTGTCTTTGTTTTTCTCATTCAGGACAGGTAAATTCGTCGCATTATTTGAAATTCAGGATTTACTAATATAATTTTTTTTTTTCATGACAACACACGCTCTTTCTGCCCCATCTAATAACTGGGTGCACAAAGAGCGTGTGTTGTTTTGGATATAGTGTCAAAAAGCATCACGTCTTGGTCATCGGATAGAGATAGTGATATATGGACTCAATGAAGTAGATAAGGAAAGAGGCGGTGCACTCGGAGTGGCAAAGCCGAACGCAGTCCGTTTGAAAAACAAAAGATTATTGTTTATTAAAATAGACCATGTTAAAAAAAAATGTTTTTATGAGACATCCTGTATAAATACTTTCAGTGAAAAGCATTCCAACAGATTAGCTGACCAGCAAAAGTATAAATATACTCCGTACTCCATGATAACTTTGCAGCTTCTTGAGGTCTTATGCAAGTCAACTTTTTGCACTACTCTACTAAAAATTAAGTTATTATGCACTGACCGAACAATCGGGACCGTCAATTTTACATTCATCCTCCGTTTTTACCGCCTGCAAAGCGTGTAGGGATTTTTCTCGTTTAAAAAACGGTTTAAAATGAGATTGTCGTATCCGAGTCCAAGTTTATAATAACGCACTTGATTTTTTCGACAAATTATAGATAAATTTTAAAATTATCGTTTTTCGGCCTTGTGGAAGACTCGTGCAAAGATAATATACAAGAGACGTGTGGGAACAGTTTTGCTTTATTCGTGCGACAATCTTCACCTGTAAAAACTGTCGCACTCATATGTAAAATATATGTTCCCGCACTTATCGTGTAAACAACTGTTAGACAGATGCGGAAAAAGGAGAAAATGTAATTTATGTCTTCTGGACTTTTTGTATAAAAACAGAACAAATCTACTTCATTAAACAAGTTATTTTCTTTTGATACAAGAAGTTCAGAATCAGAAGAAAAGAAAAACAATTTTCATTTTTTCCATATTAAGTAATCTGGACAGGAACAATATAGATTTTGATAGATAGATTTGGAAATGTCTAATTCATTCAATGTTTTGAACTAATTATAGTAAGAATAAGTAAATTTGTCAGTCCCGATTATTATTAACATTCAGCAAATGAGTGAAAAAAACTAGAAAGAAGTTTTTAGAAAAAAAAATGAGTAGACAATGTTTACCTTTTTTTCTATGATGCTTCGCCACTGTTGTTACAGTCCGAGCGAAATTAAGTGAGCTGACTTTACAAAAAGCTGCAGTAACCCGAATAATGCCCATTGTTAAAGTTATGAGGGTTGAAACCACCCTGACGATGAATTTTGATTTATGATAGTTCCATGCGTAATTACATTTTTTTGGTTACAAGAGAAAAATGTTCAAAATGAAGTACTTTTCACTCGTCCCACTTTTTCTACTTAAATTCCAGGGGCGTAAAACCTCAAAGGGGTGATAAAATCAACGTGATTTTACCACCATAACAATGTCCTCCCTGCATTAAAAATTGGCCTGTTTTAGTATTTTTTTTAATCGAAACCATGACCGAGAAAATTGGGGTGGAATCTTTTACAAAATCACTCTGTATATATGTTGCTAACTTTTTGCATTATTGTATTTTTGTGCATTAAACATCATCATCATTATAATTGTGTTTTTAATTCTATAGCACTCGAGAAATCGGTTTTTGATAAGAGTCCTTAGTAGTCCATAGTACTATCAAAATTAAGAAAGGAGTCATACTCTTAAAATTTACAGTTACAGTTAGTCTATAAATGCTTGAATTTTATGGTGCAGTAGAGGCAATTAAGTTTTTGAGCGTTTATAGACAAAGAAACCGCAGCGTTTTAAGGTTGTTTCAACGATCCAGCTGGTCGCTTCGGCGACAATAATGCACACTTCTCTTTACACCAATCCTAATTAAATCCCTTATACACTAGTCTATAAGCCAAAACCATAAAATTCAAGCATTTATAGACAAATTGTATCATGTCAACATGGAAAAGAGATGAGTGCTTCAAGAATTTACTCCCATAAACAAAAAATTATGATTTTCAGTGATTATCTACAAAAAAAAATCAGATTTACATTAGGACAACTAAATTTAATTTTTTTAATTTAATTTAGCAATTTCTTTGCACAAGTAAGTGTCTTACAATAGTTGTGCGATTGTTTGGTACTTTGAACCTATCTTGGCAACATTTTTAGTTTCTTCTATGCTTGGATAAGTTAAGGTAAGGTAGATATGTTGAAAATTAATAAAATGGAATTAATTACAAATTAAGTAACAACACGAAGCAAGATATTAAGGGGGTATTGTGGTGTAGAGGCATGAATTTGAGGTTTTTTTGGGTGCTATAAATTAAAAAAAAAATTTTAGTCTCCATTTTTTGACAATATATTTATTAATATTTTAAGAATAAATAAATAATGTAAAAAAATAAAAATTCAAAATGTTATAAGTTGTTGAAGTAGGAAGTTGAAAAAAAATGACGCGCCAAGTTTGTCACGATTGTAACCTTTCTAATGATCCGAAACAAAAAAAAAAAAGATTATTAATTTAGATAAATACTGCTATCATACTAACTAAGAAAAAGTGTGAAAAATTTTTTTTTGTTAAATTCATTCTGTCCAAAAAAAGAAAACTTTTGTCTTATTTTTTTGCTTTTTCGGAATTTTTTAAAATTAGTATAAATTTTTTTTTTTTATAATAATAGTTAGTACGATAGAGACATGTATTGAGAACACTCACACCAAATTTCAAGTAAATCGGTTTTGTAGAACCTGAGAAATCATGAAAAACCTTTGAAAATGTAATTTTGAGAAAAACACGTTTAAAGTTTCGGGTAAAATTAGATAGATGGGTGATCCCTAACGTCTTTTGTTCAATTCGTTCCGGTCTAAAATTTCTATATCTCTGAAAATAAATTAAATTTTAACAAATCTGTTTAAGGACATATTCTTGAAAGGTTAAGCTTTGAAAATATTTAAAAAGAAATTGATTTTTTTAAATTTCTACGCCAGATTACCCCCTTTACCGTTAAAAAAGCTATACTAAAAATGACTAAGATTTTTTTTTTATAAAATAATATATATTGATAAAACACAAACAAATAGAACAAACAAAGAAATAGATATATCCATACACTTTTATAGGAGTTCTAACAAATCGAACAGGAATAATTATGCATTTCTAAATCTAACCTAATTTCTTTTGAATGTACGCTTTGTCCATTTAATTAAAACTTAGTTTTGATTTCTATTATTTGTCTCGTTATTTATTTTTCCATCTGCAATAAAAGCCTCCACTTCAAAGAAATCTCGATATCCCAAAGCCAACATTTGTGCCAACCAAATAGTCCCACGTACAAACAAAATAAAATTTTATTTACATCGGAAGCAATTTAACAAAGTCTAAATTAAATATCACTTTTCTCACAACATAGGTATATAATACCCTCAATAAATATTTAATATCACAATCACTCCTTGACCTTTAACAGTTCAAAGTCCTGTCGGTCAATCACAGAGACGTAAAGTTTTTCAATTGGTTCCGATCATTATGTACCATGGGAGCATCACAGTCACTGTAATGCAAATTATGCATGCTAGACCCATAGTCAAAGTGTTGGACTCTTCAATACACCGAGACCATTCCAAATCTTCAAATTCATGGGCACTGCGCTGGAATTCTTTCACTTCCACATCAAAACGGAATTTTACCCTACAAAAAAAAAAAAACAAGATTAATATCTGAACAAAGTGCGAGACATTGTTGAACTTTAATCTGATTTTTTTAAATTCAGGTACATTGATTTTAACCTCTGATGAGTGTTTTACAACTATAATTAATTTTTTGTGTTTTTTTGCGTCATAAAACTGAGTGGGATTTCCTTATTTTCTTTCTGTTTTATTATTATTACACGTCATGAAAACTTCTTTAAATTATTTATTTTGTACGTGTCCCAGAAGTGATCAATTTCAATAATTGTTCTGTTTTTTTGAGGGCTTGTTTGGATGTTGTTGATTGCTCATTATTTTTCTTTTTTTGTCATTCTGTTGGGATTTTTGTAAACATCAAAGCAGTTAAATATGGAAAAAATTGCGCTTACTGAGCTTTTATCGGCCTTAAAAACACAATAAAAGGAACATCCTTGAAAGTCCTGTCAGTTAAGTTTGCTTTCACGGCTCATATTTTTCGCAGTGAAAAATATTTATTGTTAGCTATTTCTGATATTATTATTTTATTCAAGAAAAACATTTTCAAACACAAAACTCGTATTGAATTTATTTTTAGTGTATTGATATCAATATGTATGCGGCTATAAATTGCAACTTCCTCGTTTCGGTATGTTGTTTTTATCTACGTGTTTTATGGAAATGTCAATATTTGTAGTGTTTTGTACCTGAAAAATGATTAATTTTACTGAAAAAAATACTGGTAATCGTTTATATGCCCGTATAAATTAACTTGTGGAACTTGAACATTTTTTTTTGAGAGAGGGGGCGTTTCACCACCTCTGAAAATATCAAATTTGTTACGAAAAAGAATTTCAGCCTTATAAAAGGAATGAAGGGTCACGAAAATGCCTGAAACGCTTGAAGGAAATATTCGTTTCATCCCCCACATTTTTTATATTTTCTAAAGGGTGCATTGAGCATTGAAAACTCGACAAAAAAGTCCTCCATCACGAGTTATGTTAATTTTTGGGCCTTGAACAAACAGGAATGCAGATAATTTCGTATTTCCTTTCGTTAGGGCCCCGAGTTAGTTAATAAGCTCATTTAGCCTACCTGGAGTTATATTCCGGGGACTCTCGTCTCCAGTAGAGTGGCCCGGACCCGGTCCTGTCTAAAATCCATTCCGGTTCCGGAACTGTTTGCAGTTTTTCCACCATTGCTGATAAGTTCGCTTATTGCTTAGGAAGAATTGATTTATGGCATCAACCGGCTTTTCGCAACGATAAATTTCCAAAACGGTTTTATTTTCTCATTAAAAACTTGCTTTTATTGTTCTTTAACACGGCAACTTGGTGTGATTTTTTTTTATATGGACACTTTTATCGAGCCGGAAAGTTCGGATTGTAATCACGAATTACTGCCCATTGTAAGCAAGCTCTATTGTTCTCTCTTCTCTTTCGGTTGTTTTAGGATTTTTTATTTAATTTTCGAAGACGAGGCCTTTTCAATGACAGGGTTCGACCGATCTGCACTTTTTTCAAGTCTGAAAGATGAAACGATACGAGAAATTAGTTCTGTCGCTACAAAAAAATTAACAATGTGATGTTAAGTAAAAAATATACAAATTATGTAATTATGTTGTAACATAATACAAATTTGCTAAGTAATAACAATAACACGTTAAAAAGTAAAATACAGCACTTGTGACAATCCTAAAATTTGTGTTTCCAGTTGTGACTCCCCTCAAAAAAAAAAAAATAAAAAAAAAATAATAAACTGTGTAGAATACACAATTATTGTAATATACCTACAATTTTGTGATTTTCACTTACAACAACCTTTTTTTTTCTGTATATAATGACACACAATTTTAATCTAAATAATTATTTCATAATAAAAAAGATAGTTTCGTTAAGAGTACAACAATTTGTAACAATCACAAAGTTCTCGTAGAATTATGGGTACAACAATTGTGCACTCTCTGAAAAGAAATCTTGAAAACATAATACAAGAAGACATAAAGGTCTAACAGGGTTTGTATTAAATTACGTATTATAATGTTGTGATATAAATTCTGTAAATTACTCTCAATAATCTGTGTTTCTGAGTTTAATAAGTTATGTTGCGTATATACGTAACGTGAGATCGAGATGTAACTGAATCGAGCAGGCTGTGCCAGCGTAACCTTAGTGTACTTACTAATAATAGGCACAGCCTGCTCGATTCAGTTGCATTTCGATCTCACCTCATTTGGGTACAATAATTGTCTACTCCTTGACAAGACAATTAATTTTGAGGCATAAACATAATACAAGAAGACATAATTAAAGCCTCACAGGGTTTGCATTAAATTAGGTATTACATACTATGTTGTGACATGAATTTTGTAAATTACTCTCAATAATTTATGTTTGTGTGTTTAATTTAAGCAGTTATGTTTTGTATATAATATTTGAGTACTCAATTCTGGACAAGATATAATGTGGAAAAGTGCACAATTATTTTATCTTTATACACAATTTTGTGGTTGCCCTATCTCAATAATCTTTGTTGTGTAAATAATTTTGTGTTTTAAAGAGACAATTATTATATTAGAGTACAACAATAATTGGTAACAATCACAAAATTGTGTTATTAACCATACAACAACCATTACTGTCCACCTCCCGAGAAGATAAATCGTTGTGCTTAATATCTACATAACTTTTCCACAGATAAAGACAATCACAAAATACTGTTATGTGTGTAGTAACAGTCGTGCACTTCCTGAGAAGAAAAATTGTTGAACAGTGTACACAATTTTCTGATTGTCATTATTACCAATTCTTATACTCTAAAAAATCTATGTTTTTGTCTTTAATTTAAGTAATTATATTTCGTACATAATAATGTTTTGAGTACAACAATTTTGCACCCCAGGACCAATAGCACAATTATACACAATTTGGTACATAATTGTCATTAATTGATGTAATCTCAATAGTCTTTTTTATGTTAATATTCATACATAATTCAAATGTAAACAGTAATAATTACTAACATAATAAATATAAACATAAATGCATAAACATAATACCAGAAGACACAATTAGAGTTGAATATAAGGATGCGTACTGAATTATTTATTATTATGTTGTGACATAATAAAAATTTTGCAAATTGGATGTTTTAGAATCCTGAATTTCTGAGTTTTTTATGTAATATATTATTTTGGCTTTCGATTTTTGATTATGTGTCTTCATACATTATTGTTGTGTATTAGTCACAAAATTGTGTTAAGTGTACAACAATTTTGTGATTGTCTTTAGTTGTTTTACACCCAATAATCTTAAAAATGCCTTTCTAAAGTTAAGTCCTAACATAATAAAAATATGTCTTTACTAAATTATGTTGGAACATAATGATAATTTAATGAATTAAATATTATACATTTTATTATGTATATAATCCAAATTTTTGTGTTATTATTATATTAATTTTATAGTAAGATAATAATTTTTGTGTAGTCAAATATGGCAAAACGGCGCGTCATAATGCAAGCTTTATTCTCTAATGAACCGTCATGATTTTCTGTTTTTCCTACCACCACATCTGAATATTTTATACAAATATAGACGTTTGAAGGATTTGTGTAGGAGGACTATCAGCATTTCTTTCGCTCAAGTTATCTGTCACTTCACCAATCTCACTCTGCTGAAAGGTTAGAGGGCAAATATTTTAACAAATTCTTTTTTAAAAAAATAGAATCATGCAAGAGACATGATTAAAATTAATTGCTTTTATCATTTTTGCAAACTTTGCTTGATTCTGATTAATTAAGCAATAATTTATGCGAAATTTGCACGACCTAGATTATTTACTATTTTTGTTGACATTTTTTTATTTTTAGATTTGATTCATTATTTTATTGCAACTTTTTTTTTGACCCTGATTGAAGGTCAGAAAAATTATAAAATATGTTTAAGTACTTTGGTATCAGGTGAATTGAATTACACTGATAAATTGTCCTTGAAGGCAGTAATTTACGACTGCAATATTTTAAAATGTAACACGGATCGGAATATTTTTTTGTGTATTTGAAATTCAATTAAATCTGATGTTTTGAGAGCTTTTGATGGTCCAGATGCATTAAAATATTTACGTTTGAAAGATTTATGTTCTAACAAGTGAAGGACATTTCGTACTGAAAATAGCACACAGGTTTATTGTGTAGTGAAATTAAAAACATTCCTAAAAATAAAAAACAGGATTTACGTTTTGTTTTGGAAAATAGAAATATTTTACGTGGAGTAGCTACGACATTAGATTGATTAGATTCGTGATAAAAATTTAGCCTTTACTAATATTTTGATTCGGTTTAATAGCTGCGATAAAGTCCAACAACAGAAAACAAAAGGAAAGAATGTAGATCAAATACTAGGTCGTGCTTTGATAATTCTGAAATTTTTAGTTAGAATGATTCAATTGCGTGTTTCACAAATTTTATTTCAAAACGTAAAAATTTGATTGTAATTTTAAAACTAAAAAAGAAAGAAAATTATGTTAGTAGAAATAAATCAGTGGATTAGTAAAGGAAAAGGAATTAATAGCGATGCTTGTATCAGGAGATAAAGCGTGGAATAAATTATACAAGTTGCGCTTATCCATAAGAAATGATTTACATAATAATCGAGGCTACTTTCTGCACCTTTTGAAAGGATTTAGAAAATGTTCTCGATTTGTATTAATTTAATAAATAATTTCTCACTTACCTCAATTTAAACTTGCCACAAATATTTTCGCAGCAAGATTTGAACTTCTATCGGCACCAACTAGATAAACCATTGACACATTACCTATCAGCCATGCGCAACTTGCTTAATACGTTTATTAAGTTGACTTTGACACTACGCATTATAAACATAAATGTAAACAGTTGTAAAGCAACGATTCTATCACCCACACTAATGGAGTTATTTTGGACAGGTTTGATTCCGTCAAGCGGATGATTGAATTATACAGGGGTTGGAATTGATTCAGGGGGTCATCGGCCCTGTGTGCTGTGTGTTTTTTTTCCATTAGGATATAACCATATATGTTATAATGTAATTTACCAAATTGTTCCGAGAGGTGTCTGTGTGAGCGACGTGTCATTAAATAACATTGTTTGGCTAAAGTGGCTTTTAGCATAAAGTTGCATTAGGAAATTTGTCTCTTTATAAACTCCCACAAAGGTTAAAACACCGGGGCTCAATGGAATATGTCAAAAGTAAATGAGGGTAATCGCATCAACTTTTGTGGTACTCAGCATAAAATGGGATTTATTGAAATGAAGGCAGGGAGGCTTAAAAAACATGTGCAGTGTGTAGATTTTTCCCAAAAAATTAATAATTATAAATATTTTTTATCCACAATTACCTTTTAATTGAAGTTTTATCCACACTTACGAACCGTATAAAGTAACACTTCATCCCCTAGTGGAATAATGAAATCACTCTGTTCCACTAGTGAAATAATGAAAAAATACAATCTTAAATCAATCGCATTCTATTTATTATTAATATTGACATTAACATTTACATGAATAGACATTTCGTTTTTTGTTTTCTCTTATTTCACTTTGTTTTCATTAATAAGAAGCTCGTAATTGTTATCGGTTCCAGAACAAATAGTAGTTGTAGGAACAATAGACGTCTCCTCTAGTAAGGAACGACTAGTACCAGGAGAACCTTGAATTTTCCTTGCGATATCAAGCTTATTAGCGATATGAGTTTGTGGTATGGCGGAGCTCCTCCACCCACCATGTCGTTTAACTGTTGTAAGATTAGCACCACCATTGGCAAGTAAAGTTGTTGAAGGGCGCCTCATACAATAGCCGGTATAAGCTTCGTTCGCCAGATTCAAAAACGAAGCAACTTTAGAAGAAACTTTCGATAAAGTATTAATTCTAACAGGTTGCGATCTACATTTTTGATTAGCGTATTATAAAAAAAATTTTCAATGGATAACTTCTTCGGACGTAAGGACATGTATTTTCTACACTTCTCCACAGTGTTGATAGATAATCCTTCTTCTATAATTGTGCATTTTCGTGAAACGCTTGTTTTGGTATCTGGTATCGAAACAATCAGGTATGCGCCCCTGTCTTCTACATCATTTATTTTCAAATTTGTCAGCTCACAGCATCGACAGCCACCAGACACCCCCACTATTAATGCAACCTAAAATATTCCATTTTTATTATCTACAATGTCTATGTAATGTCAGAGATTACCTTGATAATCAAATATTCTTTATCGCAAGCCCTTGTCAAAAACTCTTCCACGTGTGCTCTTTCCAATACTGCAGCTTTCTTCGGCCTGTATTCTCTTGACTGATTCTTCAGATAGGTCATGAGCTTCCTATATTTTCCAATATCTGTGTTTTTATAGACCTTTACAGCGGCTTTCAGCATAGAGTACTTCGACCACATGGATAAAATTGCATTCCTCTTCTTCAAATTTCAGAAATACAATAGCAGAAGTTCCTCATTTATTGTCATTATTCCCCGTTCTTTTTTCCATTTACTAAATTCTGAAAATACTTTTTCATAATGTTCCCTGGACTTCACAGGCAATAACTGGCGAGTCGCTTCTTCAGCTTCCTCAAGAATTGTCTCAGGAACATTATCACTTTCTTTCATATTCACCAACTGGCACGGCGTTTTGTATAAATGAAGTCGATAAACAATCGAAAATAAATAGCAACGATTCAACACCTCTCACTGCATCTGTGACACACGATGACTTTGAAGTGCTAAATTAGCAATTTCAGCTCAGTGATGGCCAGCATTGTCGTTTAAATATTGCAAGGATATCTAGGAACTGTTTAGAAGCAGCTCATCTTAATTTACTTTTTTGGCCTCTTATATCTCCTGACTTATCCCCTATCGAGCATGTGTGGGATATGATGGGTCGAGCTCCAGATAGCAGCTCCAGATTGCATGGGATACCTTGCCCCAGTAAGACATTGATAATTTACCCTGATCTATGCCTCGACGTGAGAGTCCTACTCATCATTAAGATTATTATTGTAGTCTTTTTTTTTGAATTAAGTTTAAATTATAATCATCGTCTATTTGCATTGAAATAAATATATTTACAACGTGCCATGGGAATCGTTGCACTCCTCGGTGTTTCTCTCTTTTTGTCATTTAGTATATATTTGGCAACAAAAGCAACTAAAGGGGACGCTGCGTCAAACACAAAATGAAGTGAGAGAGAGTAATCAATGAGAATAGTGAGAATTTAGAATTTTTTAAAAATTAAACTGAATTTTTGTTTCAATTATTTGTCAATTTAGCTTTAAATTTTGAGGTCTTTTTAACATCACGGCTGAATCTCCTCTAAGAAATCGGGCCAAACTCAGTGTTCTTAATTTTCTACATTTGAAATGATTTTACGACGGTCAAAGTTGTCGCACTTGTATTAAATTAGGACGGGAAATTCAACTTTAAATGAGAATAATGGAAAAAAGTCTTTACATTTTTTTTCCTTCTGAACTTTTTACTTTGAGTTTAGAGAAATTAGACATTTCCAATTAGAGATAAACGCCTGAAAATCAGTTAAACTTCTCGACACGCAAAGTTCGACACTCACGTGTTATAGTGAGTTGATAATACTGTCTAACAAACTTTTTTCCTGGAACTTTTCTCTATCTCTTCTTTATCATAATTCAATTTTCCCAACACTGCCAAAACTAATATTCCTGATTGTTTTTCACGTTTTGTAAAAAATCGTATTCTCTTTGTTTGTTTAGGATCAGTTTTCGCGTCATGAATTTTATCAAAAAACTAGTTTTTTTGTGATTTGATAACCCCAACGGTGCATATGTTACTAATGGCCAGTTCTTCTGATGGAAAAGCGATGACGGCTGACAGTTTGTGACTGATATTTCCGTTAAATATTAATTACTCAACAATTAATCAAACGTCTTTTCATGCATTAAGTCACCGATAAATTTAACTTTTTTTTCGTGTAATGATTGAAGACAATTTTAGACAATTAGTGAACGATTAGAGTGTTAAACTTGCCAATTCATTCTCTCGTTAAAATAATCCTTGAAAAGTTCAGGCACCGTTAAACTTAGATTTAGATCCTGAGGCTAAGAGGAAGTAAATAAAACTGCTCTATCGAAATCTTATCAGAGCAAAGCTTTTACATAAAAAACTTAATTATAGTACAAGATTTCGATTATTGGGTCAAAATAGCAACGAAACAACTTTTTTACGTTGAGTACATCAATAATTAAAAATGATTTAAATAAATGGTGGGCATATCTCCTTTAATAAGCTTATTATTTTGTTATATCAGGTTTTTCCTAGCGGAGTTGGTTGATTTAATGTGCCATTAAGTTTAAATTATGTATTATTATTAACCGTTGAAGTTTCGCCTAAGGCTTCGGTATCCTCAAGGATTTTTCGAACGAATACATAATAGAATCAGCAAAAACTCTCATTATACTTTAACCTGACACTTTCAAGATTTACATTGTACAATTTATCAAAACCTAGAAGTTGCTGTCTCAATAAAATTAATCATTTTAAATCTAACTAATAAAAAATTAGGGTAATGCTGCTTATAGCCCACCTGTTGTGTAGTTAATAAACTTCTTCACATGAGAAACTTAATAATTTCGGTGGAAAATAGTTTTTTATATTCTCTTTAAACTTTCACCAGTTTTTTATATGTAAAAAAGGTAATTTTTTAATTTACAGTAGCAGTTCTTATTTATTTATTATCTAGGTAATATGTTTGTATATTTTTTTTTATTTATTTATTTTTATAATACTAGTAAGTAAAATTTTGTTGTTTGTTATTTGTACTTCACTTGCATTTACCAACCATGATACAAATCTAAAATATTTGATTTTATAAAGTACCGAAAATGGATGGTAAAATAGGTTCTCTAAAAATGCAAAATAGAAAAAAGAAATTAAGGAAATCGATGGCTGTTGGTTAGTAAATCTGAACGATTAATGGTTCAATCAGTCTTTTAAAATATTGCTCAATTCCATGTCTTCATTCCATTCCCATTTTAATTGAAAATTTTCAAAATAGATCTCTCTAATTTCGATTCAAATGGAACGAGGAGAATTCAGTTAATAAAACTAGTTTCGGTCTTTTACGAGGGTTGGTCAGTCTATATTCACAAACTTGGAGAAATTAAGACACGTTGTAGCTATTAAATTTTATCCGTCGAGATAAAGATAATGAGCCTAGAGAGAAATCTTGACAAGCAGTGATAAAAGCAAGAGTTTTGGAGATCAAACAATGCAGATTTAATGAAAACGGAATAAAGGCATCAGTATTTTAATTCCCGACCACAATACCCCACTAATTAATATTTTGACTTGGGTTAAAAATTCCAATTTATCAAAATTTCTTATTTTGGAAACTTTATACCGATCCGATCGATGTAAATTCGCCACGGTCTAGAATGACTGAAGACCTTAGTAAATCCATAATTAAGTTAGACTTGCTTTCTATATATACGGCATCCGTAAAATCGCACATTATGCCCAAAAATGACCCTTCGATGGCTTCATTGTTGTCTAATCTCGATATCTGTCTGTATTTCTCGGTAAAACCGTGTCCATCACTAATCGCAAATTGGGCATCGCGAATGAGAACGAAACAAAAACCGGTAGCTGACAAAAGACCACAAAAAGGACAAACAAATTGTTTGTTTTTTCTCGGGATTATAATTTGCTGATGTGGTCGACAAAAACGAGGCCAATTCTGATAAAAGGGTGAAATTATGCTTACGGATGGAGTCGAGGGTGTTGGATTGAATTTGTTGTTAGTCATCGTTGAAGGGTGGACATGCAAATGAAACGTTTCGGACACACATGCTCCCACTTTCATTCATTACGTAAATCGGGCATCTGTGGCGATTTACTTAATTACACCAGGAACAAATAAAAAGGCAATTGGCTGATTCACTTCACAAAATGACACAAATTTATTTTAAATATTTTCTAATATTATCATTTGTTACTTCTTTAAAAATGAGGAAGACTATTTAAAAAAAGGTGTAGCATGTTGTGCAAATCTGCTGAGAAGGTAAAGTATGTCTAAAGGCCCCTCCACACTCCTTTTTTCTTTTCTTTTTTTTTCAACAGTTTTACACAAGTAGAAAGGCCGTCGGGTAAATCAGCTAGTGTGTGGTCAAAATATTCCAGTTTTTGTGGCGTTTTACTGCTTAAAACTGGAACGTTTTGACTGCTTACTAGCCGTATTACCCGACTGTCTTTCCTGTTCAGTTAAAACTGCTGAGAAAGATCGAGGTGTGTAGAGGTTTAAGCAGTAAAACGCCATCAGTATTGTTGATCAGTTTTATCCGACGAGTAAAATTGTCCATAAAGGACGAAGTCTGCCGGGATTTAAGCAGGAAAATGCCAGGAAAACTAGAACATTCTTTTCTGTTTGGGTAACACTGCTGGAAAAGATCGAAGTGTGTAGGGTTTTAAGCAGTAAACGCTATCAGTATTGTTGATCAGTTTTATCCGACGAGTAAAACTGTTTATAAAGGATGAAGTGTGCAGGGATTTAAGCAGCAAAACGCCAGGAAAACTAGAACATTCTTTTCTGTTTGGGTAAAACTGCTGGAAAAGATCGAAGTATAGAGGGTTCTAAGCAGTAAAACAGCATCAGTATTGTAGAACAGTGTTACCCGACGAGTAAAACTGTCTATAAAGGACGAAGTGTGTAGGAATTTAACTAGTAAAACACCAGGAAAACTAGAACATTCTTTTCTGTTTGGGTAAAACTGCTGGAAAAGATCGAAGTGTGTAGGGTTTTAAGCAGTAAACGCTATCAGTATTGTTGATCAGTTTTATCTGACGAATAAAACTGTCTATAAAGGACGAAGTCTGCCGGGATTTAAGCAGCAAATCGCCAGGAAAACTAGAACATTCTTTTCTGTTTGGGTAAAACTGCTGGAAAAGAACAAAGTGTGTCTTTACTAGAGTCCAGATGACAGGTTTATTGATTTAAAAAATTATTGAGAAATGAAAGTGTTAAAAGCGTTCAAAGTGATGTATTAACAGAAAAAGTGTAAAATATTAAAACGAGCTAAACATTATATTTCATTTTTATTGTCGCTTGCAACATCAACAATGATTTAATGTTACTTCCAAAACCACTTAAGCGACATATTTTACGACATAACAGAAGAAAAATTAGAAAATTATAAACGCAGCCAAAAAAATTAATTTTAGAAAAAACAAAGTCTAGTCCAGTTCACCTCTAGATGCACTTCTGTTATCTGGAGAAAGTTGCTACATGTAAAATTTAAATTCCTTGAGTAAATTTATCATCTAGTTATAACAGATTAAGTCTTGACATAATATGATAACAATAAATCAGTGTCATCCATATTTTCAACGTTCGAAAAAATGAACAACCTTTCTATCTCGACAGCATAAAACTTAATATAATTTAAAGCAGTAGTTTCAGCAAGCAGCTGGTTTTCCGTTTCTAATTATAATTTCTAATTCACATCATCAAGTTATTCATCTATTCATCTTTTAGCTCCAACAAACAAATTTCTTGATTTAATTTAAGAGCAAAAACATTGGCAATGAATGAGCGTCAGGAGATCTATAGTTAGATAAGGCTAGTAACTCGTCACACAAAAAAAAACTTGCAATTGATTTGACTTGTGATAATTATAAATTAACACTTTTTTGAATTCACACGGATTAAGGTCGGGTTAATATAAACGACCGAACTACCCGATTTCAGCAGTCAAAGCTTCCTGGACTGTGAAATTAATTGTCTATTCACATAGGGGTTTGTTATAATTGACCAGTTTTAGTGGTTTCTGTTTTTAAAAGAATATTTTTAACTTTTTCTTTAAGTAATTACTTATTGCAATAGTAACAATTACTTTCAAAAATTGCTTACTAACTGTCAAATTTCACTTGTAAAAGCGTTTAATTGTTAATAAATTTTTAATAAGATAATCACTCGACTTTATAACCACGGATGTTGCCAAATTGTCAAAAAAATTTTTTTTTGATTTTTTTTCGAAAATGAGATGCAAGAATATTTTAATTATTTTGGCGGAGCTCTATTAAGAGTCTCCTACAGCTTATTGTAGAGATTTTCTACGCCATTTTGCACTCATCCTGTATTTTATATATTTTTATAATAAATAAAATTTTAGAAGTAACTGTCGCCTTCGGCTCTCTGATTTTAAGATGAATTCTAAAAATATTTTTTATTAACAAGATAGGTCAAGTTATAGCATATTAGAAATCAGTTTTTAATATTTATTAGTGGAAATATTTGCCATCTGAGGTAATTTGAAAAAACTCGTTCTGTTAGTAGTGCTCTTTATCAATTTTTTTTTGCTAGCACTTATCATTCAATTGTGTTTAGATACCCAGTTTTAACCAGTTTTGGCTTCATCAATAAGCCAGATTTTTTTTAAATATCACCACATCATTTTATAGCAGTTTTTTTATGCTATTACTGGGAATTTTTCGTTCTTGAGCTGTCTGTGGATATTTTAGAATACATAAAACGGATTTATATTATTTAGGGACTCTTTTTTCTCTAGTAATAATTGGAGCAATATTAATTAAATTATTCAAAATTTGCAATTAGAAATTGTTTTATTAATTTATTAATCTTGTTCTTAGAGAGCTGTCGCCATCTATGAACTGATAAACTGCATACTTACTGAATCTATCAGTTTTATTTGTGTACATACATTAAGTAATTCTACTAATATTTACGCGATGGCGCTCCGTACACTTTTTTACCAATAACATAATTTCAAATTGTTTATTTTATTAACTAACTTTATGGTAATAAGACAGTTTATTAATATTCATTAGAACAGCACCGCAACTAATATCCAACCGATTCAGGAAACCGATCTTTAATTTTTGTTTTTATTACACTTTCTTCTCTAAAATAAAAAATAAGTGTCGGTCAAACCTAAATTTTACGCTTAGTTAAATCTATTACATATAGCAATCAACACTGTCGTAATAACACTTTTAAATATTTAAATTGAAACGAAATTAATTGCTAATCATATTCATGTTGATTTAATATTCCCAGCCCCCACATTATCGTAGGTGGCATGTTTTGCACCAGTAGCATCAATTGTTATTGTTTAAAAATTTACCAGAAAATGTTGTTTTTAGGAGATAAGCTGTTTCTTGAAATTTCCTTCTTGATAATTAAATAATTGTCGTGTTTATAACCGCTGAAATTGTGCAATTTTATAAAGATTAAAATGCAAATCTACACTCCGGACAAGGTCGGGTTTTATTATTTGTTTGGTGGTGAAAACTTGTGAAATTCCTTTAAAATGTATACAAGGTGGTGCAACAAAACTGTTTGTTCCTATCGGTATTGATCTCGGTAATTTCAGCAGGTTTCACTTTGACTCAAGGAGAAGTGCTTAATTGTTGACCCCGGTTCAATTCAATTTTCAACTATTACGTCCATTTTAACAAGAATATACACAACGATAACGAGTTTGTATAATTTCATTTGACTACGAATTGGAGTCTCCACAGGTCTACCCCAATTATGAATGAAATTCAAAAATATTTTTTTCGTTAAATTTAATCAGAGCAATTTGGTAAATTAAAGAATTAACAGGAACAGATTAATACATCGAAATCTAGTGTACTTTTTGCAAATTTAAGAAATAGTTGTATTATTCTAAACGATTTCAGTAACTAATTTAACTAATTTTGTGCCGGTAATTTAAGTATAAATACATTGTTGTGAATGTCATTGTAAAATATTGTTTATCCACAATTACCTTATATTTGAAGTTTTATCCACACTTACGATCCGTATAAAGTAACACTTTATCCACTAGTGGAATAATGAAAGTGTTGAATAATGAAATGTTAAGATTATTATACAATCTTAAATCACTCGCATTCTATTTATTATTAATATTGACATTAACATTTACATTAATAGACATTTCGTTTTTGTTTTATCATATTTCACTTCGTTTCCATTAATAAGAAGCTTGTACTTGTTATCGGTTCCAGAACGAATAGTAGTTGTAGGAACAATGGACGTCTCCTTTAGTAAGGAACGACTAGGACCAGGAGAACCTTGGATTTTTCTTGCGATATCAAGCTTATTAGATACAGAATCTTCGATATATGTTTCTGCTATGGCGGAGCTCCTTCACTCACCATGTCGTTTAACTGTTGTAAGATTAGCACCTCCATTGGCAAGTAAAGTTGTTGATGTGCGCCTTATACAATGGCCGGTAAAAGCTTCTGCGTTCGCCAGATTCAAAAACGAAGCAACTTTAGAAGAAACTTTCGATAAAGTGTTAATTCCAACAGATTGCGATGTACATTTTTGATTAGCGTATTGTAAAAAGAATCTTTCAATGGATAACTTCTTCGAACGTAAGGACATGTATTTCCTACACTTCTCCAAGGTGTTGATAGAGAATCCTTCTTCTATAATTGTGCATTTTCGTGAAACGCCTGTTTTGGTATCTGGTATCGAAACAATCAGGTATGCGCCCCTGTCTTCTGCATCATTGATTTTCAAATTTGCCAGCTCACAGCATCGACAGCCACCAGGCACCCCCACTATTAATGCAACCTAAAATATTCCAAAATTTATTATCTGCAATGTCTATGTAATGTCAGAGATTACCTTGATAATCAAATATTCTTTATCGCAAGCCCTTGTCAAAAACTCTTCTACGTGTGTTCTATCCAATACTGCAGCTGTCTTCGGTCTGTATTCTCTTGACTGATTCTTCAGATAGGCTATGAGCTTACTATATTTTCCAATGTCTATGTTTTTATAGACCTTTATAGCGGCCTTCAGCATGGAGTACTTCGACCACATGGATGAAATTGCATACCTCTTCTTCATATTTAAGAAATACGATAGCAGAACTTTCTCATTTATTGTCATTACTCCTCGCTCTTCTTTCCAGCCATTAAATTCTGAAAATACTTTTTCATAATGGGCTTCGCAGGCAATAACTGGTGCGTCGCTTCTTCAGCTTCCTCAAGAATTGTCTCAGGAACAGTACCTATCTTGCACAGCGTTTTGTACAAATGGAGTCGATAAACAATCGAAAATAAATAGCAACGATTTAAAAGAACTCCCATGTTTTTTTAGTTGATTTCAATGATTTTTGAGGTGACATCCGCTGTCAGAGTGTAATGTCAAATCATTTTTTGATGACATGAGATGAAATTTTGGCGACTCTGATTTTAAATAGCTGTAATTGTGGATAAAACGATATATTGGATTCGTGTTTTAGTCGCGTTTTATCCACTAAAGAATATTAAACGCTCGACTGCGTCTCGCGCTTAAACATTCTTGCGTGGATAAAACGCTGTCTAAAACAATATATAATACAATAAATAACTATTAATCCGCAGCTGTCTGAAAGATTTTTTTTTGAACTCCTTTATTTGCTCACTTAAAGAGATCTCCGCATGGCGTTGCTAACATCGGCTTTTCTTCAACCTTCAAAATCTAAAATCTGTCTAATACTAATCGAATTTTTTTGTTACAGTTGCCACCCTTGGGTACATTCAATGAAAAGGTAAGTCACTAAAACAGCTTTGATAACAATAACAAAGTTATGTCAAATTAACGGCCTCTTTACTTTAATATTGATGTGTTTTATTTACCGCAGCTACCGTGAAAAGACAAATTACGACAGCTGCTTTGGATCGTAATAATGTAATAATATCGTCAGAAATTGCTACATTAATGTTAATCGCCTCATCTTAAATTTATCAATCGTTTTATGTAATTGCATCCGAAACAAGAAAAATCTCAAGTGTGCCAATTTTTTGTATAATTAGGAAGAAAGATTACTATCATTAAAATGATTGCGACAGAGAAACTAAGACATTTTTAAATTCAATTTTTTGTGTAGTGGCAGTGATAATATCACAGTATTTTTTAAGAGATTGTAGTTCTCGAAAATGATTTATTTAATTAGTTAGTTAACACTGTGAGGCATTGCGTGATGGTTAATTTTCTGATTAAGGAACGTTTAGGAGCTGTCTGCATAAATTTCGAAACTTTTTTTTGGTATTGAAAGTAGTGTTGGTCATGCAGGTGGTCGCGACCTTTATTTGAATTAAAATGAGTGAGATCAAGATCGCAAAATAAAGGAAACAAAAGTGGGTCAATTAATGCTAAAAATTCGCAAATTTATGCCTTTAAAAATATCTGAACAATCTAAAATTAACGGTTTCGCAATTTTTAATTACATCAGGAATTTTCATCAGCAGATGTATTTTTTTTTCCAGTTGGATAAAAATCGAGTCTTGTCGTCTACCCACATGAAACATGACGATGTTTGTCGGGTCTTAGTTAAACTTCATATTTGTTTAAGCATTCTGTGATTACTTGAAACAACAAACTCGAGATAATGTCGGCTCGACTAAGGGAAACTCGTCCAACATTTAAATAAATTTCTGGGAAATATTTCAAGTACTGTGTTTCAATGAAAAGTCTGAAAATTTTGATGTCGCTCCAAAATTTTCTCACACATGGAACCAAAAATAAATAAATTGTTCGCAGTTTGGTGTAATTTATTAAAGCGGAGAAATTTTCTGCATCATCTAAATACCGGAATGTTTCGGTTCACACATTTGTTTAAATTTTCTTTAACCTATTTTTACAATATTTACTCTACAGTTTAACATTACATCTCTATTTATTCAGATTCTTCTTTGGTATGACTATCGTGGGTATGACAGAGTTCATTGGACTTTTTTCGAGAAAGTGTGTTGAGGAGGCTGATTTAGGGCCTTTATTCACTTTACGAGGACAAAATTTGAAAAGGGTTTCGAAAAAAAATGAACTTAAAAAACACTCGGAATAAGAAGGATTGTGGATGAACAATGGAATTTTTCTGAAAGACTTAAAAAACAAACACAAAAACAACTACATTTAAAAGACAATAGAATAGAAGTGCAAGTCGACCATTGTAGCGGAAAATTTTGAATTGCCCAATATTCTTAATAAATATTTATTATTAGATTTTTTTTACAAATTTGAGTTGAGCAAAATATGCCATTTTATTATTTAAAAATAACTCCACTCAAGTGAAAGCCATTTTCTGTGAAAACATTCTACATCTCGTGGTCTGCAAATGTCCAAATTTATTCGCAGACAATTTTTGTTTTTAAGGATTTATGAGGACCAGGATGTACACCAATAAATCGTAAACCATAGCGGAATTAAAAAAGGATACCAGACGGGAAATTGCACAGAATTCAACATGCTCTGCCTGGTCGAGTGATGAAAAATTTTAAGACAGTTTTAATAATCTTACCAAAATTATGTTTTTTATGTTAAATGTTTACACAGAAATGACTGCTAATTGAAGAGCGTTGTTTTTAAACAATAAAATTACGTACTTTGGGTAAAAAATGAGTACTTCAGATTTTTAGGCTCTACTCGAAAAATTTATCGATTCAAAAATTAAGAAAATTTAGAACATTAAAATTACGATTGGAAAAATAAAAGAAGCTTCACATAAACTTAAAAGAAAGACAAGAAAGGTAATAAATAGAGAACAACTTTAAAAATGACGACTCGAAGAGAAAGAGGAAGAAAAAATCATTAACATAAGGAATAGAAGAAAAAATCGATAATTGAAGGGTACAGGAATAAAAAGAGAATTGTCCAGAAATTCGATTCTGATCAAACTGGAATTTTCATCGTTTTTTCACTAATATTAAATGCAATACAGACAAAAAACAGTTAAAAACGATGAAAACGATGTTAAAAACGATGACTGTCAAGACTCCTAAGTCTACCTAAGAGTTATATCGAATAAAAAATAGGAATTAATAGAAAATAAATTTTTGGACATTTTTTTTTATTCTTGTACTCTTCAATTTAAAAAAAATTTTCAATAAAGACGTTCCATAAGCCAGAAAAACTTTTAAGTTAGTTTCAAAAAGTATGGGAAAAGGGGGTAATAATAAATAAACAGAATTAAAACTCGAAAAACAACAGGAAAATGAAAACAAGAGGAAATTAATTTTGGTTTTCGTGGCCGCAAAAAGTCTAATTGCTTCGCGGGGTCTTCTGTTTTACAATCCATAAAGATCACTCTTTGTGAGCTCATAAAGATCTTTCTTAAAGATCCGCTTTTGGATTTTTCCGATTAAAAATTGTATTGCTATATTAGCATTTTCTTCTGGGTTAAAACGAATGTTGTCAGAGCTGAAACTCGTGTGATTATTTTGACAAAATTTTGTTAAAAAACAAAACAAACGCTGCAACATGAAAATGCTAGGCGATCTGATTTGATATTGATACATAAAGTTACAATAAAGTAAAATTTTTATTACAGAATTTGAAAATACAAAGTCCGTCAGTGGAACAAGAAAATTTCAAGTACTCAATTTTTTTTGAAACATTTATTATCCGTTTTTTTACAGATTTGAATTCAGTAAAGTATGCCATTATATTATATCTCATGGCCTCCTGCAAGATCTCCAATTAAATAATAAAATCGCAGACTTTACCCAACTCAAATCTACAAATAAAAATGAACAATAAATGTCTCATGAAAAAATTAAAATTCTTGTTGGATCTTCTTGGTGTGTAGAATAAAACGTAAAAACAATAAATGTCTCATGAAAAAATTAAAATTCTTGTTGGATCTTCTTGGTGTGTAGAATAAAACGTAAAAACACCCAATAACACCAAACTATTTACTTTGCATGACCATGTTTCGGCAGCAAAATTGTCATCTTCAGGTGGAAAATTAAACTAAACTGAGTTTACGGTGATTCTAATTCTTATTCTAATTATAATTCTTCACCTGAAGATGACAACTTCATTGTCTAAACGTGCGTCGTGCGAAGTAAATTGTTTGGTATTATTGGGTGTTTTTACGTTTCATAAAAAATTAGGTCGTTAAGGTAGTTTCTTTTCATTTTTTTAAACATTTGTCACTCAGTTTTTTGGATAGAACTGCCTCATTTTTTTGTAAGAATTTACATTGGCTCCTGTTAATTAATTTGTCAAATTTTCTGTAATTGTAGAGTAAAAGACATGAGAAATAGCTTAGAACAGCTGATTATAATAAAATTATAATACAATATATAATTATAATAAAGTGTGGCACATTTTTGCATTGTCGAATACCTTTTCTTCTTCTTTACATCAAACTGTTACCATGTTTTAGCTTTGACGAGTGTTTTTTGCTCTTATTTTTACTTTATCACTTCGCTTTTTTGTATAGCTGGTAATCATTTGTGTTTTTATTTCTTAAGTGAATAAGAAAACACAACAGTTGTTTTCTTATTTATTTCATTCTCAATTTCATTACTCTACCAGAGCAAAATTAGTTTTTTTTCTTCTATTTTTTGTTCCCTTTACTCCACACATTGTTTTCCATAATTTATCTTCCAAATATTTTTTGTTTTTCTCGTTTTCGAATACTTTTCTTTGTTTCTTTTACTATAAAATTGTCATTTATTCCTGAAATTATTATTTGTAATTTATTGAAAACACGATCACGTAATAGATGAATTAATCCAAATTTCATTAAATCCTTTGTCCAGACGATAACGCATGACGCTCGTCCCAGTTCTAAACGCGATAACATCAACAATAATTTAGATGTGCCTAATTTCATTGTAGGTTAGCGAATTAACTCGCTTACAGAGAGGTTGATAACCCTTGTTGGTTTGTTTATGTTTTGCAAGCGAACTTGTTTGCGAGGGTTTTTGCCCTCAAATTTTCATTTAAATGCATTGAAAAGTGACACAACATATCATTGGAGAAAAATCACAAAATTACAGCGCTAGACTAATTAAATTTGCAGCTTTTGTTCTCTTTGAAAAAATATTGCATATTCGTGAAGGAATCTGGCGAGGAGTTTCTCTTTAGATATCGCGATTATTGGTCATTGCGCGACTCACAAATGAAGAGAAACTTTTTTTTGTCATTTGAGCTTATAAGGATTTAAACATTGCACAACGAAAACTATAACAAAAATGCACAATCGCTTTGATAAAGTGCATTGATCCGAACTCGTTTCGTTATCGTTTTACGATTTCGTCGGGCATTTCTTTTTTTTTTTTTTCTATTTTCATTTATGTTATGTTCATATTGACCTTATTAATTCTTGATTAAATGTATATTTTATTGAAGCAAATCAAATATTAGATAAGTACAGTCTGCAATATTAAATTTATTAATACCAATCGTAATGATTGAGTCAATATTAAAAGCTTGTTTAATTTCTGCAATTATATTCTAGAACAATTTCGTGATAAATCTATCATCTGGTGTAAGTTTTTTTTTTTCACAATATGCACTTTGCAGCGTTTTAATCAATTATTATGAAACGTGGAGATTAAAATAATTGTTAACAAATCGAGCCAAAGTTCAGAAAATCTGACATTAGACATCGTTGAATTTTTAAAGAATTCTCGGAAATGAATGTTTGTCAACACGACTTATCTCTTGTAGTAAATTCGCATGATTAGCCAATTGCTTATTATTATTATTATAATTTGTTTAAAGTTGTAATCAACTAGATTTTCTAGGTTTTTTTTTCTATTCAAATCGTCAGTTAATTTATTTCTGTATTAGTATACAAATTCCCAAGTTTATCTTGTATCAACACAAGAATCACCTGATCGAATTTAACAAACAAGCAACGTCAACGTGAATAATTTTGCATTAAAACTGGAAAAACAGACGAATAGTAAACAAGTTTCGCAGGAGGGAGTTATTTCATTAAACATAAATTCTAGGTTACAACAATGACCTTGTCGCCTCGTGTGAGCCATCCAGTTTGCAAATTTGATACAGTAATTCCGCCAAAACGACATTGACTTCTGATATCACAATTATCTTCCCTGTTTTTGTTATTATTGATATTCAATTAAAAATAATGAGATGAGCAACTCCGGATATCTTTCAAGACCAGACTAACGATTTTTTTACATTTTAATCAAAAGTGATGCCATCATCTCAAAAATTGCATAATTTTGAGGAAATTTACCCGTTTTTTGGAAATATTTATGGGTTTATCAAACTCTCATTACTTTAAACACTTTTATCAATTCAGTCAGTCCGACAATTTGTACAAAAAATTTTGTGTTTGTGATGTGTTAACCGAGAAATTTGTTTTTATATCAGGTGATTCAAAAGTAGAGTAAAATTTTAACCTGAAATGCAACATCACAAATTATGAACATCTGCAGTCTGCAGTACACTATTTAACTCTTTTTGTGATAACCAAATTACAGGTCTTCAAAATTAGGTATGAATTTAGAAACATGATTTTCACTGATGATTCTGAAGCCACAGTAATTGCTCACTATAAAAGAGCCTCTCAAAATTTGAAAAAATGGATCAGATGTCAAGTATATCAAAATTCTAAATTGTTCAAAGATGAAATTGGGTTTTTATTGATGCCATTTCAGAAATTTTAATTAAAATACGCAAAATGATCTTTTGAAACATTTGGCGCGGTGATTTTGAAGAGAACTCAGCAAGAATTTTGGTAGAACAAAATTTAAGTTCTACAGTTAAAGCTTATATATTCTCAAGCAGTGTAAAAGCTTGGGAAGAACATTTATTATTCTTCTATTGTGTTTTTCATGTTCTTTTGGATAAAGTCACCCTAAAAAGTCTTTTGCTGCGAAGTGAAGAACAACGCCAACTTGTACCAAATTCCAGAGCTTATTAATAAGTCTATGCAGTAACGTGGAGTTTTTGCCGCTCGATAATATACTAAATATGAGCTAAATGTCCGTCAATGGCGTAGAAATTTTACGGGAAGCGCAAGCGTGTGGATTGTTTAATCTAAACGGAATATTGCCAGTATGTAGTACTCGCCAAGCGTACAAACCTAGTTGGTAAAATGTTATAAAATTACAGCGAGCATTACTCAGACATTTGCTAGAAAAAAATCTTTTTCTAAACACCCTTGCGTTTCCCGTAAAATTTCTACGCCATTGACAGACATTTAGCTTATGTTTAGTATATTATAGAGCGGCAAAAACTCCAGGTTTCTGCATAGCCGTATTAATAAGGCATAAAACCATAATAAACTATCTTATGCAATTGCTGAAACTAAACTGGGTGAGGGAGAAATTAAAAGAACAATTAGAATTTTAACTTCTTAAGATAGCTTTGCAAAAGATGACATTTTCACTCTTCAGCAGTTAGTAAGCAAGCATCCTAAACCGTCTCGTGTTCTTCGATATCTTCAACCAAAAGATGATAATTCTGTATCTTTCATGGTTAACTATTTTGAAAAAGTTCAAAACGCTGTTATGTCACTGTCTAAGTAATGGTTCAGCAACTAAAATTGATGGCTTAAAACTGCCACATCTAAAAGACTTAATTGGCAAATCTGTGGGAGAAGCAGGGCATCAATTATAGTCTCAGATTGAGATTACCAGCTTTTGTAACCTCAGGTTGTCTTGCAAAGTAAATTATAGAATTACTTTTTTTTGTATGGAACATCTTTATGTGCCTTATCAAAAAAAATGGTGGCATTCGTCCAATTGCTATTAGTTGTACCATTCGTTAAACTCCAAAGAAGTTTGCTGATTATTGGTAACTTATTCTGCTTGGAGTTGGTGTTAAAAATGGCTATGAGGCTACAGTTCATGCTACCAGAAAATTTTTTGCTAAAAAGGCCGGTTCTGAAATAGTATTACTCAAGGCCGACATTAAAAATGCTTTTAACACAGTTGAAAGAGATGCTTCTCTAAAATGTTAAGGATATAATTTCTGAATTTATTCTTTTATTTTTCTCGATGTTACACTGGCTCTTCAAATTTGTTCTATAAGAATCATCAGATTTTTTTCCTAGTTGGTTGCCAACAATGTTCAACAATGTTCAAACACTCATCAACAAAATTAAAACCTCTTGGATTAGCGCTCGATTTTTCCAAACGTGAAATTTTTCTTTTTAAACCAGTTTCAATCTCTTGTCTGTAACATTAATTTTCTTGAATTTGAAAATTCACATTTTTTTGGTTTTATTATTACATGAAAACGCATTTTTTCTTTTCGCTACTAAACTTCTACAAATATTTCTACTTCTGTCAGAAAATCTTTATAAAATGAATCCTCATATGCTTTTCTTTTCTGGGGGCACAAAGACATATAGAAGAGAACTAAAGAACTAGACTACAAAAAGTTCTAAATGTTTTTTTAACATTTGTCACTCAGTTTTTGGGTAAAACTCTCTTAATTTTTTTTTGTAAGGATTGATATTGGCTCCTGATCAACTGTTCTGAATATTTAGAGAAGACATGAGAAATAGCTTAGCACAGCTGATTATAATAAAATTATAATACAATAAACAATTATAATAAAATGTGGCACATTTTTGCATTGCCTTCTTCTCTACATCAAACTGTTTTTACATTTTAGGTTTGGCGAGTGTTTATTTGCCTTTATTTTTAATTTATCACTCCGGTTTTTTTTATATAGCTGGTAATCATTTGGGTTTTTATTTCTTAAGTACATTTTTCGCAACAATGTTTTCTTATTAATTTCATTCACAATTTTGTTACTCTACCAAAGCAAAATTAGGTTTTTTTTTTGTATTTTTTGTTCTATTTACTCCCCGCATATTTCTGTTGCTGTTTTCCATAATTGAAGGGTACAGGAATAAAACGATGAATGTCCAACAATTTGTTTTCTTACAGAGGTGAAACTCCTATCGTTTTTCATGGATACGGCAGATTTTTTTCTTCGATATAACTCTTAAGTAGACTCAGGAGTCTTGACAGTTATTTTTTTTTAACTGTTTTTTGTCAGTATTGGATTAAATATTGGTGAAAAACGATGGAAATATCAGTTCTATAAGAAATCGAATTTTTGGACATTTCTTTGAGAGATGCTTCTCCAAAATGTTATGGATATAATTTCTGAATTTATTTTTTTACTTTTCTCAATGTTAGGTACACTGGCCATTTAAATTTGTTCTATTAGAAACACTAGATTTTTTCCTAGTTGGTTGTCAACAAAGAGACCTTATTTATCAACAAAATTAAAACCTCTTCGATTAGCGCCTGATTTTTCCAGTCGTGAAATTTTTTTAGAGCCTGTTCAGATGAGACTGTCATTTTCTTTTTAAACCAGTTTTAATCTCTTGTCCCTAACATATTTTTTTTTGAATTTGAAAATCTACATCTTGGTTTTCTATTACATGAAAACGCATTTCTTCTTTTCGCCACTAAACTTCTACAAAAATTTCCATTTCTATCAGAAAATCTTTTCAAAGTGAATTCTTATTTTGGAGACACAAAGACATATAGAAGACGGAATTAAAACTACACTACAAAAACTCCTAAATGTTGCTCTTCCTGAACTATTTTGGTCTTAGGCTCCACTTTCTGTGACTCTGGGAGATCTCCTTGGTGTTTATTCTGTTGTAGATGTGTTATTGTCAGCTTCTCTAGCTTCGGATTTGGGCACTTTAGGTCTTGTAGGCTCTATCCTTCGTCCGTCTCTGACTGTAGAAATCCGTGAGATTGAATACAGGAGCGAAGCTTTGGCTTTATGAATAGAACATTTTTCTAAACCTGTCAATAGGGAACTTTAACTTAATTGAAGGGAGAAATTTAATGCCTTAATGCGGAATCCTCACAACTCCGACAAATATGAACTTTATAGCAGCTTTTCAACGAATCTGATACCTAGTTAGAAGCTTTACTTCTTCAACAACTTGCTGATTCAGCTGCTACTTCTGATTCAGCTGCTACTTCTGCGGAGTCTCTAACACACAAAATACGTGGAGATTAAGGAAAGGTACTGACTTGTTGCTTTTGCTGTAGAAACTTTTTTGGGCAACTTCAATTTTTAACACAAAACATTAATCTGGGGATATACTTTCAGTTTGCTTGAGATGGTTAATAAAGAAATTGGTTTTGAAGGATTATTTTACATGTTATGTTGAAGTTTATTCTGTTTATTACTTATATATATTTGAATTTATCTGTATCACTAAATCATATAAACTGCTTTTGATTTGGTCTAAAACTAAATTCTATATTTAATTTTTTTATTCTTATAATATTGAAAAGTCTTATAGAAGCACATTAGAGTCTTTGGCCCGACTCCCACAAACAAGCCTATAAACATGGCACCTAAGTAAATAATTCTAATATAAGAATTAGCTGATATTTTTTATGACTTGTGTTATCTGGAGTCTGTCCTTGAATATTAATAATATTGGAGCATTACATATAGAATTTATATAGAAGATTATAGAATAATAAATTTATAAAGAATTTAAAAAAATCTACGTTATTAATTGCTGCAATTAAAATAATAATTAAATTAAGTAGTGAAATAACTAATATTTTTTTAGCAAATTGCAATAATTGTCTTTATTTATTTTGCACTATCGTGTGTTGAAATAATTGCTTGAAATGTTAATATAAATTACACAATACATATTCCACTCATCTGTCAATAACTGCCCGCAGAGCTTTTCAGTGCCAGATGAAATAATCCAATAAATGAATTTCGCTTTAATCACTAAATCATAATTGTTGGAATAAAACTAATTATTTAGTGAAACATCAAATGCATAATCCCATTTTACATTTTAATAATATCAATCGAATTTGAGTATTTTTTGACCAGAATGGGTCACCATAAATTTCAAAGTTCCGTTTCTATTTCGTCCGATTTTATTACTCGAGGTTTGTTATGAGAACTTGGGAAAGAATACCGTTAGGGTCAGCCATCAAATGAATAAGTTCGATATATATGGAAAGAAATTGGATCTTGACTGTTGGGGAAATTATTGACAGTCGTAAAATAACCAAAATAGAAGACCAACCATCAAGGATATAAAAATTCCAGTCATTCGAATTAACAATTTTTTTATTTTGTGAATTTTGAGCTTTTCCGGTTGTAACAATGGCCGTTTAACAATAGCGCATGTCAATTTTGGCAGGTAGGAGGCAATTTCGGGCAATTTTTAACAGGATTATTGCGTTGAATGACACAAAATTCGTGTGATGGAACAATAGGAGTTGGTTTCGCGTCATTTGATGAAAAAAGGAGTAACAACACATTGTAAATAATTCTGAACGGTCGACGAAATTGTAGGTTCCTTCCGTACTTATCTGGAGTTTTCGCGGAAAATTGCCACATTTAGATGCAAATGACACGGCTTGTTTCGGGTTGCAATTTACGAGTGGCATAGCTCGGTCAGCTGATTTTGCTTCCTAATGTTGAAAAAATTGCTTTCCTCACACTGCTACAAAGTCGTAAGACGAGGTGATAAAAAATAATTGGTCGCAGAGATTGTAACATTAGAGGCGAGGAAATGGACGGGTCATTAGTGACAAAATTTACGAACGATGTTTAAGTTATTGGTTTTCCGATCCCAGGTTTTTCACTTTATAACTAAAAAAAAAGAAAAACTCCATTTATAAATACACTGGACGCCAATAAAACACAGCCTCTAGAAGACAGAAGGCCTAAAAAAGTCAAATTTTTACCTAATTAATTTGTTAGTTAGGTAGTCCAGTAATATTAGATCAGAAATTAGCCAGTCTATCGAAAATGTATTGAAAAGCGAGATTTTTGCATATAGCTTTATTTTAATGTTCTCATAAACATACTAAAATTCTCTAGCGATATTGTGCTACTTTTTTAATCGAGCGGATATCTATAGGAAAGAAAATAATTGCGAAAACCCACTCTTCGTCATCTTTTTGATAACATATTTTAAAAATATTTGCAAATTGTTGATTATTATAAATTTTAATTTGTTTGTCGTTTCGTAAATGTGTAGTTTAAAAATGATTAATTAATTAAAGTCAATAAACGTTCGAGTGACAAATAAAGTGCTAGGTTAATAACGTGTCAAGTTCATTCTGCGCCCTGTTTTTTTAAAATAATTAGTTTTTCCGTATTATTATGTTTTTGTTTTCTAGAATCCAGCATTCCTGTGCGTTTTAATTAAAACGAAATTGAATTATACCACTCCTTGTAATCACAACGGTAATCGTGCGCTATGCTATGTAAATGCAGGTGAAATTATAAGCTTTCGGTGCGTATATTTCGACAGTTGGGTGAGATTTCGCGATAATAACATCTAGTAATTACCGAGTGCATTTAACTGTTGAACGACTTTTGGCGGGTGTGTTTCAAGATTGATGAATTACCTTCGTGATTTATGTCGCTCTACCTGTAGAAATTTTCATTATATAATTAATGGTAATTGCTTTCAAGTTGGAGCCTAAAATGCGCTCTGATCCTATTAGATATTCAATATTTGTACACAGAAGCCAGCCAACAACATCAGAATAATAAATAAGAGCCGAGCCTCTCCGTGTTGCCCAAAGCAGCCTTGAAATACTCTCCTCTGTGCTTCATTGTGTTCAGTCGAATTTTCTCAGATTGCCGGCCGAGATTCGAACTTCGTTTCAACACAATGACAATGATATATGGACCGTCTTGACGCCTTTTCATTAATTAATTTCACAGAGATATTTGCTCAGAAATAATTACCAGTAAACGTAAACAACCAGTAACGGTCAAGAGGATTGATTTTCACAGCAACATCATTTCATTGCGTAAATATTTTCGGTTCTCAACGGAGAAAATAATCACGGAAGCTGGCCTCACTCGACGACAATTTGTTTGCTTGGCGGATTGGCTGTCCACAAATCAAAACGTACTCAAACTCTAGCCAAATCTGATAATTAGGTCATGTTTTTTCAAAAAAATCTCAATTAAATTATTAAATAGTCCAGACATGTATTGGAAACCGGAATTTTTGCATATAGTATCATTTTAAAGTTGTTATAAACACATTTTGATTTGACGTCATCAAGGGTTCACCATGGTACACGAAAAAATTCAATTTTTTTTTGTTAAACTGGGAGCATCTTTGACACCCTGTATAACTTAAACTACAAATTTACAAAAAACGCTCTATTAAACATCTTAAAGTATGAGAAATGAGCTACCCAGAAAAAAAGGATCATCTCAATTAATAAATTTTTACAGGAGTTACAAGACTTTAAACTTTTAAACAATTGTTGAGCACCGTTTATTAACAATATTGATTTTCA